>JAMAGU010000002.1:1383260-1983260 GCA_023626375.1 Talaromyces sp. PF30-5
GCCCGCCGCGCCCCCCCCCCCCCCCCCCCCCCCCCCCCCCCCCCCCGGTATACAGTGCTAGTCCCCCGTAAACGACCCAATGTGTAGGTAGGCCTGGCATGACGCCGTTCAGAGGTGTAGGGTTACCCTCATCAACCGATATGCATAGATTTCTTACGTCTTGCCTGCACACCTTCTGATCTAGCATCCCTAGCATCTGCTGCGTAAGGCACTCTAACAAATGTGCGCATCTTGCCTAGGTTAGGGACTCGCAGGTTAATATTGGCGTTCGAAATTTCTTCTTCAATTATAAATGCCCCAACACAGAGTGGGTATATTCAGACACCGAAGTTCGCTGGTAAGAAAGACCTCGGGAGAAAAGTCCCATCAAATGGGACAGCAATATTGATTGTAAAGATGAACTCCGTTTATCAATATTGAGGGGGTAAAATAAGAGGAATATGTAGGCATCAAAGAAAATCACCCCAGAACTTTGAACTTTGGTGTTCAGCCACGTGCATAGGGACATGCGGATACATTATCTTTCTGCTTGGGGATCAACACTGAGATTTGGAAAGCTCAAGCCAGCGTTACATAGTATATGCGGAGAAACCGATGTAGAAACTCCGTATTGATGCCCCAATTTGCATAGTTGCACTTGAAGTGGCCTCGTCATCAATTCCATCATGATCTCAGAAAAACTCCGGTTGTCAAAGCACACCTACCCTTCGGCAACGGAGATGGTAATGATGATGTGCATGCCCGGGAACTATCTTAAAATAAACTCCATGATATCATCAAGCCATCGATCGAGCTAAAAAAAAAGTTTGTTTAATTAAACTTGAAAGTCAGGTCACTGCTACCAGACAAGGAGGACGGGCATTGATCGACAGTTGTCGGTGTACTAGTACTAGTACAGTATATGCATGGTGGGAGAAGTGGGACCAAGCTTTAGTCAAGAAGTCGGGGGCCAACTCCAGCAGCCTCACAATTTTGCTTATTTTAAGTATTCATTATTATGCACGGAGTTTCCAAAACCCCTGCCCGTGATTTTGATCTTCACCACATGGTTAAGGTATGGGGTAGATCCTGCGGGAACGATTCGACCTGAACCAGCGTTTCACCATAGGGCTCGTCAAACTAAATGTATTTTTGGAAGCAGATCTTCGTCTCGAGGACAAACAAAACAGGGGGGAGGGGGCGATCTTTTGCCTCATGAAAAGTGGAGAAATCGAACATCGTCTACATCTAGATGATCCTGATACCGCATTGAATTACCCAATACAACCTACTAGTAACTATATGGGACCTAAGCTCAACGAATTCAATCCATCCCCCAAAGTCCACTTTCCTTTCACACTTAAACGAATACTCCCCACGTCCCCACTCAAGTCATCGTAGCCATTTTCTTCTTTGGAATAGCCTGTGTTTTTAATATGTACTCTCATCTCGCCTCCGAAGATTTTCCGGGATGGTAAATGAAAACATTCCTTCGTTCCAACGGCCTGGTATATTACGGCCCCGGGGGCCAGCCACAGAAAATCAAGTCTTCATCAAATCTTCAGCTAGCTACTCTGTGCCATTCCTTCATGAGTGAGGGGTCATCTGGAGGATTCTCTTGGCTGCATGTACTAGAACTCGCCTATTGCCTAGCCACCAAATCAAGAACTTGTTTTGTCTAAACCCGACCCATTGGAAACTCCGTTAACAGATACTGCATCATCCACACGACTCCTTAATGATTTACCTAATTACCTAACAACCCCGCTTGCCACGTTCGATCTGCGTGCTTTGTGGACTTGAATATCCGTTCTGCCGTTCTAGCGTTGCCACTTTAATCTAGTGTAATGCAGGAAGTTTTCGCTAGTTGGCAATCTATTTTCAGCCACATGGTTAATTACTTGGGGCAAGGATTCTACTAGTACAAGTGTTGATTTGAATACTTGGCATTGCGTTTGTGACGAATTTGATCTTCTGGTCAAAAGTTTGATTGAATCTTTGTACATGGTGTATAGCTAACATATCGTGACATTGTAGAAATGGGTAAAAATAAGCAAACCAAAAGCTTGATGCTTATGGCAAAAATGAGGTATAAAGCTTGGTCGTGGACATGACTCAAGGTAAGAAAAGCAGAGAAATCAAATGTAGAATGGTATATTGCGAGAAACGATTGTAGGGGTATCGACGAGGCCGGCGTATGCGTAAGAATTCATCATAATCAAAGTTCATGAATCGCGTTCTTGGTGTTGAGTATTCTGTGGCATTTGGTGTGATGTTTGAACATGAGATGGCATACTCTCTGCTCCTGATGTCCAAGGGTATGATGTCGGAGATTGAAAGGTCTAGATAGCAAGTTAGCAAATAATTCTTGACTCTGCTCGTTTTTCTCTTTTTTTTTTTTTTTTTTTTTTTTTTTTTTCTTTTTCTTTCACGTACCGAAGTGTTCATGCTAGGGAGATTTGGATCAATGTTCGACGTCCAGAAAGAAGATCCCAGCGGTTCTTGGGATTGAACCGGGAGAAATGCCTCTGGTCGGAGAACGCTGCGCAGGTACTGATCGATCACGGTATCAAGTCCGGCAGGTGCGCCGGTAGTTGGAGATTGGGGGGCGAAAAGACCCATTGTCGAGCCGGATGGATAATTATACAGAGAGTTGGTTTGGTTGGAAGTGCCATGAGATTGGTTCTGGCAGTTGAAACAGCTGGAGCAGACTACCATCGGTTGTTCTGCGGCACTCGGTGTCCGTGAGCTGGCGCTTGTGACGGGAGAGTGAAAGCCACCAAGGACTGGAGATTTCGACGAATACGCTTGCGATGCAGGACCGCTAACGACAGACGAAGTCGAATTGCTTCTCAATGAAGGAGACCTTTGAATTGAGGAGTCAGGGTCGCTAAATGTGGTTCGTGGTTAGTATTTTGAATATTTTCAAGTAGATACCATTGTATTAGTTTGAAGGTACTCACTGTCGTGCCATGTGCTGCGCCAGGTAATCTGCGCGATGGAATGCCTTTGTACAACCGTCATAGGAGCAGACGTAGGTCTTTTTCGATTTGTGACTCAGTTCATGACGTCGTCGGTGCTCAGCACGAGTGAAAACCTGGATCCAGTCTATTAGAAAAGTGCTCTTCGAGTTGACTCAGTCAGGAAAGATTCATACCTTTGCGCATCCAGGAAACTCGCAAGCATGGACTCGCTTCCCTTTTTTGGCCTTGCTCACTTTAAATTCGCTGGTGGAGGAAGCAGGCGAAGGAGGGATGTTGGTGTGAGGACTGCCTCGGTTCATCTCTTGCGACGGAGTACTTTCCATAATGGTGGCGGGGACAGTGTGATATTGGGGTTCCAGGTAAGGAGGCATACTGGCCACGAAAGGAACAGGAAACTGAGACATAGTGCAACTTATGGACATTCTTGTCTAAGGCAACCAGTTATAGGTCATGGAAAGTGTTGAGGGGCAAAAGTACTGAAAGGTGCAGGAAGAATCCTTGTCGTAGATTGCTGAGGCTCTTTAGTTGCCCACAGGGATGTTGTGGTATATGGGATAGAAGTATGCAAAAGGGGCACACTGTAAGCTTATAACGGTTTCTTCAAGATTTCATAGACGTCAATGCACTTGGGGGCGTAGGAAGGACCCTTAAAGCTGAAGAAAGAATGAAGAAAAACTGCAGGATCTAAGCGTTTCCACCACCAGACCATGGCGGCTTCTATATATCCTCCGGCTATGATCGTGGATCAATAAAGATCGGCTGATTTACGGAAGGGTAATTTAAAAATGGGTCCGGGCGAAAAAGAGTTAAAAATGGAATATTTGAAACGAGACGCAAATCTGCCTTAGGTTGAGTTGTTTGGGTCGTCTGGCCGGGGATAGTTTGGACTGATCGCCCGCCATCCATATAGCCCCCATCGTCCGCGGCTCCACTCCGAGCAGAAGCGACAAATGTAAACCTTACCCAACATTAATGCAGGATTCATTGGCAATCTGTTTGGATCACGACCAGCTAAACACATGGGACGTCTTTTCTCTACCTTTAAATAGTTAAGTTGGTTCGTTTCTCAACGGTCATTGGTCCGTTGCTGTGAGGCTGATGAGGCGTTCCAGAATCTGCATGCACTTCAACGTGAGGTGAAGCTGTGAATCGGATTGACAAATGGATAGAATTGCATTTCTTTTCCCCTTTTCTTGCAAAGATACATTCTGGTTGTGCTTGGATACAGACCCTTGGATCATGGTGACGATGTTGCACCCCTTTTCGCTATTTGCCCCCCTTTTTTTTTCCAGCCCTTGATATACATGAACCAACTGCTAGGTGATCCAGAGGTCTAGAAGAATAGCGCAGAAATTGCCTCCGTTCAATCAAAATCCCTTCCCATTAGGAAATCGAGACGACCAGCAGCCCGAGAGCTTGGTTCAAGAAGCACAAAGAGTGGGGGCTCGAAGTGTCGAGGGATCCGTAGCAGACCACTTGTGTTCTCGTGGACAGTGGGGCGATTGATCCTCAGGGCTCCGGGACAGAGCGCGAACAAGTTGCGAGTGCACGGTTCCTTGCGACAGAAATGCCGGATTGGGTTAAGCTGTCGAGCTAGGGAATGGCGAGGGAAAGGTGAAAAATCTCCACATGGAGAGCCGTTGCGGTGTGCCGGGTAGCTGACCAGGTCCAAGCTCGCACAAGAAAGCCCACCTTGGAGGGCAATCAGTAAGCATACTAATCCGGGAATTACTGCGCTCAACCACCCATAGCAATGCGAATTGTGGAGACTGGCCGTGGTCTCCGTCACAGAGGCTTTTCCTCCCACTGTGTGCGCCCCATGGCTGATCTGCGACGGCTCGGGTGGTGTCGATGGAGGAAGCACTGGCCATGACCCACTTTATGATCGATTACTGGCTTATTCAAAAAGGCCGGACTGTTACGCGGGAGGCTAAAGCCAGCACTAGCTTAAGCGAACGCACCACTCCAACAATGGATCGGTCCCCTGATTCGCCGTGGAGATTCCTCTGGAGCAACTTGTTGGCTTCGTTCCAGACCAACCAGCATGCTGGGATACATCCCTTGTCGCTTCGAAAGGTCCCTCTGGTGCCTGAGGAGACCTTCAAGGGAAGATCGGCTAATCTTCTCGTGGCTGTCTTGGACTTTGTTTTCCCCAAATCGTATATCATTCGTCACGATCGTTTAGCCCCCACGCTACGTGCAGCTTCTCTGATGTAACGCTTCAAAAGGGGATGATGGGTCATTTGATGGATATTCGAATATTCCCAAACCAAGTTTGGTACAGTGGCACTCATTGGTGGGTTCGCATGCAAGCCCGCAACCTTGGAAATCTGGCTCTAAAAAGACACGGAGTTTTTTTTTTTTTTTTTTTTTTTTTTTTATTATTATTATTATTCGAATTAAAAAGAGACGTCCTGAAGTTACTATATGTATAATCGCTGACAAAGAACTCCTGATGCTTGTTAGTGGCGGGCAATCCGATCTTACGATCCAATAGTTTACGGCACATACCTCTGACAGAAGTACTGTCCCACTATGACTCAGTCAATCAAGATAGTCTTTTGTCAATGTAGTCATGGAGGGGAAACCCCCTCATCCACGTGGTTGGCATGGTTGAAAGGATGCAAGGAACGCCATCGTTTGCTAATCATAATCTGTCGAAGGAATAGGCTGTTCTTGATCGGGGTATTTGGAATCATGATGCAACGTTTCTCCCACATGGCTGAATTCTATTTTATGTCTATTTTTGTCAGTTTTTTGTAGGTTTTCTAGAAGAAATCGAACGGCTAGGATCACCGGCATAGGTGCATACACATGCATATATTCGAAAATCGCCTGGGCATGAAATCGAGAACTACTAAGAACCTTGGAAATACTAGTAGTGGTATATTCTTCTAAATCACGTTTCGACTTTGATCTAAAAATTGAACATTTCCCCGTACATCGTATATCCATTGTGGTTTTGTTATCATCCATGCTCAAGTGCTTCAAATATTAAACATTAGAAGCTGCTTCAATGTTCCAACGTCAATCGGTACTCGCTAGTCGGCAAGCCCCCAAATTCAAATATTCTAATATGAGCACCAGCAATCCCCTGCCGAATACGGGATTTTTTTTTTTTTTTTTTTTTTTTTGCATGATATTATTATGAACATCATAACCGTATGCTCTCCGCCCGAATTAATATCCCAAAGATAATGAGAAATAAATCAGAATGGGGAAAAGGTGCCCCGGGCGGCAGGATTCGGCCGCATATCTAAGGAGATCATATTCGGAAAAAAAAAAAAAAAAAACCTGATTTTCAATCTGAAGTCACTATTTTAAGGAATAGCTATGTAACAGCTCATTGCTCGCAAGCCACCAGAGAACAGAAAGGAGGGGCAGCTATACAAGTGTAACTATAATTTCCCTCTACTGTAAATTGCCATGGGGCAACAGAGGCCCGGTTCAGTGGGGACAGCCATCGACGTCTCCACCGGCAGGGATGTGCATCCTCGCCCGTTCACTCGGGTTGCGCCCGGTTGCTTTGATTAGACCTGCGATAGCCCCCATGTTTCTAAGATCGAGGCGGCCCGCTGATTCGTCGAGTACTCCGGTTTTCATTTCAACGATTATTCATGCCTCCACCTTTCCCAGGAGCGACATGAGTGCGCGTTTTCCCAAAACAGTTGTAATTGAGCGTTGGACTTGTTGCAGATACATGCACTGGCAGCTGGTGGAGTCAATTAAGGCTCGTGTTCGTAATTGACCGTAATTGACCGCCAGATTAAGTTTGTGCTAATCCACAGGGTATGAAATGTATGTAGGCCATCCTCAGAGGGATTCCTTCCCCGTTGCACACTGCATAATTCTGACCTCTTTTTGCCCTAGACTCCGTGCTCCACGAGCCCGGGGGCTGGCACCTGCATTGCACCCTGCACCTGTCCGCGGATAATCTGTATACCGACATTCCACGTCTGTTGGAACTTGGCATTCATTGGCCGGTTGAGTAGCTGTTGGCACTGTTTACCCTTTTGGAACGTGTCCCCCTTATTTTATGTTCTGCCACATGTGCACCTTCATCCTCATATGGAGATTGAATTCCGTAAATATTCAAGATTTCATTCACGCAAATGATTCATGAAGATTCCTACTTCACAGTCTTGCAATCTCCGGATCTTCTCAGCATAAATTGCGAACATCATGTATAATGTGATATCCAACTTGAAGGGACCTCCTTTCGTAGTCTCGAAATAAACTTTCCACTACTCAGTACGGAGTATAGTGCGCCCAAGAGGCCGGATTTTCCGAGGCAAGATTTATTTTTATTTTTATTTTCCCGCCCCAGAACAGCTCTCGCATTTGATTTTATTCTATTTTATTTATGTCTATTTATTTTTACCTTTTTATGTTATTTTACTTTTCCGCAAAGAATAAGAAAAAAAAAAAAAATAGAAATTAGAAATTTCCCCATCCACTCGATACCAGGCAACGGAGCAGGGGACCCCTGTATCCCGAGCTCTGCAACCTGACAAAAATGCATGTGGTTCTACCTATTCTTCACATTATAGCCTCCAACCTCCTAAGCAGATCAGCGAACGGAGCACCAAGCGGAGCAACGGACCAACGGACTCGGAGCTAAGAATGCACAGGGCACGAACCGTATCAAAATAGCAATACAAACCACGGCGGGATCGACGCTCGCCAAAGCCAAAGCGAGAATTAAAAAAAAAAAGTGCTGACGCTTGACGGATTCTATAGCCGGGGAATGATATAAGGTAATTCATTGGCTGCGATGGGTACTTGGGCTTTTCTGTCAGCAAGACAAGCGGGTCGAATCTGGGCTCGAATTGCCAAGAGTCTAGTGATCGACGGTCCATGATCATGACATCAGTCTAGGTTAAATGGAGTATGTCGGAACGAATGATGGGTTAAACGAAGAATAAGTGCGCCGGGCCTGGAAAATCGATGGTTCATGCATGCTATACTCTGACGGTGGAAATTTTGGCGTGCCTAGATAGTCATATGTTCATGTGCTCCAACACGTTCCAAGGTTGAGATCTGCATGGTCATCAATATATGCAAAGTTTAACTGCCAGTGTGTGTTCGGAATTCTGACTGTTCAGGTGGATATAGGCCTAGTAGGTATCACGGTATTGATCCCGAGGTCAATGCCCAATCTTGAGGTACGATTTACATACTACTGCCAGATACTTACTATCAGCTGCACATGTGCCCCCAGGTTCCTCCAAGAGTTATTGCGGTGTAGCTGCGTGGTACAAATCTTGCCGTTTGTTATCTTTACAAACTACTAGTACGACATTGAAATAAGTCCAAACTTCAGATTATGCTGAGAAACTCTGGAATATAACAAAACGCATGATGCCTTATGTACCTGTTAGTAGTATATTATGTTTCTTGGAAAATTAATTGTTTAGAAATGTAATTCTAGAATTCTACCCGCTTCTTGGGCAGAGTGCATGATGTCCCAAGATTCTAAGCCTTGGGAGGTTTTGATTTCGTACATCCATACTATGCGTTTAAATCCTCTCTAAAACTACATCCCAAAACTCTGAAGCGAAGTAGCTGAGAATATCTTCTTGATTGATTCTATCTGCAAAAACAGCTGGTCTCTTGTAACCCCATGGGGAAAAAAAAAGTTCAAACGAAAAGCAATAGTCAGTACGGGCCAGTCACGCTACCAAAAGTGGTCGCGGACACGGCCTGTGAAGAAAACGCGAGCAAGAAACACAAGACAAAAGCAGAAAAGCAAAACGATCTCATGGATTAAAGAGAAAACCCCCCATCTCGGCATAAGCCACCGCACTACCAATCAGGTATGCGGACGTAGCCTATTAGGTCCTTCACACCGGCAGTGTGACTCGACTGAGAGGATTCCTGGACGTGATTCCCCAAATGCTCAAGAAGAGCACGCAGAGCGTCACGATCCTCCTCATCAGTCTTTTCCCCTGGCTCATAGTCTTCGAGGTCTCCAGTAGAGTCAGGCATTCTCACCATTAACCTTACTCTACCCTTGTCATCAGAGGCCAGATACCGATCCATAAAAAGCCCATAGAGGAAATTCCGGTTGTGGTTTAGGTCAGGACCTTCAATGTCAGACGCAAAGTCAGGTCCTACCTCCCCAAAGCTGCGGACCCGGCTACTTCCAAACCGAAAGAACTGGAGCCGATGGAGCCTTTTCTGGAACTTCTGGAACCAGAAAGACCAATTGCTGTTGACGATATACGGGATTTCTTCGTCGTTCTGTTCGACATATAGCAACGACATGTTCTCCCGGTGTCCGAACCAACTGCCCAGCCGACAACAGTACACTATGGCACAATCATCGAGTGTCAGAGATTTCAGGTTCTCATGGGACAGGATCCAGTTGAAAATCGTATCACTGCAGAAGATATTTCCTCGTAGCTCCAGGGTTTCCAGGCTTTCGAATGTTGGAGGTGGCGTTTGCTCGCTCCCAAACCAATCGTAGTACATTCGGAGGTCTTCCAGATAAAACCCATGGCATGTGATGGAGAGATGCTTCAGATCTCGAAGTGGAGTAATCCACTCCAGAGGGCTCTGAGACGAACTGATTGAAATCTAGTCATCACGGTTAGATTCAAACTTGAAAATTATGGTGGGTTCTGGAATTCTTACATTGTCCTTCAACGGCCAAACCTCCCAGTCGATATACCCCAGCCGGAACGTTGTCAGGTGAAGCTTGCGGAGCACAGCTGGGACGTCATAGCCTCTGAAACCCACTTCGAATTCTTGGCATGGCATCGTTGCAAAAAGAGGCACCGACTGCAGTGACAAGATCTCGAGCTTCGGCATAAGCTCAAGGACTGCAAAAAGGTCAGCCATTAGGTTGTTCACATGAGCTATCTGAGCCTTCTTGCTGATTGCCAAACGAGCCGGCCCGCCAGATGGTCTGATATGAATGACGAGCTCTCGTAGCTTCGTCAGACAAGTGACCTGTTGCGTAAAGAGTTTCTCCATGTCTGCAATGACATCCAACTGTGCCCCGGGGACAGGAATATTGGATGTGTTCCTTGCGGGAAGTTTATTTTGGCCATTCTTTCGACCGTTGTTGGGTCTAGGTAGACGCTAAGCGAACAATCCGAAGTTAGTATTTTCCAAAAAGTTCCGTCAAAAAGAAACGAAAGGCGAAGTAAGGGGGGCAGGTAAGGTTCGAATTAAACATAGGTGGATAAAGGCATGGAATGGAACAGATGCGATGAGGGGCCCAAGAGATGAACAGAAAAATAAGGTGAGAACAGTGCTGATCACATACCGGCTTTAGATTAACGTCAGGAAAGTTCACCATCAGACCCTCAATCATCGGGTTTAGATGAGGATCATTGATAATATTCTGGAGCCTCTGTTGGGATTCAAGAGTGCGATCCACATAACAGGCACGTCCCAAAAGACTTGTAGCTGCTTTATTCCAGCGTTTGTCAACCAAGCGCACCTTGTTAAGCGTTTCGATGTCGAAATCAAACTCCAAAATCATTAACAGAAGCTCCGCCGGGAGCCAAGGTGCAAAGCTGCCTGCCCTGTCAAACTTGCTGCCGCGAAGGATGGCATCGCAGGCCGATCCTTCCGCAGTGCTAGTCAGGACAGCGGCGGAGGAAGTTGTAGCGGTGGAAGGCATGATTTGAAGTCCGATGAAGCTTTGAATTCCGAACGGCTAAGTGATGAGAGGATGAGAGTATGTTGGATGAGTAGGCGCAAAAGATCCAAATGTTGGATAGACCAAGCGCTGAGCAGATCAACCAGGCGCAAGAAGTTCAGAGAATCTTCAAAACCTGAGATAGCGGTGACACTTGATGGTCTGTTCGGGATATCCAAGAGATTAAAGCTCAAAAGATCCCAAGTTATGCGGTAGCGAGGTGAGAGAGGGGGAAGTAGGTTGGGGGGGGGGGATGAAGGTTCAAGATTGAAAAGGATATTTCGATTAGCTGAGATACGCTCGCAGATCGAGGGACCGAAAAGGTCCAAGAGAAATGAGAGGTCAAAAACTCAATAGGTCAAGGCAATCTCAAAGTCTCCAAATCTCTTGCCGGTTTGACGGTCAGTCTTTTCATAAAATGAAATAGATGGCGCCGGAAAGCGGAATGTGGAAAGATGAAGAGGAAGAAAATGATTCTAAAAGGGATACCAGAGGAAGAAGATTGTGGAAGGATGAGAAAATGGAAGAAATGGTGGATGGTGAAAGAAGAAAGATGAAATGTGAGAGAAGATATCAGTAGATGGGCTCACATCACTTTCGTGAAGATTCCTGAAGTCCTGCATAAAGACGCACTCACGGAAGCAAGAGGCGTTACCTAATTACCCTACGCATTCAAGATTAGGCAGACATAGGAGATATTCACTGAGAGAGTTGAGATTGAACATTAGCTTATATTATGTTCCAGCTACTTACAATCCTACAGACAACCCTATACACAACTCCAACAATAAGCAGTTTAGGCATATTCAAAGACAGTGAAGGAAGATGTAATATTTGTTGTTGAAGCGGGAACAACATATGCAACTATAGACATAAGATGCAATTATGTAAGTAGTTAATATGACCAACACTTATTCAAGAATAGTGGCAGGAGATCCGTTCAAACCAGAATTGCCCCTTTTGTTCTCCAGGATAGGCACCCGCAGAGCACCTTGATCTCCAACCGGAATAGGGTTTGGAGACGGACCCGGGGTGCGTTCACTCTTGCTCTGGCGCTGGATGAGGCCGTTGGTAATACCGAGAACAGAGTCAACAATAACGGCATCAATGCCTTCGGCCACTTGGTACTATTTGCAGATATTAGCTTTGGTTCGTAAGGAAAAGTAAGCGATTTTGACTTACGTCGACGCTAACGCCATCGTTGTTCAGGGCACCGTATGAAACACAGACGAGACCAGATTCCTTGACGATGCGAACGAGACGAGGGCACAGGACAAGCGGCTCAGCTTGGCTGACGATACCGAGTAGGTTCCATCGCGAAGCGAATCGGACAGCCTCCTGCAGACTGCTGGCTCGAATGTCACCCACGGGGGAAGCGCCGGCGTCAGTGAGGAAGAGCACGGGGATGGATGGCTGCTTGAAGGATAACAAGAGACAGATGTCGGGGTTGAAGCTGGAGAACAACATGTCACGGCCAACACCCAGGTCATAGACCTTGGCGAGGACAGTGTCCACGTAAGAGTTCAGCTCGACGGCGTATGTGTCCATCTCTTCCTCCTCGCTCTCGTGGAGCATGGGGTATTCTGGCGATCCAGGTTAGATCGTCTAAAAATAACTGTTCTTTTAAGGGCGCTTGAAACTCACTCAGTTCGATATTGAACCCGACGGGCGTTGGGATTTTCTTGAACAATTCCTCCAATGTAGCGAATGGCGCTTGAATGTGCTCTCCACGGGTGTTACCCTTGAAGCCCTTCTTTTTGTAATCACGAGTGTGCTTGATCTTCTCAGTCAACTCGGCTGGGTCATACTCGGAGCCACCGACAGACATTGAGCGCTGGCGGGGAGGAAGGGGTGCATCGCCGTGGATGTCTACGCCATAAGGCAAGACACTGCGGTGGCGACCCTTACCAAGTTCCAAGAACTGGTCCAGCGTCAGGGTGTGTACAGGGGCATCGATACCTGTCTCACTGACTAGGAAGTCGTGGTAAATGACAGGGACGTGGTCCTTTGTGAGCTGCACGTCGAATTCTACATAAGATGCGCCCAGATTGGCAGCAGCAATGAATGACTGAATAGTGTTCTCGCCCAGCTGGAGAGAATTACGAGCAGCCATGTTCTTACCCAGACCACGATGACCAATGACCATAGTGGAACTCATGGAACGCCAATAAGTCTGGTTTCCAGTAATCGACATGTTCGGGTGCTTGAATGGCGTGATGACCAGAAAGTTGAAGGTCACAGATCCAATCACATCCAGAGTGTTGGCAGCGACAATGGGAACGGTAGAGTCACCCTTCAAATTGATTCGCTGGGAACCAACAGTTTGTTTGATGCTGGATAGAAGTGCAACACCACGACCAACAATCTTATCCTTGGATCCGGAGTATGTAGGCACGAGATCAAATAGCAAACGAACTTTGCTGGGGTCGGTGGTATGGAAAACGATAGGCTCTGTTGAAATGTTGTCTTGCACAGGCAGATCGATGACCTCTGGCTCTCCATGAGCATTGCTGGCAGTGACGACCAAAGACAGAGCGGTATCAAGCTGGGTTGCATGTGCATTCTCCATTGGGATGCGGTCCAAGTTGACTGTCTCCAGGGGCTTACGCATATCCATGGTTCCAAGACTGACCAGAATCATGGCCTCGTCGGTAAGATACCTGTGGCCAAAGGTTTTGATGGGCTCAGTGTTGCGCATTCCTGTCCCTCCTGAAGTAGGGCCAGGGATATTGGATCGCCGGTCAGCCAGGGAGGACTGGGCGGGTGGCGACGAAGATGGAGAGGGGCTGTGGGAAGAAACTGACTGTGATGGCTCGACAGCAGGAGGTCCAGGACTAACTTCAGCTAAACACCGGGCGATATCAAGATGACCACGCAGTGCCGCGTGCTCCTTAGCTGTCCAACCGGAAGAGTCGAATCGTTCCAAATCAGCACCGGCAGCAACCAACTGCTTGGCCACACCCAAGTTACCGTCCACACATGCGATGAAGAGGGGTGTCCATGCGTATGTGTTTTCTGCCAGCTCGGTGTTGGCCTTCTGATAGTCGGTGCCTTCAAGAAGAATCTGAGCACACTCGTCATGTCCAAATCTGGCTGCAACGTGCAGTGCAGTCTCACCCTGCTCGTCCTGATAATTTATATCAACGCCAGCGTCTACCAAAAGGTGGACAATATCCACGAAGTTGGCCTTGGTTGCCAAAGCCAGAACGGCACTTGACTTGTGAATTTGCTTTCGGATCTGATTCTTTTCGCTGGAAGGATCTTGGTCGTTCTCAGATTCAAGAAGACACCGTGTAGTCTTTGGATGACCACCAACCACACTGAGGTGCAAAGGTGCCCATCCGTCATTGTCTTGCCACAATGTACCATCAATTCCCTCGCTAACATCAAACATCTCCCAGGCCTTAAGGTGCTCAATGATCACCTCACAAACGGCCTTGAAGCCGTACTGAGCTGCATAATGCAATGGGGTGCGACCAGAGAGGTCCTTTGCCATCAAGGCCTCCCGCTGATTCGGACGAAGCTCATTTAACAGGTATTGCAAAAGGACCACAGTTGGATCTTGACGGCTAAGCTGCTGGGGCATATGCTCCTCCTTGACCACAGAACGCGGGGGCTGCAGGGTCGGTGGGGCCGCAGGGGTAATGAAGCGGGAAGTCTCCAAAGGGAAGTCCAGCACCATTGATGCAGATGCTTCGGAGTCAGTGGTTGGCTGTTCACGTCCAATACAAATCACAAGACGATGAAGGCAGTTACGCCGATTGATGTCATCGTCTTCTTCTAAAGTGTCAACACGCTTGATGAGCTCACTCAAACAGTTACGGCAACGGTGTAGAATAGCGCGCTGGATAAGGGTCTTGAGAACCTTGGGGAAAATCCCCTCGCCTGCCTCGTCGGCAGCAGTTTTCAGTACTTCGAGCAATTCCAACAACACGTGAACGTCATCCTTTCTCAAGGCATCGTCAACGGATGTTAGAACGCTAGGAGGCAGATTGAGGAATGGTCTCGTAGCACCCCGCTTCAACGAAAGAGCAGAGTGGGTCGAGCTAGCATCATCTGCAAGCTTCTCTTCCGCCTTCGACTGATCAGTAATAACCGCCATCCACGCATTGATACGATCCTGTGACTTGATAGCCCGTGCATTTGAAGCAAACGGAGCGGGATCAACCTTGGTCTCCAGATAACGTTTCTGCGCCTGCGCACCTAGTTTCTTATCCAATTTCTTTGTAATCTTCACGAAACCCCGACGATTGACTTCTCCATACCATTGTAAGCGACGAAGGTGATAGCGCAGGTCTAAAAGGGCTTCGCGAAGGTCATGTCGGTCCTCGGGCTCCAATGGATGAATACCCTCCATGGAGTATCCATACCGATCCTCCAACAGTTTCAAACGACGGGCATAGTCGGCGTATTTTTTGTTGTAGAAGTAATCGACATCTTCGACATTTCGGTCGAGAGAATAGAAGAAACCTATACCAACAAACGAGACCCAAAGAAAAGGTGCATCCTGGTTAGAAGGTTGCACGGGGAAAGCGACAAAATCTCGGCGATCAAGGGATCGTCCTTACCAGCCAAATCCGCCTCTTGTCCCACCTTGACCTGCTCAGCAGCTGACTTGATGAGCTTCTTCAATGCTTTGTATTTGATGTAAGAGGCGCTCCATTCCGGAACGGTGAATTGGGTCAAATTGCGCCCAAACTTCATCTTGACAGTGTAAGTTTCTTGTCCGCAGATTGCTTCCAAGAATTCTGTTCACGATCTGTGAGTTCCCACCGCCTCTTCTGTTTCTTTTTTTTGGGTGTTTTTTTTTTTCTATGTCTGTGATTTGCCACCCGAGGCACCCGAATCCCCCACAAAGAAATTTAGGGGTCGATGCGTGTGAAGGGTCCAACCTGGAGGATCACGAGGAGGGATCAGGTGAGCGGACGCACACAGGGAAGAGAGGATGTCGCCATGAGGAAGGGGAAATAGGGGGGTAATAGTGGGTAAAAAAAAAAGAAGGTTGAGCACGGTGAAGCTCAATAGAAGGCTGAGAACTGTACCTCTTTTTACACTCTGGGGCAGCGAAGCGGTGAGGACAGAGCAGAATCAATGTAAAGAGGCAATGTGGAGGTCGCGACAAAGAAGATGTTGAAGGAACCAACAAAAAGCCCACGAGGTCGCCAGGGAGAATCTGAGAGAAGGAGAAGCGGGATTGATCCGGAATTCAGATCGAACGGTTTCGACGTGTGCGTGCGGTCGAGGCGGTGATTTGTCGATCCGCGGGGTTGAGCTCTATGGATCCAGCTGGCTTAACAGGGCTGCACTTTATATAGTACTCAGCAGCAAGACCTTAATCATGCAGTCCAACTTATTTTTGGCCCCAGCATCGTGACCGATAATGCTTCACCGCAATCAGGCACTTTGCTTTTTCATTCCAAGCAGGCATGTGACTTGCTTTCTTTTTTTTTTTTTTCTTTTCTGTCTGAATGGATCTCGTGATCGCCGCGGATACACTGGAGTGGGGGGCATCCATCTGTCGGGGTAACTGTATAAACTCCCTGGTCGCAAAGTTATTTCGGTGATGACCGGGGGTCCTCGATCCGATTTTCTTTGTTGGCAATCATTTTGGATCAAAGAAAAATAAATAATAAATCAAAAATAAAAAAATAAAAAGCATAGCTCAGAGCACTGGAGACCCTGTCTTGTGACTAGCCATCGCGGTACGCCACGGCCCCCGTTGTGGTCGCCGCTTAGCATCCGAAGTATGGGAGAGCTTCTGGTCTAGGGGGACCAATAGTAACATTTTATGATCGGTCTTTCGGGATGTCTTGCCCATCTTTCAGGATAGACACATACCAGAGATCTCTAGGTCGGAGAGATGGCAAAGGAGAAAGAGACAATGCAGAAGAGAGGGGCCCCAGAAGCGACCCAAGAGGGATCAGCCCATTTCTGCCATTTCTGCCCAAGAAACCCCTTAGAAGCCTGCCTCACGCACGTCTTGGCCACACTTGATGACAAAAAAAAAAAGTACCACCATGATGCAATGTAGATCTATACTGCGCAATTTAGATGAAGGACCAAATACATAAATGAATATGCAAGATGTTATCATAATAGCCCCTGGCTGGATTCCTTATTTCATATTCTATCGCCGTCGCAAATATACCCCATGCTTGGTCATAAATTGGTCTGCGCCATTCCAGGGCAATAACACACCGAACGCCACAATTCCAAATACCCGGAAAAAAGAGAACAAGACGAACCCCAGAGTCGAACATGAAAGACATATCAAATAGAGAGAATCAAATCAAATCAAATCGCTAAACCGGCCATGTGCTCATGAAGGGACATAAAAAAGGATACCAATATCAATACCAGGGGAAAGAAAAAGCTCAAACTCCACTGCATGTCGTGTTCCCCCAAACCCCAGATCAAAATCCTTCGAACACTCCTCGAGAAACCCGTAGCTCCTAGCTTTGCTTGAACCTCGTGCATAATAAAGCGAGAAACGGAATAAAGCCATGGAATAAAGAGATGCAAATGATAGAGGCCAGATCTACTGCTGCTCAACCAGCGGTTTCAAAGCCTCCACTGCAGACTGTAGCACTGCCGGATTGGATGTTTTCTTGATGCAGGCAGTCAAAATGTCAATACCACCCGCAGAGCGGACGGCTTCCTTGGCATGCGCTCCGATGTCACCAGAGGCGCAGGTAAGGTTGCGCAGACACACCGCTCCCCGGTGGAGAAGAGCATCATCGTCTTCTTGGCATAATCCCAAGAGTAAAGTCACTCCCCGCGGACGCTCGAGGATCGCTGCAATGGCGGCATCGTAGTCCGTCAGCATTGCAATTGCTCCACCAGCTGCACGACGGGTCGGGAAGTCATCCGCATCAGTCAGAGCAAGAAGGATATGCAAACGCTGAGCAGCGCGTTTAGATCCATCTGCAAATTTGACAATTCCGGACTCGCAGGTCATCAAGTTGCAGACCAATTCGCACGCAGCCCGCTGCACACGTGGATTGCTAGATAAAAGGAGATCCTCAATGGCGGACCAACCCTCTCGTACGGTCAACTCGGCGGGGGTCTCATCGTGAGGATAGGAGGCCAAATTGGTCAGGGCGAGCAAACTTTCAAACACTGCGAGCAGGTCACGGGGCTGGTCTGAGGAGAAGGATGCTGTCTCGGGTGAACTGAGAAGAGATAACAACGGGCGCACAGCAGATGTCACTTGCGGGAATCCGGAGGATGGGAATACGTGTGAAGGGTCGACTGAGACAAGGATCCGGGCCAGAGCATGAGAGGCGTTGTGTGTTGTCTCCGTGACCACGATTGAATTACCCTGCTTTGGAATAGACATTCCAAGCAGTAACTTGACCGCACCTTGTTGGGCCAAGATGCCGCGTGACTTTTGGCGCCGCGCCAAGGCGAGTAATATTTGAGTTGTGAGATCGTGAATTGATGGCATGGCTAGTCGTCCACATTCCACTAGCAGGGCCATAGCGCCCGCGTCAATAACGGCACCGCAGCGAGCAAGTACGGCGTCTTCTTCCTCACGAAAATCAGGGGCAGCTCTGGCCTTTCCAGCAGACGCGTCTGCGTAATCTTTCAATTGGGACATCTTCTTTTGTTCCTCGGATAAGTTGGGGAGGAATTTGGTGAGGTTCAAAATGACCATCAAACCACCGTAGAGGACCGAGGAGTCGGTTGTATGCTTTTTCAATACTGTGATCAAGTCGCGCAAAAATGAGGGGTCTTGGGCCAATTGCTCCTTGACCGATGGCTTCACAGAGGAGTAAGCCAAGCCCTCAATAGCGTGGGAAATATTCGCAGTCTTGTTTTCTGACATCAGTCCCTTGAACCGTTGTACCAGGTCAGACACCCCAGCTTCTTCCACCTGGGCCTTACCGTTCTCAGCAGAGGGCTGAATTGACTCCGATGCTCGGATTTTCGCCAGAATCACTGCGGCTAATTCGGAGCCCTCATCGCTTCCGTTCGTGAGGGTGTGAGACAACCATTCGGAGAAATTCTTGGCTACAGCCTCACGGCAAGAGCGGCTAATGCATGCTGCATTCAATAGTTCGAGCACAGAGATCTCCACTCTCTTGCGTTTCGCGTCACGGGTTGCTAATGGGGTCACCGAACTCATGAATTCATCAGATAAGAACACGTTGGCGGCCGCGCTAGGCGCCACGGGGAAGACAGCAGAGACAGCGGAGAACGCAATGATGAAATCATCCAGCCGTCCTTTGGCAATCTTAGCCGCGATAAGAGTTGAGAATTGTTTCTCGCCCTTCTCGTTTGCAGCTTCCAGGTACTTCGCTGTGGCCAACGTAGCCTGGCTGCGCAGTTCCAGAGGCAAACGATTATCGAGGGAGGTCAGAATCACCTCGAATCCTTCATCATCTACCAAATGTTGCAGGCGCCCCGCATCCACTGCGAGTAGTCTGGCAATTCCCTTCAGCGAGCGGCCATCCAGATCATGGCCGGATTCCATCAATTTAGCGAGGAACAATTGGAACAGTTCACTCTCGCAGTGTGCTCTTGTCTCCTCCGACGGCCAAACACTGGGATCCAAAACCACGGTATCCAAACACACGGCGGCTCCATCGCCTCTGTCGTAGATCTCATCGAAAAAGGTCGTTACGGAGACCTGTAGCTGATTGGAGAAGTGTTGGCGTACACTGGCATTCTGTCGAACGAGGCCGGAGATAATTTCATCCTGCAATTCGGAGAGGGCATGAGCCCGTTGCCCAAGTAGAAGTTTGAGCGATTCCAATGCAACACTCTCCGGGGGCTTCAAGCCATCTGTGCGTAGATACGCCGCAGCATCCTTCCCGGCGGACTCGTCTTGATGGGTCGTGTAACGTCGGCAGAGGTCTAGTAGCTGGTGATCATGCTCTTCCTCCTGTTGAATTTTGAGGAACGCCGCTTTCACGTCGGGATTCTCGGGGGCGATGGAGAGTGCTTCGCGTAGATTCCGTGATGCTGCCTAATCCCCGAACTTCCTGTTAGATCTCCGCTGTGTTTCCGGGCTTGTTGCAGATTGCAGATTGCAGATTGCGTTTTTGGGGTTGTGCATTACGTACCTCTCGGTGACCAGCGTCAACCAACTCGACAGCCTCCCGTGCCAGGTGAACAGCGCGCTCTTCGCCCGTTGCTGAGACCATTGCAGGGTTGCTGAGGAGCAGCACGCTGCGAGGACAAGATGAATTTTGAGATGGAGTAGGTGTTCGTTCTTGTCAATTTTATTTTATTTTATTTTTTGTTTCGACGGTGGCGACAGTGTTCCAGCAGACAGAAATCCCGAACACTTTTTTTTTTTTCTTCGGGGAGCGGGAGAGCGGGAGAGCGGGAGGGGTGTGGGATAAGAAAGGCGGAGGAAAGGAAAGGAGACTTTGTAGATTGGGCAATGCCACGTACGCCGAGAAATTCAGATGAAATGTTTCAGGAGAAAAGAAGAAGAAAAAGCAATGAAGATCAAACCAACAGAAATGATGAATCAGAGGGGCCAAGAGGCTCTTGGATGGCCTGAGGAGGCAGCTGCAGGAAGTATAGCGACTATTCTTCTTGGTATGACTAGTATGACTGGGATGACTATAAGTGCGCGCACGGAGTCCGGAAGCTCCTCAGCGCAGATCCGCCCCTCGTTTCCCTCCGTCATTGCAGAGGCGCCTATCAATCCCGAGATTTCTTTGACCCAATCCCCATTATCAATCACCCTGATAAGACCCAACCACGTCTCGCCCTCCCATCACGTTGCTGATAATGCAGGTCAGCTTACCAGTCCAGAAAATAAATTAAACATGCAGAAACGACTTTTCTGCGCCCGGTTAAACCTGAAACCAGGACCAGAATTAAGCTCGATCGGTTTGCTGGGGGATCTGCCTGTTTGGTCCTCCCTACCTTATGCCTCCCAACAGGATGAGCTTAACGCGGTACAAGGTCTGTGAGCGCCGAGTATGTGGAACACCTCTGGTCTCGTTGGCGTGTATCCCCTTGTGATTCGAGGAAGATCCCGTCGTTGAGCCAGTCTCTTGGCTGCGGCGTAGTTCTTATTCACTCTCCACCCGTCAGGATACGCCAAATGACTATTGGAACCTTAACGAGTGGGCGGCCGCCGGCGCCGATTACAGAGAGACAAGCGGGGGTCGGAATGAAGAAAAAGGGAACCATTTCCGCTTCAGTTAATGTCATCAAACGAATTGCTTTTGCCCTGCCAGGTTGGCTATACTAGCGAAATGCGGAGCGTGGGACCTTGGAGTACTCCGGGATCGGTCCTATCCTGCAGATGGGGGTCCTCTCCAGCATGCCGATCATAACAGATCCAGTTAAGATTCGAGTCTGAGGTGATCAATTTTTGGCCCGTCTGGAGCTGACGGAATGACCTATTAGGCTCAGGCACTTGAATAGGCATGACGAAACGGGGCAATTTCCAGAATGCACTGAATCTTCCATTTTGTCAACCTTAAACTTGCCCAGGTGGAAGCCATAGATCGGCCCGCTAGCCGATGATACTGTCAGCAGTCTAGGAGATACTGATACGAGGTCGTATATATTAATCCTGTAAAATCACAAAAATTTTATATTTTTTAGCAATGAATTGGTTCACATCAAATTGATACCTCGACACCCTCCATTGACTCCCCCGAGGAAATTTCAAGGTTTATAGTCGGCGTGATGGTTGCTCCGCCAGTTCACGGGATCCATATTTCCCCGCCAGAGTCACCAATCACAAATCTACTCCTCATGCCATCCATAAATTTCTCCATATTGCCTGTGATACAATCAAAGCATCCTGAGTGTGCTCATCAACCTGCCTCGGCTGGGAGATTTTGAGTATCTTTTATTTTACCAAGTCGACACACACACAGGCTTATCCATAATCATCGGATCGCAGTGAGCCCAAAACTCACAGCCATGTTATCCCTTAACATCCCATCCTATTCAACCCCATCAGAGTATCAGCTTTCCGAGCTCCCCAACCCAGAGATAAGCAGCCCAGAGGAATTAATCATCAAGGTTCATGCCGCGAGCATCAACCCCATCGACGTTAAGCGGGCCAGTGGAGCGCTGAAACAGGCGGTTAAAGACAGGTGCGCAACCTTCGTTTGATCTCCCCGTCTGGGCATTATTAACCAACACAGCTTTCCGTACAAAATCGGCTACGATGTTTCTGGTGTGGTTACGGAAACTGGAGAAGATGTCACCAAATTTAAAGTGGGGGATGCAGTCTATATCAGGCTGCCTGAGGTCAATCGAGGTATGAACCAACGAGAACGATGAACACCGATAAATACTAAAATGTGATAGGATCATGCAGCGAATTTGTGAAATGCCCCGAAGATCAAATTGGCCTGAAGCCTCCTTCTTTATCCTTTGAGGAAGCAGCTTCGATTCCTTTGGCGGGCATGACTGCCATTCAGGCTCTCAGGAAATACGGAGATCTTACAGGGAAGACCGTATTCGTACCTGCCGGATGTATGAAATGAAACTCTAGTGGAACAGATCAGAACTTTATACTAACATGACATTAGTGAGCGGAACTGGCCTTTTTGCTTGCCAACTTGCAAAGCACGTATTTCACGCAGGCAAAGTGATCACCACCGTTTCAACCTCCAAAGTCCCCAAAATCAAAGAACTTCTAGGTGAAGGGACAGTCGACCAAAGTAAGACAGTCAATTGCAACCCATTCTGAGACTCAAGCTGACAATCAAACAGTTATCGACTACACAAAATCCGATCCCAGAGATGTTATTGAAAAAGGCTCCGTCGACTTCCTTTTCGACACGGTCGGTCTGTCAATGCAGTATCTCTGCCTTATGAAACCGAAGTCCAGCCACATCGTCTCAGTCTCCACAACACCATCGGCAGCCGTGTTGCAGAATTCGTCCTTGATGAGAATGCCTGAGAACCCCGTTATCCCGATCCCTGTTAGATTTGTACTGAATCTGATGGATTCAGTACGCACGTTTAGAGCAGGGCGCTATGAGGTGAAGTATGAGTATATGATTCTGGAATCAAGTGGTAGTTACTTGGATGAACTGAGATCATATGTCGAAGATGGTAAGTTGAAAACAGTAGTGGGGACTACTGCTGAGCTTCGTGATTTGGAGTCAGTACGAAAGGGCTGTCAGGTTGTTTATGACGGAGCTGGTGGTCTTGGAAAGTTTGTCATTAAGGTTGCTGGGGCTGAAACGTCTTGATTATTCAACTTAAGCATACTTCAAATGGTCAAAGTTCTTCTGAGAACCCCATAATTTTTATGTAATGGATATTGACATCTTTTTATTGTGTTCTTTGTTGAAGTTCAGGGGAACACTCAAGTGCTCTCTCGCGTACTAGTATATAGGTAGAGATCCCGCTCTTCAAACCTTGGAATTGAGATAGTATACAAGATATGCTGTTCAAGTAGATCCAACTACTACCTACATTCAAATGTTGTCTCTTCACAAGTTTGCTTTTGCAAGCTCTTCCTCTGTCCAATCCCATAATCTCTTCCCCATATCCACACTGTTCGCATACTTGTTATCCCGTTTGCAATTCCCAACAGGCACATAATAAGCACCATTGACAAGGTCCTTCTTTTGCGCTCCAACACCAGCCCAAAGAGAATTATAAGCCCCCTGAGCCACAGAAGATCCGAAAAATTGCAATGGCTTCGAGCTTAAAGAAAACAATGGCGTACGCTGGCCAATGGAATCATACAGACCTGTCAAGATGATTCCCGGGTGCACAGACACAGAAGTAATAGATGGGCACCGCCGACTCAACTCAGCAGCAAAAAGAATGTTGGCGGCCTTTGATGCTCCATACCGAGCATTCGTGTTGACCTTCTTAAGTTTTTGTTGATCGAGCATTGTGTTGAAATTCGGTGCAAGATTGTGACCGACTGAAGCAAGAGTAACCACACGGACATCAGACTCGGGTTCCTTTGCTGTTTCAAGAAGTGTTGGAAGTAATAGTTTTGTCAAGAGAAAGTGGCCTGTGTGGTTTGTTCCAAGTTGGATTTCATGGCCTAAATCAGTCTCCCCGGGCGGGAGAGCCATAACACCTGCATTGAGAATGAGAATGTCCAGGCGATCACATTGAGCATGGAAGGATTCAGCAGCTTTCTTGATTGACTCTGTCGATGTCAAGTCTAACGCGATGAAGATGATCTCGACATCATTTGAGATGGACGACTTAACCAATTCAATAGCTTCTGTCGCCTTGGATTCCGTACGGGCGCCGAGAAAAATCTTCTTCGGGTTATGTTTAGCCAGTTGAGTGATCGTCTCCTTGCCCAGACCAGTGTTTCCTAGAAAACAATCAGCGATGCTCTTTTTATCATTCGGCAAATTTCCATAACATACCACCTGTTATAAATACCACCTTGCCTGATAAATCTTGAATATCATTGTCGGGGTTGAAGCTAACTCCTCCGATGAAGTTGCAGGGGTTAACGAATGCTGCAGCGAATGAAGCCATGGTTAAAGAACGCAATTGTATGAGTCGTTCGAAAGTATGTGTCAATGCTTAATGAAACCCTTAAAATACTTATAGAGGGACACGGTGGGATTAACTATCCGATGATTGCCACCGATGGGTAACGGGGAAACATACTGGTTGTGATTCTTCAAGTAGTGAATAAAGCTTAACCTTATCTATTACGTAGGGACCTCGGCTAGTTTTCTTATGAAGACGTCGTGAATTCCAGATCAGGATTCGAGCCAATGTCGAAAAATTGGGCTGTTTTATATCTGGTTCAACTCAATTATCAATTGACTTTGCTTTCAAGCCTCAAAACATTACTATCTCCCTCTAATGGCTTTCGATGCCGTTCATAGAGGTTGTTGACACATGTGCTTTCATGCACCCGTCTTTTTGCAGGAACCCGCTTAGATCTTTCTACGTGTTTTTCGCGCAACTGAACGCTGTGTAGTACTCCTTTTGTTATGAGCCCCCGGAGCCAGATTTATAGCTTCTCTCAAATGTAGAGGTCAATGACCCTGGGGGGTTGCGTGGATCTGTTTATACCTATCTCCTCTGGCCACCGGATTGAATAGACTTCGCATTTCCACCTATGTCGTCTTGGTCTTAGCACACTACTCTAATTAAGCTATTACAATTGTATTTTAATTTTTATTATGCTTTGTTTTACATTCAAATGTTGCGAAACGTACTTCGGAGGCTATTCAACTTGTCTTGCGGTCGGTGCGCTGGATCCCGGCCCTGGAGCCACTGGCACGATCGAACCAACTGCGGATTCAATACATGTATTTTATCTACTACTATGCACATGTGGGTCTTTTCCAAGGTTGGGTTATTTCAAGCCTGAATCGAGCTCTCCAAGTTAAAGATCATGCACATGTGCCAGGTACTCCTCGAAACGTTCAAGTTCAATTCAAGTTGAATTTGGAACTTGAAGTTTGCTTCAGCTATCACTGTATATCCCACCCAGTTTTGGTGGATATTTCCGGTCGGGAGCCGCACGCACGTCTGATAACTTCTTCGAAAGTTTGAGTAAGATCACGAAAATGATATTCAAAATCTTGACACCTTGATATTGGAAGACAAGACGTCCAGATATATTGAGCATTGAAACATAAAAAAAATGCTAGCTTTATCGAAGCCTTTCGTTGTTCTTCCAGTTGCCACGATCTATCAATCGATCAATTGATACAAGCCGAATAAACCGCCAGCCAATCATATCCCGGTAGCGCATCAGATCCCAGTTATCACCATGTGACTATTATCGACGGAGCTTTATTCTTTGTTCTCCGACGTGATCACCGTCAAGCTGCTGTTACCTTTGAACCAAATCTCGATCTGAAAAGCCCGGCAAAGCCGAGGCTGTCATCGAGTTTACCATCGGCTTCGGCTGCCTCACCATGAACATCGACCCTCACTGAAAGCTCCGACACCATGAATTCCGTCGATGCGTCCGAGCATTACGAGCTAGGAGCTACCGGTTTGTCCCACCTCTACTATCCCAATGACCGATATTTTGATAGGAATTACTAAAGCCAATATTCTTTATTCTCAGATCTCGCCCCTTCCCTTCTAACTATAATCCTCGACACAAATCCTCATGCATGGGCAGCTCTCGAAGACTCCCTCCCACTCTCCAAAGCCGTCGCAAACATCCTCGTCTTCATCAATGCACACCTAGCCTGTAACTACGCAAACGAGGTCGCCGTGGTCGCATCCCACACTCAAAAAGCAGCATGGCTTTACCCAGTCTCAAATTACAAGAGCGAGTCCGCCGACCGGGACGGTGACATCTCGATGAACGGCTCGAACGGCGGAGCACCAGCGACTCAGACAAATAAATACCGACCTTTCCGTCTAGTCGAAGAGCAAGTGAATCGTAATCTGAAAGATCTACTTGATTCCACAAGCAGCGATGATCTCCGCGGCAATACGTCAACTATGTTAGCGGGCGCATTAACTCTCGCGCTAAGCAATATTAATCGGCGAACAATCGCGTGGGCCGAAGAGCACGGTGGTGCGGATCTTGAAGATGCAAATGGTGAAGGTGGAGGGACGGGGTCAGGAACGGCTCCATCAAATCGATACGCGGACGATAATGATGAGCGGCTGCAGAGTCGTATTCTCATCGTATCTGTTAGTGGATCTAGTGACTCGGCGCACCAATATATCCCCGTAATGAACAGCATCTTCGCTTGTCAGCGCCTGCATATCCCCATCGACGTATGCAAGCTCAGTGGTGATGCGGTTTTCCTGCAACAGGCCTGTGATGCGACTAAGGGCGTGTATATGGCATTGTCAGAGCCGCGAGGATTGTTACAGTATTTGATGATGGCCTTCTTACCAGATCAGCGATCCCGTCGACACCTTGTGTTGCCTACACGAGTGGATGTGGATTTCCGTGCAGCATGCTTTTGTCATCGCCGAGTTGTGGATGTCGGGTTCGTATGCTCAATTTGCCTGAGTATATTCTGTGAGCCTCCACCTGGGAATACTTGCTTGACATGTGGAACACCCTTAGATCCGGGTGACTACGGCGTTAAACCAGCTCTTGTTCCAAGGAAGAAGAAAAAGAAGAAGCGAGTCAACGGGACCTCAGCAACTGGGACGCCCATGTCCACACCGACACCTGGGCCTTGACACGTCTTACGCTATCCCTCTTCCTCCTATTCTACTTTTTTTTTCTTTCCTTCGAGAAAGATACTACTGTAAGCTCGGCTCTTGCTGGAATCAAGATCTGGGTCTTTTATTTTTGATATTCCTTGAGACAACACAATGAAAGAAAGTAAAACCGCGATTGCTTTTAAAAACCAGTTCTGGCACCCTAGAGGCGGAAATTCCCTCGAAAAATTGGATTTTTCAAGATGGCTGTCAACTTCCGTAAAAGCGTGAGCGGTACGAAGGACAGGATGGCATCGAATCGATCATAGACGAGGGGCATGGCGTAAGAAAAAGGCACAAACTCGCACGTAGCAACGCTCGCAGTTGAATGGCAAAATCAAAGGCTTGGAAAACTCCGGTGAAATGCAGAGAAGGCAAGGCCGCATCAAGGGGGAATCTAGGAAATCAAAGAGCAAATTGGAAATTTTTGAAATTTTTGGGCATGTATTTCAGCTGCTTGGGTTGGGTCCTTAGTTCATGTGTCGGTTGTTTCCGTCGCTTGATCGAGTAGACATGCTGGACAAATAAAAATGTGTTAGTAAGGATAAGATGAATTAACAAAGACAAACAGGGTGGTGATGCCTACTACATAGGCCGGATCATCAGCCCTCCCTGTGCAACGGGGGCTTTGTTCGGGTTTCGAGACATCACACACGAGGGTACATGGTCTCTGCTCGAAAGAGAAGCAAGAGCCTATTATATCTGATTAGCGAATACTTTTGTATCAATGGCAAGAGCCCTAAGCTTACAAATGACTCGGTGTTGTGAGCGAAATAGAGCCCGATACCATCGATTGTCTTCTTGACGGCCATGAGTCCAATGGAGCCAGCAACTTCACTGTTTACAACTGCAGGATGGCCTAATCAAAAATTAGTATTCAAGATCGCTTCGCAGTGTGATAAGTGCACGTACCGGAGAACTCATTCTGGAGCATAGCAGCTATTGCTTCTTCCTCGTTGACCTGCTCATAAACCCCCCCAGGCCCCATCATTTGATTGTAATAGAGCCGTTGCGCACATGTACTTGCGGCAAATGTTGAGGCAATGTGTTCGCCAGTACCAGATGCCACAACAGCAACTACCGTTTCATCTGGATCGGTTGGGTCAATGGGGAAGACGTGAGTGCCAATACCGATGAGAGCAGCTGGGCCAATCCGGCCACGATGCTTCATTCCAATGCCACCCGACGACGATCCTGCCGCGATGTTGCCATAAATATCCACGGCAATTGCACCAACAGTATCTGTAACGAAATCCTCGCCGTCGGTTTGAGCTTCCCCTCCAAAAGCACGGTTTTTCGAGGGCAGCGCAGGTATTTCACCTTCAGAGTCTGTCCAATTCACTTCGTGATGAGGCGGAGATGAGTGTGAATGATTGCTTTTTTTCACTTTTGGGTCAATACCATCCAGTGTCTCCTCTTTCACCGTCGAAACTTCTTTCGATTCGGGCTGAATCCGACGGGCAGCCTCCAATCTATCTCGAATGCCGGGAAAGCCAGCATACAGGGAGGTTTGGGGTCGACGGAAATAATCATGTCGGATCTCAGCCTCGGTAGGTGGATTCTGTCGTTCAAACTCGGCGATCTCGTTGGTCCAGTTCCTCCAGCGGGAGCGTGAGAGCGGTGCAATCATTGCATCGTTTGGCACTACAAGAACATTATTGTTCCATGCAAAATCGGTGGCACCTTCTCCACAAAGAAGGTTGGGAGGCACGCGCGACATTCCTGGGGCTCGATATGCCTTGTCATAGATGCGCCGAGCGAGTTGAATTGGATTTTTGACATCTAGCAACACGTTTAGCCCTTGAATCGCGCTTCTTTCTATGCAAAGAACTCACTAGGAACGGCACCAGCTGCCCCGCTACGACCAAAGTGGTCAACGATAGATGCGTCGCACTCGACGGCACCCTTTTCCGTTAGGTTGCTACCATAGCCTGCGTTGGTGATTGGGGAATCCTCAAGAACCGTGATAGCGATTTCCACAGCCTCGACCGCATTCCCGCCCTGACGAAGAAATGTCATTCCAGCTTCCGCTGACCTATTCACATGTTAACAACCTTCGTTCACTATACTCGAACAGCAAAAGGAACTGACGCACAATCGTAAGACCTCGAGATGCTTCTTTTCGTTTTCACGGCTATGGTATCCAGCCCCAGCATGGACAAAAATTGCACAGAGATCATTCATCCTCATAGCTTTCCCCATGTTTTGGGTTTTTGATTGGCTTGATGCTGGAGGGTATGCTGGAGGACTTGAGGTTAGGCTGTACTGGGCAATGCCGAGTCCAAGACGCGTTCGATCGACTGCGTTTGCCAGACGCAGAGCCTCGGATTTGGAAAGGGTCAAACAAGCAGCCCAACGTCTCGTAAATGATGGGTGAGCAACAGGACTTCAGCTGAGGATGATGTGGATGGTACCTCAGGCTTTTCTTGTCAGGGTGAGAGTCGATGGTACTGTTTGGATGTGAGCTGCCTAGGTAGGTGTGTGGTAGGTAACTCCGTTGCCAAGGTACCCTTAGTCCAGTGCAGTGTCTTGAAAGAACGTCGGGTGTTCCTGGATGCCAGAACTGTATCAATGCAAATCCAAACGGCGAGTAAGGATAACCAGAGACGGTTGTAGGATCAAACTCGTGGTGGTAAGACTAGTGAGGATAGAGTAAAGAATGCCAGGACTTTGCCTGTTAGGGTGATGTTTCTAGAGTGTCACGATGCTCTACAGCTTTCCACTGACATCAACAGGGCCCGCTCTGCACTTTCCTAGTGTGAAATCACGTCCATTGCTTCCTTGAGCCTTGACTTTTCATCGCATCTTGTATGAGAGAGTTTTATTTTGCAAAAGAAAATTGAGCCAAACTCATTTATAAACCCCCTGTCTTTAATTCACAAGTGAGAGGTTGATACAAGACGTTCGATTGATGGAGTATGTAGCTCCCAACTGAAATGCATCAAAAAGTAGGTCAAAAATAGCACATGATGTCGACCCCGAATTATGTCAGCAGTGTCTCCCCGCCTTGTCTGCCTGGAAGCTCCGCCACGGTTGACTTCATCTTTCCCCCCATTATACTCGGCGGACTTGACTGCGGGCCTTGATCCTATCTATCCGCCATGGCCTCTCAAACTCCAGCCGTTGTCATGGACAAGTAAGTCATCGATGGTTTCCTCCGAATTGAGTCAATGCTAACCCACCCTTCTCACCCCTCAGCGGTACTGGTTACTCCAAGCTTGGTACGTAATGCATTTCCCAGCCTTCAAACATACACTGAAAAGATATCATATTCGGATAATTAACATCTTCTGTGCTCACGTGTAGGATTTGCCGGTAACGATGCGCCCTCTTTTGTTTTCCCCACAGCAATTGCAACTAAGGCCGGTGCTGGCAGCGCTGGGAGCTCGGGTGCGCGGCCTGCGGTTGCCAACAAGCCATCATTCCTAAGCGGCGGCGGTGGAGGTAGCTCTCACCTGTCTGCGAAGCGTGGTACCGAAGATCTGGATTTCTTCATTGGTGACGAGGCTCTGGCCGCTGGCAATGGCCCCGGATACGGCGTGAACTACCCCATTCGACATGGACAGATTGAGAATTGGGATTACATGGAAAGGTTCTGGTCGAACTCAATCTTCAAATATCTTCGCGTCGAGCCTGAGGACCACTACTTTCTTCTCACCGAACCAGTAAGCCCAACATGCACCCTCGCGACCCTGCCCCTATACACCTACGTCAATGTGGAGTAGGAGACTCACAAACAAATGTAAATTATAGCCTCTCAACCCCCCAGAGAACCGTGAAAACACCGCCGAAATTATGTTCGAATCTTTCAACTGTGCTGGTCTGTACATCGCCGTTCAAGCCGTGCTCGCTCTCGCTGCCTCATGGACCTCCTCTAAGGTGACCGATCGATCCCTGACCGGAACTGTCATCGACTCTGGTGACGGTGTCACCCATGTTATCCCCGTGGCTGAGGGCTACGTCATTGGATCTTCAATTAAAAGTATTCCTATCGCCGGTCGAGACATTACATACTTTGTCCAGAGCTTGCTGCGTGATCGTGGCGAGCCTGACAGCAGTTTGAAGACCGCTGAGAAGGTTAAGGAAGAATACTGTTATGTGAGCCCGGATATCGTTAAGGAGTTTGCGCGGTACGATCGCGAGCCCGATCGCCTCCTTAAGCACACCGTCACCTCGCCCAACGGCCGTAGTGTCTCCATCGATATTGGATACGAGCGCTTCCTTGCCCCCGAGATCTTCTTCAACCCCGAAATCTACTCGTCCGACTTCCTGACTCCTCTCCCCACCGTCGTTGATGGCGTCATTCAATCCTCGCCTATTGATGTCCGAAGGGGTCTCTATAAGAACATTGTCTTGTCCGGTGGTTCCACCCTGTACAAGGACTTTGGCCGTCGTCTGCAGCGTGATATCCGCCACTTGGTCGATGCTCGTATCCGTGCATCTGAGGCTCGCAGTGGCGGTGCCCGCTCTGGTGGTCTGGATGTTGCAGTTGTCACACACAAGCGCCAGAGGCACGGTCCCTGGTTCGGAGGTAGTTTGCTGGGTCAGACACCTGAGTTCCGAAGCTACTGCCATACCAAGGCCGAGTACGATGAGATCGGTCCCAGCATTGTGCGAAGATTCGCTCTGCTCGGTGGGCCTGGAAGCTCATAAGCTTGTTGCGTGGCTGTCTTCTATCCTATCATGTCCCCTTTCAGCCAGTGTAGCTGGACGCGCTTTGTTCATAGTCCCTAGTTCTCCCCATATGTTCTGTGCTCTTGACGAATTCCTCTTTCCCCTTTACGTTTCCTTTTGATTCAAAGCGGGCGGCATGGCGCTGGGTCCTCAGCATGCTACATCTGGTTCCCGAGTAGATAGAGGAGGGATTTATTTTGTTCGTGACTGCTTTTTATTTTTGATAGCTATTCAGAAGCGTATGAAAGAAAAATTATGCAAAATTTCAAACTTCGTCCCTTGCCTTTCTTTTTCAGTACTTCCATCTATATTCAATCATGAACGCCGTGGAGATGCATAATATTATCACATGTCAAAAGTTCCTACATCATTTAACAACCTCTCAAATCGAGGCAAGATAAGCTTTTAAGTCTTTGACAACCCCCAAAAATGAGCAATTATAGCGTATTAATATCATTCAATCCCCATCTTAACTCGCAGCCTCGCCATTCTTCGCGGGGAACTCGACTCGGTTCAAGATAGCCACACCTTCAACATGTCCTGTCTGAGGGAAGAAGTCAAAGCCACGGATACTTTCGATCTCATAGCGGACATTCTTGGATTCATCTCCCTGAACCATAACCGCAACATCACGAGCCTGAGTGTGGACGTTACAGCTAACATAAACAACACGACGAGGCTTGAAAGAGAGGAGCTGCTGCAGGAAGTCTTCCGAGCATCCTTTACGGGGCGGGTCGATGACCAGCAAAGTCTGGTCAGGCGGGTAGGGGACATCCTTGAATAGAACGGCTGCGTCTGCAGCAGCAAAGCCTGTGCTCGGGAGCTTGTTGGCACGAGCGTTTTCACGAGCCGAGGTGATGGAGTCACCGGCGACATCGACACCGAGACTAGACTTGAAGATAGGAGACAGGGTGATGGTGAAGAGACCCGAGCCAGAGTAGGCATCGAGCAAGTATTTGATAGGGCGAGGATCCTTGTCGTTGTCAGCGGGGAGAGCTTGAGAGCGAATGAACTCGGTGAATCCCGAGAGAATAGAGTTGTTGTTTTGGAAGAAGGCACCGGCTTTGTTGCTAAAGACGTAGTCATCAACGTACTCTATAGAAGTAGCGTTGTTGTCTGTGATGCATCGTTTCTCTTCGATGTAGTCCTCGCGCTCAATGCGAATGACATCACCAGTGTCTGCACCTGGGGTTGATTCCAATCCGTTCGTTGCGTTGGTGTTAGCGGTGGTCGTGACACCCTCTTTAGGGACTCGGCTGGTTGACTCTCTCATAAGAAGGGTTGCGCCCTTCTTGTAAGAGCGGATATTCTCAGCCACACGTTTCCTCTCGCTCTTCAACCCACTTCGTACAATGTCGGTTCCCAATGGGCAGTCTTCGATGTCCAAATCCGCTCGGCGGCCCTTGTATGTGAAACCAATAGGCGGAACCCTAGCTTCCTGCGGTTCCTCTCCATGCTTCTTCTTGCCACCCCCTTGTGCGAAATGGGGCGTAAGTTTTGTTCGATATCCATATTGCATGGGTGAAGCAAATGTTTCTCCAATAGCAGGTACAAGTTCAGGAATCAACCCGGAAAAGTTGGCATACGCTTTTTCGACAATGCGACGCTTGTGAGCAAGTTGGTCCTCGTAAGACATCATCTGCAATTGACAACCGGAACATTTGGTGAAGTACTTGCATCCAATAAGCTCATCGTTTCTCTTTGGTCCAGGCTCAACGACGCCGAGGAAATCGGTCATACTATAAGAGAGATTGGGGAAGTGGCGGATAACCTTGACTCGGACCTTGTCGCCCGGAACTGTGAATGGAACCAAAAAGACATGGTCTTTGTTCTCTGAAAGCGCAAGACCATCACCAGTGGAAGAAATGTCGGATATCGTCACATCGATCTCGGTGAAAGGTTCAGGGAGAGAAGGCGGAGGTGGGGAGCCATTTTCACCATCTTGTTCGGACTGCTCGGGGCGATTCCGCTTCAAAAGTTGATCAATATCGGCCTGAAGTACTTCGTCGAATCCATTGGCTTTGGTGCGATCAGTCTTGACCTTCTTGCGTCTCTTTCCATCGAATTGTTTCTTTGGGAGATTCGGCATTTTTGCGGCGTAGCTAGGCGCATGCGCTTTTTTGCGAAAGGATATTTTCGTTTTTGTGGCTACTTGAGTAAGCGGTCGAGTCAAGAATATTTGACGAGTGGACTGGCGCCAAAGCGAAGACCGCAACAGAAACATGTACCAGATAAAAACCGAATCCAAACAAGAAAAGAAAGAAAAAAAAAAAAAAGTATCGCGGAGAGTTGGAGACTCGAAATTCTGGAAATTCATTAGAAACGCATCTACCAGCCCGCTTATTGGCCGGCAGCTGACCGCCCGCCGAGCAAGAAATTCCATCCCGAATTCACTGCAAACTGCCCGTCACCAATTGTTTTCTCTCCGTCGTCGGCGTCTCCTTTCCTGCTTTCTTATTGTGTTCAGAGCTAGCAATTAGCTGGCCGGTGACAATTGCCCTCTCCCATCACAATGAGTTTTGCACGGCCGGCAAAATGCCTGCTGTGCAGCTTCTCCCGTGCTGCCGCGCCAGGCACGCGAGTCGCTCGCCGCCAATTCCACTCGACCCCTGCGATTCTGTCGAACCGGAAAGCGAAGTTCCCAAGTGTGAAGGCTCCTGATGCCGGTACTACAACCCCCGAGAACTACAAGGGCTACACGAAAGAGGAGAAGGAAAACCTGGCGAAGGAATACTCCGAGGCTCAGATGAAGGCCATTGAAGCCGGTGAAGCCTCCATTGACCCCAAGGATATGGCCGAACAGTTCCGTCCCCGTGACGATCCATTGAAGTTCAAATATCTCGATGATTTCTCCGTTGTCGAGCCCGGCATTGATCGCAATATCCGAGCCCCAGAGTCAAACACAGACTACAACTTCAAGCTAAAGAACGATGATGATTTCGTGAAGGATTTTGGTCGCTTTTTCGCCAATATGCCCAAAAATGCCAATGGTCTTGATTATATGAAGTTTGCCGATTCGTTGCGTTTGACACATGGCAAGGAGGAGAACGAGTTGAACCCGCACAGCGCCTTGGTTCCTGATCTTTTCGGACCGGGTGAGACTGTCGATGAGCCTCGTGTGGAGGAGCAGACAACTGCTCAGGAGAGGGGTGAGAAGGAACGTTCGCTTGCTGCTGAGGAGCTAACGGATGCTCTAAAGAGTCTCCTTCTGGCTACCGGGTACACTGCTTCTCAAATTAACGAACTACGGTGCAAGACCCTAGTTATGCACAGCGTTGTGAACCAAACCCGTCTTGGTAAGGTTCGTCGTGCTTACCGTCTGTCCATCGCTGGCAATGGCAACGGTCTGCTTGGAATCGGTGAAGCCAAGTCCGAGGAAGCTACCGACGCAAAGATCCAATCGCAGTACCGTGCTATCCGCAACATGCAACCAATTCCCCGTTACGAGAAGCGTACCATTTTCGGGGATGTCAAGGGTAAGGTTGGTGCTGTTGAGTTGGAATTGATGCACCGTCCTCCAGGTATGTTTTAAAGATGCGCAGTTCCCTATGTACCGTTTCCTAGTTTAGCTTACATTATCTCTAGGTTTCGGTCTCCGTGCCCAATTCCTGATCTATGAAATGTGTCGTGCGGCCGGTATCCACGACATCTCCGCCCGAGTCACCCGATCGAGGAACAAGATGAACGTTGTTAAGGCCGCGTACGAAGCACTCATGGGCCAACGTGACCCCGAGGAGATTGCTCGTGCTCGTGGCCGCAAGATGGTCGATGTGCGCAAGGTGTACTACGCCGGCCGTGTCTAGGACAAAAAACCCTTAGGCGTGTATATAATGTGTTATCATTTCTCTTCTCCGTGTGTCTTTTATTGCATGTACTAGTACTAGTTTGATCATTAAAACGAAAGGATATATTCAACGTGTCTGGAAACCTGATGTAGTATGATATACTTGTAGGCATACTATGAGGCTATTGGAATATCCTCTATAAAATGTATTCTTGAACGACCATCATTCTTCAACCAGATTTCTAGATACGCTCGGACTCTACGCCAGTCAAAAGAGAAAACACAAAATGGGTATATGTATGCAGTAAAGACAAGATATCACAGACGCCATGAGCCTCGAAAAATCACTGGAATGTCATATCCGCCTCATACCCCCCACCTTGGTAGGTTTGATCCCCAAACTGCTCCTCCCCATGATGTTGCGGTTGCTGCTGCTGCTGCTCCTCACTCTCATTATAGATTTGTTGCTGCAAGACAATGCTGTAAACACTAGCCTTAAGCAACGTGCAGACTGTCGCAGTCTTTCGTTCTAAGAGTCGGAGACCATCCAATGTCATCGAGGCGGGGGAACCGGCAAGATCGGAGATTTTCTCAGAAAGCTGAAGCAAAACAATTATTAACTTAGGCTTATATTGGATACGATTTGTATGATGTGCTGCAGGGCGTAACAAGGTGTATCTAGGGGGGATTGGTGGGCGAGCCCGACGATCCATAACGCGGCGCCGCGGAGGGAATTATGAATTCCTGCGATGGCTTCGCTAGCTTTGGCTTACCTGGTTCACGTTTCGTAGTAGTCGGGTATACTCATCTAGTACTTCCTGTTCAAGATCGGAGACGAGGGAATGGTCATTTCCTAGGAGTGGATTGGCACGGCTGCCGCCATGGGAGGTTTCATCGGAGGTCATTTCTTTAGGCATAGGAGGTGTTGTGGTTGCCGGGTCTGGGGACGTATAGGAGTAGTCGTGCGTATCTGGGTCATCTGAGGATGCGAAGGCAGACATTGTATCGGAGGTCAGACGAATGTCAGAGCTGTGGAGGAAACAATTAGGAAAGCTTGACAAGTGGGTTGGAGCGCGATTTGTTGTGATGGGGATCCATGGTTTCGCCAGTGGCTCGGGCGGGTGTCCCACTATCGACGCTGAAGACTGCAAACAGCCTGAGGAGCAACCTTGGATCAGGAACGTGAATAATTTTGATTTACGTCTAACAGCATCCCGATACTTCAAATGCGTGGTAGTACCAAAAGTTAAATGGTTTATTGAAATATGAACGTATTTTTGGATATCGGCAAAAGCACTAAACCTGGGATATAGTGGCTTCGCTCCTAGATAAAAACAAGATGCAAAAGCCAACAGCAGACCGAAGTTCGTGAAAAACAAAGCCCGCACCATGGTACAGACAAGGCTCGACAGATCAAATAAAAGCACAGCAAAAGAACAAGAACAGATGAAGATCAAATCCAAAAAGTGTCACAAGCACCGAAGAAGCTGAAGCCGGAACGCCGCCCGCTGCATCGTAGAGAAAGTAGATTGATGTATACCGCAGCTGAAAGACAAGTACTGTGACACAAGGAATGTTCAATCGGGTGTGAGGTTCGCAAGAAGAAAATAATAATAACCGAGTGGTTCAAGGCCTTTGATGATCATGAGAAATGCAGATATGCAAAGGGTGGAATGGCCAGAAAAGAACAGCAAGAAAACAGAAAAAGATCTATCTAGAAGGCCCTGAAACACTCCGTACACCCGAAGCTTTGCAATAATAAGATGAAAAGGGAGAACAAGAAGGAAACGATAGAAATAGAGTGTGGTCATCAATGCATCATGGTCATCAGCAAGCCAGTGCCCAGGTGGCCGCTCCCCATGTGTCAGGAGAAAGACAAAAATCAAAATCAAAGTACAGTGTGGGCTTTGCTCAATTCAAAGAAAATCAATGATCTCCTTCGTGGTGAAGAGTGACGCTGTTGAACTCCTCGAAGGGATCATTCAACTCCCCATTAGGAGTTGCAAGGCCCGAGTCCATCGGTACACCCTTCATTTTCGAGCCATCTTGTGTACCGCCGATATCGACACTGGCACTTTCCTTGACATTACGGAAGTTGACAGTATCGGTTCCAGCTCGACCCTGGTGGGGAATCATCGGTGGTTTCATATGACGGATCAGGGCCCACTGAGTTGTCCGGAAGAAGGGATGGGTCTTAACATCAGAGGCACCTGCGCGAGCACCAAGACGCTTGGTTTCATCCTTGATCAGCAATTTACGAATCAAGGACTTGCACAAGTTGGATGTCTGTTGATTGGGGCTGCTTTCGGGGAATTGCACCTCATCCCTCAGGATGCTGGCAAATGTCGCATTCCGGTTCTTGCCCTTGAAAGGCGTGGTTCCGTAAAGCATCTCATAGATGAGGATACCCAAAGTCCACCAATCAACAGCACTCGTGTGACCGCATCCCTTAATGACCTCAGGTGCGATGTATTCCTCGGTTCCAACGAAGGAGTTTGTACGGAAATCAGCAATGCATGATTTGGTATCAATAGTGGGCAACGCAGCGCTTGAAGAGCCGCCAGTGCGACCGGGAATCATAGTGGGAGCACCACCAGGCCCTGACTGTTTAGACAGATCGAAATCCGAAAGCATGATATGGCCAGACTGATGGAGAAGAATATTCTCTGGCTTGAGATCTCGGTAGATGAAGCCCATCAGATGTAGATATTCTAGAGCAGCAGTGACCTCCGCGGCATAGAAACGAGCTGCATCTTCACTGATGGTCTTGCCAGGTCGTGTTTGCAATGTCCGGAAAAACTCACCACCACTGCAGTACTCCATACAAAGATATAAATAATCCTCGGACTGGAATGAGTGGTAAAGTGTGACGATGAAGGGGTGATTGCTGGTAGCTAAAATTTCCTGCTCAGCCAAGGCACGCTTGATCTTGTTACGCTTGATCATTTCCTTCTTGCTCAAGACTAAAGGCACTGTTAGTGGTCGATTGTAGGGCCTGGTTGTGTTGAATAACTCACCCTTCATAGCATAAAGACGGCTCGACTTCTTCTCACGAACCAAATAAACCTTCCCTACGTCGCCCTTGCCAATGAGCTTGATTTTGTCGAAGCTGGCAGGTCCAACCTCTACGTTGCGGACCTTGATCGAATTCGAACTATATGTGCGACGGAAGCCATCACCACTAGCAGTAGGAACAGCAAGAGCTGTCAGGGTATCATCGGCTACGACGGACTCGGCGAGGGGTTCTTTATCCAATTCAGCGGTTTGAGGCCGGCCGTCGCCCTGGGCGTTAAACAGCCCCTGCGCATTTGGTGCGGATGCAACACGACGTAACTTGCGCGCCAATTCCTCCTTATTTGCGGTAGTCGCCTGTTCCACCGCAGAAACCCCGGTGACCTGCAACTCGGGGGTATCGGGCGGCGAGGAAGGCACAGAGCCATCATTTCGATGTCTCAATGCCGGTTGGCCTTGGTGAGCAAAGTATGGGTTCGCAGTGGCGGTTGGTGAAACGCCATCATCTAACGGATTTCCTTCACTAGCGACAGTTTGCGAGCGATTACGTCCAATGGCCGGCAGGAAACGAGATTGTCGGAAAGCGCTGGCTTTTTCGTTCTTGGGAGGAGCCCCTTGGGTGTCCTTCTCTCGTTCGCGCTCGTTGCTGGGCGTACCGCTTCCATGGGAGGAGTGACTGCTTGAACTATTGATTCGGAAAAAGTTCTTTATCCTGGATGGCAAATGGCCCGACTCATTTGAGTGTTTCCGGGTAGGAAGGGAGAGACCGGGAAAATTCCCGCGCTTTTCGTTCATTGCCGAGGGACTCGATGCAAAAAGCTGGGTCATGGCGGAGAAGATAGATCAGACCACAAAGTTACTTTGCAGTCTCCTGTAGACACAGCAGAGAACTCGATCTCACTAGGAGGACTGCTCTCGAGAGAAGGGAGGATGGGATAGCGGTGGCGGGGGGTCCGTTCAACCGGGTAATGACAGATTGGAGATACGACAATGATCGACAGAGGGTCACTGGGTTAGCACACCGGACCTTTGGAATAAGGGCGTTCCACCCAAAAGAATGGCAAGACAAAGAGCACAGCAGCAGTATTCATTAATGAGGCTGCATGTTATACTGTCAACGAGAAAAGAGGAGGATCAGGCCAGGTTGGGGGTGGAGAAGGACGTGGAGTTTATGATTAGTCATTGAACATTCTTGGAGTGACAAGATCCAAGATACGATACAACATGAACCTTGCGGATGTCAAGGGTCTGTTTGAGCTGGTCAAACCAGTCGAGAAACCTCTTTGTATTCTTTTTCGACTGAACTGTTTTCCACTGGCCAAGTATCTTAAGCCTCATCTCTCTCTCTCTCTACTGAATTTTTTCTGCGTATGTCTCTCTTTTACGAGGCCTATGGCGCAAGCAAGGAAAAGAAAAAGCCCAGTCCCCACATCAGTGGCAAACTGCCGTGGCTCAGTGTCGGGACCAATGCGAGACACTATCTGGGCCAGGGGCAGTGTAGTCACGTGTTTATTGTTATCAATAATCATCGTTTCGGGGATTCCTTATCAAGGAGTAGGCCTAACGTCTTAGCATAACAGGAGCCTGTGAACATAACTAAAGAGCTGAACAAGCCAAACTGAAAGCTCATTGCAGAGAGAAAAACACTTAAAACCACAGAGTCAGAAAGGGAACAAAGCCGGAACCAAAAATGCCATGTATCAAAGCCCAAACCCCGAACTCCAAAGCCAAAGCTCCTGTAGAATGGGCCCATGAGGATGTAAGGCATTTGAGAACACGACCTTCGTGTGAAAGAAGAGGCAATCTGCCAATAGTGGCGCAGAAAAAAAAATAAGAATATCGATAAAAGAAAAAGGCCAAAAGGAGCAGGGCATTGTCAAGTCATTGTATCACTGCTCCATCTATTCGCCGGGTCAACTATCCAGTGATGTAGTATCGCTCTGTTCATACATTCGCATTTTCACATTCCAGTCTGCTGATTCGAGTTGCTTTGATCGATGGACTTGTATCTGTGGAGAATTTCTGTTGCACCTGGACTGTGTTGCTGGGTAAGATCACCATTGGCACTCACTGTACTAATCTGTATAGTAGTACTAGCCTGCTGAGGAGGATCAAGACGATGCCACTCAGCAAAATGATGCTGAGTGTGTTCAAACTGCTCAGAATGGGCTTGCTGAATATGAAGACGCTTGATGTCTCGCCAGGCTAGAAGTTCTTGCAAACGCGCTTGTAAGGCATCGAAGATCAGACTTCGACTAGATTGTGCAATATCTTGTCGAGCTACAGGAATGTGTTGCTCGATAGCCCTCTCTGATCCATAACTACCTGGTTGCAAAAAAGCTTGTCCTTGTGCTTTAAGTCCTCCGAAATCTCTGACGATATTGCCATTGTGAGTAATCTTCACACATAATCGGACCTTGGGTTGAGAGCAAGTTAAAGGCTGGCTCTCGGTCGTGGCTTCGCTAGAGAATGTCGACTTTGGAGCATTTGTGAGATTAGTGGTTTGATTGACACAGATTGACCAATCATCCGAGCTTGCTGATTCTATTGTTGAGTCCGTTTCAGATTCTATTTGACCCGCTTGGCTCAAAATACTTTTTGGGCCAATTACAATTACTGACTCACCCAAACTCTCTTCTTGTGTCTCGTTGTCAGTGCCACAATCCACTGATTCACAGCTGATCCAACCTTGATTTGACAGTTCATTATCCCGGAAGACATACTGTTCATCAACATGACCGATGGAATGTGTATTCATTTCTGGGATAGACTTATGGACAAGGTCGAGTCGATTTTTGCTGTTGTCATATTCTTCCACTGTATGCTGTACATCATCAATGAGAAGCGACTCAACGGGTCTATTAACTGGATGATGATCTTTCATCAAATGTAGATGCATGTCAATAGAATCACAAATCTCTTTCTGCCCGTGACGATCGATCTCAAAAATACCATCAGTTCTGGCAATATCCTGATCGGCATGTTGGTGGTTGATTCTGGTCTTGCCTTTATTGCGAACATGTATGCTGAATGTGTTTTCCGGATCTGAGCCCAAGGCGATAGCTCTATGCGGAAGTATCTCTTTATACTGGCGGTAAATGTTGGGCCAAAGCTCATCATCCTCCACATTTCGCGTTCCTACATCGGAGCAAGCGCCATCTAACTGTCTGAGATGGGTGGGCCGAGCAGGAACCCTAACTGAGTTTGATTCAATCGTTCCAGGCTGGTGAAGCATTGGACGGAATAACTTTTGGGCATGCTCTGGCTCATCGGAACTTGCGCTGGAAGAGTTCAATCTAATGACATTGATTTTGCTGCTCTCATCTCTTCCGCTGTCTTTCTGGGGTTCTCCGCGACCTTCGATATAAAAGCCGTCTTTGTCATACGAGCTTTGTTCAACGTCATTAGCCGTTGTTGATTGACCATTCGGGTCTGGCTGCGAATCCATGAAGAGGAGATCAATCACTTGAAGCGCTCTGTCTACCATATCTCGCATATTGATATACATTACGCGATAATCTCGCTGAAAAGGAAGAGTGACTTGAGTCCAAGCAATGTTGACGCTAGTATTGTTTATCATTTGCTGAATGTTTGAACGGTGCACTGTCAAAATTTCGTATACCTGAGTCAGGCGCTCCATGTCGCCCATCGCGTTTTCAACAATGTTTGTGACAAGACCCATCCAATCACAGAAACCAAATGGAGCACCGCTAATCGACCGCTGGAGTGCCGCTGTAATACTTGGATAATCCATAGGTGACTGAAGTTGCCCATCACACATATCCGTCATGCATGCTCCCATTTGAGCATTCGATTGTGTATCAGGAGAGTATGGGTTATTCAAGGCTGTTAGTGTTTGCTCAGGTATATGAAAAGTGCCGACATGCTGAAATGGTGTTTGTGTATGAGCAGGTTGTAGAGCTTGATGGGGAATGGACTGGTCAAAATTTGGCAAAGATCCCCAGCCCATGAACAGCTGGCCTTCAAGATTTGTCCCGAATGGGGTTTCCCCGGCTATGAAATTCGCCATCGGCCCAGAGAAGGACATCGGCTCCTGTGTACAAATTGACGACTGCATGTGATAAAGCTCGTCCTGTGAGTCATGAGATGTGTGGGGGCCATAATGGCTTAGCTGAAATGTGTTGGGTTTAGCTGTCGGCATATTTAGGGTTTCCTCGGCTTGCCGTTGCATAGATATCAGCCGCATTTGGGAAATAAATTGAGCGACATCAGTCATATGGGGCCGCTCGGTAAAGGCCGCTACTTCTGACTGATTCATCTTGTCCTTGGGATCCATGGGTACAATTTTGCCTCCTGCAGTGACTCTTTGGTGTCGTGGAGAAGAATGCTCTTTAAGAAACCGGGCAAATCCAGGGTCTTCTGCGCCGGATGGCCCCAAAGACGAATCTGTTGTGATATCTCGCGGTCGCCGACATACCTCTAGTTTTGCTTTTGAGATTGAGGATTTTACTGGTCGGATCGTAGAGGGTGCCGTGTGTTTTGACTTTCGTGCAGGCTTTGTAGTGTTTTGCGAATGGATGGGCTTCTTGCCCTTCTGAGGATGCAAGAGCTTGCCTATAAATATTGTCAGCAAAATTCATAAGCACCTGTTATTGTGATAGGTTGGGACCATATTCAGGTTCCGCAGAGAGAACCAAATGGACAACTCTTTTCTCACAACACTTATTCTATACCAGCCAATTTGATGAACAGTAAAGTCTTGGGTATCTTGCCGAAACCGAGAGCCGCATATGCCCTTCTGAAGCAAAGGGCACAGGGATAGTGCATCAGAGACAATGCAAAAGACTTACAATCTTTGGCAGCATTTGTCCAGTTGCAGAAAGCATCTGCATCTTGGTGCATAGCCAACAGAGTTGGAATCGAATATCTCATGGCGAACGGAGTTGATTTGAGAACTTACCTGATGAAAGAGGAGAGGATAGCAAGAATTGATCTTTAGACTGATTTGAGCCGTTCCAATGGATAGGAGGATGGAAAGCACGACGGAGTGTGCAGTGGTGGGTGAGGAAGGGAGAAGCTCAGCGGTGGGAAGTGACGGATCAACCCCCCAAGAGACTTCCATGCACGTACAACAGCTCTGGGGCTGTCACAGACTTTAGCATAAAGAATCAAGTCTCTTCAATTACTTGATAACAGAAGAGTGGAAGGAAAAGAAAAAAAAAAGGCAGAATAATTATTTTGTCAAGAAATGAAGTACAGAAAAGAAGGAAGAATAATTTCAGAAAATCAAATCGATACTGATAAAACAATCTAGTATCAAACGCTTTCACGAACTTTGACAGGCTGTAAACGGGTGTGTAACTGCCATTCAGACTCCTCGTCCATGGCCAATGGCCCTACGGCCGGTCCTTGCTGGGTTGTCGAAGAATGATTCTCCATTTCAGATTGCTGCTGGCGCAATTCCCAGCTCCCAAGTCGCTCATGTCCACGCACGACCACGCCTCCACCAGAGACCTCATTATCATGCTCCATGCTGGCAGTCTTGTCTGTTCCCCAAATAGGATTACGGAAAGAAACATCTGTGTCGCTGGCAAGTTTGCCATTTCCCTTGAACCCCCCAACGCTAGGTTTGTGATTTGCGCGACGCTTGCGGATGATATAGATCAGGGAGCCCACCAGGACCAATAAACTGATCACAGCCAGCGTAACAAATGCTCCAATAACACCTCCCACTGCCGGCGAAAGCCCCTTCGCTTTATGAGAAGAATCACCATGGCTTAAAGCGCCAGAGCAAAAGATAGAGTCCGCATTGCACAGAGTACACCATTCATGCGTTGATTGAATAGAGAATGTTTCTATCTCATCTTGAAAATCGCGCCATGGCATGTATGTCTTGCTGGGGCTGTTTCCAAAGAGCGGGTAGGAGATAAATTTCGTGGAAGAATCTGTACCGTTGTGCAGGAAGAATCGCACATACATTTCACCACTTCCCGGGTAGCTGTCATCATCCCCGTCAGTCTCAAAACTAAACAGTTCGAAGATCAATGAAGCACCCCGGGCTGGTCGTGAATAAAAGTTAGACTGTTGGCTGCTCGCAAGACCTAGCAAGGAGGCTAATGCAACTGCAGGCTCTGGGCCGCCAAATAATAATGTCATTTTATCCCCGTCGCTGTCCTCAACCATGCCAAAGTTGAACGCTTCCAAGATGCTGGATGCAAGAGTTTGTCCAGCAATTGGGCTAGTCAGGCCAGCCGTAGATTCGGAGCTAAGTGGTGAAGCATTTTGACCATTTGTAGCATATGTGAACTGATCAGCCAATGCCCGTGCTCGAATTAGATCATCGCCAAAAAGAAGATCCAGTGCGGTACTGTTGTGTATGGCTTGATAGTCCAAGTAATCTGCAATGCTAACCGCATTCGCATAGGTTGCAGAAGATTCATCGTAAACACCAGAAAGTACGTAATGAAGAAGCTTCTGGTAAAAGGTTTCAGTTTCCTGGATAATTTCCGCTGCATCTGCACCATTCTGATATTCAGATAGCGCGACATGGTACATGTTACAACTTGCTTGGCCTTCAACAAGTAGTGACCCCGGATCAGACTCGCCAAGAGTTACAATTCTTGGAAACTGATAGCCATCTAAAGGTGCTGAATACTGGGTTCCGTTTGCTGTTTCATCCGAAGTGTTCATGTTCTCCTGGCCAAGAGGCGGGTAAAGGCCGAGCATGAATGCTTGTGCCGAGGAGATATCGTTTCCATTGGTCGTTGAGAGGATCTTGATATCATTTGAATTGAGTATAGAAGGCGAAATATTTTGGATTGCATACTCGGTAGCATTGGGACTTCCGGCCGATGAGATATAACGGGATCGAAAAACCGAGCCGGCATTGGCAAGCTGGCTAGCCCCATATTCCGTCAAGCCTGGCTGCGTGCTAGTAGTCAATAGCTCGGTGGGAGTGCTATCTCCATGGAGAGTATATGCGAACACACTCCATAATTTCTCGGTATATTCGGCATTGGCGACTCTTGGAGCTTGAAGAAGCAGGGGAAGGAAGGCGAGACATTGGCGGTTTGTGAACATAATTGCTTTCGAGTTCAAGTTGTCCTGCTTAAATAGAACCTAATGGTGGCCCTGTAAATGATAGGTGATGTACTCAGAGAAGAATCCCAATGGACGAAACGGTGGGTATACGGTCGAAATAAGAAAGACCATTTCAAGGTCCAAGTTGCGCGGTATTCTACGGTAGAATATGCAGGCTAGACCCGGGTCCCTTGACCTCAGCATATTGATTTCAAGAAACATCGCGGAAATGGTCCCTTCCATGGCTGCTTTCGGAAACTGTTCGTGTTCCAAAGAAGTGTTCCACCCCTTCTGCCCAGGTGGGAGAGATGACAGGTGTGGATCCGTTGACCGTGAATACTATATAGAGTTCCCAAAGCTTGATAGAGACAAACTTTGGAAGAGACAGTGCCACTGGAATAATAATTCGCCCATGGATTTAGATCGCTCGTATGCAGATTCAACTGAAACGCGTGCCCGGCCTCAAGTTAAAACTCTTCAGTCTGGCCATTGCAATCCGTAATTTGTGTCGCAGAGGACACAGGCCAGGCTCCTGTCGATTTTCATAGGCCATCCGAGTCAAAATCAACTAGCACACAGACAAGGAGGTTTCGGCTATCCACGATATTTAATCCAGGGTTGCATTGATTCAAGTAGAGCTTGAGATAACTGGGTTGAGTGATTAAATCGTGGTTCGAGGGTTGCACACAGGTCAAGGAGAAGCCTGCCTTCCGAAGATCGATGACGCGCACAAATTCAGCCTTACGGAGGGAATGCCAAGAACTTGCATAGCATCTGCACGGAAGTCTTGCTCGATCAACCAGCCCGGAAACGATGTTTTTTTTTTTTTTTTTTTCTTTGTTACCGCTATTAGTGCTTTGAATGCAAATATATCTTCCAACTACTTATGAAACTAGGGAGTTATCAATTGATTTAGAATTATTAAAAGGTTTGGGGGGGACTTGTCCTGGCGGGTAGGTAGGAATCTGGGGTTCTGTCCGCTCCAGCTGCTTTGGCCGATCGCAGGTGGATCAATTAAGGGCAATGGAGGATATGGGCATTCAGTATGCAGCAAAATATCCAGAGCACTGCAAAGACAATTAGTCATGTGTGCAATGGCTAGGATGTAAGTTCTATTGATCTTTATCTTCACTAGATATTTAAGACGAGTGAGGCAGGAAATATCCGATTCATACGTTCCGAACAAGTGATACCATAGCCGTAAAAAGTGTCGATGCTCAGTACCTAACCTAGGTAGGTGAATATTCGTTAGTAGAAAAGAGCTAATGGAGTCACATAAAACACCAATATATCGTATATCAGTGAACCTTGGAAGCCATTGATCATTAGATCGGACAATAAAATGGAAAGGAAAGCAGGAGGGCAGGTGCACGTGACATGAGTATGATTTCACACGTGATATGGATGGCTAAACTGGATAGATGAGCGGTGTGTATTTCCGACAAATCAGGAGTTAGACCCATCGGCAGAAAATCCCTGCGGCTAACAGAGCGCAACTCCCTCCTTCAGTCAAGCCCTACAAATGCGCCCTACCCCTAAGCCCTCATTTCTGCTCTTGGAAAGTTGACCCTCAACCCCCTCCTTTTATCACGCTCAGATGGTCGAAACTCGAGGCAATCGACCATCTTTTGATGGTTCTGTCGATCTGCCATCCTTTGGTCCTGATGATGGTAGCATTGGTAAGCCTTGGTCCGATCTATTAGCGCGTCAAACCTTTCTAGTATCCAGGAAGACTTTAGCACCCCAACCAACTTTTCAACCGCCCTTTACTTGTGAATTTACAAAGACAATTCATTTATTTGATGAACTGACATAATATTCATCGTAGACAGGAAGCTTTCGCACCCACTAGAAGATGATGACGAGCATGGGTCGCCCCCGGAAGCTAAGAGACGCCGGACCGGGTCAGCCTCAGCTGATATTTCCATTCAGCACGCGTTTCCCGAGGAGCAACATGGACCTGGTCATAAAATTGAGGAGGAATTGGCAACGGCGCTAGGAGAGGGAATCGTGGATACCCTGGAGCCTACCGATCACTCTCACATCGACCATACTCAACCAAACGCCACCCAAGAAGACCCGTCTAATGTCAACCCAGACGTTGCTTCTATCATCTCAGAAATCATGGATCACACAGAACGTCAAGAACAAACTGTCGCAATGGGTCCTCAAGAAGCCCCACCAGCTGCTGAGTTCCCTGGTGCCAAAGGATTTGCCTTTCTGAAGGCCAACTCTCACTTGAAGATTCAAAGCTTGCCCATTCTGGATAACTTGGTAAATCATGACCGGTATTTCTACAAACTGCTAAAATGCTGACGAGCTTTCAGTCGACGCAAATACTTTCCTTTTTGTCCAAGAACAGCTACCAGGACCTGACGGCCATGGTATCAGAACCAGATTCAGAGAACGGACAGGCATACGCGACTATGCGCTCACTGTTTGATCACACCAAGCGTGTGTATACTGTGAAGCACTCATTCCTCCAGTCCTCCGATCTCGAGATTACCGACTCCTCTCAAGTCGAGATTATTCGCAAAGCTAACCTGGCCTCTTTCGTGTCGAGCATCTTTGGTTCGCAGGAAATCGGGTTTGCTGAACTCAATGAGCACTTTCTTGACGTTTTCGTAGCTGAGGGAAATCGACTTTTGAAGGTTCAGGCTGCTTTGTATCTGGAACTCAAGACACAAGCATTCATTGCTGCCATGAACAACAAGTCGCACACCCGAACAACCTTGTTGTACCAGCTGTTCCCTGAGGATATGGAGCAGCAACTCCTGGCACGACGCCCGGGCACCCGGCAGCTGGCTCCGAGTGAAAGCGACTTCGTCGGTCGACTTGCATCTCGTCGTGATCACCTCCTCCACGACATAAACAACGAGGAGGCCTTGAGAGGACTGCCAGATAAATATCAGTGGGAGGATTTCCTACGCGACCTCAGTTCTTATATCTCTAAGAACTTCGATACCATAAACACTCAGCCTGGAAAAAAGCCGATCAAAGGACGCCGACCATCCAGCTCAAATGGTGATGCGCAAGAAAAACCAACTACAACTCATCAAAGTCAGTTCTCTGTCAACCAACAGGTTGATGTTCCGGTTGATCGAAACATGCATGGTGATCTTGTCGCCCGTGCTGCTCGTGCTGCACAGATTGCTTTACAAGGCCACGGTCTCCGTCGCTCACAGCAGCAATCCCAGCAGCAACATCAACATCAACAGCAGCAGCCACAGTCGCAGGCCAGCCCATCACCGTCTCACCAGCCCCAGCCGCACCAACAGCCCCAGCAGCCGCAACCGCAACCCCAGCAGCATACTCCCCAGCCTGACAATCAATATCTTCAGGGATACGCTGCTGCTCAGCAACCAGGGCAACATGTCCAACAACAATACCACAGTCCAACACCTCCAGGTGGATACCAGCAACAGACCAATAACTTAACGTTCCAACAAAGCCCTTTGCAGGCAAACTTTCAGCAATACAACCCCAATGCCGCTCATAACATACAGGCACGGGCCAATGGAATGTCTGGGAACCATGGCTATCTACAAGGAATACCTCACTATTCTCAATCCCAGCCAACACAAGTGCTCTATGAGCGTGCTCGCATGGCAGCGTCGGCAAAGTCTTCTCCGACTAGCCGTAAAACCGGACTTCCTAGTCAACGTCGCCCCTGGACTACTGAAGAGGAGAATGCTCTCATGGCTGGACTCGATAGGGTTAAGGGCCCCCATTGGAGTCAAATTCTCGCCATGTTTGGTCCTGGTGGAACGATAAGCGAAGCACTGAAGGATCGCAATCAGGTACAATTGAAAGATAAGGCCCGCAATCTCAAGCTTTTCTTTCTGAAGAGTGGGATTGAGGTCCCCTACTATCTGAAATTTGTCACTGGTGAGCTCAAGACCCGGGCACCTGCCCAAGCTGCCAAGCGCGAAGCTCGAGAAAGACAAAAGAAGCAGGGCGAAGAAGACAAGGCTCATGTCGAGGGAATCAAGGGCATGATGGCATTGGCTGGGGCCCATTCCTCACCCGTAGGCGGCCATGAGATGTCTGCCTCACCAAGTCTGCCGCCTGATCACAACAGCCAGGCGTTCATCGACCAGACTGCAGAACAAAACTTGATGCAGACTCTGAGCCAGGAGGTTCATGGCAGTCAATACCCCCAGCAACATTCTCAGCCACCTCAAGATCACATAGATCCTCACATGCAGCTTGGCCAGTAGACATTCGATGTCACCTGGCAACTTATTTCAGGCTGATTCTTCCTTCCGTTCCAGCGAAGCTGCAAATTCACATTTGCATTTGAATTTATTTGATTTTTGTCCATCTTGCTCTGGAGTTTAGGCTATGTACTATTCGATCAAAAAAAACACCGGGGGGTTTGCTTTTTCGACTTACGGGAGCATGAAGATTTGAGATGCATAACGAGGTGCTGACTGTATTATTTTCTTTTGTTTTCTTCTTCATTTTCGATTTCCCGCATTAGGATGTACCAGTAGATAGCCAATAGTACCTTTTTGAACACCGATCTTAATTTTCTCTTCACTGTAGAGTATCTTACGCACAATATATCAAGGTAACCAAGGCCCGTGGGGTGCTGATCGTAGGCTGTAGCCTCGGCGTAGTGAATGTTCAACTCCACCGCCGTAATGGTCCGTGCACCGCCATCTCCGCCCGCGTCTGACTGGCTCTTCACTATAATTGCATAGAATCTCCAACAACCCGGAGATCCGACCAAGCTCACTGCCATTGATTGGTCTCACCAGGCCCTGGTCCCCTGCAGGCAACAAAACAAAGCAAAAGGGTCACTCCTCTGATGACTGACCAATATGGCCGACGCTCAGCCCTCCCCTTCTCATCAACCTTCAAATGGGTCACAAGAGCAAGCTGCTCCTACAACGTCCACAGCCCCAGAAGCAACGGATTCAGCCATCAAGCCCGATCCTGATCTTGACGCTTCCATCGAGCAGGATATTGACATGACCGGAAATCAAAATGCCAACGGCGCTAATGAGGATGAGAACGAACCTGGACTAGATCAGTTGGCTGCCGCGCCGCAACCAACCAAGAAAGAGACTAGCCTGCGCGAGTTCCTCGGAAAGATGGATGATTATGCGCCTATTGTATGCGACCCATACTCCATTCTTTTTTTTTTTTTTTTTTTTTTGACTTTTTCACCATCGCAATGAGCACCTCCCCGCATGGATATTCACATGCATACCAAGCTTGAAGGGGAATGGCCATTCCAGCAGATACCTCCCAACATACATCATCAGCGCATCAAATTTCATTTCTCAGAAGATCGTATCTAACAGCTTTTTTTCTCTTAGATTCCTGATGCTGTGACAGCTCACTATCTCACCCTTGCCGGTCTCCCACCCCCCGGTACAGGTCCTAATCAAACACCTCCCCATCTCGCCCGTCTCCTTGCACTAGCCACCCAAAAGTTCGTCTCCGATATAGCTGCAGACTCATACCAGTTTGCTCGCATTCGGGCATCAAACAGCTCCTCTGCCAACAACCCGATGGGTAGTTTGAACGCTGCATCTGGTCTCGGCGCCCCTGCCGGCATGGGCGCAGTCCCAGGTGGTGCTGCCGGCGGAGACAAGGGTGGAAAAGGCAATACACATCTCGGCATTCAGCGTCCTGGCTTTGGTGGTGGTGGCTCCGGCGGGTCTGGACAGGGACGTACAGTTCTAACTATGGAGGATCTGGGCATGGCGGTTTCAGAATACGGTGTTACTGTTAAGCGCGGGGAATTTTACCGGTAATTCCAATACGAAGAGGGATCAGGATTCTCTTGCGGACGCTTTATTCTCTGAATTTCTCTTATGGTGGGGGAGCTCGATTTTTTTTTCGGCGCTGGGCGTTCATGTTGATATCCGTGGCCGCGGTATAGTTGACCTTGCGCATTCATGTTGGTTCGGAAGGGTTTAGAAATGGAGTTATAGTTTTCTCCTCTGGTTTTATGTTTCCTGAATGATCTTCAAATGTTTACAAGGAGACATAGAATTAACCTAATGGCCCTCAAGAGTTTGAAGGTACCCTAGGGTACCTTCAAGAAGATATTAGTGATAAAATGATATTGATATTGAATAAGTTCCATGGTTAAACTCCATCCCACACATATATAGCTAATGTCACAAGGGAACCACTGATGTACCTGTACATGGGCCACGAGGCCAAATAAAAAACAATGACGGTGAAATTGGGACGGGAGAACAGGCAGTCTTCAGCCGAGTCTCCTTGATGCATGCGCCTTGTCGCATAAAGCTAGGCCTAAAGCAGGGCCTATGATCAAACTCCAAAGACTAGATTGGTTTGCGAGGCCAGGAAATTGAATAACTCCCTGAGGGAAGCTCGCAGGTTCAAGGGGCTGGATATCCTGACCAGCCCAGATAGAAAAAACTTATTGTCGTTTCATCTATTTGTTCTTAGACTGCTTGTAGGTGAAACGTTTGCGGGTCCTATATCCAATCGCCATTAGTATCCTTCCAAATAACCAATGCTAAGACCTGAAATGATCCTGCGGTCTCGTCTTTCCTGGGAGAGAGATACGTACGCAACGTATTCACCAAGCTTGCGTCCGACCATCTCCTCGGTAATCGCAACCTCCTGGTAGGTCTTTCCGTTGTGAACAGCAAACTTCAGACCGACGAAATTGGGCAGAATGGTTGCACCGCGCTTCGTAGTGCGGATTGGAGGTGTGTTCGGGGGAGGAGGGAGAGTGCGCGGTAAGGCAAGACTATAGCATCATGTTAGTTATTCACTTTCTGACGTCCACATTGTCGAATTGTCGGTCTTCCTGGCGGAGAAGCGATGGGTCTATGAAATGGGGTTGACGTACGGCACGATGTTTGGGCCTGGCTGAGCGTTAGCAATTGCACGAGGAACTGACTAAATAATCTCGAGGACAAGAAACTCACCTTTCCAGACCGATCGGGCCAACAGGGCACGCGTGGGAAACATGATGTGGCGGGCGATCGGAGGATGTGTTTGAAGCCGCAAGTTGAAAAAGATCGGGGTTGACATGATTAGTAACCGGGTCCGCGGGTGGATCCGCGCGACATGAGCTGCTTCATGCTCTTGCATCGGTCTCTTGTTTTCGCGCTATTGAACAAAATGATTTCTTATGCACATGGTCGTATTTAAAAGAAAAATTAGAAAGGTTCTATTACGTCTCTTGGATAATCAAATGCCTAGTCTGCCACAGCTGCGTTATTCCATTGGAAGAGTTTGATCTCACATCTATTTGATAACCTTGGAGTGGGATATTGTATTGTATGGAAAACATGATGGTATGAAACGATGAAGGATATAAAACTGCTAATACAAGAGATGAATGGCGCTTGGATGTTTGGCCACAAAGATGCTTGGAAGGACTTCAGTGGTCGCCCGCGACCAGTCGAGGTCCATGGTGTATGCTTTTTATAACGCTATCACTCAGCCAGTTCTTCAAATATCTTGATGAGGTTGCGAATCCCCATCAGCATATTCTCATCTGGACCTTGACCAGGTGTCCAGTTTGCATGGGCAAAGTCGATAATTCGCAAGTCATGCACTTTGGGTGTTTCTTCTTCGTCCTCTTCCTCACAAAGACATGGCATCTGTGCACTTTGAGGATCAATGCTGATGTTTATGGCTTGCTGAGGAATGCCCTCGGGGAGTTGCACGCCCACCAGTTCAATTGCCTCTTCAGTGAACTGGAAGTCGATTTCCCCCTCATCTTCCTCGTCTTCCTCTTCATTGCCCGGTGCTTGCTCCGAGAGCTTCTTTTCCTCTTCCAAGGCAACCTCCATCGCTTCCGGATCTGCCTCATAGACAACAAGGACACTGGATGAGTACATGCGACTCTCTTCCGTCTCCAAAACTTCTTGAACGTTCTTCAATTCCTTCACAAGTCGCTTCGCGATCATTTGTGACCGGTCAATGGATCCCGCCTTAGCACCAGCCAGGAAAGTCTCGAAGCCTTGCTTCACATTGTTTTCGTTGAATGATCGCCCATACCACTTATCGTAGCGCCGGTATCCGTTCTTCTCCACGACCTCGCCTTTATCCCCCTCCGCGCCTTCGTACTTCGTCGCGTATGGATTTGTATTTCCGCCCGCATCCATTTCACCATCTTCGCCGGTCCACACCTTCATCCCCGCAATGCGATATCCCAAGGTCGAGCTTGTAGTTTCCTTCGACACAGCATCAAGCTTTGTACGTTTCGCAGTTGGTGCGTCATCGGCCCATAATCGCGCACCGAGCTTCACATCCAGAACATTTGGTCGCGTAAAACCCGACGCCACATTCTCCAACACAATTGAAACGCCGGTCTCTAACTTTTTCCCACCGGATGGAACCCACGGCTGCTCCTCTATTTGCGGCGTGCCATTTGTGTCTTCTTGTGGTACAGCCGATACGACAGAGGTAACAGGGAGCGCAGGTGTGGCAGCTTCGGCGGGAGCAGCGGAATCTGTCGGAGCATTTTCGGGTGCAGGGAGGAAGACAGCACCGGATTGTTGGGCAGCAGCAATCGCCTGCGATGACTGTTGATCGGCGGAAGATAAGGAGCCGATGAAGAGGGGCATGAATTCTTGAACGGCGGGGTGGTGGGCGCTGGACTCATAGAACTCAACTTCTTGTTTCGTGCAAGGTTTGACGATCAAGGAACCCGAGAGGGTCCGTCGGACACCGTCGCTATCAGACGCCATAAAGTAATTAGCTGACTGGAAGATTGCAGTGAAAGGTCAAGAGAGTGAGAGAGGTAGAAAAGAGAAGTTAAAGGGTTGTGAGCGAGTGGATTATCCCTGCGTTGCGTGGCCCGCAAACAGATCGGTGTAGCTGTAGCTCTGTCGCGTGGGGAAATAATTTGTAGCTGTAGGTGGGGGCAACACTTACTGTCCTGCAGCGACATGGTCGAAAGGAACTAAGTCATCGCTCCCTAGTTCCAGGCACTTCCGACTGTCTGGTTTTGGGGAGGGCATATTTGCAAAATGTTGAATGATAAGAGGCAGCCGCCTGGCCGTTGTTTATTGCATCCCGAACAGCGCCAGCAGATGTTGATATCGACAGCGGACTTCAACCCGCGGGGAAAGGAGGGTTAGATGAAGGAATGTGAGTCAGGAGTCAAAGCAGGGAAAAGTTGGGCCAAAGTACTCAGGAGAGACTGACTGTTCATGGGTTCGGAAGCACTATTGACGGCCCGTGAAACCCAGTGCAGGGGCCAACCCTGGGTTCTTACGGTGCTTTACTTAATCCCTACAAGTCGAACTTGAAGTCATAGACGGAATTAATCTCCTGTCCTGATCCTGCGTCTTGGCCGGTCTATACCACATTGGAAAAAAAGAAAAAAGAAGAAGAAAACATCAATTGCGACCACATCGATTCATTGGAAATGGCGATTTAAATTCTAATTAACCTAGTGGAGACATGATCAAGACTATCTTGTTGGTGCATAAACTAGTTGTTTCGTCATAAACTGTCTACTATCCCAACTTGACAGAAAAAGCAAATATACGGAAGGACTTTTTTCGGGTGCTCGCATTTCAGCAAACCTTGGAAGGCAACAGTTCACGCAACAATTCAGCCTTCACGATAAGTATTGATGCGGTGCATCTACGTTCAAAGCTTACTGGGTACCTGAGCAGTGGGGAAGGGGACTCGGATCCATGTATACAACGTGATACCTATAGGAGTCGCTCCTTGCAACAGTGCTGCGCTAGTCATTTTATTCAGAACTGGTTGATACGTGCTTTCTTCAAAAAGCCTGAAAAAGCGCTCTGTCAGATGTTTACAAAGATTCAAGTTGTGAAAGAAACGTTTGAGAAGACGACATTTCAACTTGAACATATATGTAGTATTATACATGAGAAGTTCTAATTCATGGCGTGTCTCTGCTCTTCCAAAAACCATCGAGATCTAATATACTGTAAGAAAAATAACAGGAACATCAGAACATCCGAAGCCGCTATTTTAGTTCTAGTATGGAATCAGGCAAAATTGTGCCTCGCTAGCGTGCTGAAGTTGGAATGGCCCTTATCCCCCATCCATCACGGGGATGCCCTAACTCCTTCCTTCTCCTCCTTTATCGATACCCTCTCCCCTAATCATGACATACTCATTCTCAATGGAAAGTATTCTCCACGTTGAAATAGCTCGGTTGATCGCTTCAAATTAAATCAATACCAGACAAGAAAGCGGGGACAATAAACAAAATGATCGCCTCTCTCCAGCCTGTTGACCCCAGCGACGTGTCAGAACTTGTCCGAGTCCACTCAGCTGCATTTGAAACTGACCAATTCTCCAACTTCATACTAAATGGCAAACCACTAGGCACCCATGATAATATGATGGGACGAACGATCCAGTCCTGGATCTCAGATCCAACATCGCGAATATTCAAAGCTGTCAATCAAGATGGAATGATTGTCGGATGGCCATGCTGGTTGACGAAAAATAAACAACCAATCTCCTTGACCAAGCCAGTCCCACAGCCAATTCTACCACCAAGCGATCAGTTGGAACCCCCAACTCGAGTACTCGGTCGGCAAATGCGCAATGATTCTGTGAGATGGGAGATTGATCTAATGCAGGACAAGAAACACGCTGTTCTTCAAGCACTTGCCACTCACCCCGACTATCAGCGTCTTGGGATAGCATTCAAGCTAATTGAACAGGGAGTGAAAAAGGTTGATGAAGATGGTCTGGCTTGTTGGTGCCAAGCGTCACCTGTTGGCTCTCAACATTATTCTAAGGCCGGTTTCCAGACATTGGGGAACAACGATTATGATCTTGGGGAATTTGCAAAATATACATTTCGGTATATGATCCGCCGACGTGATGAGTAACTGCTTATAGTCTAGGTATAAGAGTACTTGATATAATCGAAAAGAAATAGCAGATCCATTCAATGTATGTAGTACATACATCCCTCAATCTACACGAGGAATATAATTCTTATTGATGTTATCCTCTTCAGTGACAGGGCGCATCTCAAAAAGCGTTTGACGCATATACCGCATTTGTTCATCCATCCACTGTGTGAGACCCTCAACATCAACAATTTCCTGATGACAAAATCCAGGTTTCTCTTCGTCAAACTTATTAATCGCACCGGCGTACCGAGCATCCAACTTATCAGCCTCACGATGAAATCGCTCACTCAAGAGTCGCAAGCGATAGTTGACCCACTGATAGTAAAGCTCTGGCATAAGAGATTTTGTGCGTACGTTCATGAGAGACGAGTCATCAACCAAATCAGGATCACGAGGTCGAAATGATGTAACGAGCGTAATTCGCTCAGGCATGTTACCAGCTGGGATAGCGATATGGCTAACATGACGGCCTTGCATGACGACGGCACCACCCTGTAGAAAGTGAGTATGCATATCGCGTCTATATAACGTAAAAGGTTCATACCATGCTTGGGGAGCGAACTTTGACGGTGCTTCCATCTCCTTTTGCCATCTCGGTCTCACCGTCAATCATTGAAGTGGTATCGGACAGCATCACAACACAAACGAAAGGGTACGAGTCACGATGCCAGGGTACAACTGGCTTGCTACCGTCCTCTGAAGCTGCTTTTTTTAACTGATATTCTGCAGGAGGCCCTGGAGGATCTACAGGCGTGTCCTTTACTCCCTCTAAGCCGTTAGGACCAAGCTGAACGTTTGTATGGGCAATCTCATGATCGAAGACCGGAACGAGGTCAACGCCAGCAAGGTCTCGTATGATACCAAGGACTTCAGGAGAAGTCCAGAATTGGTATGTGAATGGGGCATATCGGGGTGCCATGCCACGCAACTGAACGGAGCCGGGCCGAGTAGGGAACGAGCAGTTGTCTAAAACGCTTTTGGAGAACAGCTCTCGACGGAAGGCTCTGACACCCTCATTGGAAAGAAGTTGGAACGGATCAGTAGAAGCTACTTGCGATATAGGCGAAGGCTCAAACTTGATGTCCTCCATTGTGTGTATTGCCTTTGGCCTCTGATAGGCAAGGTGAACCTTGGGGTCGAAGATGGACTGCAGGTGGGTTAGCCATAATGGTCCTATAAACTTGCACATGTGCCCAGCTGTACTAGTAGTAGCATACAGGTGCTGAAGGCATTTTGAAGTTTCCAAGGTTGGGTCTTGATATATGTACTAGGTACTACTAGTAGATACTGTAGAATATTGGTGACATGCAACCATACTAGTACTATATAGTTGCCAATTCAAATCTTTTTATAACTACAAATAGGATTACGAAAGAGCTTTTCTTTTTGACCATGTTTGACTGAAAGGTGCGGAGTCAATCTGTTCGACCCTTTGAGAAGTTACTTGTAGATCTTACTGAATAATGTTTATTAGAATGCCCAATTTAGGTTAAAAGATCCGCGATGGTAAATGGACGGTAAAAATGTCGACGATCTTACCCAGTCATGGGGATCGACTCGCCTGTCCAAACTCTATTGTACAACAAGAACGTGGGACTGGTCAAGTTTCCACCCATTAGCAGTTACTATCAAAATTGAAATGCTTGAAATCTGAAGCGTGGCCTCATACTAGTATGATTTGAAGTTGGTATGTACTCCAAGTCGAGGCTTCAACTTCAATTTGAATCTTGAACCTAAACTACTATATGTATGGAGCCCTGCACGACGAAGTCATAATACTTGCTACTACCTCGTCCTAGTAGGTAGCATTGGAATACATGTACACGCGGAATCATCATATGGCAACCTTGAAAGGTATACATGTAGCAAGTACTAGTATGTTAGGCTGTTGAATTCACGTCATGTTTAATATAAGCCACTATCTAGGTGTCCTATTATATTGAAGTTGAATGCTTTAGGCTGAAAGCATCCCCACAATGATGTGAGGGACCTCGGGATGGGTTTGCAGTAAATATACAAAATGACAAAAGTAAATAGAGTTTCCCTGAGGAAATTGCGCCAAAAAGCAGGAACATTGAATAAGCTTCGAGTACAACCGTACGAGAGAGGATGGGCGGAATACATACTATGTAATAGGTAGGCAATGGCAAGACATGGCTGGACCAGTTTTACCCACGCCAACTAATTGCGTAAAGATCGACCCCTCGAAGAGATACTCCAGTATCACTGAGGAATTAGCGATTCAATGCGAATTGATAAAAAGTAAACAAAATTCAATACTGATGTTTCACCATCTCTGTTACATGGCAAGAGCTTATTGATTTCAAGAAATTAATATTAGATGGAATTCTAACCCCAACATCCAAACTCATACGGTACAGCTATTCTGCCATCTTCAGTCTAAAAATCAAATCTCTTTTCAATGTCTTGAACTTGAATAATACGAGTAAACAAACTTGATCGTCATTTATTTCATGGAGTCACGGTATGACGTCTGAATTACCATTGGCAAACAGTACCCGAGATCAATTACATTCAAATTGAATGAGAAGAGAAATCTATAAATAAGACAAACGTGTGAAGAATAAGATATATAAATCACCAAAGAAAACTTAATCGGCAAACACTAGTATATGAGGAAATCCCGAGGCGTGTCATCTAGCAGAAAGTTGTGTAATCAAAGCCGCAAATTCCCTGGTTGCAGGATGTGTAAGGAACGTTGATTGAATAGCTGAGAATCAAGAAATGAGAACAGGCTCGTACCAATACTCTGAATGTGTTAGATAGTATACATACCATTCATTTGGATTGCAGTAGGTGATCGGCATATTTTCGTCGCCATTATCGGAATAGTCGTAGTTCAAGGAGTAACCGGAGATACAGTCTTGAATTCGAGTTAGAGGAGTTTCCGATAGTATACCAACACGAAGAAAATGAAAACGGAAGGCCCCATGAGCCACAAACATACCGATATCATGGTCTCCGCCAGATGTGCTTCCTGAGCATGTTTCAGTACCCCCGTCTGTCGTTTTCAGACTCGCGCCGGTTGCTCCCTTGACTGTAAGACACGCCAAAGCTGAGGACGAAAAACCAAAAGCAACAACGGCTGTCACGAAGATATCTGAACCGATCATTTTGGAAGATGGAAGATGGGGTTATCAGGATTTAAAAGTAAGGAATTGATGGAATTTATTGAATTGAATGGCTTGCTCGAAGCTGAAGACACTTGAATTGTTGTTCTGGCTATTGCGAGAGAACATTATAGACTTTATATGGCACAGCTGGGCAACAGGTGGCTCTTGAACGCCCAAGGGTAACGCAAAAACAGTAGCCTCACTTATGATATCACTTGGTTCTATTCATAAACCGTGTAGGTAGGTTGCATACTAGTAGTACATGCTTACTCCGGAGGGTTGCAGCTACTTGAAGGATTTCTAAGCCCCATGTGTTTCAATTCCTCTCGCCCGTAGACCCTGGATACTATATTGAGTAAGGATTATCCAGCCTTATGCACATTTTGCTAACCCTAAACAGTCAAGTATGCGTGAAAGGGTCCTTAGGGGCCATTGACTTCTAAATGACGAATTGAGCCTCGCGCCAGAGGGGCCAAAAACTTGGTCAAACAATCAATACGTCAGTCAAGCGACAAAGTCGAAGGACATCATACTTGCTTCATTTTTGATGAGATGGAGCAAAATAAAAAGAAGTACTAGTAGTGGAATGATCTGATTGGCAAAAGAATATTGGGGTCCTGCGAAGATGGATTCCAAAGGGAGTCCTGGAGGTGAGCACCAGCCTTGGAGCCAAAGAGAAGACATTGAGGAGGAATGATATTACATGCATATGATATGGAAATAAGTTCTCTGATAAAAGCAGCTTGTGCCCGTTTTCTTTCGCTAAGGACTGGAGTTTCCCCCAGGGTCCACCTGGGCACGTTTTTAAAAAATCCTATAACTACGGCATGCTATGTACGAGATTACCTTTGCAAAAAAAAAATAAATAAAAAAAAAAAGAAAAAAAGAGAGAGAGAGAGAGAGAGAGAGAGAGAGAGAGAGAGAGAGGGAAGTAAAGAATACAAAAAAGCTGATGTCGAACCTTTTTACATTCTTCTTAAGTATTCTTTCCTGTTATGAGGTCAACTTCTTCAAGTCGCTCAAAAGTTATGATCTGTAGCCGAGCACTTCTCCATCGCAATAGCTGGAATAGCGAGTTCGCAGATACGATAGAACTTGCAAGCAGTCCATGCGCAGCACATAACCCGGTAAGTCTAACTTGTTGACATGAAAGTGAGTGAAAGGTAGCCGTTCTCGAGCGCGTTCATCATATCTCGTGATCTCCCATGAGATATCTACATTTGTTTACCCACACGTACCAATTCTTCTCTTCTTTTCCGCCTCTCCCTCGCTTATTATTCTTCAAATACCATACTTCTTGTTGATCAATTGATGCCGTGTATATCGCGACAATTTGACCGTTCTCCAGAATTTCCAGGCTAGAAGCTCAACTCTTCCTTCCCCTCTTCCTCTTTCTCTCACGTTTTATCTTACCTCCCCTCTCATCCACCACCACCTATTTCCTCCTTTTGCTTCACTTCGAACATCACCTACATTCCACACCCTCGAGACTGAGACATTTCATTATGGAAAATCAAGACCCCAAGGGTTCCCCTGGGCCCAAGCCTATGGTCGGCAAAAAGACCACGGATTTTGAAGAGGACGTCTCAACGGCCCTTGGTCCAGAGATAGCGATTGCGATGAAGAGCAAGAAGAAGAAGAAGCCCAAGCGACCAAAAAGCCAGCGTGGACTTGTGAGACAACATGGTTACTTTATTCCACTTCCGATACTGATTCTGTCATCTCGCAGGGAAAGCCCACAGGATTCGAAGAATGGAGTGTCGAGGGGCCCATGACGCCCGAAGAGCATGATGAAGACCTTGCTATCTACTCCCCGTGCGTCCAAGTTCCTTGATGCCAAGTAGAAAAGAAATCTGACCACTGAATTCTATCTAGAACTCGGCCTTTCATAATGTGCGTTGTGGCTTTCCTTCTCTATGTTCCTCTCAGAATCAAATGGAGTCCGTTCGAGCTCTGGTTCTTCATGTGCTGTGCATTTTGTTTCAAGGAAAGAACTAATCATTTTGTTTCAGTCGAATTGAAGAAGGTCTTATGCGATTCCAAAGGAAACGCCGAATGGAATCCCTGCGCAGCAGCATCTTCCATAAGTTCTTGCAATATGGTGGTGTTAGTGCCGGTCCCAACTTTGGAACTGGTGTCTCCCCACAAGAGCTCAAAGAGATGGACAAAAACGAAATCATGCAGGCACGGACTCAGACGACGATTGAGAAAGAGCGGGAGAATTTGGAAATTGGCTTCACCGAAGTAGTGCGCGGGTTCTTGTAAGGAGCCAAATCAGCACCTTCGCGAAGCCAAACTGACATTTAAATTTTACAGGGGCTCTTTCTACATGAGATACTTCACACCTGCCGACGAGGAAGCAATCAAGTTCACTACAAATACCATCAGCAACTTCTACACATACCTCCTCTACCATGATGTGTGTCCGGAATACACCGAAGACATCCTTCAAGCCAGAAAGATATGTGATCTTGCTGCGAAGGAACTTTGGCAGAATCTACAGCTTGTCTGTAAGGGGCCTGGATCTTTCAACAAGTCCTGCTCGATGCTCTTTGGCGGTCACTTTTTTGGACAGGATGTGCAACGCGGTGATTGGACGGACACACCAGTAGATGTTGATGGGGTCGCCTTGACCCGCGATCTTGCGCAGAGAATAGTTAAATTCGCCATTGCTGGATCTGGATCACACGACGTAGCCTCTCTCTTCTTACAGTTCGTCAAGCAGAATGGACTAACTGCCAAAAAGATCCATGACATTGATGGGTTTGAAGTTCTTTCTACAGTTGAGCCAGATGATAGCTGCCTCGAACTTTATCATCAATTAGCCAATGACCTCACTCCAACTGGTATAGTGAAGGCCAAGTCGTTTCTGGACCCTGCGAAGCCGGACATTGACATGAGCCCCAAGGAGCGCTGGGACTGGAACCATGGAAAGGCGCCTACCTATGAGTTTACGTTCTTCGTGGAAACGAGCCTTCTCCCTCTGTTCTATCCCGGAGCGAAGGTAGTGACTGATGTCTGGAAGCTGAACTGCGGTGCCTTCTATTTTGACCAGACCTACTTTGTCTACCCAAGCTTTAACAACGTCATCGCGAATGACATGATGCTCGGCTGGAAGCGACCGAAGGATTTGACCAAAGAGGAGAAAGACAATGCTCAAGATTCAATGCCCGCTGTTAACAACGGTGTTGAAAATGCCGTTGAAGAGGCATTGAAGGCTACCGGCCACAAAAGTGATAAAGACAAAGGTTCCAAGAATGAGAATGACAACGAGATTGAGGGGGAGGAGAGCACGAGTGCAGCAGAGTAAGAGTCTTTATTTATCGTTATTTTGATTTTACCACTGATTCTTTCGATATTCGTTTGCGTCATTCAAGCAAGGCAAACTCAAGTGCTGGAATCGGTGGAGAGAGAGAGAGAACTTAAAAATTTGAAAAGGTCATGATATTTATCGATTCATGAATTATCAAGTTGATCTTATTTAAAAATAAATTCAAGGCTTCAGGAGAGGCTTGCCCATGGTCTTTCGACCTTCCAGGTCCTATTTTATAACATTAGAATTAGCATGTGTGCGCTCATGAATCAAGATAGAACCAAAAGAAACTTACATTGTGGACCTGAGCAATCTGCTCCAGAGGATAAACCTTATGAATTTTGACCTTGAGCTGTCCAGACTGCAACAAAGTGAAAAGTTCATTGGTATAGTATTCAAACTCCTCCCGAGTCTCGATATAGCCAAAGAGAGTGGGACGGGCAATCTTCACACACTTGGGAGACAGTTTTCTGTAAAATGTCATCAGCTTAACTATATCCATGATGCTAATTAGGGAGCACACATACGGTAGGGGAATAGGAGGAACTGGTCCACTAGCATTACCGAACCAGACGATCGTTCCCTTGCGCTTCACAGCCTCCAAGCTGCCTTCCCAGGTATCCTTGCCGACCGAGTCGTACACAACATCAACGCCACGGCCACCAGTCGCCTCTTTCACCAACTTAACCCAGTCCTTGCCCTCCTCGCTGCGGTAATCAATAACCACGTCAGCTCCGAGACTCTTGACCACCGCGCACTTCTCCGCGCCACCGGCAGTACCGATGACCTTGGCACCAATCGTCTTAAGGATCTGAGTCATGAGGAAACCCGCACCACCCGCAGCCGCGTGCAGAAGGACCCAATCGCCCTTTTGTACTGCATAGGTCTCCTTCACAAATGAGAGAACAGTCAAGCCGCTCAAGAACGAGGCCATAACATCCTCGTCGCTGATTCCCTCAGGTATCTTCACTGTCTTAGCCGCCGGCACAGCAGTATACTGAGCATAGCCACCGTTGCCCATCCAAGCAACACGGTCCCCAACCTTGAAGCCCGAGGTATTAGGTCCCACGGCAACAACACTGCCGGCGCCCTCACGGCCCAGGATCTCCGGCTTGGGGGAGGCATACAGACCGGTACGGAAGTATGTGTCGATAAAGTTCACACCGGAGATATTATTGTGTACCAGCAGCTGGCCCTCCTGTGGTGTTGGCACGGGGTATTCCTTTTTGAACTGCAGAACCTCGGGGCCGCCGGTCTGCTCGACCACGACGGCGTTCATGGTGGTGGGGACGGACATTGCGCGGGATGGTATAAATGCGAATGGTCTATGTACGGGGCCTGTTGGCAATTGGGTACGAATTGCTGCGAGACGGAGAAAGGATCTGCGGAATGTCGTGTTCGACATGGAATAAAGGAAAGAAATATAAAATATCGAGGCGGGGGGAGATCAATTGGCAGAATATGGAATCGATTGCATCAACAGCTTCATTTGTCATCTCCCCCGCACTTTTCCGCTGCACACGGAACCGACAGCCTCCCAAGGTTGAAGGCGGGTAAAGAATACCCCACTGTACTGCAGAAGAGTCCTCTAGCTTGAGCCTATCATTATTAATATTGACTTCATAATTTTTGAGGTCTTCACAATTGTTGTCAGTCTATACATAGTCCAGTGCATTTCTGTACTATGTCGTCCAAACATTTACGAGTATGACATAGTACCAGTTGACAGTCTCTTGGCCTCCCCTCACCGGACCAACTCCGACCAACTCCACCATCAACAACTGGCAGTTTTATATCTCCCCAGAGCCTCATGGCGGCTAGCAAAACGGCATTCAGATATGCCGACGCGCCGTTGTGTTTCATGATCAAACATAATACAATTGCCTACATAGTCGTGAAAATAAATTCATCAGAAGGAATACAGCATCGCCAGCCATCCTAGCCGCTGATGACGTTCTCAAACAAGGCGCTTTGTCACGCGCCGACACAATCATGGTCACTGGGGGGGGGGGGGGGGGTTCGCGAACAAAGCATTATTAGACCTGGCGCCGGCATTGACCGACTCGAATTTTTGACATATGGGCAAGATGGCGCAGGCAACTCAAGCCCAACAGCACAGGGGATGTGTGAGCACAGCCCCGCTCAAGTCGGGTTACTTTCCCTTGACCCTGCAAGTAATGTTGGCCCACACGGACTTCAGGAGGATCGCTTCCCCCCGGTCGATATCCGCATTGCTGACGACATGCATGGCTAGGGGCTGCGGCAATCGACACACCCGGCAGGCCCACTGCTTAGCCTCTGATCGCCCATGCAACTCGGCACTTCAAACATTCATAAATTATCATGGAGAAGCCCTCGTTTCCAATCCCGTTTGATATAAATATATATTTCACACAGGAACTTGAATAATCTATTCCTGTCATTCCTGGAGGTTTCAGGCCACCGTGAAAATGCTTGAAACAACGGGAGTTGCCGTGTCAGTCTAATTGTGTGCCCAATGATGAACAACCCTGCTTATAACCACGCCGGGTTTTCCTCTGGCGTGGCGCAACCCACTACTACCTATAGCCCTGCGGTTTGTGTGGTGTTTCAATAAGGGGAATCCTTGTGGGCACTCTCTTCAGCCTGATACAGTACTATTCCTGATCATTCGTCCACTTTTCGCCCAATCAACATTGCGGCCCTATCAGAGCTGGTCGCGGGTCAGGATGATGCCCGATTGACCAACACTTATATACCCCTGGCAAGCCCGGGGCTGCGTCCACACACATCATTGTGCCTTTGTTGACTCGAATTCAAATAGTAGGGAAAAAAAAAAACTTTTCCCTGGAGCTGAGCCCGCCGTACAACAAAATTTTTCTTCTCGCTTCGTTCCTGCCCAACCTTTTCCTCCTACTTAAGACTATGATTTTGGATTTCTCTCGACGATCTCCACACAACATCGCAGCAGGCTAAAACAAGAATATTCCAACGAATTCTTACTTCGACTTTGTATGAACACACTTGAAATCATCGACTGAAATCAACATGCCGTCTTCTCGAAGCGTGCGTTTCCGGTGGCCGCCAGCGCCATGCGTGGAGGAGGAACCCACCTCGCTCGCTCGAGAATTGCACGGCCTTACCAAAATGGGTGAAGAACCCGGTACTGAGGGTATTTGTCGACGAGGCGAGGTTGATCAGTACCCGATTATTATTTCTTCAGACTCTCCGCTCCCAGACATGACGATTTCACCCAGTGCGTCAAACGTCCCAGGGCTGGGGAGTGCTTCCTCCGATGATAACAGCTCTGGTCCCCGTACCCCTCCTCCACAGATACCGGATCAAACTGTTGTTCGTATGACAGGCCCTTCAAAAAGAGATCCATCTAGATCTACCTCATCCTCAGACTCGAGCAGGTCTCGAAGTCGAGCACCACAAGTGTACCAACAGCCTGGCTCGGTTCAGCAGCCCCCGCGCCAGTCACGTCCCAGATCTGAATCTCGAGGTCGCGATATTCCCAGGAACGAGCCCAGCTACTTCCCTCCAAATAGCACTGCTAGCTCGGCCTCTCAGCACAGTTCCCGTGGCCGATCATATGAGAAAGTCAACCCACCTCCTCAAAAAGTATCACTGGGCCGCTCAAACAGCGTGCGTGGTGATAATCCGACAGTGCAGATAGCTCCAAGCCGACCACGCCCCGAGCCATACCCTGCATCCAAATCTGATTCTACTGTCGTGCGCAGTAAAGGCTCTTCTCATTCTGTCGCCCCGCCCGTCCCCCCTCTGCAGGTCAGAAAAGCTCCAGACACCCCTACATTGGCTGAAAGACTGGAAGAAAAGCTCAGATTGAGGCAGGAGCTTCGAGACCTCGCCTCTGACTCAGAGACGGAAGCTACCAAGCGTCCAAAGACAAAGTCCATCAGCCCCAAGGCCGTTCACGCAGTTCCAGTCCCAGCCCCACCTCCAGTACCAGTGCTGGTGCCAGACGCTCCACGGGAGATTCTCCATCGTGCTCCAAGCCAACGCTTACAGGAGCCCCAGCAACGCCAAACCGTCACCCGAGGCAGAGCAAGCACAATGAGCGCCGTGCCACCACCAGCCTTGCGCTCCGCTTCCAGGGCCCCCAGTACTTCAAAGTCCTTGTCATCCGACGAAGCCCAAGCCAGCTCCAGCCGACCTCGTCGAACTAATTCTGTCAGATTTCAAGATGGCCCCCCACAAGTCCAAAGCCTACCACCACCAGTGCCTGTCCAGAAGTCCATTTCACCACAGCGTGCCGTTGTCATGAACGGGCTGTTCGTATCGGCCTGCCCACGCTCAATCCCCGTATCAGGTCAGCAAGACTGGTACACGCTCAAAGGCTTGACACACCTCGACATCTGTCCTTCATGTGTGAATCAGATCTCCAGCTCCCGATTCCACGACCATTTCATTCAGAGTTCCCCCAAGCCCGCAGGCCAGAAAACCCGTTGCGCATTCGCAAACGCCTGGGCCCGTCTCGCTTGGACCCAAATGATCAAGAAGCAACACGACAGTCTCGAGGTTCTCTACCAGATGACTCGTCCACCACCAGGTAGCAGACCCTGCCCAGGCCGCGCAGTTGCAGACCAAGAATGGCACCGCATTGTGGACCCAGATACAGGAAGCTATCTCCCCCGATTCCACGTCTGCGGCAGTTGCGCTAGAAACGTCCGTATCCTCATGCCATCTCACCGCGACACATTGCAACCCTGCCCGGACATCCAGGAACGGCTCTGCGATTTTGTGACCACCAGCCCACGTTTCGTCCAATACATTGATCTCCTCGACAACGCAGCTAGCCGCACCGAGCCCTCCCGTCGCCCAGACACAAGAGACTTCCTCGCCTACGCCCGCCGCAAGGTTGTCCTCCGTGACTGTCGCCGTGATAGACCAACCATGGGAGCTTGGCACTATATTCCCGCATTGCCGGAGCTCTCAGTCTGCGAAGACTGCTACGACGAGGTCGTCTGGCCACTCGCAAAGGGTCACAACCCAATTGCGCGGTCATTTTCCCCTTCCATGCGCCTTTTACCCGGCGACCTGCCAAATAATTGCCGCCGAGCGAGCTGTCAACTCTATTCGCCGCGCATGCGAGCGAAATTCCGAGAGGCTATTGCGAATAATGATTTTGCCGGGCTCAAGACGGCTACCCTGAGACGATTTGAGGCCGAGAGAAGATTCCGGGATCGAAGGGAGGAGTTGCTTGTTGCTGAGGACAGAGGATATGATTGTGAGGGGGAGTTGAAGAAGGCTGTTGAAGAGTGGAGACGATGGGAATGATGTGTTTATTGCTATTTTGCATTTTTATTGTGAGCGGTATTTTTGTTAGTTATGTAAAGCACGCCTGTATTACTTTTGGGTTGTCTGGTGGTTGTATCATGGCGGTCCTGGGTTGAGTTAGCATTGGCATTTGGTGTACTATTTATGTGGGTTTATCACTTAGAATCATAGCATCATCCATAGGTAGCATAGCATAGCGTCATTTATTTGAAATATTTGATCTACAATATTCACATATCAGTCTTTTCAAATGTCTAGCATTTAATCTATTGTCCCATAGTCGAACACTTCAACATTCCTCTTAATTTCTGAACATTTGAATACGTTCAATAATGGAAAACCCCTGGAAGCCCATGATGTATGATTTGGACTTTCAAAGATCGAGGCAACATTGGGCAAAATAATACCATTTGTGACGATAGGATATGTATGATTTGAATTATAATTAACAAATGGGTTCGCAGTGTAAAATGGGAAAACATGTCTTGGTCTTCAATATCTTGCCCAAATAATATAAAGACCGAATATGCATATGGAGAATACGAATGCAGAAGCTAGAGAATAAACACCAAAAAACTCCGATGCTTCCAGACGAAAAGCCAGCTAATGCAAGAGTCAAGTAGACTGTAAGGTCCTAGCCCACCAGCCCAACAACTTCGTCGGGCCAGCGCCTACCCCAAATCATAGCTTGGGCGGGAAGAGTCCCTCGAATGGGTGACAGGAGCATGATCTTCCCTTTGTCGGCATCGACGTTCGCCACATAAAGGAAACCCTTAATGCTTGCATCGCGGATATCCGCGGGCGAAGCAGAGGTCGATGCATAGGTTATGGCGATAATAGTATTTTCGAGAGCTAATGGCGCTGGAGGGAGGACTCGTTTCAATGGGACGTTGCTGGAGGAGTATGGATTTGTAGAGTTTGCGGTATGATCAGATGATAGGCCGACGATTCCTGGGAGAGGCGCTGCGCGGTCCGTTTCTTGCTTTGGTTCTGAATAATTATCGGCGCCACCGCCAGGAAGGAAGGAGTCGCCTGTATTGAGTTGAGATGGATCATAGTCATCTTCATCCTCATCTTCTGCGGATACGACTGTGTAATTGTACACAGTCAATGATGCGAAATCCACTTGCAATGTGGATGGAGATAATGTGATGGCTGATGTAGATGTTGGTAGAGTAGTGGAAGGGAGTGTGTTGCCGAAGAAATAAGATCGAATTTGAGACTCGCGGGTTTTCTTGAGAAACAGTGCGTCGCGGTCGACACAGCCTCCAGACTTGGATAGCTTCACAACGGAGATCCGCTCGTCAAATGCCACGGCGGCGGCGCTAGCACTAGGCTTGTTGTCGTATTGCTTTACCATGTTGCTGTAAAGGCGTTCAGAGCCCAGGACAATGATATTTGTGATGGCAAACTCGGTGACAATGTGATTGATTAGCTCAAGGCTGCCAGGCTTTCCAGAGCTAAGAGCCCCGGGCGCATCGACGATGATTCCAGTTTTGCGAACATCCTCGTCCTTAGCCATGCGCTCGGTCACCTGAAGTGCCAATCGTGAAACAATCGGACGATAAACTGAGCCTTCGCCATCGAGTGGGCTGGGCAATGGGTAGCTATAGACCAGAGGCAGTTTCACTGGCACTGGACTAGGACCAGACATGGGGCTGCTGCCCCAGCCGTTCTCAACATCCAGCATTGTCCGAAAAACAGTAGCGCTCAGTGTCCCCGGTACACTGAGCATGCCTTCCGTAGGGTCAAGATTAACCACCAATGGCTGTCCACCGAGCTTTGTCGCATACGAGGTCAAGATCTTGGCCAAGCTGGTTTTGCCCGCATTGTCAGGTCCAAGTAACAAGACCCGCGGCCCATCCTTGCCTTCACTCTGTGATTCCTCACGCATGGACTCAAGGGCAAAATGCATGTTCGCATATTCCATCATAGGCGTATCATCGGATGTGTACTCGCTTTGGCAACCGCCTGCACCGTGGCCGGCCGCGGACGTAGACCCATCTACCGTCGTTGTTGTCGCTGTTTCGCCTGCACTGACCTCCAGTTCGCAGCCATACCATGTGTAAATCGCCGCCTTGGTACCACTGAAGGTATACGTTTGCGACTCGGCGAGTTCAGTGCCAAACAGTTCGGCCGTTCCAGTGAGAAGCTATCGAGCGGGGGATAATTAGCATCTATGATCTTTAAGTGACTTTAAAGTGACCCACGGTCACTCAGATCATGCAGTATCCAGTCAACATACCTTGACCTTAACAGTGTGACCGAAGGCGACCTCAAATCGCCATTCTGATCCTCCGTTCAACGCAATTTGCGACGGTGGGGCGACGGCAAATTGCCTCTCCTCAGAGGGCTGTGTCAGCTCTAATCCCGGAAGAGACATCTGATCGCCGTATTGACAAAGACGTGGAATCAAAGCCCAATGGGATCAACGGTCACTTGAGTGAAGCGGTGGGAGGTGATATTTGAATACGGGGAAGTCGCCAGTGAAGGCGGCCAGTGAAGGTGCGGCGGCAGATTGATAGCATTGATAGCTCCCCGCCTCGGGGGACTATTGGTCTGTTTGCACCTGGGCTCTTCACATGTTCCGCCTCAGAGCTTGATAGAGCCTCATAGAATGTTTAAGCTCGGTGAATAACAATCACAATTCCAGTTAAGGAATAATTAAGAATCTTCAGTTCGGCAAAATTGGAGTTTTCGGTATTAGGCTAGGCTTTTCTAAATGAAAACTTGAGATAGATATGTTTAAGAGCACTTGAGAATTTGAGTTCCATAAATTATACTACGAGTACTAGTAGGTGCAATTCATGGAAACTTCAATGGTATTGCTACTAGGTCAACTATTCTTAGGTAGCTAGGTACACCGCACTGCGTGCAGTCATGGAAGATCAAACGATGGGTTTATAATAGGATCAGATTTGAAAGTGATGGTAGGTATCGAGGAAGAGATATTGTCGGGGAAGTGATTAACAAGGACATAGACAATAGTGTTCAAAGGTTTCTTTTGGACGGGAGGACGTGGAGAGGCAGTAACAAGATATTAGGGAGATGAATTCGTGTCAAGAGTAAAGAGAAATATATTTATCATAACGACAAGCGGGAAGGGGGAGAGGTGATTTCTTCAGGGCAGAGCCTGGGAATTGACAAGTACCTAGCCCGTAGGACGAGAGAATGGGAATAGCAAGCTGATTTTGAATAGAACAGCGAAATAGAAGTTTCAAAAGCAAAGCGGTATGGGGAATCCAAGAAAACATTTTCTGGGCCAACATTTCAGTATAGGGCTCCAGAAAGGAGAAATATAAGGGAAGGGTAGATCGACTAGGTTGTTCTGCCCAATCAAACAATCAAAGGGGAGGGGGGCATTCTAAAGGAAGTAGGGAATCGAAGCACTGGAACAAGGTTAGCTTTCATCTTCAGATTCAATGGATTGTGAGAACGTACGCCAAGGCAAAAGCTGCGGAAACCCCAAAAAGAGCACGATTGCGGACCCGCTCACGCTTGAGCTTATCCTCCAAAACCTTGGCCTTCTTTGCTCGTTGGGAAGCCTCGGCCGAGGTTTCCTCATCTTCATCGTCCTCGGGCTTGCGCTTCTTTGTAACTTGGACGGTTGATCCTGCAGCGGAATTTTCGGCTGCCTGGGCCTTGATGGCATCCTCGACCATCTCCTTGGCCTTTGCGATCATATCTTCGGTTTCCTGAGCAGATGGAACCTCTGGCAAAGTGAAGGGCACATCAAGATCAAGGGAGACGGTAGCTTGGGATACAGTAGCATCCTCTTTAGACACGGCCTTTTCTTTTACGGGCTCTGGCTCCACTGCGTCCTGCTTCTTCTTCTTCTCTGTCTTCTTTTCTTTCTTCTCTTCCTTCGCCTCTTCCTTCTTCACGTCCTTGGCCTTCTCTTTCACTTCTTCGGCTTCCGCGGCAACCTTCTTAGGCTTTCGGCCTCTCTTCTTCTCGGGCGAGCCAGTAGTCTTAACTTGGGCTTCTTCTTCCTCCACAGTTTCCAATACTCCGTTCATGAAATCAGTTTCGACCGTCGAGATTGTAGTCTCCAGGGCTTTTTGCAGGCTGTCATTGGCGGCATTTGTTGATGGTGTGTTGGGGGCGTCTTTAGCTGTTCGAGGTTGCCGAGACTTGCGAGGAGATGCGGATTTCTTGGAAGGGGACATTTTGCTGGGAGAGACCGAGCGGCGGCTGCGACGCTGCGCAATTGATTGTTCCTCAGATGGGATTTCGGATGGCATCTCGAACTTGGGTGGCGGAGTAATCTGTTTCTTGGGGCTCTGTACGATCTCCTTGGGGTCTAGCAAAGCCCGAACCCAATCGTACATCTGATATTCTCGGGAAAGCTCGAGAGCTGGAGGCAGTTATTAGTAAATAAAAAAAGTGAGGTGGATGCGAAGGTCTTCTCAGCATACCGAAGAGAGGGGAGATCCAGACGTTGCCAGCGACTTCTTCCTGGCTCGTGTATTCGCGTGACTTGAGATATTCTCGCTCGATGCGCTCTTCATCAATCTTGGCCCAGGGGAAGGCAATCTTGAACATGCCAGTAGCGCTAACAAAACCGTCCTTGCTCCTTCGCTATTCACGCATAACAAAGTAATAGATTAGTGAGAGTCGCATCAATCATAGCGCTAACACAGTCCTTACCATCAAAAAATAGGTGTCGGGGTGTTGTTGAGAGTTGTGAGATGGGAAGATCTCGGAGCCTTTCAGGTCCTTGGGCAGAGGAGCCCGCAGGTGAGCGTACTCGAAGAGGCCTAGGTTCTCGGGCTTGGTGGCATTCGAGGTGCCAATCTGACCGGGCTTGACAGACAAGTTGGTCTTACCAAGACGACGGCGCGAGAGCAGATCGTCATCTATATCGCGCAGATAAGATGAACAAGTCAGCAATCACGAAATTCATTTTATTTGGCGCAGCGTGAAGATCGCACGACATGCTCAAATGCAGTCGCACGTACACGTGTTTGGAATAAAAACTTACACGCCGGAGCGGCATCAGCCAAAATCAATGGGTTATTCTTTTTGGGAAGGGATCGCGACATGGTTGTTGGTTGCGACACAATTGGTTGAGGAAGGAAGTTTGCGAACGGGATGCGCCCACGGCCACGTAGCAGGCGCGTCGCTAGAAAAAAAAGACGGGTCGGACCTAAGCTTAATGGGGCGATCCGGATGTGCGGGGTGAGAGCGAATCGAACGCGATGGCAGTCCAATAAGCTTCGATGATAGGCAAGAACAAAAGGAGTCTTGATTCCAATAGATCTAAGGATCTTGATAAAGAATAAAGGATAAAGTGTGAACAATCAGGGGAGAAGCCCGTCGCGCGGTGACTCTCTTACTGTTCCGTACGGGACCTTTCTCCTTCCGGTCAAGTCCGGTATTCGTTGTGTATGAATATGGTATTTAAGGTCTCTTATTGGTTGTTAAGCTCAATACCCCTTTCAAATGAGACGAGCTTGTTGGGAACCCAAGCGACCCGCGCATTCCTCCTGGTCGTTCTTTCCTTTTTGCTTTCCCCTCGCTCCTTCCCTCGATTCTATCTCCACCTTCCCTTCAATGCCGCCAACTGGTGCACTCACTATGGCAGGATCACGGCGGGCCATATAGTATATACATGTAGCCCAACATCGTAGATCACACTCTATTTATATGCTTCCCACATGCTAAGTATATGCAAATATACCTATACATCCTGAATATTTTCCCCTTCACATCCGTCATTCTTGTGGGGGGCAGAATCCTGAAGTTAAATCACTCTTATTGACAGCGACTCCATGCACCTTTCTGCATAGTAACTCCCAAACAAATCGGACACGTCTGGTCATATGTATGCAGGATTTTGCCACATCACTGTTAGGACCCCACTTGAGTCTCACTCACTGTATGTACAGTACGCCCTCTGGGAGCCCCGCGACTCGAGAGATGGTTCCTAAATGGGTTAAATTGCTAACCGATCTGACGCTTATATATGGAGCGAATGGCGTTGCAAGAACAAAACTTTTCTCTTTTTCCATTTTTCCTATTGCCTAGAAGCCTTGATCATTTTAATGTGTCTTATGTGAGAGGTACCTATGTGCTCGCTGATTGAAGGACTTGCTGGCAATACATATGTACATCCATTGATGTGGTAGCTAAGAGTAATATTGACAGGCCCGTCAACATGATAGATGCAATCAACTCTTCAAGTTCAAAGGTTGGCGATGGGTCTAAATTTTATAGGCGATTAACACACATATTCGTTTCGGATTACCTTGGCTTTCGTCAAATATCATGATCGACGATGCGGTAGCCTTTCATGTGTTTCTTGGCCGTCCATCTCCAGGCTAGCATCAAGTCGCTCGCGGCGCATGGGATGACCTAAGTGGTTTCGAGATGATGGCACCCCCTCGGGACTCCCGAGATCCAGGTATGATACAAAATTTTGTCTTCTACGACGTAGAGAAACTTCTTAGATTGTTGAACCAAGAAGGTATCTGACCTATACGGCAGTTGCCACGATCCATTAGCCGGGCGCATGCTCTACTTAGTTCGACTGTATGGTTCCGGATGTCGTTGCTATGCAGATGCTTGCTCCCACAACAACTTCAACTATTACAACAGCTCTTCCATCGAAGCTTTGCATTAAAATAATCATGATTGCCGAGAATCCCCATGGCCATCATTCAAAGCATAATGATTAGTTGCGACCGCGTCTCTAAAAATAATAACCATAGGGATGTTCGCCCCAGGGCTATCGCTTGGGGGCGAGATGATATCATCTCATGAACTTACTATACAAAAAAGGCAACGATAGCATAGCCCTAGGCCCATCCTCCGCCCCAGGCCCCATCATGCTTAAACATGCCAGTTATGGTTTTTATAAACGCCACCCTCTCCTACCCAGAAGGCGCGGTTTGGTTGTCAGACAGGCTTTTCATCCTCGTCTTATTCCACCACCATGGCTGCAATGTTTATGTCAAAAAACGAGTCACTACAACACATTGCGGCTTTGAAACATTCCACAAACTCACTGCAGGCAAGCTCGGACGAGTCTGGATTGACCTGTCACGCGAAGGAGGAGCTTCGTCAACTTCTCACGGTCATTTGTCTTTCTGAACGGCATCTAGAGAGTCAGCGGAATACGGAGCCTAATGTGGAGAAGAAGCTGAAAGTCTACCACTCGATTCTGGTAGACTTACAGAAACTTCAAAAATGCACTGGGTCTGTAGACTCTGAGAGTCTCATTGAAGATGTTCGTGCTCTGCTATCCGATGTTGTCTTTGGCCTTAGCATCATGAACGCGCATATGATAGTGTATGTTAACCCCCAATCAAAAGGAAAATCTGCTTTCCTAAATTCTAATTGTGTGTCCAGATCGTCTCAGAATAATATAAACTTAATGCTACGTGACTACATTATCGAAGTTGCTACGCGAAGACGTGAGGCGCACGTTCTATCCATTCTTTTTAATGCGGACTCGGAGTATGAGAAGGATAAGGCCTGGAGCAGTCTACAGAAAGAGCTAGAAGATTTCGGAATGACACCAGAGCAGTCAGATCAGGAACAAGACTTCATCCTTATGACTCTTCGCAAAGCAGCGCTCGAGAGTAGACTTCTTGGAAACATTGTTTACAAGGCACCTTCTCTAGACATTCCAGAAGCTCCGTCACCGACTACATTCACCAACTCGTCAAATGCAGGCGGCAGCGTCTCATCTATATACTCAGATAGCTCAAGCGAATCTCCTTCATCAGAAGGTGCTGAAAGGGCAGCGCAGCTTGACTTCCAAACTCCAGTCTCGGTGAATGTTGGAGCTAAACAAAGGCAACGTCTCACGTTACAAACCTTCGGGCTCGAGGACTTCCGCGATCATGACGATTCGGCTCTTGAATTTAACTACACCAATGCCAACACCACGGCCCATTCTCCTGAAAAAATTGCCGAGGCATCAGAGCCGAATCTATTAACGCCCGGAGGATTGGCTGCGCCAATAATACCAAGTCTTAATGCCGTGGACCCAGAAAACGAGGAGTTTAGAGGCCGTTCTGCATCAGAGGGCAATGCTCTAGCAACTCCTTCAACACCCGTGGCCCAAACAATAACCCAGGTCACGGGTGGCAAGGGTAAAAGGCCTGGTCTCATGAGCAGGATGAAGTTCAAGATGACTAGCAACAAGGACGAATTCAGCGGCTTAATCAAATCGGGCGATGTGGAAGCAATCAAAAGTGCACTTGACCGGGGCGCTAGCGCTAATACCGAAAACTCCCTGGGTCAGCCAATGCTGATCGTTGCCGTCTCGAATGGCCATCAAGAAGTTGTTACGGCTCTACTAGAATATGGCGCGAGGGTAGACACGGTAGGAGCCGGTGGTGACACAGCCCTCTCAATGGCTACCTCGCGAGGATACGATGAAATCACCAAGATGCTACTGAATTGGGGCGCAAACCCGAACGCTGCGACACACTGTGGGAAAACAGCTCTTTCTCAAGCCGCAGTAACGGGAAATATGACCTTAGCGCATCTCCTTTTGGATTTCGGTGCAGAAATCAATGCCTATACCGTAACTGGTGAAACAGCACTTTCGTACGCCTCCGGCAATGATCACTATGAAGTTGCCGAATTACTTCTTGCTAGAGGAGCTTCTGCGGATAAAGTTGGTCCTAATGGCCAGACGCCTTTGTTCAAGGCCGTTGACAGAGAAAATCTTCGCATGGTTGAGCTGTTGCTGGACAATAGCGCAGACCCGAATAAAGCGAGTCGCGGTCAAACACCACTGAAATTTGCGATTCGCGAATGCAAGAATGATGTTCTGTCATTGTTCATTCGGTATGGATTTTATAACACCGGTTACCGTAAAAATGCGAATCGGCGAGCTAGCAGGGCTGGGACCAGTGGGCTGAGCAGCATGGCAGCTGGAGCTGCAGAGAAGGCGGCCCTTCTCAACCAATATTCTGAGTGTTAATACTTTACCCCTGGACATAGAAGGTCTTGTTGATTTAATTTTGGCTCGTTTATTTTTCTTGGTGTTTGGGTTATATCTCACTTTGTATGTATAGGCAATGGAGCTGGTACTCCGAACGAGGGCTGAGAAGTCTATCCACGAGCCTCATTCTGTTCAAGTTGGACACTTGAAAATCAGTTCCATTTTTTCATGTTCGAAATCCCCCAAGGACACCCTTCATATTTTGCCTTTCATTCGTAAATTTTCAGTCTAAGAGGATCTTCCTTGTCGTCTTGGGAAACGTCTTGGGAAAATTAAGTACCGTTGATACCTAAGTTATAGTGGAAAATGATGTCACCTCAAGAATCGTGTTCTAGATAAAACGCACCAAAATTTCTGAGTCGCGTTGATTATCAGCGAGACCTCTACCTGGTCTTACCTATTTGAGACAATAACTTTGTGACCGTTTCAATAATCTTAGAAAAGAACTTTCGTTTCACCTTGTTTCAAGACTTTAATCTATCTCGACATAGCTTCCGTACCTTTTTTTGATATAGCTAGGTATTGGATGATGCAACTTGACTACTTAGTCTATGGCTTGTCTGTTCTACTTCAAAGGCGGGCAATGGTATGTCTATAATGGGTAATGACATAGTCACTTATTCTATGAAATTGATTTTCCGGCCAGTAAACAGTCTTGAATTAGTCTCATTCATAGTAACCTACATCCTGCATTTTCTACTAAAAGTGTTAAGATAGCGCATACTTATTCATACCGAGGCTCGATATACCCTTGCTACTAGTACTGCCCAGGTGGTTAGGTAGGTATGTTTATTTCAAGTTTAATAAAAATATTATCAAAATCAGCCCGCAGGTACTTCGTAAAGACATCGTCATTTTTTTCCATGAGGCTTCCCGTTATCTGCAGGCAAGTGGAGACAGCCTGACGCGGACTCCAATCACTCTGCTGGCATTCGGAGTATCTTAGTGGGGTCTAGATTGGCTCTTGGGCACTAAGCCCGTGGATTCTCCTCCAACGGGGATCATGACCATCACCCGTTTCAACATGGAGATGCCCCTGTCAGCCTCTATCAATAAATACATAGACCATAATGCATGTAGATTTATCCGGGGAATGTGCCTAAATCGGCACCTGTCAAAGATTAGAATAAACTTCATGTATGTGCAATGCACCGTGAATCCGAATAGCCTCGCCCCTCCCACCGCCTTTCCAACCCCACTAAAGAGAGTCAGGAGACAAAGTGGGATGGGAGCATCTCCTCGTCTGCCCCCTTTTTTTCCTCTCTAAGTTTTCCTCTCTTTCTTCCTCTCCCTCGCATCTACCATTGTATCCTCTTCTTTTCTCCCAACCCCTCTACCATCTCCCCCAATCCCATTGTTTACCCTCCCGCCCCCAGATTAGATTCTCTGCCCCGCTTCACCTTCACAATGGCCGACCAACAGGATGATCTTACCGCCACCAAGACCGAGGGCTTCAAGGTCGGCGAGAAGAAGACTTTAGACGAGTACAACAAACTTGGTAAGACAGTACCTCCACCCGCAATCAAGTGCTCAACTAATATCTCTTCTGTAGACGCCGATGACGATGCCATGGTCCGCTGGAAGGCCTCTCTGGGTCTGGATGCTGAGCAGATCGGCAAGCCCGGAGACCCGCACTGTATCATCAAGTCTCTCTCACTGGTATCGCCGGGACGCCCTGACGTGACAATCGATCTCTCCTCCAAGGAGGCTCTCGAGAGCCTGAAGGACAAGCCGTTCACCATCAAGGAGGGCGCTTCATTCCACATCCGGGTCCTGTTCCAAGTGAACAACGAGGTCATGAGTGGACTGAAGTATGTCCAGGTTGTGAAGCGGAAGGGTATCCGCGTGAGTAAGGATGAGGAGATGCTGGGCAGTTACGCGCCTAACACCACAGCGAAGCGTGTCCACGAAAAGTCCTGTGAGTATACACCTGTTCCGTGCCGAGGCAATCCATGCAACATCATCAGCATGTTGTACCTAGAACCCTAGTGGCTTTTCAATATGGATAATGGCTAATCTATACTCTACCCCGTTTTAGTCCAAGAGGAGGAGGCACCATCCGGCATGATGGCTCGTGGTCACTACAAGGCTACCTCGCGATTCGTGGATGACGATGACAACAGCCACCTTCTGTTCGAGTGGTCTTTTGACATCGCCAAAGACTGGTAATCGAATCGGGCCCTTTGGACCATTAGCTTCGTTTGAACTTCTTTCAGCGGCCCATTGTTTATTCCAAGCGTGACGAATTTCCTTTCACTCGAAAAGCCTAGTAGATATGGAATGTGACCATCAGGTTTTTTCGAGGACCTGGTCTCTTCTTTTTTGCTTGCATTTTTCATTGTTTTAGTTTTTGATCTTGTTGACCTCTTGAGAGGCCACTGGTGGATCTCGTGTTTTTTGCTCAGATTCTATGCTTGTCCGTCTCAATTTCTATCAATGTGGATATGTCCCAATATGAGATGCAAAATATGTAGCAATGCAATCCATGAATGTGCAATTCGTGTTTTATCTCCATGCCACGCTCCCAAACTCCTGTATGGTGCAATCAATACTAAGAATGGAAATGAATAATCGAGAAGAAAAAAGGCAGATAAATCATAAGAGGAAAAGGCATCCAAAACATAATAAAACATCAGGGGTATCACAAAAAATAGTCAATTACTGGCTGAGAGTCCCTGTTCTGTTGTGCCTGTTGCTCACTTCTGTGGATCTCGTTCTCAGGTGCCGCATCGAAAATATTAAAGAATCGTTCCATATTATCGCTGACTTCCAACACACTAGCCAAATTTCCACAGCGATAGCAGTAGTTCGGTGCACTCCAAACCGTACTTAGGCGGTCATCAAAAAGAATTTGATAGCCCTCGTTGCACAGTTGGTGCGCCCGCAAAATATGTGACATACTGTTCACCTCGAGGAACTTTCGAACGACCTGTGCTCCAAATGTATAGCCTGCCCCACGAGGAGAAAGGGAGAATTCGTCTCGTTCGGGATCTGGGTCAGACCAAACCAGATCAGCCATTGGGCCTTCGTGGGGAATTTCGCGGAACCGGTCGATAATTTTAATTTGGTCCAGGGAATGAATTGAGGGAGATAAACCGCCGTGCACGCAGAAGATCTCATCGTTGATAACAACGCTCAAAGTGAGGTAGTCGAACATGTCGGTGAAGTAGTGCCACACGTTGGCGTTGCCGTACTTCCGGGCACACTCGGTGTAGAAGCCATAAGATTGAGTAACACCACGGGACTCGTGGTTGCCGCGTATAAGGTGAACTCGGTGGGGGTATCGCAATTTGAGACAGACGAGTAGGGAAATGGTCTCCACGCTGAATAAACCACGATCAACATAGTCACCTATCGACCCAAGAATCAGTGAACCGAATCTCATCTCACTCACAAAGAGTCAAGCCTCTCTCAAATATCCAACCAGGTTTGCAAGCGCAGAGATAAGCTAATCTTACCAAGGAAAAGATAATTTGTATCGGGACAGAACCCGCCGATGCGAAAGATTTCTAATAAATCGAAGAATTGTCCGTGAATGTCCCCTACGACAGTGACCGGCGCTTTAATGTGAACGACATTGCTCTCTTTCATGAGCAATTCTTTTGTTTTGGCACACACTGCCTCGATCACCGGTTCCGCAAGAAGTTCCTTTCGATAGAGGCGTTCGATGCACTCATCAAGATCAATACTAGCTATGGGGTTGTCAGCTGAGTCCGCAGTGGGGCCGGCTCGAGAACTCGGTGCATTAAGGATACTAGATTCGCGGAGAACATACTGGGAAGGCCAGGCATTTCGGCGACAGGTACCGAGGCACAGGCGAATGAGTGGATAGCACCTGGCTAGGAGGGGTATAGAAACAAGCGGAATGCTGTGAGAACTCGGCCCGGAAGGGAGGGTGGAAAGTATTCTGCCCAGGCAAAGGGAGGGATGTCTGGCAGATGAGACAGGGCGGTGCAAGGAGTTGATCAACGGGAGCTGGAAATAGACATGTAGTGTACAGCAGGCATCATGACGAGATAACTCAGCACTGCTTCAATTCCTCCAGGTTCAACACGAGAAACCCAGCCTTTCCAGGGTTGGAAAGCACTGTGGGGAGACCGCCTTACTCGCCCTCACCGCCTACCGAACACGTGAAAATGTACCTGGCACGTGATGTGATACTATAATTGAGCGAACGGTGAGCGGCGGATCGAAGGAACTATTACCCGGTCTGTTATGATGGAGAATGAATGGAACAAGCTAACAGCCATGAATCATTTCAAGGTCTGGGGCCAAATACGAAAACTTGACCCCTGAGCCTGCTGTCTCATTACTACGTGCTACCTGCTACTTACCAAGACGCACTAACGCAAAAGAAAAAAGAAAAAGATTTTAATTGACTTGAAACACATTGGAAGAAACAAATTGAATAAATACTCTTCCACGCCAATTGTCTATTTTCAGTATTTTGTTATATCCCATTCAGGCAAATCCCTAACCCAAGAGCTGGGCTCTCTAGCACAGAACTGGCCAAATCCCTTACTACCCACAATACCTCCATTATCACGATCCCAGACAACTTCGCCTCGGAGTAGAGTATACCGCGGCCATTGTGAAACCTCATGTCCTTCATAGGGGGTATAATCAACATTGTGATGCAGTAAGTCGTTTGAAATAGAAAAGGGTTCCATCTTTCCTGCCGGATACCAAATTGTGAGATCTGCATCTGAAACGCCTGGGATCAGTGCGCCCTTTCGCGGATATAGTCCATAAAGTTTGGCTGGGTTTGTGCTTGTGAGAGCTACGAAACGCTCAAGCGCCAATCGTTTGGCACTGAAAATCAGGGAGAGACGCGTTTCGACACCTGGACACCCATTAGGGATATGTTTGAAGTGCCCGTTCGGTGCATCGCAGGAGATGGCAGCCTTCTTTCCAATAGCTGTGTCATTATATCGGAATGGGCAATGATCAGAAGATAAGATGGTGAATGTTCCATTTTTTAAATAAGTCCAGATTCCCTCCAGATCAGCCTCTGAGTTGCGAGGTGGTGGGGAGCAGACTGCTTTCGCCCCTTCAAATCCAGGCTTTTCGAGGGCAGCACGAGTCAGAAAAGTGTATTGCGGACATGTCTCAGCATAGATCGGGTGTCCGAGAGACTGGGCGTTGCGGATTATCTTTGCTGCACTTGGAGCAGAGACATGTACAATCAGTATTGGTGCGCATACCAGTTGTCCGAGTGCGATAGCCCGATTCGTGGCTTCTGTTTCTAAGATAGGAGGCCGTGAAGTGGCATGGTATCGAGGACTTAGTAGCTTTTGTTCTTCGAGGCGCTCCGTCATCCATTGCAGCATATCACCGTTCTCGGCGTGGATCATGGTTGTAATTCCCTCTGCACGAGCACGCAGAAGAACATCAAGGATTTGATTATCACGAAGCTGAAGCGCCTCATATGTCATGTATATCTTCACAGATGTGACTCCTTTGTCTTTCAATGTGGCAAGCTCATCCAAAGCATCTTTCGTTGGGTTTGCGACTATCATATGAAACGAATAGTCACAATATGCACCTTTCGAAGCTTCCGCAAAGTTTCTTTCCAAAGCAGGCAAAAGTGATGTCTCTGACTTGAACTGTGCAGCAAAAGTGATGATAGTTGTTGTTCCTCCAGCAATCGCTGATCGGGATCCTGTCAAAGACCAGTCAGACGAGAGGATTGGAATATCAAGTCCTTTTCTGATATTTACCACTTGTGTAGTCGTCGGCGCTCTGACCCTTTCCAAATAACGAGGGCTCTGCCAAATGAACATGCGCATCCACTCCCCCGGGCTGAATTTTCCATCGGGTCAGTTAACTTCTTGAGATCAAATTAGGAGACATCAGTTAAAAAATTACCGTCACATAGGCTCCCTCTGCGTCTATACTCCTTTTTGTAGAAGCGCCACGAAGAGAATTAGCGGGCGCGAGAAGTGCAATCTTGCCATCTTTTATGGCAATGTCATAGCGTCCAACATCTGCGGCTGTGACAACATTGCCGTCCAAGACGATGCAGTCGAACTCACAGTCATCTTTAGTGTGGTAATTCATAATGTAGGAAGGGTGAATATATGCTTTCCCAAATTCGCGGTAACATTGAACCATTAAGGGAGTATAAGAGCTTTAAATATTATCTTATTACTAGTATAATAATACCCACCTTTGAAATGGCCGATAAGCGAACACAGGGACAGACAGCGCCGAACCAAAGTCGGGCTTTTTCCCGCTCAGGTTGCTTAACATTGAACTTCATGTGGGGTTGATGCAATTCAACCTTGCGCACGGCACATGTGCACACACAGGAGGGCATTTAGTCTACAAGTGCTTAACTATACAGTCTTTCTGGATTTTTCCTTCTACTATAAGTCACTGTCAGATATCTAGCACTATCCAAAAACTGTAGTTTACTTCATCGAATTGATTTACTGCGCTTATCTACAATGGGGCTCGTTATCTATCTATCCGGTGATTAATCGATTGGGCGGATAAGAGATTAGACATGCGCACTTGACTCATGACAAACCACTTAATCTGTACAGAAGACGATGATCTTTGTGGGGCGACTAGGCATTTCCAATGTACGTATGTGAAATCGGTAAATATCGGCCAGATATTATCGGGCAACTCAGCATCGTGAGGGGCTTAAGATACCCGGCGAAATCACGGGATCGGCCAACTTTTTGGCCGAAGGATGCCACGGATCCGATCAGTGCTCTCATGTTAGTGAAGTTGATTCTGACATTGGGCGAGAAGGTGACCATTCGGGAATGTGCAGGGACTAAAATATTAGTGTTTAGATTTTCATATTAGAATACTCGTGAACATTCCGCATACTTGGAAGCCAGCCGCAACATTTGAATCCATATATGGAATGCTTATAGCCTTGCATACGCATCTACAGCCTACATATGTACTGGCCGATTCGCTCATTGAAACCAGGTCCTCATGTTGCTAGAAACACTGATCTACAGAAAGAGTTTCTTTCTTTCTCTTTGTCTTGTTCGTTTCTTGAATACATATTAGGTGTTACATGACAAAACTCGGAGAGAGAAAAGGGAGCAAAACTTAAAGGCTGTCTTATTGGAATATTCAATAATAAGTCTTCTCTTATATTCTTAGTTTATGGTATATCCTCCATCAACAACAAAAGCAGCGCCTTGGACGAAGGTAGCCTTGCTGCTACATAGAAACAAGACACAATCTGCCACTTCCTCAACAGTGCCATACCTATGATCATTTCTGTTAGTAAATAATCCAAGGCTCTCCATGTTAACTAACAGATGTAGCGAAATAGATACCTTTTCATTGGAGAGATGCCAATAGCCGGTTTGAAATATTCTAGATTATCCATGACCATTGCAGTGCCGATAAGGCCAGGACAGACGCAATTGACTAGAGCGAGAGAGGTATCAGTGAACCAGACCATATTTGAGCTATATACGGTACAAGAAAATTGCCTCAACTCACTTCTAATATTCTCCGTAGAGTACTTTAAAAGGTTTCATTGTGAGCTTCAAGTTCCAGGATCAATTCATAATCTATAGGTGTATAAGGGTAACTTACATCAATGGCATCAGCCTTGGTCATATGAATCACCGCAGCTTTAGAGGCGCAGTAAGATGCTGTAAATTTAAGTAGAGTAAGTGGACAGGGATTTTTAGCTCATGCATTCTTCAAAGTACTCACGCGCAGTAGGTCGTGCCACAATTCCCAATTGACTGGCAATATTAACGATTGCACTGCGAGGATAATCAAATTAATTTTGATTTTCTTTGTTACAATCACCGAGTCGACGAGCTCACCCGCGATTTCCTGGTCTTCCATCATGGCTAGGAAGTGGATCTTGTTGAACCATATACTTCAGCTCTTCCCTTGAGGAGAGCCAGCAACCCCTATAGTCAACCTGCAGGACTTTGTCAAATTCCTCAACACTCATTTCGTGGGAACGTTTGCTCGCTCCCAGGATTCCGGCAGCATTGACCGCATAGTCTACTCGGCCAAAAGTATCAATTGTCGTATGAAGTAGTCGTTGAATATCATCTGGAGATGAGACATCGACGACACAGGACAGAACCTTAACATTAGAAAACGCTGCTTCAATTTCGGATTGAGCCTCTTTGAGCGCAGACTCCGTACGATCTGCAATTGCGATTTTCATGCAACCTTCTTTTGCAAATGCATATGCAATTGCACGCCCAATACCTTAAACCTCCATCAATAAATTTCTCACGAATAAGTTCATTCATATTGCCACATACCTGCAGCTGCACCAGTAACAAGCGCGACCCCGGGGAAGGCCAAAGCAGAAGCCATTATCAAAACGAAGGTTGGAAAGTTACTATATGATCGATCACTTGGAACAGAATCTCAATCAAATCAAAGCAAACTATCTTGAACTTTCGATACGTGATATATACATGAATTACCCGAAACGGCCACTGGAGACGCCTAAACGGTGGTCATCCGAGTCGGCGAATGGTCGCGGGGAAATTGGCCGTTCGCCGAACCTTATCTATTGCGCGAAATTCGAGGCAGCTATACGCAGCCACTTGACACATGCCCAGCGAGGTGGACTACCTAGACAATGTAAGAGCATGTAACTCAAAAATCTAAAGTTCAAATACACATCCGAAAGCGGTATGTGAGTCCGATAGAGAAAATTTTTGAAGGCACCGCGGTGTAATCAAAACATTGCCAAATTTCTGCAACATGATACGCTCAAATACAATATTTTCACACATGTGCAGCCGTAGATATAAGGCGATGGAACTTATGCATATGTACCAATACGTACTAGAGTAGGCAAATTGTTTAACATCAAAATTTAGACTTGGTTGATGATCTTATTATTTCGCATTGTCGATTTGGCTTTCGATGAGGTATTTAGAACACATTCAAAGAGATGATGACCCTTGGGATTAGTTGAGTGATACGAGGATTTGCCGCCAATCGGCTGTGCTCTCTTTGTATATTTGATCTGGATAGGCCAAATTACGGCCAACTATAATCTTGATAGCCTTATAAAGTTAGTCTTTTCGTGATAATCCGGGGTACCCCAAGGTCTTGGCTCGAACTCGGAGCATCAAGGAATAATTGTGAATATAGCATAGCAATGACTTTTTTGATATATTACATATAAGTCTTCCAACTCGATTTCTCTTGAACTACCTCTTTCATAACAAATTGAACATTACATATCATCCTCAAGGCCAAATTCAAACGAGGAGATTCATTATGCCTAATATTACTAGCACTACGGATATATCCACCCCGCCAGCAGGTCCACTCATTCACAGTGCAAATGCAGATAAGATCTCATTTGTCTCTCCTTCTCCCGAACCTTCTATCGAGAAATGCGATGTTGAAGACCATGAAGTATTCAAGAGAACCCAAGATGGAGTTGATTTTCGAACTGTCGGTTGGGTGAAAGCATCCTCGATTTTCCTTAAGATTATGTTCGCTGTCGGCGTGTTGTCTATACCCCAGTCAATGTACTCACTTGGTGCGCTCGGTGGCTCATTAAGCGTAGCGGGCTGGGGTATCTTTAATACTTATACTGGCCTCATTCTGGGAAACTTCCGAGAAGCACACCCAAGTTGCCATAGTATCGCCGATATGGCTCATATGGTCGGAGGAATAGTCACTCGAGAGATTTGTGGGTTCTTATTCATTGTCGCCTATATTGGGGGCGCAGGGGCGGGTATAATTGGCGTTACGACTGGATTGAACGTATTCTCCGAGCATTCCACTTGTACCGTCTATTGGGCAGTTGTTGCAACTGTTATTGTTACGGTCGCAGCTTCAATCCGTAAGCTCCAAACGCTCGGTTGGCTCACATATGCAGGATTTGCCTCCATTTATATCGCTGTCTTCATTGTCGTCGTGGCAGTAACCCAGCGATCAAGGCCGGCTGCAGCTCCAACTACCGAAGACTTTGAACTTGGCTATCATGTCATTGCCTATCCAGGTTTTGCCGCTGGTATGGTCGCATCCTCTACTATCTTCTACTCAAGTTGCGCAACAAGTGCATTTTTACCTGTCGTGTCCGAGATGAAAAACCCGAAAGATTATCGCAAGGCACTATACACTTGTATGGGCATTGTTACGGGATCTTACCTTTGCTTCAGTCTGGTTGTATACAGATGGTGTGGCAAATGGGTTGCAAGTCCATCGCTGGGTGTAAGTATCTTGAGACCTACCACTTGTCTGTATAGTAGGTACCACTTGAATAGCATTGCTAACTACATGCTCTACAGAGTGCTGGTCAAACAATCAAGATAGCATCTTATGCTGTCGGACTACTCGGACTCATAATCAGCGCATGCCTCTATATTCATGTACACATGTCTTCCCTCGTCTAAGCTGGTTGATTTTGCTATGAGCTAACAGTTGACTAGATCGCTGCGAAGTACATATTTGTTCGAATTCTTCGCAATTCCCGTCATCTGCAAAGCAATACGGTGATTCACTGGATGACCTGGTTGGGTTGTACCTCCAGTATTGGTGCCATTTCTTTTATCTATGCTGAAGGTATTCCTATTTTCAACTACGTTACGGCACTTACTGGCTCAGTCTGCTTTGCCCCTATAGCAATATCACTGCCGGGGTGGTTATGGCTTTATGATAATTCCAACTACAGAACGGGCCAACTCCACCAGAGAGTCATCTATTGGCTTCACGCGGCTATGATCCCCTTCGGCATCTTTTTTCTGGTGGGCGGCACATATGGTGTGGCCCTCCAAATTGCAGAGGCCTACAGCTCTGGAACTATTGGTTAGTCACCATGCATTCTTATATCTCATTTCGCGCGCTCACACATCCAGGCTCCGCATTCTCCTGTGCCGATAATTCAAATTCGAGTTAAGGCGTTCAGATCTACGTGAGGACTTTAAACTTTGTCAGGCGGGAATGTCGAAGTTTTCGGTGACTATTATTGAGATATAGTGGAACTAAGGCTTGATATAGTAGCTATATGATGAGCCCGTAAGGTTCGTCCGGATAAATTGAATGAAATTCCATGCATCCCTACTAAGTTAGAAGAAGCCGAAAGAATTCAGCATAGAGAGAAGAATAGCCTATAGTCGGATTGTCTCCAAAGTGAGTTTCGTGGTCTCATGGACTCAGACTAAAATCATCGACTGAGTGAATTATAGTTTAGGTCCATGACAGAGGACGTAAATTGTGTTGAGATAAGAGGATGAAATCGTGATTAACACTAATAAAACAATGAAGTACATCATGATGGATGATCCAGGATGACCTCACCGGTATGTATCGGCTTTACATGTAAACTACATACAGCCCTGGAGTTTTGTAATGTTGCAATCCTATTGGACACACCTTCATTCAACATGGAATCGTGACCTCGGCATTGTAAAGTTACTCCAAGCGGGCCAAGAAATGTGCCCATAGTTGACCCCATGGGTATAGCATAGGTATCTATTTCTGCAAATGTGTAAAGTTGCAATTATTAAGCGACCAGTAAACCAGACAGCCGCTACGGCGCCCCGCTCATGCTGTCCCCATTTCCAAGGTTGCACTGTCCCCTACCGTACTCCTAGTACCTACTATAGTATCAGCCAATATCTTCGCTAACTCCGAACATTTGAATATATTTCATCCGAGTCCATGGAGGCCCCAAATAGGCGCCCATATCGCTCCAAAAGACAACGACCCTGTGATCGCTGTCGAAAACGAAAGACGGCTTGCATTCAGCTTAATGGTATTCCATGCCAGGGCTGCCACGGCTCACGGAAGCCTTGCACTTTTAACACACTCCCAACACGACGTCGCCGACCAGACGTATCGCAGCCTGAGTCAATGAATGGCTCTCCTAGTATGGAAGTCCACCGTGACGCGTCTGCTGACTCGCCAGGCGGTACTAATTTATCGCATCTTTGTACACTCCCGGATCAATCATTACTTCAAACAAGTCCCTTTCCTTTGCATGAAATGGCCGATATTGCCCAGCCACATGATGGATCTTTAGCTGATATCCCAATTGAGCAACCGCCTGAAGAGTCCACACTATACTCACAGAGCACAACTCGGGAAGAACAGGCCGTTACAAGCGGTCCGGCATTTGTGCTGGACACTGATGACCTTGGACCCTTTTTGCAGCGCATTAGGTCGCTCGAGTCCCTCAATAGATTTACCGCTCAATTATCTGGAAGCTCTGGGGAGTCAGATCCGTGGCTTTTACGCCATTGCAAATATGATGAATATGGAATGTGTAATTTCCCACGAGCATCTTTCAGAACGGTCGGTGGAGTGCCACATGAACATCTGGTTCCCGTCCACTTTATAGTGGCAGAAGACTCAGTTTACGATGGCGGGAAGGGGGATTTCTTCATAAACCATAATATGGGGCGGGATGGTTTAAGGGAGCAGTTGAACAACTTAGTTCCTAGGAGTGACGGGAAGCGTTTAATCACTTTGTAAGAGGCCCCAAGATCAACTCGATGGTCAGGACACTAAAACCTTCCAGATTCTTGAAATTTGTGTTTCCACTGATGCCTGTTATCTCTCGATCACAATTGTATCGAAGTCTTCTTGACCCAAATCACGACCAGACCCCTGTGCATCTTTTGGCTGCGATTTATGCTTCTTCGTTTCCCTTCCGCGTTCATGACCCATGCTTATGCGTCTCTGGAGCTTATGAAAATCCACCAGTCGATGCCTTATGGCACCTGACTTATTCTTGTATTTTGCAAGAAATCCATACTCCGAAGCTTGCAGTTCTGCAGTCTTCGCTCCTTTACCTCCATCGATTTCCCAAAAATGGACTTTCGGCTGTTGGTGATAGCGCATTCGTCTGGTCATTTTTCGGTTCCACGGTCAATCTCGCACATACGCTTGGCGTGCAGCTTGATTGTCGGCGTTGGGGTATACCATGCTGGGAAAAGAGGATTCGAAGGCGACTATGGTGGATTCTCTATATCGAAGATAAATGGCGAAGCCTTCTGGGAGGACGACCCCCAATGATCCAGCCCACAGAATGGGATACTAGTCCAATTGAACTTTCGGACTTTGAGTATGATCGATTGCCGCGGGATAGGTTAGATGATCAATGGCCATTTGAAGAAGGTGTGTTATTCAAAACTCTGTCAGAGCTTGCACCGATCGCAGAGAAGCTTCAAACTACCTTTTAGTACGTTGAACCCCTGGTTCATTCTACATATCCCAACCCATTACATGTACTTACTACTGTAATCCAGTTCTCTAAAGTCATCGCAGCGACTGTGTGATGATTTCTCAACCTCTATCCACACAGCAAAAAACATCCGGGAAGATCTTCAAGCGTGGTACAATAATCTTCCGAATGAACTTCGGTTGCGGCAACAACCCACGGATGCTAACTACCTCTCTGTGGATCCCTTGAAAGGATCGGCGGTGTTGAATCTAGCTTACCTGACTTTGGAAGTCTTTTTATACCGAGCTGTTTTACGCCCTTTAGGACGGGCGTCTCCACCACCTCCAGTTGAAGATGACGAGACAGGAAACTCAGATTCGGACCTCCAATGGTTCTTCGAAAACGTGAATATCGACCACCTTACTCCATTACCAGCAATTGATACCCTAGCTGTCGATACAGCGGCTGAAGTCACGATAAAAGCGGCCGAAAAATGCGCCGCTATATCTACTAACTTTCTATCTCGGCTGACATCGAACGACTTTGACACCTTTTGGCATTCTTGTAGGTCAACTGGCTTGTCTAGTCCTGGCCGCACGAAACATTCCTAACATGAGCATCATCTAGGGAGCCGAACATTCTTCTCACTCGTATCCAATTTCATTCTCTTACTTCTAGTACAGGCCCCATCATCTCAACATGCTGCACGATCTAAGCAGCTGTTGAATTCGTGGACGGAGAACTTGCGCTCACAAATCAAGAACCACAAAGGATTAATGACCTTTGCACTTGTGCGGCTGAGCGCTTTACAAGCTAACGGACTAAACCGACAATTCAAACTCCCTCCCCATGCTGCCGACCCGCGCTAGAAAGTATTGTGAAGTACTGTAAGAGGAAGATTTGCCAGCAAAAAAAGAAAAAAAGGAAAGAAATAAGTACATTGAAGTGGGTCAAGATATTAGGCACTGCTGCTCGCTTAGTGCAGTTTGTATTATTGGGCAGTATGTCGAATTCCTATGACGACTAATACCTAATTTTGAACCTTGTATATCAATAAATCAAGCTCCTCTCCTGCACAGAGAGTGACCAAACTCGGGTATGAATACCTGCTTGCGTCCAGGGTTCGTCGGACCAAATAACATGACTCCACATCTAGAGCCCAATGAAGATAATTTTCCGCGAATTGAAGACGCTGAGCTTTGAGGGCGTCGGTAAGGGGAAGTTTGGCTAGAGAGATACAGCGATGATATCCCCATTTCTGAAGAGATAACCGAAGTGTTTCTGGACAACATTGAAGCTTATAGTCTTCAAAAACTTCAGTCAAACATTTTTGACGATTTTCCTGGCTCTCGGGGATCCAGGATATCACATAATCCAATATCTCATCCGTCAAAGTATGAGGCCGTCCAGACGAGCGAGATGACGTTGCTCCACCGGAATTAAGTGTTGCACGTATCTGATCATACGTACAACCAATAATTTCGGCATTATCATCTTTTTGATATCCTAATTTCTCGAGAAACAAGACGTTGAGACGTTCATCACGGCTTAGCCAGCCTCCTGGGAGAGGAGAGGCAATTGGAGGACTCGAGATAGGGGTAACGGACATAGTGATTTGGAAAAGTTGATTGATTCTGTGTGATTCTGTGTGATTTTGCTTGTATAGTACAGCAGATCTAGTCAAGAGTCTCAATTACTGTAAGCATTTTGAAGTAAGGGATGTATCAATCTCAAACAAAGTGGGAAACATGCGCATGCAGTACTGCTCGCCGACCTACTACCAGTATATAGTAGTCATATAAAATTGACCGTCTTCAACGAGGGGTGCTATCCTTAACTGGGTTGAAAGGAAATAATACTAGATGCATGATGCATGTGTGTGCATAAGGCGGTCGACTTTGTTCTGTTTTCTTCACTCTATCTGAAGTGAGGTGGGGACCATCCAAAAAGGAAATCCTGGGGAGTCTCTTCCAGCCGGGACACACAGTTTCGAGCGCACGATCATTGATGCCGAGTTTAATAGGTGATGTGGAGAAAATGAAACATAACAAAACTCATGGGATGAATGCTCCTGGAATGAAAAGTCTGCTGTATCTGGGATGATATGATTTGCCAGGCTACCGAACGCCACTATGTTGACGGAAGGCGCACGGCAGCGACTCGGTGTCTCGGGAACTAGCTATTCTCAGATCGGGTGCATGGATAAAAGGGCAAATTTATGTTGCGTATATTGCATTGTCAAATTTTTCTTCGGTCTCCGATCAGCTTAGCAACCAGTTGACAATACTTCAGACACCGGCCCTGGAATAAATGGGTAAAGTTAATTGACCATGATGTTCGTACTCGGTATCAAAGAACGAGAAAACGAAGATCCAGTTCATAGTTCTACATTTTGCCTCTATCCTGCACATTGCACTCGATGCCTAGGAGGCACCAAGCTCCACGAGCCTCCAATAGACGACAAACTCAAGCGGTTTACAGAAAACTTTTCGAATTTAAGTCATCGACTATATGAATTTAGCAGGCAACAGGAAAATAGAAATGACTTATATGCCAAACGCCTTCGAATAACAAATGCATGGTTTATGCGGAAAAGATCAAGAGGGAGAGTTAGTATTGGAAATGGGCGCATCAGGAGACTGCGTCTTAATGTTTGTGGCAGAAGAAAATGGCGGGCTTACGGGAATCGAGGCAACACAAAAAGTTGACACCTAAGCATGAGCGGTATCTTATTTATTACCTGGCCTAAAAATTCTTCAATGGCAGTCTTTACTAAGGGATTCATACAACAGTCACTTCGAAAGCCGGTCGGAGGTGCATACGATCCCAATCCGTCAACGGTCACCACGACAACTTCCAAGGTTCCATGTTTAATTTGAGAAGCTAGAAAATCACAATTAAATCACAGAGTCCCTCGCATACAAATAAACGACTATTATCTTGCTCTTCTCAAGTGAGAATGACTAGTGCCTGGGTAATATCGATTCTGGCGTGTCCCTCTTTGGACAGGGCAACCTACATTGTAAATATTAGTCTTTTAAAGGTTATTGTAATCGTAATGCTAATGGGAAGAAAACATTTAAATTACCACAGAACACAGGACACAGGACAAAGGACACATACACTATCAGCTGTATCGTTCATGTTCATCTTGAAATAATTCGTTAATAAGTTTCAGTGTTCAAGTGGCGAGACGATCCATGGAACGGACGGTTATAGCGGTCATTTTGAATACCCGCGGTGTCTTCTTTCTAGCCCGAGAGCTCTTGGCGCTTCTCATCTCCACTGCCTAAGAAATCGACTCATGTCAGGAACTATCGCTGAAATTTGATGCCACCGTCAACTAGCTATAATTGGATACCATATCCACCCTGCATTTGATGACAAGAGCGTGTCGCAGAAGTCGTGTGCCCTAAATTTCAGCGATCGAACCACCAATTGCCATTCTGATCCACAGCAAACACAGGCCGCGCTTTTGCATGAGGCGATCCGCCCTTCTGGGTAGCTAAGAAGATTATTGCAGTGTGAGCTCAAGTGTTTAAGCGCAATCTTGGAGTACTGTCTCGCGCAGCATCTTGGGTTAATACATTAAAGCCATCAACCTCAATATATCTAGGTAACTCTCGCGATGTCATCTCAAGCGGGGGGAAATGACCTGGAACTAGCTGTCGACACTACAATTACTGAGCACGGTCTATCAAGAAGAGGGGCGATCAACTCTGTCAACCGAGATGTTTGGGGTCCACGTGAAAAGTCGATGGGCAATCCATGGTCATCGAGCAATCCCAAGGGAACGTGAGTGACCATAATCATGATATTCCCCTGACAAAGTGTTTGTGAGCTTTATTACTAATGCTACAAGTTTATACAACTTGAAGTGTAATTCTTCGACTGGCAGAAAACAGTCTCATGCACGAGCAGGTCAGCCGTTATTTAATGACACAGGTTGCTTTCTCTCATCAATCTATTGCACCATCCACTAATTTTTGATTCTCAAGATGAACGTTTTACCCACGGAGCATTTAACCTACAGTACGGGTCCGCGTGGATCTCGCCGCCTTAGACGGGCTGTCGCTACACTTTTGAACCAGCACTTTCAATCGCGTACACTTGTCACATATGATAACATACTTGTGACACCTGGCTTGGCCAGTGCAATTGATGGCATTGCCTTTTCAATTTGCAATGAAGGAGACGGCATATTGATTCCGCGGCCTTTATATAACGGCTTCAAATTTGACATGCTAAACAGAAGCAATGTGCAGGCTTACGGGGTCGGATATGAAGGTGTTGAAGGCTTCAATAGCGTTGATGATCTTTTTAAGCCGGAGGTCAATAGGAAGGCACTTGATATTGCTCTTAATGATGCCAAGAAAGCAGGGATCAAAATCCGTGCCCTTTTGATATCAAAGTGAGTGGCACGACTTGTTGTCCAGATTAATATTCAATATACTAACTATGAAAAACAAACAGCCCTCATAACCCACTGGGAAGGTGCTATGTATGATTTCCTTGCCTGCAAGTCACTATTCTCGGTATTCTAATTTACGTAACTAGCCCCCCGAAACCCTTGTGGAGTTTGCATCATTCTGTGGTAGAAACAATTTGCATCTCATCTCAGATGAGATCTACGCACTTTCCGTCTTCTCAAACCCAGAAGCACCATCGCTGGATACGTTCACATCGATATTATCTTTGAAATTGGATTCAATTATAGACCAACGGCGCAGCCATGTTCTCTATGGTGCAAGCAAAGACTTTTGCGCCAATGGACTGCGGATGGGCTTTGTTTATACAAAAAACGAAGGTATCCTTGGGGCAATGTCCAGCATAGGGTGAGTAAAGCTCCAGGATCTCTTCAATTTTGACAATAGCTTGCTTACCAACTATATCTAGCATGTTTTCATGGTCGCCTCACGTGTTACAAGATGCCTGGGCTGCTATGCTAGAGGACGAGAAATGGATGAAGGATTTCATGAAGGAGAAAACTGAGCTCATGCTGGATCGATACAAAACAACCACAGAATTTCTGTCCAGAAACGGAATTCCATACGTTGATATGTCAGTGAAGCGTATTTATAACTCGAATGCATTCAAATTATGAGCTAACACGCCGTCAGGAATGCGGGGTTATTTATCTGGATCGATCTCCGTCAGTTTCTGGCTGCCAAATCTAATTCGAAACAATCCGATATTCAGATTATCGAAGACGCTTCTTCTACAAGGGGTCGACTCACTCTTGAGAGCGAGTTAAAATTCGCGGATATTTGCATGGAAAATGGAGTCATGATTGCTCCTGGCCATGTATATCTATCCGAAGAATTTGGTTGGTTTCGTATCACTTTTACTGTGGGAAAGGAAGTCTTGGAGGAAGGCCTCAAACGAATTTTGACGTCACTCAACAAGGTACAAGCTAGTACAAACGGGTAGTTACTGGAGAGCGTTTTCAGGTTCCCAAGGTTTAGATACCACTAGGTCCTAGGTAGTACCTAGCCCTGTAGTGCCAGTCCTATTGATACTAGACTTTTTTTCACATTTCGTGAATTCAATTGATATGTGTATACTTTTAACTTCAAAAGTTTGCGTCCCTTTATAAACTTCCATAAATGCATACCGAATGACATACGTACAAGTAACTTGAAAAGCACTTAAACCTTTTGACTCACGCGTTAAACGTGGATTTTCGGCTAGAAGTCTATCCGAGACCGAGAAACCGACGGGTATTTGGGGGGGGGTTTCTTTCTTTTTTTTTTTTTTTCTACTGTGACCCACTGGCGTGGTCCACTATGACTGGACTTTATGCCCTAGCCTGGAAGAACAGTACTACCTAAGAGTACCTCAAAGAAATAGTGGGTTAATGTCATCATGTAGCCCGAAAATCTTCCTCGTCTTGGACTGAGACTGAGTCAGCCTGGATCTTTTCAGTCTAATGTTGAAGTTTCCTCTCGATTATTTTTAAATCAACGCCTTACTCATTTATCCAACAAGTCAGTTCTGGGCTATTGTTGATTACACCCCACCCCCCAATCATGACCTCTGGTATATCAGAACATGTTGGGGAGAGCCATCTATCAACAGTACGGCAGTTTGGCCTCGTAGTTACGCTAGCATGGGCTGGCTTTCTGAACGTAAGTACGAGACAGGAATACACGCAAATTCTTTTCTCTTTCTAATGAAGTATTCTTTCTGAAAATAGATGAGTTCAGTTCAAAGCACGATTATCATGCTCCCGACGATCGGCGACGCTTTTAACATCCCAGTAAATCGACAACAGTGGATTTCCTCTTCTTACAGCATTGCCCTAGGTAGCTCCCTGCTATTTTTCGGCCGTGTTGCGGATATGTATCCCAAGCGTCTTGTCTTTCTATGTGGTTGCATTGGTATGGTATCTGTCGGTATCGCCATCCCATTTGCGCCAAATGAGGTTGCTTTCAACGTTTTGAGGGCCCTCCAAGGACTTGCTGCATCCACAATGATTCCGTCCGCTGTGGGAATTTTGGGGGTTACTTTTCTAAAACAAAAGAACAGACAATATGCTTTTACAATTTATGCAGCTGGTTCAGCTCTCGGTGCTGTTACTGGAAACGTGCTAGCGGGGGTGATCGATTCATACCTTTCTTGGAAATGGGTCTTCTGGATTATTGCTCTAACCGGCACAGTCAATACTTCTATGGCCTTTTTTATGATACCAGGGCCGGTTGCGCCAACAAAAAAGTTGGGAATTGATTGGGTCGGTAGCGTGTTGATAACCTCGTCCTTGGTTTTATTGCTGGTCGGTCTAGCTCAGGGAAACTCAGATCACTGGAAGGCCTGGTGTATCGCGTTTCTATTCATTTCCATCATACTCATCGCACCGTTCTACTTCTGGGAAAGATATGAGACCAAAGCTGCCAACAAGGCTCCACTCATTCATATTTCCCTTCTCAAGAACTGGCAGCTTTTATCGGCGCTAGTTGTCATAATGGGCTATTATGCCTCATTCAATAGTTTTCAGATATTTGCCACATATTTGTCTGTTTATCATTCTCTTTGATGAAGATTTTACTGTAGCTAACGAATTGGGTCACAGCTACGAGGATTACCAGGGCCTCAGCACAATCGAAACAACAGAACGGTTCTTACCAAGTGGAGTGCTCGGATGTAAGTTCAAGTTTCAGATAAGCGCCAACAAGAGACACATTATTAATCACCTACATATACTAGTGGTTGCATGTGTTACAGGAGGGAAGCTATTGTCGACATTCCCTCATTTCGTTATATGCATCTTCTCACTCTCTTGCGGAGTCGTCTATACTTTGCTATTCGCGACTCCGATTCCCCCAGAAACCACATATTGGGCATACGGGTTCCCTGCAATGTGTTTATGTGCAAGCATTGATCTATTCGCTCCTACAATGACACTTTACATTGTCGGGATTCTCCCTCGAGAGCAGCAGTCTCTAGGTGGAAGCCTTTTCACGGCAGCAAACCAACTTGGAAGATCAATTGGTCCAGCTCTAGCAACCGTTGTTCAGACTTCAGTAGAGCAAAGAGCAAATCAGGATCCTGAGCAACAATTGTTGTTGAGTTTCAGAGCGGGCCAATCTCTCAACTGTGGAATTGTTGCTGTCTGTCTGGCTTTCTTTGTCTATGCTCTGCGCAACATGGACACGCAGAGATCTAAAACCTGAATATCTTTTGATATTTCTAGGAAACCCTTTCTCGTACTATGATCCGGCATTTCTTAATCAGTCTTATCAGACATGCATTTTTAAAATAAGGATTGATGACATCCCTGCAGTCAGACCGAAAACTCTTCATCGCCGAATGTGTGTCTCTCAATAGTTTCTCTGTGGTGAAGTTCCATTTCGCATTTTCATTCTCTTGTATGACTGGAAGCAAGTATAAAGCCGGACTCTCCGCTCATTGTGTGAAACTTCTCTCTGGTAGGACATGTAACACTTGAGTTCATGAGAACCCTGAAGTTTTCCACTCAAGTGCCTATTCAAATGTTATGATCTGAAAATCAACGAAAGAACATTTTGAAGAATCTCTACCCTGTTTAAATACTATTTTTTAAAAATTTTCCTTTGCCGTGTCGGATTCGCTTCCCCCTCATTACCCCGGTTTGTTGGAATTGGGGAATATCCCCCGAAAACTACAGAGCGGAGCAAGAATAAATACTATTACCTAGTGGTAGTAGTATACTATTTCTAGTATGTACGAGTTAGAGGTGGGATTAGGACATTGAAAATCTCAAGTACTTGAAAATTCATTCCAAGGTTCTGCTGTTGTGGATTATTCAAACATTGAAATTCAAATATGCGCATGTGCAAAAAGTTGCATTTGCTACTTTTATCCTTTGTCCCTCGCATCTGTCTAGTTGGGAAGCCCAATTAGGGCCCTTCTTAAAGCCATCTGGTATTCAAATTAAGACACTGATAAGGTGTCTGTGTATATGAAGGATACTGATTTTTACAATATCCTTCAAATGCCCTATTCAAACAAAGAGATAAACAAATCGAAAAGTTCCGTCCATTGGCCAGGCTTAGGTGGCTACGTTTCAATGATTTCGCGAAGATGGATCCCAGGGTATAATCTTCTCAAATTTGGAAGCCGAGGCTCTCTTACATTTTTGAGCTTGGTTTTCTCATTTGGTCCTGGGTAGCCGTTTGGTGCCTGTTCGTTTTTAAGATCCCACGGGGATTCAAGTGCTCTCCTACAACCTTGGAAGTTACCAAGTACCCGAGGCTTCAGTCGCTTCCCCTCTTTGTTAGTACGATCATCTCGGCCTTTTTGTGGCCTCGCAGGAGCTTCCCCGGTAGAGTAACATGGGAATTTCTCATCTTAGTTTTTATATAATTATATCTATAAAGAGATTTCGTTCAACTTTTAGCCTTCTTTTGGCCCTTTGATCTCTCTCATTGGTGCTTTAGCGAGCACATTCCACGCCCTAGATCATGTCTCTCCCTGCTTGCCAATCCAGGGTAGAGATTATTGATGAGAAAGAGATGAATGGAAATAGCATTCCAATCGCACGACGAATCAACGTTCCGGATGGAAAGAAAAATGGGCTCGATACGACCGGCTCTTTTCAGAACGAAACAGACTTGGAATCGGGGCCGATTGAAAGATCCCATCTCCAAGTGTGTGCCCCGAATAGTGCAATCATTGTTAAATTTGATGGAGACGAAGATCCTATGTGCCCGAGGAGCATTACGCTTACCCGTAAATGGGCTATCGTCATCATCATCTGCACGGGAACATTGTGTGTGTAAGTAAAATCATCTCCCTATTCAGCTCGTCGTCAATTTTCAATTTTCAATTTTCAATTGGTTTTTATAAAGTTTTTCTTTTGTAATATTATAATGTCGTTTCTATGTCGCTTATAATAAGCTCAAAGCACCTGCGCCAGTTCGATCTACACAACGACATATACACAGATGAACAACGAATTCGGAATATCTTCTATTGTTGCGACTTTAGGGCTTTCCATCTTTGTCCTAGGAATCGCTCTGGGGCCATTGTTAACCAGCCCTCTAAGTGAGTGGTATGGAAGAAGGGTCATCTACATGACCTCTTGGTCACTGTTCATCATATGGATCATTGGATCTGCCGTTGCGAGAAATATTCAAACAGTGGTCCTCACCCGTTTCTTCACTGGATGCTTTGGGGGTACCTTCTTATCTGTCTCTGGAGGTACCGCAGGAGACATCTTCCCTCGCAATAAAATACAGGTACCAATGGCACTGGTTTCAGCTGCGCCTTTTATTGGACCATGCTTAGGACCCCTAATTGGTGGTTTCATCAGTTATAATGTTCATTGGAGGTGGACATATTACTTCATACTTATCTGGGCTGGAGTGCTCCTAGTTTTGATGTTCTTTCTGGTTCCCGAGACATTTCATCCAATGCAACTTGAGAAAAAAGCGAAGATGCTTCGCAGGAGAACGGGAAACAGAACCTATGTGGCTCCCAGTGAGCAAACTCAAACAAAAAAAACTCGGATTTTGGGAATTTCATTGCTGCGACCTTTCCAGTTTCTTGTGCTAGAGCCGATGGTACTTGCATTGGACATTTACTCAGCCATGCTGCTAGGCATGCTTTATTTGTTTTTTGAGTCATTTCCACTCGTGTTTGAGAAGGCTTACGATTTCAACCTTTGGCAGGTGGGCCTCACATTTCTTGGCATTATATCTGGCATGGTTATAGCAGCCATGAGCACTCCTTTGTGGGACCGTGTCGCCGATCGACTTCAAATTGATGATTCACAGATAAAGGAAAATGGTAACAGGCCCCCCGAATATCGTTTAATACCAGCAATTCCAGGTGCGGTTTTGATACCGATTGGCTTATTGTGGTTCGGCTGGAGTATGTCTCGGAATGTACATTGGATGGTTCCTATTGTTGGGTCCGCATTCTATGGGTGTGGGTAGGTACTGCAATTTGGACATCGTCACTAATACGGCATTCGACTGATATTTGGACTCTGTTAGCACTTCACTCGCGTTCACTGGGATATTCACATTCCTTGTAAGTTCTCCACTCACCCAAAAAGTCTTGAATGTTGTGATCCGGTTATTAAGAACTATGTAGGTCGATGCTTATCCCTTATACGCCGCGTCCGCGCTTGCTAGCAATGGGCTAACAAGGTGTACATTCGCGGGTAAGTGAGCAAAGCGATGACGCCGTCCCCAAAAGAAACTATCATTATCGACATATTTGAATGGCTAATCCGTAAATATAGCTGCGTTTCCGCTATTTGGCAATCAAATGTATAATCGTCTTGGGACTCACTGGGCAACCAGTCTACTTGGATTCATTACTATTCTGATGATGCCTCTTCCTTATCTATTTTTCAAATATGGTCATACTCTTCGACAAAGAAGTAAATTTGCTTTGAAATCTTGACCTCGGGAGGCCACTTTGCAATGATGTTGTTAAAAAGTCAAGCTTGACTGCTCGTCGAAAGTACATATCGGACCGGGAGCTCTGGGCATTGAATAGAACTTTTGAACATTCAAGTTTCAAGCGCTAATGAATATGTACAAATATATCTATATCTACATAGTATCAATAACATTTGCAATTACTAAATCGTCCATCTACCCATACTGCTAAAGTATGTACATTCAAGTTCCTAATATTTCCCCACGTACCTAGCTTAAAAGAACATTATGCTATCCTTCTCTGTCCATATAGGTATTCAGAATTCAATCGTATCAGACTGGTTTGTAGTTTGAGTACACGAACCTACGCCCATGACAGAGCCATAATGCATCATTAAGCTTACAAGCAAGTGTTCAGGTTGATGACGTAATCTATTAAAGGTTTAAAAATATTTCTGACACTGACTATGTGCCTCTAATATAAGTACTAGTAGCAAAAAAATACACCTGACCTTGAACTTGGATCTGATACTGAGGATGATGATCTTCTTTCCAGACCCACTTTCGCCACCGGAACCCGCCATCTCGCTGCAAAAACCCGCGGTCTCTTAAGTCGGCACTTCTATTTTTCCGGATTCAATTAACCGTCGGTTTCTTCGCACGCTGTAGTAACCATGATGAATGGTCGAGGGTAGTCAAGCGAATGCTTCTCCCCCCGGCCTAAGATATTGTCGTCACTGTCTCGGGCTCTTCTACAAAGAATGCTGGTCAGCTGAAATGCAGCAGACAGAAACTAGTCCGACCCCACTCCGGCGAACTCGCGTGGCATGCAAGTCATGCAATGCGAAACGAGTGAAATGTGATGCCGGAGAAGGACAACCATGTTGGCATTGTCGCATGAGAAAAATCAATTGCGAGCTGATAGAGTCCAAAAGAGGCAAGTATGTTAAGCTACCTCGGTTTCAACCCTTCTCAACATACCGGTTCTAATAAAGTCATAGGTATACTCGATCCCGCCGGTCCGGCGGAGTCCAACGTACTCCTCAGCTACCTCAGCAACCTCAGCAACATCTGAATGCATCTGGTGTCCAGAAAAATCTGCAGTCTATAAACTCAGATATAACAAATGATGTCGAGAGGCCTAATGTATCCTTGCCCGAAACTACTTGGCGATCTTCCTCCCAGGGACCTCGCAATGGCCGAGGCTTGTTTGAATCACTTAATGGAGGAGCTTCTAATCTTCATTATGTGATAGAGTTGAACCACAAGTCTTTCGGTGGCTCAACAGAGCCATCACGTACAGTCCATCATCCATTACCTGCTTCTATTGCGGAACGGCCAAGCAGTGAAGATGTCAATCAACCACAGGCCCCAATCTCGTTGCAAGAAGCTTTATTGATGCCGTCACCCGATATACTGAACCAGCTGGTCCATACATTTTTCCATAGAATTCATCCAGCATATCCAGTTTTTGACAGAGAGACCTTTTTGCAATTATATTATGCAAACCGAGCTTCTCCGTTGGTCTTGCAAACGATCGCTCTCCTCGGCTTTACAATCGGAAGCGATGATATTATCCGTGCTTCTGGCTTCAGTGACAGGGCCACAGCAAGAAAAGCGCATTACCTTCGAGCCAAAGCATTATATGATGCAGATTATGAGTCTGACCGCATGAACCTTGTAGCTGTTCTTTTGCTTTTAGGGTTTTGGTGGGCCGGTCCTGAAGATCAGAAAGATACATGCTATTGGGTCGGTTGTTCATCACTTTTAGCCCAGTCACTGGGAATGCATCGCTCGTAAGCCATCATCCTACACCGCGCTTGGCCAACATCAAACCCCTATGCTGATACGGCAACTTTTTGTAGGATGCAATATTCAGCGATCAGTCAGCGGATGAAATGCCTACGAAAACGAATATGGTGGTTAATATACGTAACTCACATCTCGCCTATCCTTCTTCGTTGTTCTTTCTAACATCATCAGACTCGTGATAGACATGTTTCTGCGGCCTTTGGTCGGCCATATCGAATCCGGGACGAGGATTGTGACGTTGAACTTCTTACGGAGGAAGACTTCACCTTTGATGTGGCCTATACTCCAGGGCTGATTCCGGCTCATGAGAAGTACAATACCCTATATGTCATCGAGATGACAAAACTGGCAACAATTAGTACGTCAAGATATTGGCACCTTCCAATAGCTCGCTTCTTTATTAGCTGACTGTAACTCTGATACCAGTTGGGGATGTCATCACGGCGGAGTACAGTCCTCGCTCCAATCAACAAATAAATCTTCAAGCCCATCTGCAACCGCAGGCCTTGGAAAAGAGACTTACAGATTGGAATGATGCACTTCCTAATGATTTGAGAATAAATTCAACTGAGAACTACTTCGGGGCTTCTTTCTGGGCCTGCATGGCCCAGTTCTCCTACCAGTAGGATCCCGAGTCTTCGTAGACTTTTCTGATAGCCCCACTGACTAGACCCAGAAACACGATCATCCTTCTTCTCCGACATAAGACGCTTGCAAGCTTCACTCCAGACTTTGATGAACGTGACTTGCGAGCACGATCTGCTGCAGGTGCTATAACTCACCTTGCTGAAAATTTATTAGCAACAGGGACTATAGACTTCGGTCTAATCCACCTGTAAGTACCAGCTCATTACCTTTAATGCTGTGAAATCCAGTATCTAACCCCATCCATAGCGTCCCAGCGCTGTTCTCAGCACTCTCGGTTCATACATTGGTCATTTGCCACGGAGGTTCTATTCAGCGACAATTGGCTGAGAACAGTTCACGGCAGTGCATGTTAGCGCTGAGTGTAATTGCCAAATCCTGGCCTGTCAGGATATGGATATCAAAGGCATTCGTAAATCTGATGAAGAGATTAACAGGTCAAGGCCCAACACCCAATGGGTCAGTGGTGAATGTATCATCCAAAATCATAACGTCGAATCGTGAATGCGCGACGCCCGTCGAGAGATCACAACCACAGGGTTCCGTCTCTCAAGCGACAGAAGGTCCTTTGCCCTCGAGTTCTGATTCCATTTGCACTTGCAATGGTGCTTTGCAGCCTGGAGGCGCTCATGCGGAGGGTTGCTCATGGAAGGCCCCCGGTGAATTTGTGCATGATTCCATGTGGGCTGAGTACCTTGATAACGCACTTGATGTTGACCTACTTCTGTATCATTGTGCTGATCCTGAACAATACATGTCCTTTGAAGGGGCGAACTGGGAGGCGCCAGACTCGAATAGTTTAGCGCAAGCATGACTTGAAGGCAAGGTCTCGCCTCACCCATTGGATATGCGACCATAGATTATTTTGAAAATATTTCCCAGTTTTCATGAGAATTTCAAATCTATTTAATCTAATTTAATTTGACCGAAAAAATGACATATGTACCTATGCATGGGCACTTGTGCTTGGTTGGCCAAGTAACTGTTGTGCCTCTTTATGCACGGCTTCAGTCTCAGAATCAGTCTCCTCTTCACTACCTTCCTCTCCCGACTCTTCTTCGGATTCTTCCTCTCCAGACTCTTCTTCGGATTCTTCCTCCTCGGAATCAGTCTCCTCTTCTGAATCTGTTTCTTCCTCTGACTCGGTCTCTTCTTCTTCCTCTTCTTGGAGCCACTGATCCAGGGTCTTCTTTCCATGTCCACCTCCTGGTGCGGTCGGGCCGTTGCGTCTTTGCTGTGGCGCAACAGCTTGGTGCTCTCGGAGCGCTTGATCTAGTTTCTCTCCAGCAGTCATTGAGCTTGCAGCGATAACAGTTTCAGGTTTCGTCTCTTCAGTACGGAGACTGGGGCTGGGTTCCCGTCCTAGCTGCACCCATTCTGGTAGATCATTGTAGCCACGTAGGCCATGGAAGCCCACTTCTGAGCCGACAATAAGGGTTGCGGTTCCGATTAGGAGATCTTTGCGTGTCTCCGATGGACTTGGGGCATGTGGAACTGGCTTGGGGGCTAGAAGAAGCAGGTTGGCGAGTTGAGTCGACGATGGTGTGGCTAAAAGTGACTTGTAGAGACGAGCACGGTCGCGAAGATCATATGATGTATCGTATCGTGCTAGAAGGAGGAGGTATCGCCAAAGCAAGGTAATGCGGTCTTCCTGCTCCTCGTTCTGATGCTCTTCTGTAGCGGTGGCGGCATCCTCAGGGGCTTGGTCTGTGACATTTTGATCTTCATTCTGATCCTCAGTCCATTCATTTCGAAGTTGCTGCTCGATTTGGGCCGGCCTTTCGGAGGGGGCAGTGGCAGTCATATCTTTTACCGCGTCCTCCGGTTGTTTTTGTAGCAAATGATGCAAATAAACCTTGGCGCCGAGTAAAACAATCTGCTGCTTGACAACTTCCAGTTCGTCGGCGAATCCCTTGATCAGAACCCGAAGCACGTCAGGCGCAATATTGTTACCTGGGTCCATGCCTGCGAACTCTCCCACAAGCCAAATAATCGTGGCCCTTGCGTCAGGATTCGTTGTTGTACCAAGGTATGTGACGAGGTGAATGACTGTCCGGTTGTGCGATGATGGATCTTGTTGAATTAGATGTCGAATGACAGTCAGAGATTCAGAGACCAAGTTCCCATCAAGACTAGAGACTTGGCCAAGCAAAATTCGTAGACACAGTTCAGATGTACTGGGATCACCTTGTGCACATCGACCAATTGCTCGGACACTTTCTCGAACCAATGCAGGGTCAGTTCCCTTAGAGAAGTTTTCCAGCTCGCTAATAATGACACCCTTCCAGTGCATCCCGCAATAAGGAAAGATGATTGTAAGCACCTCCAATTTGAGCCGCCAAATCTGCGGTGGATCATTGGCATGGACGAGGAAGCGAGCGATATAACGCGTGAATGGCTTTGGATCTCTCAAAGCAACGACGACGACATTATAAAGAGCAATAAACTGCATGTCCTGAGGACTTCGAAGGAGAGCGACTAGCGGCCCAACGACTGAAGCAAGGTAATCGGGGGGTGCAAGGTAGACAAAACAACGAACAACACTGACAATAACAGCTGAATTTCTGCTTTGCAGCAGTAGCTTACAAGTTCGAAGTAGAAGTTCCAGATCAGGATCGAGTACCACCACTTCGTGCTCTTCACCGCCATCTTGATCGTTGGCATTCTCCTGTTCATCGTCGTAAAAGGCCTTGGTCCCGGCTTGTTTGACCTTCTGGGTTCTCTGTGGAAAGGAACTGCGTGCATAGAATGTCAAGAGACGCAAGGTTGATAGTTGGCTCCATTCATCCATATCAACCAGCTTCCTAACCAAGCTGCGATAGTGCTTATGGATCAACCCGAGCTGTTCGGGACAAATCTCCAAGAACGCAGCAACGGCTGGACCAACGACGAAGTACTGAGAGTCCCCAAGAAGAGTCTCAATATACCCAGTTAACTGAGGCAGGGTGCTTGGGTCCAGGCGATAGCACTTAGGAATAGCTAGAGCGGCCGCCTTCCGCACATGCGGGCTCATATCACCGCACCCGCGCTTAATCGCTAATGACACGATCTGGCTGATCACCGGAACGCGAATTCCCGCCATTGTTCGGAGAGCCATCGTTCGCACTTGCGGGTTCTGGTCGGTCAGGGACTTTTGTATAGCGTTAATTGACAGCAAGGCCAGGTCCGGTTCCGCCTCCGCATGGTGAACCAGATAAATATATACGAGCTTCTTGACTTCGAGGTCCGGGCTCAAGGCGTTTTTGACGACTGCAGAAAAGAAGGGATGCGAAGGTTCGGATCGATACATCAACTGGAGAAATCGCAAATCTAGTCAGCTGCTGTTCTCTTGTGCCCAATTGGCTCTCATCACGCCATTGCCATACCGCGATAACCTTTCGCATGCCATCCAGGACCTCTCGCTCATTGCGACTATCCAAGAGCTTCTTAATGTGAGCAACGCTGTATGTACGTGACGAGTAGTCTGTTTTCGAGCTTCGGTTGCTTGCGGCGGACTGGGCGGCTTCCAGGGTGAGCTCTCGAGCTATGCGCACAGTGATGAACCGACGGTCAGTTTCCTGCGAGAGACGTGTCAGGCAGGACAGAACATGACTTACCTGTCTCCAGCATCGAGGATATCCTAGAAATTGTCTCCATAATTAAGCCAGCCTCCGAGGGGCCCCGTCTCAGGTGTGCAAGAATCGGGGAAGTGAAGAATAGGTGGGGGGCGGAGCATGACATAAACGTAGCAGCAATTCGCGCCGCCAAACACTCAAACCATCCATCCACCTGGGCAGGGATCCACTTCTTGCTGCATCGGCGAGTAGTATAAGATGACCAAGGTCTGAAGATACTGGAAATGAAGTTTCAAATTAATTTATTTATTGATTTCATGAGAACTTTTGTTTTATTATCAAAACAAGACAAGATTTTGAATTGAAATATACTACAAATTCAATAGATACTAGTAGGTACCAATGTAGAGCAGTTTCATTTCTCTCTACAATGTATACGAATGACTTCACTAGTATTTTCAATAATAAAAGAAGCCTGAAGATTAGTCGCACATTTCAACTGTTTTACAAAACACCTTCAAGGTCACATTATTAGTATCAATTGATATTTAGTTTCTCTCACAGTAATTACACAACATCCCAGGTGCTTGGCCAACACTTTGGTAGCATGTGATTAATTTGGCCAATTACAACCACTTGATAGTAATACACCAATGTCGAGACTTCAAAGAACATTTGAACCTTGGACTATAGGTAGTATCTTCGAACTAACTAATAGTATAACCGAATATATCGTCGCGATGAGGGACTTTTCACCGACTTTATTCTACACGTTGCCGCCATTTTGGTTACTACATACAGAGCAATGTTGGATTCCCACCGCTACTACTACTACTACCTAGCACTCGGCCTGGGATTTCCCAATAATTTGAACTAAATTAATGTATAAATAGGATCAAATGTAGAGTCTGGAGAGAAGGTTAGCTTTGTTTAATCAACACCAAGTTCTCACAGCGCATGAATGGGTACAACTTGAATTGAATATGTGCTTGATACATATATTTGGACATTCTGGCCTGACATTTGAGCCCCCTGACCTCAACATTGAACTTGAAGTTTGTCCATCCCATCAATTGATATCGCCGAATTCCCTGCTCAAATGAAGGCCAAATTAAAAGGCGTCCATGAAATGATGCAAGACGTGAAGTTGAAGCGAATTCTTGCGTTGAAGGTGAAGGTTCTTCGGACACATTTCCATGAGGACATCCGGATGGCAGGTTATGAAAATCGGATTGATCCTGATAAATGGCATCCTTTGATTATAAGCTTCCAGGAGCTCTATGGGTTGGCGCACAAGAGGACTTCCAAGTCAATTCTTGCTGGAATCAAAAACCTGTAGATGATGGCCAAGAAAAACCTTGAGAAGAGCTGCGATTTTATCCCCTCATGGCATGGGTCACATATGCACTATTGCAGGTAGTTTTCGTTGATGGGTCTTCAACTCAGCTCTTCCTATCATGATAAACCACTAAATGATAGATCAATCAACTGATAGACATCATTTAAGCTGAATTGAATGTCAAGTGTTAGATTCACTGGCAAGCTTGAGAGCCTCGAGGCAACGGCCACGGGAGGAATTAGGACACGCGGGTCAATACACTCATAACATCCTAGCTATTACTTTATGAGTACATTAGTCTTTTTCCTAAGAAATCAATTAAGTGTCAATGATGATTTGAACTTTATAGAGAGCACTGGATATCAGGTGGTAGATCCGTCATTGCGGTGTGTTGGGCGGTGAAACCTTAAGAAGCCGATATAGTAAAGTGGCTGGAACCATCCATCGCGTATCAAAACTTGAACCACTTCGCGGCAACATATATCCAGGATAATGGATAGGAGATATCAATAGTAATCCAGCCCAATGACCACATGCGCAGCTAATAAAACATGATGGGCCCGACACGGTCTATCGTTTTCTGCGATCTGGCGACCGATCTGATACAACAACTGCTGAAGAATAATGGCTACACCAATCTAATCATCTGTGGGACTAGATCTGAATTCCTAGTGCAATTATCAGCAGCCATTAGATTGCAATCCTCACCAGATGATACACGACGACATGATCTACTGGCTAACACAATTGGCCTCCTTGCGCACTCAAGCCGAGTCCGGCTTACATTCACTCCATCCTTGGAGAGCTTGAGATCATACCTTGCAGCTCTGGATTGCAGTGCGATCGAAGACAGCCAGAGGGACCTTAATTCTCCGCAACTACTTGCCATTCTGGATATGGTGGCTTTACATGGGCCTACTATGGAATTCGCTGCACAAGGCCTTTCAAGGACATTTGCTGCCGCTGTAGAGTCAGCACACCGGGCTGACATGGATCTTCTTCTTTGTGAATGTGCCAATGCTATGAATCCATCCAGCGCCGACTGGGGAACAAAGCTTTGGGATACGCAGGTGCCTTTGCTAAATGGCTCGTTGCGGATTCGCAGTGAAGAAGGGAACTGGGGCGGACGTGGAATATCCATTAAACAAGTCGCTCAGCGCTGGTTTACCTTCGAAGAAGAGAACGATGTTCATTGAAAAAGGGGCATATAATGAAGATTGATGACAATCAAAAAGAATACAAATATTCAGCAATATGATGAACTCCGTGAAAATGAATCTGTACCCGGGTATCCTCGAGCCGCCCGCTGAACTCCTGAATCCGCACAAAAGTCACAAAAATCTTGATTTCTCACAAAGATTTCTCCATCTCTGTGATATAGAGTTTGATATGAGACTCCAGCTTAAGATACTGGTCGTGGGCTGCTTGGATCTCGCTCTCGATGTTTTCCTTGAGGTCAACCATCTGAAACAATTGGTTAGCATGATGGCCAGGTTTGCAGGTGCAGATTCCCATAGACATACCTTCTTTTCTGTCTGCTCAATACGGATTCGTCTTCGCTCCATATCGCTTTGTTTCTCTGCGCGCTCCTCGCGAAGTTGCCTTTGTACATTGCGAAGCTCTTCCATTCGAGCCTGCGCAATATCCGCTTTCTCTTGCGCATTCTTGCGCAGCTGTTCGATTCGCTCATTCCAGCGGGCCAATTGACGCTGTAGCAGCTTCTCCGTCTGCTCCACCTCTCGTACACTAGCACCCCGATCTGAGATGGCCTCTTTATTGCGAGCAGCCCGAGATTCCTCCTCATCCTCTTTCTGTAGTTCGACAGAAATATCATCCAGCAATTTAACACATGCCTGTACATCATTTGAAACAACAGTAAATGTATCCGAAGAGGTCTGTAGTGCTCGCGCCCGCTTCTCCATCGCATCAATCGAGGCCTTATCGCGCATAAGATTCTCAGCAAGTTCAGTCAATGAAGATTGCAATGTCGCCGGGCTTTCTAGAACATATGGCCGCAGCTTCTCGGCCTCTTGTCGACTTCGATGTGTCCTTTCCGTCTTCTCCTCCAACTGCTGTTGTCTTCGGGCTCGGTCGTTCTTCACGCGGTCCAGAGTTTCTGCGACTCGAGATTGCTCCCGTCCCAATTCCAGTAAGCGAGCCTTGAGCTCATCGTTTCGTGCCACCTTATCGCGTACTTGCACCTCATTGATCTGTTGTTCCCGTCGCATGTCCGCTAAACGTTGTTGCATATCTTGATTCTCTGCGAATAGCTCGTCGATGCGTGTTTTAGTCTTTTCCGTTCTGTTGAAATGTTCGTCAATGACCGGCGTTTGCGATTCGCGGAATCGTACGAAGTTGATTAGGTATGAGAAGATTTTAACAAGTCGATCGTGAGTAGGTCTGGTAAGATCGGTGAATGTAAAGTCGTTGACGCCACACTATACAGGAATTTCTCAGTCAGCGCTTTTTCCCAGGAAGAGGTATGAGGGCTAGTAGACGGACCTCTGACAGCAGCCTCCGAATACTTATGAAGAATCCCATAAGATTACGAGTATCATTGGGAACAATATCGGGGTAGTCTCCGCAGATCTCCTCTGCAGCTGCATGCATTCCCGGTTCCACAGTCTCACGAGTGATGTTCATGAGGAGCTCCGCGAACCATTCAAATACCATCTGGATCTGCTGGGGGTTGGGTTTAGCCAGGTCGGCCGTGCTAAATGGAATTCCGATATCATTGATACATCCTGCGATCTCTTTATCAGGCTGAGGTCAAAGTTAGCAGTGCATTCAACAGTTTCTTAGCGCAGTGCTCGCCAAAAGCTCAGTTCCAACTAACCAGGCGCATCAATGCATCGTTATCGTCTTCCTTCTTGCGGCCGCGATTATGTGACTGTTGCGGGCCAGCCATGCTCATTCGATGATTGTAAGCCATTGCGTAGCAATCGCGCAAGTATGGTAGTAGTTCAAAAAGCCTGTCGACCAGGCCAGTGTGATTGGGACAAAGTTTTGTCGGGGTGAGGTGTTATGGGACCGGATTGTTTACTTTGAGGAGGAAAGCCCGCACGACAGACCCAGTTTGGTTTAGCGTGTCGCTGGAGGGGCAGCGATGAACAAACAAGACAAACACAGCACCAGCACAAAGAAATCATGACTCTTCCAGCTCAAGCGGACTCGTCCTCGGTTCTACAAAATAACGAAAAGAAACCAATACATGATGGCGACGACCACGGATAGCACGGCGGCTGCCGGCGCGAAGCCATTCGAGTAAGTTCCAACACTATTCCCCTAAAAAGAGCAAAGCTAATCCTTGGCGCAGCATTGTCGCAACATACAATGAGCTCCTGCGCTCCGATCCCGATCTCACCATGCCCATTGCGGCCATTGAAGCTTTAGTACTTCTCCTCACACATGAGCCCTCGTCCACAATCTCAGAGACATTGGACCTCCTCGCAAAGTCTACCGAACACCTCAAAAAAGCCATCCCAAACCCCATCGGTCTCTCCGCCGGAACTGATCTTTTCCAACGATACCTGATTACTACATTACAACGGCCTGGCCAGCTCGGTCCTGCTGGAGATTTCAAGGCTATCCGAACACATCTGCTGTCGAACGGACGACTGTTCATTCGCCGTGCCAAGGAAAGTCGAGAGAAGATCGCCGCCTTCGGTCGCGGGTTCATTCGTGATGGCTGCACAGTTCTCACAAATGGTGGATCACGAGCTGTTGCATCGCTCCTGCAGCAGGCTGCCGATGAGGAGGGTGGTCCATCGGCCGTGCGATTTAAGGTAATTTACGTTCTGTCATCAATCGGCAAGGATATCGAGGGCCCATCTGGCGAGCCAGAGGGTATGGAGACTGTGCGTGCGTTGAGAGCGAAGGGTGTGCCGGTTTCCACGATTCCCGAGTCAGCAGTTGCATACGCGCTTGGGAAAGCGGATATGGTCATCGTTGGTGCCGAAGGTGTTGTTGAGAACGGAGGTATTGTGTCTCGTATGGGTACCTATCAGATCGGTCTTCTGGCCAAGGCTATTGGGAAACCCTTCTACGTGGTAGCCGAGAGTCACAAGTTCGTTCGTCTATACCCATTGGGCCAGTATGACCTGCCCATTGAGCAGCATGTTGTCGATTTCAAGACCGAGGAGGATATCGCGCAAAAGAGCAAACAGCAGACACCCGTCGATCCCAGCGCAAACAGCCCTGTGGAATTGCCATTGCAAGATTCCGTCGACTTCACCCCTCCTCATCTGATCTCTGCTCTGATCACCGACAGCGGTGTCTTGACCCCTAGTGCTGTTAGTGAGGAGCTGATTAAGATTTGGTTCTAGGCGTGTCGAATGAAGATTTAGCCCTGAAACATTTTATGCTCCCGGTTGAATTTCAATGCATTACGAAGGATATGATAGTTATTGTTCCTCCAGAAGGCCATGATGATGGCTACGTCCTGGTGGAAATTGTCTTGGTCCATGAATAAATCACGGGAAGCCATGTCTGTCTGCCAGAACATTATACAAAACTTCCTTGAATATTTCTACTCAAGGAAACCACCTCAAGTCCCGTGACAACACTACCGCTACGACTTTGTTACGCTTTTGTTACTAGAATGATGACGAACAAAATTTTGGCGTATTCGTATGTATAGACCGAAAAATGCAAGTCCTTGAAAAGGTTCTCAATAATGGATGAACCCAGGTATCAAAACTCCATCCTCCCATAGAAATTAAGTCGTAATTCTCGTAAATCATAGGTCAAAGTCAAGAAGGTAGTCAACATAAACGCCCATCATGGAATTTGAGCATCCCTATCGTGTTCCATTCCCGTGAACGTTCTTTGTCAACAGCAATTTCAGCCCTTCGCTCAGTTCAGGGTCTAAATTTTGGTTTGGGTATCGTAGAAATCGGTAATCATCAATCATAAGAGCTGCACAATGCAAAGCCGGGGACTCATGGTCAAGGTCGAATCCATGCAAAAGGCCATAGTAGTCGTGTGCCTCGGGCACAGATTCGTGCCATGTCACTGCCGTGTGCATGACTACATCGCCTTCGGCAGGTACGTAGCATGTATGTATGCACTAATATTCAGCCCATCAGGCCGTTATCCGATTTGAGATGAAAGCAGTCATCTCGTGCGTTTGTAACGTCGCAAAGGCATAGAGCAGTAAGTAGCCGACGGCTACAAAAATCCAAAGCGGTGCCATGTCGAGACGGTATAGAAAGTCGGTGTAGGCGTCTACCGGGTAGGAGGGATTGAGAAGGATAGGTAGCGGGACAAAAAGCTACGAGTCAAAAAAGCACCGGGGAGAAAACGCGAAGAGAAGACAAAAAAATGCTCAATGTCTCTTGCTGGGAAGTCCTCGCTCCAAAAGACTTTCAGAAGCAAGAATAATGTAGGACAATACCAGCTTGTCGAAGATAATGAGTAGAAGAGGCTTGGGAGAGGTCTAGGGATTTTAAAACCCACCAGACCGACTACTTACCAGAGTCATCTCCGAGATATTCCATCCAATACGAGACGATCGTGGATTCGGTATCCGGCCATTAAGGTCGCATTCCGACAGCAGATGAGCAGCCCATGCGGGGTTCTGGAGTCTCAGGGCTTTGTTAATAGCCCCAGAGTCCGCTCCTAAGAGAATGGGGCCTTCCAGACCGTTCGTTTGAGTTTGAGTTTTTCTTTTGCCATAAGAAAAGTCCTTTCCTTGTCTCGTTCGCGTGCGTTTATGTCACTATGGGCGAGTTGTTTTTTTCTCCGTCCCGTGTGGTATGGATCGGCTGGACGATCGTTGGGGCGAATGCTTGAGTGCGAGAGGGAAGTGGGGAATTTATCTGCCATCAATCAGGGTCCGGGGCTTTTTTGGATGAAACATGTAGGGATGTGGAGTATGAAGGGAGTTCGAACAGAGAATCTTTGAATCAAGTGGTCATTGATGCTGTATATAGAAACTTGGATCTTTTTGTCAGATCTTCCAGTACTCCATATGTACACCGTACTATACTTCAACCTTGAAGATTTCCAAGTGAATACTAGTATCGCGACCAACATGGAAACCGGTCACCTGGGCATCTGAGCAGGTCGCAGATACTAGGTACTAACTAGACATGCTGAGATTTAGGAGAATCATTTCATTGATACTATTGACCTCCTAGTATACTCCGTTTATATACGGAGCAAATGACTTGACGTCGGGTTAGTCGTAAGCCTTCGGCTCCTACGAGTCAGTCTTGAAACGTTTCAAGAATCAACAACCTTCTGCCTACCAACACCGCAGAATGACAATACATTTACATGTATGACGGCTTGGATCTGCCAGTGATTGTTAGCCATGGAGCAGTTTGAAGATCTAACTCCACCTCTGCCGCGATCCACGACTTCCAACGCGTCATCATCGGCTCAATCATGACTATCACTCTCAACACGAGCGTGGGAAATTATATGCGGGGTGATGAAGCTGCACTGATATCATATAACCGGCACATAAGCGATCGACAAAGACCATCCATCCATGGAGCATCACAGCCTCAGGCTTCTGTACTCCCAACCATTTCTACATAGTGTAACAAATGTCACACCAAGGTTTAATCATGCCTGGACTTCTCGGAAAGAAAATAGTATATATACTTATCATGCGACCGTGAACAAAGAGTAAAATATAAGTGCATTTCTTACATATACTCGAGCATAAGCTCATGCATGCATGTATAGGTATCGACACAGTAAGAATGAACGAAACCAGGATAACCCTTCATTCACTCAAGCTAACTCATTCAGCCCCAATCCAAGAATTCAGATAAACCCTATGTACGCCTCGGACCAACTTGAACGATGGCCCCACTACTCAACCCCGCTCGCCCCCAGCTGTTCCTGAACCAAATCCGACTTCAAGATTGATCCATCCAACACCATTCCAAGGTTCCTATTCATTCTGTATCGCTCCGCTACTACTACTGTACTAAGAAAACTTGAACCCGGGCTTCCTATCTAATACTCGGAACCCGCCGGCATCTCTCACTACTAGCGAGTCTGTCTTTGGAGCACAGTATCTCAGAAATACAACGCATACCTACATGCAGGGAGAAACTTGAACAATCAGACTAAACAATACACACATCCCCAGTGGGAACCGAACCAATCAAAGAAACATGGCGAACCTCTCCGAATCCGAATCCCATAAACTCCGCCACGCACCCGACTCACCGTCTTCACCGGGGTGTTCTAGCCCCGAGACTCAAAATCGTACCCCTGGATCATGGTCATTGAAGAGACTGCTCAGTGGACGGCGGAGTCGACGATATCGTGTGCTGGAACGAGAGCCGAATCGGCTGCGGAAACGTGTCAGTTCTTGATAACGTCTACATGGACGAATGAAATTGTGTCGGGATGGATGTCGGGATTTCTGCAAGGACAACACATTATGAGAGGGAGGTGTCTCGAACGGAGGGGAATTGGTGGGTTTCACTACGGCTCCTATGGTTATATTGGGTCTCTTGCTTCGTCTGGCTTGTCTGACTTGTTAGTGTATTTCTTGGCAGCTGGCTCGAGTCATTGGTGTTTAGCATTCTGTTCGGTGTTAGGTAGAAGGCTGTGGCTTCAGTCGAAAATGTTTGTATTAATTTATGACAACTCGAATCTTTCAATCTTGGCTCGATGATTTAAAGAGATAATCCTCGAATCGGGAACTGGGGTATCTGCCGGATCGGCCTCACCTAGTAGTGTTTGTAGTTAATTACTTTGTCGCCCAGGTGGCGTTTTCCAGTGGTGCTCATCAACATGCCACATATGTTCTGTCAATCACACAATCCAGCCCCCAGGATGGGAAGAATGAAGAAAAAGACAAAACCGACCATAGAGGAGAGAGCAACAATTTGAAATGATCATGTGGACATAAGCCCAAAGTGTGTTTGTGTTTGTTCCGCCTCCACAGTTTGAATCGGGGGCTGCAGGACTACGGGGAACCTGGCTGGGTACACTGGGTACGTACGTTTGGGGTATAAGGTACCAACCCGTGGAGACCGCACTATCGCGCGCTATCGATCACTATGCCAGAAGCGAAGTCGAAAAAGGTTAAGGCTTGGGGTAGCGGGAAGGCCGGCACATGGGATTTACGCTGCAGGTCTCGGTGCCCAAGATAACCCTCAAACAGATCTCCACGGGCGCCGGCGTCCGCCTAATTCCAATTTACTCCTTGCCGCACGAAGACAGGGATCGATCGAGGAGCACGTTGAGGAGGACCTTCAAATGTTGAAAGGATGATGCGACCGTAAAAACCTGGAGGAATGATGCTAAGATGAATGGGGGAATAAGTCAGATTTTATGAATCAGATCTCGGATAAATGCAAAAATGCGCAATTCTGAGCTCAGCGACGCCTTCGTGCTGCATGGAGCGTACAGCGTACGGACGCATCGCCGCCCAGATCCTGCCGCAGACCCTGTGAAACATGATTCCAGGAACTAGTTTCCAGCCGCAAGGAATTCTTCAGACACGATGTGGGGATGGGGGAGCCATGGGATCTATCATATGCAGAGGGGGGATTTGTCGATCATCAATGAGCTCGATTTCGATGAATGGAGTAGAGTACATACATGATGTACTCGGACCCTTCGGAGTACTCTATACTTCACGTTTTCAAGGGGCAGTCTGCAGTCTATGAGGAATAGTACGGGGTCAAGCTCATGTCGAAGTTGAAGTAATCTTATCTTGTGTGACTCCCATGCTGACGGCTTAACGCTGCACTGGATCGCTCGATTTGCAATTGGCGATGATGTTTGAGACCGCGACAAGGGGTTCAACCGCGGAGTAGACGCGCAATAAACACAGGGATTTGTATCTCATACTATTGAATTTATTATGATTCAAACTTCAGGGACAGCTATCCCATATCCCATGGTGTACTCCGTATTCATCATAGTCTATTCCGTAGCATCCGTAGCAGTTCAGTCCGTACCCAGTACGTATCAAGTGGATATATTGAATCTCTCGCAGTGCCGATGGAACAGGAAATTACTGCGTCGGGAAAATCTTCAATGCTCGATGACACCATGTAACCTGTGCACGGCTCACCACGACCCCCAAACACCACTAGAGCGACCGCCGCCAGGACGAAATGGGGACTTCTTTTGCTGATCGCAACTCCACTTGATCAATAATTCTCCTCGGCTGCTCGTCCCTGCAGCACCTGGCTGAAGAAGTGTTCTCCATACTGTAGACCCAAGCATCCCGCCACTTGAGCCGTCATTCCCCAGTTCGAAATAGAAACAAATCAAAAAAAGGTACGCAAGTGCAGAGAGTGACGGGCCAGGAGCCATGGAAATGGAAATGGCCATGAACCAACTGGGGGCCAGTCAGGACTGGTTTGCGTAAGATCGACTCCATTCCCGCGTGTCAAGACCCCAATCCGTGGACATCTGGACCGTCGGGGGCTCCACCGGGCGCCCAACGGCCTGAGCATGATGGCAGGCACGCGCGCAGGGCACGAGATCCTTTGAAAACAGGATCGATCCCTTTGGGAGAGGGGGGATGTGGTGGTTCCCGCGGTTTAATTAGATTTTCACATTTGCCGGTGGTTTAGTGAGATCCGAGGACGAACTACATGCAAGGTGGGAGCAGGATGAGCCGAGTGTGATGCCTGGGCAAGTCATCATGGCCATAATCAATTTGTCTTTCTTGCTGGTCCAGAAGCTCCACTTTTGCTGGAGACTGCCAATTTCCCACTGACGATGTGGCCGCCGATCGAGAGACATTATTGGCTTGTGGGTGTCTTCTTTTTGGATGCGATTCATCCTAATATTAATTGTGTGCCACAGTCACTACCGCGTAGGACTCTGGTAGGGACTGTGTGACGGGGATATCGAAATAGATATTGAAGGCATAGGGAGTAGAGTAATGAGAGTCGAGGAACCAAGAACAAGAACAAGAATACATAACCATAGAGTCAAACATTGAGTCAGTGCTAAGAATAACAAGAGTACTACAATACCCATGGATCTCTACTATGTATGGTGCTAGTATTATGGGTCACCATTCAAGTCTAGGAATGTGGACAAACAAATGGTCTGGCCATCCTAAAATTCTTTTCTGTCTTTGATTTGATTTGATTTGATCTCTTCTGTGTTTTTCTTATTTTCTCTATTTTTTTCAATTTCCCTTTCCCTTTTCCTTTCTCTCTTCTGTTTCTCTGTTTCTCTGTTTCTCTGTTTCTCTCCCAACGCCACTCTCTGACCCTGTTTTGCCCCCCTTTTGCCTCCCGATCTTTCTTGGGTGTTTCTTATTTTGGTTTCCCCCCCTAAACCTAAACTCGCATGCTAAGTCGGCGTGTTTTCCTTTCCACTTGATTTCTCTCCCTCCACCCCCAAAAAAGAAAAGAGAGAGGGACAAAAACAGAAAAAAGAAAAAAAAGAAAAAAAAAGAAAGAAAAATTACAATTTCCCATCCATGAGTTCAGTCCGGTCGGGCACGGGGACTTTTCTTTGCCATCTTTGACTCGTTTACGGGGCATATCCCGCATTCGACCGCCATGGCGATATGGCCTTTTGGCCGGAGCAATAAGAACAAGCGGCATACCATTCAAGTTAGCCCCGATGAAGCCGCGACTTTACAATCTGCCCTCGACCAGGAGCCTGCCCCCGATCCGACCTTAGCCCGCAAGCCGTCCCTCCGGCCCGCCAAACGACAGAACAACAATCGCTTGTCGCGGAATGGGGATGCCCCAGACCCCATCGCGGGTGTAGGTCGCTCGTCTTCCCAACGACAGCGCCCAATGTCCCTCGTCGATCACCGTTCCTCACAAATGTCGTCGGACCGCGTCGACCCGGATGGGCCCCAACGGCCACTCTCCAGAACCGAATCCCTCATGAACAAGAAGACACAGAATGGTCCGAACAAATTGCGCCGCCGGCTCAGCAAGCGCAAGGCGCACGAGATCATGCGCGAACGTGAGATCCGCATGCTCTCCTCCACGCCGATCGATATCCCGCGTCGAATGGGTCAACCGGGCGACTACAATATGATGGATCACCGCCGTCGCGCAAATGGCCGACGCATGGACCGTTATAACTCAGATATCTCTCTGTCGATTCGAGACTCGGCCGCGTCTTCCATGTCAGATTTAAACGACCCTTACACGTTTAAGGTCAATGCTTTTGCGGCCCTGACCCCTCGACCCGTGGTTCGATACGTCGAGGCGCCTCGTGTTCCCACGGCTCGAAGCAACAACCCTGCCTCTGGCCGTCCAGATAAAGACCGTTTACAAAACCTGACTACCTCGGAAGAAGATCTATATCATTCCAAGCGGCGCATGAATGAATTGGCGGATTCCTTGGATGCGAGCACATTGCGTGAATTGATGGAACGCGATCGTCGACGTCGCGAGAAGAAGCAGATCGACGACCAGGAGAAGTTACGGCGCAAATTACAGGAACGAGCCGATGCCCAACAAGCGGAAGAAGAACGATTGGCTCGTGAAGCCGTGGAAGCAGCACGCGCGAGCGCTGCTGCAGAGGAGCAACAGCAGCAACAGCAGGAGCCCCCAGTCGAAGAGAAGGTGGAGTCGCCTGTCGACTCACCAGCCGAGGGAGAAGCTCGAGGGGAATCCAAGGGCAGCGATGCTATCGGTAGCGAATCTATCGATGAGAGGAGCTCTCGCGTCATTGGAAATATCGACGATAGCTCCATTCGCGAGCGCAAGCTTGCTGCTCGCCCCAGCTTCGCTCCTTCACACGACATGGGCATGTCCCGTACAACACTCTCCCCATCCCACTCCTCTCTCCGACAAGGAATCAGCAGTCCTAGCCACTCTCAAACATTTGGCGTGGGCTCGAACTCCGATCTCTCCGAACGCCGTCTCTCCGACACCAGTGGTCGTCGTGGAGGAAATGCCATCACATCCCTATTCCGCCGAGGTTCATCCCGACTCAAGCGTCGTTACCGTGAGCGATTTCAAGAGGCCAGCCCCGAGGTCTCCAACGCCTCGCACGAATCCTTCTACCGAATCCAAACACAATCCTCTCCCCCACCTACAGCTACCATCATCCCTCCCCGAACCTTCATCCCCACGGGAACAGTCAAACGTTCCCAATCAAAATTCACCGAACACTTTGGCGAAGAACCGATGTCTCCCCCCGACTCGCGCCTACAGTCGCCCGATATCCCAGAGGAAGCCGCAGAGTCCTCTCTCGAACGCGACGAGGGTACATTCCTCCAAGGCCCAACCCCCAGTGCAAGCGTCGATATTATCAACCCACGCCGACGCCACCACCAGTCATGGTCTGAAAGCGTGGATGAGTGCGATAACGTACCACTCTCTCAGTCGCTTGCATCTATCGACTCTGAAGGCTCCTGGATGTCTGGTCATTTCTTCCGTAGAATGAATCAAACCAACCCTGGTAGCCCTGTCCGCCAGAGCTTCGGTACCCTTGGACCCAACACCGACGCATCAGCCGAGCCCGCCGATGAGCCGCGAAACTCGATCGACTCTCGCGGTGCCAGCAGTAACGTCATGGGCGAATCGGAAATGGAGACCGACATCGCTGGTCCTGATGCCGGAAAACCCGCTGAGATGTGGCATAGCGAAGTCGGTCGTCGACCCGTCGTCGTTAATCCTGTTTCTCGTCCTAAGTCTAATCAGGGTGCTCTGAGAGTTATTCCTTCATTATCGCCTATCTCGGCGGAAGAGGACTATAGCCCTGTCAGCCCCTTGGAAGAAGAGGACGAGGAAGAAGAACAGCATCTTCCTCAACGAGTTGTCAGTGTTCACGGCATCATTGATCACGTTTAATCAACGCCTGATCAAACTTGTCTCCACTCATTCACGATCCTCGACTCTGCCCTCGAAATACTGCCCTCGAAATACTACCCTCGAAATACCCTCGAGCCCTCGCATATGCTAAATGCATACCTGCCACTCCTTAGACATTTCCTTTGTCCACTTTCATTTGTTCCTGTACCTCTGTGATATCCCGCACTATATGTGGCCTCCCACTTGCCATCTACTCTGTACGATGTTGTGATGCAAGGTCTCCTCTTTTACACCATATCCCATACCCCCTTCCCCTTCCCGAGGCCTGCTGTGCTTGTACTTTTCACTGTTCTGCCATTCTCCATTAGTTGATACCCCCAGCTCGCCCCGTTATTCTGATATTCTTTCCACTGCAATTTAGGTGCATAAATTAAATGCTGCGTGTCTTAATAGCCCATATCTATTACTTTCTCATGAGTTGTTCTCAATGCATATGCATTCAAGAGCCCGTTTTTCCCTTCTCCTGATACCCTTTCTCAAAGAATATGTTTCAATATACACTTTCATACCCTTTACTTTCCACATATCACTAGATGTGATGATCTAACTTGAGCCTTGTTCTATACTCATCCCCCTCCCCAATTCTTGCAGCGATTACAGGTACTGTGACTTAGTACTTGGTGGTTTCTGTCTATCAAAGTCTCACTCTTGTGGCCATTCAAGCTTACCTACTACCTAGTAGACACTTCAATCTCATTGATGTGTAACTTTGGAAGCAACCGCATTTGCATCTCACTAGCATCGACCTACTACTATCAAATACTTACAAGCATATACAAAAATTTCCCAATCGTTCTCACTAGGTTAGATACTGATAGCAAGCTCAACGTTTTCGGTAGTTAATCTTCGCTAGTTGAACATTCAGCGGAAATCATCGTTTTGAGTAGTATATGAGGGGAGAATCTCTTAAGTACTATACATGAATAAAAATCGTCAATCATCACTGACAACTGATCTAACAATCAAGTGCCGGCAACGCTGTGATCAACCCCAGTTGCTCTAACAGCAAGTTCAACCCCATCATTCAACACACCTTCATCATCCTCCACCAGCCCAAACTCAGTAACAAGCTCTTTCCGTAGCGGAATCTCTTTTATGAAACAAGCAATAGGCACTGCGATAACAGTAAATGCAATCAAAACCTGCCACGACTCCTTAATCCCAGCAGTATAAATACTAATAAGCTCATTCTTCGTCGTCGCGTCACCTTCAAAAGACTTAATAAAAGAAGCAGTCGCATGCTCATACGCACCACCATTCTTCAACAACTCTCTTATAGCCGGATCCCCAACTACATAAAGCAAGCCATCAACCCGAGAATTGAATATAGCAGACGGTATAGCCGCGCCCCAGATAGAGCCAAAGCTACGCACAAACGCCCAACATGCTGTCGCAACCGCAACATCAGACTCAGGCAATGGCGCTTGTACCGCTGGCAGTGTAGCTGTCAATGCTAGTCCGCCTCCAATACCGCAGATTATTTGGATGATAACCCATTTCGCGGTGGAGGACGTAGCGTCTAACACTGTAAGACATCCAGCCCCTATAGATAGTAGTGCATAGCCCACTACCATTGTCGGCTTGTATTTCCCGTACTTGGCAATTATCAGGCCTCCGGCTATACCGGCCGGCATTAGAGGGATAACGATAGCAAGTAGATTCACGCCTGACTTGAGTGGTGTTGCTTCGAGGAGAACCTGGAAGTAAACCGGTAAGAAGAAACTGAGCCAACTCATCTCGATACCGTGTAGAAATGTAAGGATGTATGAGAGCGATGAGACGCTGCTGCTGAAAAGACGGGTTGGCATCGTTGGTTCAGGCGCGTAGATCTTCTGATGGAAGAAGAAGGCGACTATACCTGCCGCACCGACTAATAAAGGGACAAGGACATTCCACGAGTCCCAAGCATGTAATGTTCCGCCCCATGTCAACGCAATCAGAACGGCGACGACAGAGCCCATCAGAAGTAGATTCCCCGAGAAATCAATTTTCTTCATTCTGGCGCCCAGTGTACCTTCACGTTTATACTGGACTCGCAGGAAAAGGAAGACCAGAATCAAAGCCACGCCACCAATTGGCAGATTGATGTAGAAAATCCATCTCCATGAAGCATCAGTAACAATTGCACCACCAATAACAGGGCCTATGAATGTCCCAAGTGCAAATGTCCCCATGACGATAGACATATACAATTGTCTCTCTCGTAACGGCACAAGATCGGCAACAATGATATCTACCATGACGAATAAACCACCTCCACCGATACCTTGTATCATTCGCGCGGCAATCAGCATAGCCGTATTACTCGCTCCACCACAAAGCCCACTGCCAAGCGTGAAGAGCGCAATAGACAATAGCATGGGTAGTCGACGACCAAAGATATCTGATGCCTGACCGAATAGGGGCTGGACCGCTGCTGTCGTAAGGAAGTACCCATTTATAGCCCAGATATACAGAGCGCCAGCCTTGAGGTCCGCAGCAATTGTAGGGAGGACTGTGGCTACGATTGAAGTGTCGAGACCAGCGAGTAAGATCGAGAAGCAGAGGCCCGGGAAGACGGCCCAGAATTTCCAGCCATGGGTAGGGTTAGCTGGACGTGACTGTGACTGTGAGATTGCCATATTGCTTTAGTTTCAGGAGTGAGAGATGTAACTACGTCTGTTCAATTGCGAGACAGGTACATGATTTATGATCCTGTTTGTTGTTACTTTGGTGATATTTAAGAAATGAAATTGAAGGGTGGCTAGGATTTACACGGGTCACGAGATCCTCTACGAAAATACACCGGCGAGAGACACTTATTCAAGGGTCAATTGCTCTGGAGTTTGCGCGTACTTTGTTCTATCTCGCCTAATCGAGAATGCAGTCCGAGGTGCAGTGGGTGGAAACATTCTTCCTGCGCCGAATCACCAAAATTACCCACCTTACCATTCTCAAGAATGGAAGTTAATCGCTTGTATATAGCGATATCTGAAATTGTCCAATGAAGTCGTGGAGAGGCTGGTAGTTTGGTTATTTGCCCAGGTCATAAGACCTGTTTCGGGAGATTCAGGGCTAGTAGTGATCCTGCACGCCGCAAAATCCCGATTGTTGACCGGAGCCTCGATGAATATCGAACAAGATGCGACTCAAAACTGAACATGATCCAAGAAAAAAAATGTGTACTAGTACATTTTCCTTGAGTCAATGGTAAATCTCCGGAGACATTTTGTAATGACTTCATGCACATGTACATCGGAATCAATCATACCGCTCGATGACAGAAAACGCGCGCTGTTCGTTTTTTTAGTAGTTTGGTTTTCATTCATCCGAATGTTCTCAATAGCATCCAACTAGAACACGACATCTGGAAATTTTTCGTTCAATTCATACTATATATGTACCTCAAGTCCACGGGTGCTTTTTCCCAACTTGAATTTATACGCCTCCAGGGATCGATATAGTAATCGAAAGCATGCATTCTTGTGTACCCTAATGACGAGAGTATCCAATTCAATGAAACTTACTATCTGCACACCCACTGCACATGTGCACATGCCATTTGTCGAAAACCTCTGGAAGAGATACGGCTTTCTTGCCCAGCTGAAACTTGAAGACTATCAAATCCATATCCTACCGCTCTAGATGGATCGCGCTCTCAGTATCTTCTTTTGACTCAGCTGGAGTTCAAGAGCAGTAAATGTCTTAATGAGGCTCTGGGAGCTGCTGAGAAAAAAGAAGATATTTGCGGATCCGCCTAATTTCACCAATGCTCAGCCTGTTACGTTCAAGGTTGCAGGGTACTCACGTACACAGGCCTCTCAGGAATAAAGGAAAACCCAAAACCAGGGGCTAATCGTGAGTACTGGCTGTTATTCTGGGGGTTGGGCGGAAAACTCTGATTTCAACCTTGGAACTATACTGCCGTATATGGATGGCAACGGATTCTTATTAAGGTTGATGATAGTTCGGTTGATTTGATCTGGAAGAAAAGACTAGGCAGTAGTCAATCCAGTTCAAATATTAAGAATACCATCCCTTATTGGAGGTACCCAGTCAGTTTTGTATCTCTACCTATATACAAATCGTATAGTATCTACCCCGGGCCCTGGAGATACATTTTGAAATTCATCTAGCCATATTGTTATACACTGGAAAATCGTACAATCCCAATACCTCGAATTCTGCCACTTTCTTGACAAAGAGTAGGATTCTTAACCAAGTCTTCTGTAGTATCAAGCGAGTAATTTTGTATGGTGTCGAGTCATGTAAAAGAGTATTATTCTATTGGAGCGATGTTATTCCAGGGCTGAGAGTAGTATTTGCTAATGATAAATACTAGTATACAGGGGTTGGACAAGTAAAGATATCTATCAAGTAGTAGCTTTTAGATATCAGTCTAGATCTGATGCGCTGACCGCACGCACGTCCGGCATTTGAATATCATAACCGGGCTTTGATATCTAATCATGAACATGCAAGAAGACACGCATAATCACAAATTAGTTTTCAGAGTCATAGCAGGATGACGTCTGTTAAAGCCCTCGAATCTTCGCGATCTCCTCCTCTTTCACAATTTTCATATCTGAATAATCAGTGGCGTGTATGGATGTAGTAAGCCTCCGTCCGGCGACATCCACCGCTCCAGACTGAATCTAATTCGTAAGCAACCAGCACGTCATCCCATACTGCCCTCTCCGACCGCCAACCAACCTCCCTTTCTTCTCACCATCACGCCCTTCAATTGGCTACGAATAATCTCCAAGCGCGAGCCCAATTGATCTGCCATGTCTGCCGTAAGTCTGACCCCCTTGAAACAAGTTCTACGACGCGAAAGACCCAGTCGAATCTGGTGGGCGCGAGATTATTCAGCGCAAGCTCCTAAGCTCTTACCTAATCTCGGTGCCCCGGAACCGCGCTCGTCATGGACCTATAAAAAAAAACCCAAGCCCCTCATTGACCGCTGCCCCTCCCTAAATTCTAAAAGCTCATTGCCCCACGTCTTTTCTTCCAGATTAAATCTACCTTCCGTCTCGCTCGTCTTCCTCTCTCCCGAACTACATCTCTACTTCGGTCGCAACTTTCTACACGTACTCCCTACGTCGCACCTACTCGCACCTTCTCCTCTACTCCCATTACACGCTTTACTCCATCCTACAAAATGGCCGGTGGCAACGTTACTGAGATCAAGTCGTGAGTTTATCCCCAATACGTATGCAGGGGAGGACCAAGAGATGAAAGAGAAGACCCAGTGTAGAACCAATACTAACCTGTTCCTGTAGTGTCCAGCAGTGGAAGGAGAGCGTCGAGGACTCCAAGGACCTCATCCTCGTTGACTTCCACGCTCAATGGTGTGGTCCTTGCAAGGCCATCGCCCCCGCTATCGAGAAGCTGAGCACTGAGAACGAGAACATCAAGTTCTACAAGGTCGACGTTGATGAGCTCCAAGAAGTCGCTGCCAACAACGGCATCTCTGCTATGCCCACCTTCCTCTTCTACAAGAACGGCGAGGTCATCAACACTGTCCGTGGCGCCAACCCCCCTGGTATCCAGGCTGGTATCAAGGCTCTGTTGGAATAAATTATAGATAAAGTCTGAAGATCTGAGTTTTTCATGTTGATATTTTGGAGAAAATAATACGATCTCCCGGCCTAGAGGCCCTTGTTTCTGTTGAAAAGAAATACATCTCTGTAGGATCTTGTAGCACTGGGTATCTTTGTTATCAAACATTCAGTGGGGGACAAGAACTTTGTTCTAGAATAATCCCTGCCCTTTTTGAGCCACACTACCCCATACAAAATCTCCACGCAGGATCATCGCTCGCGTCATGCGGGCAAGAAAAAGCAAACAACGGTTCGCATAGATCATCTTGCGGTGTGATATGTCATAAAGCTAGTCCCCCGCTTGTTCTCGGGATTTTTGGATGAATCGCTTTCTGCAGAAGGAGAAACCTGCCGAATTCTAAGCTTGAGAACCCGTCAAATCCTGGAAACCCTGGAAACCCTGGTGTTCACGTTGAAAGTCATGGAAAGCAGCACGATCACTTGATATGTTCGCATGGTAGACTATTCAAGTGCATGGCAACGAACAAAATAGGTATTGATGTTTAAATTTACCCCCAGATGCACACAATAGTACACCGGTAGCCTCTATCCACGGTATAGTAAATGAGTACATGTCTAAATCTGTACTAGTGTTTCTTGAATACTTCAAGTTGGACATGCGATCGGCGATTCTCTCTTCGCGGTCTTTCTTCCCAAGCACGTAAATATCACGATGATTATGGTACAGGCAACTGTTGTCGGCATCAGTGACCTTGGTTAGCACTTCAAAAAACAAGAAATTTAGCTTCCACGCCCATATCACACGGCTTGTGCTGTATCTTCAAATCTCCTGCAACAACTACAACTTAAGACAGATCAAACGAAACACCCAACACCAAACTCCACGTAGTGAAGTAGCAAACAAATCCGATCTCATGGCGTAAATTAGTCAAGCCAAGCTCTCCAGGTATAATCACTCCAAGGCTGATAACAGAGCCTAGATTCCAGCCACCTCTGCAACACGAACTCGGCACCCAAAGAGGCATTATGATAGGCATTATGATAGGAAATCGTACCGAGGAATCCCATTCCGGAGAATTGACCTAATCGTGGCACTACTCCACATATTTGCCATGCGGTTGACAGGTGCCGGCATGTTGACCGGCTCACCGGCTGGTTTGCTTCCAATTCGACTGATCCACTGCTCAATTCTACGTATCTCAAAATGATCCGAAGTCAGTCGCGTGGGGGCATCGCGCTACCGGGTAGACGGAGAATTTATGCGGTAAGCGAAACGAGTATTGGCATGGGAAGAAAACTTGGAAAACCTTGGAAGGTTCGGGTTATTCGTAGATTAGAATGGTTCGCATCCGCTCGGCTTGATCCGAGCCAGACTTCGAACAGAACATGTCCGCTGAAAATAATAGATGAAAGAAACAACAGGATTCGACCCGGGAATGAAGTAAATTGATCGGGGGTTTATTTGCTACCTTTTTAATGTACAAGAATCACGAAGGATCGGGTCAAGCCCATTCAAAGTGGGTATTATACGGAATTCTAGTGTAGATCAGATCGATCTCTTTAGGGGTCTGAATATGTATTGTGTTTTTCTCGCAAGGCTTCCGAAGTCCCACAGTTGATGCTATCGATCTTCTTAGCCATGGACAGCGAAAGACATCATCCACCAGGACCAGGAGCTGGTCGGTGCCCGATAAACTGGTATCAGTGAGCCCAATCCTGCGCCTCTCGATCAAATCCTGTCGAATCACAGCATTTGGAATTGATTGATAGTGGATTAAACGATGGATCGTAGATTTCAGACACTTAATTTTCCAGATCTCCACAATTACATATCACAGGCCACTCCCCTCTGCTTCCGAGTCAAAACCGAGGTCTCGTCCGGACACTCTTGCGGCTCTGGCCAATATGGTATCCTCGGTAAGGTGGATTGGAGCATAGGATCATTGGTTTCAGCTGAGGTTGTGATCCTATGAATCATTGAATCTTAAGGCATAACCTAATAGCCCTCTCTGCCTTGATTTTCTGCCTTGATTTTCTGCCTTGATTTTCTGCCCAAAATTTACATCTTGTCCTATCTTACGTATTTCTACACGATTAGGTGTCTGGCTGCGCTAATGTATGGGCTTTTGTGATGGATCGTCACCGGCAGCAGTGACTTGCAGATCCGGATGCGCGATGCAGATGACAGACAAACACCTCCACGATTGGATGATGTATTAAATCAGCATGCCAATAAAATGTTTTTAGCTGGCCCCGTCTGGCGTGGGTCACAATTAATCAACCAAGATTCGTGAACCGACTACACGGCGCAGCTGAGCGCTTTTTACTTTGGGACCGACAAGCCGTCCCAATCAATTCATCGGTGGGGCCGATGAACACTGATAGGCGAAATACATGGCCGGGAGAATAATCTTTAGAAAAAATAATAAAAGAAATGAAAAAGGGTTCTCCGTACTGCGTGCAGAGCAAAAATGGAATTAAATGAAGCAATTTCAAAACCTGGATTAACTTCGAAAGCACTGTAACAATCGCTTTCTTCCCCTGTTGGCCCCCGAATTTTTCAATATACCTTTGTCCATTCATAGCGAGACAACCCATTAGTCGGGGGCCATAGCCCGCGCCTCTGATCCGCCTCTTTGCCCCGTCGTTCTTTTACCCGCACCGATCCGATCTAGATCTCGCCTAAGCCAATGAGACATTCCAATATGCAGGCCTCGCTACAAAATTCCGCAGTGACAAGGATGAGAGAAGTCAGTAAAATGGGGTCAAATGGGCATTTACCCAATCTGTTGGATCACATCGATCAATCCGAAACTTTCTGTTGTGATTTTTTGCTTTTCTGTTTTTACTTTTTGTGGTTCTACAAGGTTCTTGATCCTTTGGGTGCCTTTTTCTCCTCTTTTCTTACGAATTCGGACTGGTCCACTTCGCAGTTATTGTGCCACGCGATTTGAAGATGGAGACGAGGGATGGAGACTAATGCGGCCAGTACAGCTTTCTGTGGAGTGTACCGTCTTCTAGATTGGATTCTTGGGTCCCACGGGGCCAGTGATTTGTCCGATAATGTGCGGGCTAGCCTAGGATACGCTGTTAATATATTATGTTGCACATGTGTGAGCAAGGTTTGTTGGAGGGTTGGAGTCTAGTATAAGACTTTATGGTTGCCGCCAGGTTACAGTGTCCCTTCCACTGGGCTGTGCCTTACTATTTACTCTGACCCTAAACGTTCCAAGGTTCCAACATTGAAGGTTGGTGTCGCACCGTCTTCTGCTAAATACACTCTATTCTATATCTATTATTGGAATTTACGACTATCCTTCATGTGTTTTTATGATCATGATGATGCTTTAATCGACGTTTCCACCCTTGACCCCTCATCTCCACTGGGATCAATACACACATAACACCCCCGACAAATGCTATGACCATAGGTTATAGCCTATCATGTCTCTATTAACAGATCCGTTCGAATTGAACAAAATGCCCGGGGAGAGTACTAAGACTGAGCCTCTTGTTCACGTCTCTTACCTGGGCGGCTACATTTTCCTGTCCTATTTGATTAGTTTGATGGGATGTGCGACTACATTGGAGCTTCTCCACCGACGGACATCTAGATCAGGGTTCTACAACTGGTATGATAACTCCACCACATCCAACAGTTGAAGATAATTCATAAAAGGATCAATTGACTCACATGGGAAATAATGTATTGCATATACAGGTATCTTCTCATCACTTCATCAGTTACAATGGGCGGTATAGGTATCTGGTGCATGCATTTCATCGGTAATCGCGCCATCGTCCTCGGCAACGGCGACGCGGATATTCAAATTCTCTACAACGTCGCATTCACCGGAACGTCCTTCGTGCTCCCCGTCGTCGTACTTTTAACAGCATTCTACTCCGTCGGCGTGGAGCAAAAGGCAGGATACATTCGCATTTTGATAGGAGGGTTACTCACTGGAAGCTCTGTTTGCGGAATGCATTATGTTGGACAGCTGGGTATCTCCAATTATAAATCCTCATACCATGTCGCCAATGTCGTGGGCTCCGCTATTATCGCTGTTTTCTCCAGTACCGCGGCGCTGGGGATCTTTTTTCGATGGAGAGCAACATGGACAGATAGTTGGTGGAGGCGGGTTATTTGCGCTGGCTTGCTTGCCTGTGCAGTGTCAGGTATGCATTGGACTGCTGCCGTTGGAACAATCTATCGTGAAAGAGATGAAACGGTGGCGCATGGAAACCAGCTCTCCAGAAGTCAAGTAGTTATTATTTGTACGGTTCTGGTAGGCACACTAAACCTAGTTGCATTTTTTTCTGTTGCGTGGAAGCTAACTATACTAGGCGTGTGTTTCTTGTGTGATCTTGTCAGCTTGCGCTATTGTTGCAGGTGGCAATCGACGACGATCGAAGACTCGAGCGCATCAGCTTGTTCTTGCTTGTGCCTACTTTGATCCTGCTGGACGAGTGATGGTGACACCGCAGGCTTTGCTGCCGACAAAGAAGATCGTTGATCACTATATTGGGCGGGTAAGTTTTCATCTCAAACCCAGTTCAGTACTGAGATCAGAGAAATCGAGTATGATCGTAACTAACAATTCAACGTCTAGACTTTTCAAGATGACGACCTCACGCGCACACATCCCACCTTCCTGTGGGCCTTCAGGGCGAGCCGAAATTGGCCTGTTGTAAAAGACATGATCCCCTTCATGCGAAACCGACTCGAATCCGAGCAAGTCGCGATTCAGAAACATGTGCTGTCGCGTGGAGTGGTTATGAACAAGGAAACAGAGCTACAGACAGATTTTGATACATTGTTCAAACAGCTATTCTGTGTATCAGCCCAGGAACTATCAAACGACCTACGACTACCACTCCCGGAACTTGGTACACTCTATGATAATGTTTTGGCAACGGCAATCCCTGTATCGCGACTTTCTCGAGCCATGGGTCGCACGTCCCTACGTACTGGAAAGGGTCAATTACTGTTCAGTGTTCGACAGCTCCAGAAGCACGAAGCGAATCGCATGGCATCGTTGGGATTTCGATTTGCTACAATCGAGCATATCACATCCACTCTATCACGCCGTATCCATGTGCCTGAAGCCAATCTGACAGAGCACCTTCGTGACATGCGCGACTACGCTACCTCTAATCGCTCCTTTTCAGAAGGCGTACATCTAACTGCATTCGTCATGCGTCCGACGGTTAGTGATCATTTCGAGATTCTAACCACAAAGGGCACTGGAAATCCACTCCCATCTTCAACTCTCCCAATGATCCGACTCCAAGTTTCGCATCTAGACTTGATCTCCCACATGGAGGGCTGGTCAATAAATACTTGCTTGAAATATCTCCAATCCACAGCAGCCAAACAAGCCGAACGCAGCATGGACGAATTCCGTGAACACCTGGTCCAAGGCATAACTTCCCTATCAAAATCTCTCCCAGAGGAAATGCGTGCAGCAGCCACATTTTCAGCTCGACCTCTCCTAGCCCCATGCAGAAACTCATCACGTCAGTCAGAAGAATTGCAAACCCAACCACCACAACAATGCACTCTGCTTGCATTTTGCGTCGTCGGCACACTTGATACACAAGTCCCCAACCCCGACTTCACATTCACTCCATTCCGCCTATTCCGTGTCCAGCAGCAAGTGAATGATATCATCGCCGACAGGGATGGCTTCAGCCGCGAACTCAGCCAGGAACTGTATTGCACGGATGTTCGCTCTGGTTCCACGAACTCGGAATCAGATAGGGGTTCCTCGACTCGTTCCGGCCTTTCACGTCTCTGGTCCTCCCGAATGCCTTTCGTGAAACGTCCAAACTCGGGCCATTCGCAAGAGACACTCTTCGAGCCTGGCATGACTGCCACCGCACTGGGTGATATTACCGTTCAGAAGGAAGTGCGTGTTGATGTTACACGACTGAGCGAGAATGCGGCAAAGAATCCGATTACTACACATGATGCGATTGTTGCGGCCGGAGATCAGTCTTTGACACCTTCTACTTATGTTGATGAATTGTATAGCCTTTGTTATGCACCTGGGATCCGATTGCGGCCGGATTCGAGCTTTAACACTGCACCAAAGTCAGAGTTTTAACAGCGTCCCTTTTTTTCATTGTATTTTTTTTCTCCTGGTATCGTGAGGCGTTGGATGGGAGTCGACTGGTGCCAAAAGGCCGAAAAACACACGCACTCGGGGCTGTTTCACCTGAAGTGGAATTTTTGATGTTTGTATAATTTCCAGGTTTTTTCTTATAACTGTCTCAACGGTCAGCAGTCCTTGAGAAGGGCATGTACATAATACCTAACAGTCATCGAATGTATAATAAATGACAAAAAAGAGAAGAAAATTAATTTCACCTTATACAACTTGAAATTCCCGCTACCATATTATATCAGATCATGCGAAGGCCGAAAAAAGGCCGTATTGTATGAACCAGATAATCATAACTCGTCAAAATCAAAGAACAAAACGCTCAACCGACAATGCAACATGCTCCCGAACGAATCAACATGAAATAGAGCGTGATGATGGCAAAGAGAAGAATGAGAAATAGAAATGATTGTCAGTGTAATCTCAATCACCCTTCACCAAAACAAGCTTTGCGATCCCACATCCTCATGCAGCGTTGGGATCCGCCTTTTCTAGAAACGACGGATCCATGTCAATACGTCTTTCGAACTTGGTCCACCAATCCTGGAAACTCTTCAAAGGCACAATATCACGTCCCTTATCCGACTCTGAGAAGCTTGCCAAGAAATTAAATGCGGAACCAATGATTCGCTGCGCAAGTACCTTTGTCGAAATCTGCTTCTGCTGCGACTGTCCCTGACCAGCCAGCGCCGAAGATTCGGACGATTTCTCGCTCTCTAGTGCCGTGAGCTGTGGTGCAATATTCTCAACGGGCTCAATGGAGATACCAAGTGTCAAGACGCCTCCAGCTGCAGCATTTGCAGAGCCCTCGTCGAGCATTTCGTCCTCTTCCTCTGCTTCTGATCTGCGTGGTGCAGAGCCATTGGCGTTAACGGGGAATATGCCGGATGGTTTCTCGTTGGCTAAAGCGCCGATAAAGCGGAACTCTCCCGGGGCCCCGGTGCTTGGATCTGGGAGCTGAGCGTAGACAGCGGCGCCTGTGTTTGGAGGCAGAACGGTTCCCGGTAGAAGGAAGATGACTAGTTCTTTGAATGAGGGAGCGAGGGGGATTGTGAAAGCGAATTTTGTAGCTTGGCCATTTGGTTGACTGTCTACTGCGACGATGTCCGTTAGACACGGACGCCCGGGGATCACGACGGAGAACATTGAATCGGAGGGTTTGTAGGTGTAGCTCTTTGTTTATTTCGAGGGAGTTGAAGAGTAGGAGTCGAGATGAGTGATGGGCGCTAGTTTGCCTTGAGCCTTATGTCTTTGACTTGCGCTTTTTTCCAGCGGATTCCAAGATTCTCTTTCTCTCCAAGCTTGATCGACGCAAGTGACATAATACCCTTATCGGGCCCGATAAGGGCTTGGCACCCCCCTCTATCAGATACCGACGGGATGAAGTGTTGGGGTCATCTTTGTGGAACAAACTATCACAATGGGCAAGTCTAATTTAGATCTCATTCGGGAATGCGATAAGTACTGGCTCCTACGGTATCCTCTGGTTGGTTTTCATGGCTAATGTTCTGCTAGCTTTCCTTACCACGAGGATAATCGTGCTGCCTACGTGGAGACCCTCAACAAGTATCATGCATTTCGAGTTAATGGGTTTGATGCGACATTGGGCTATATCCTAAATTCGGTCGTGGAAAAATTTCCATGGCCAAAAGACTACTGGGTGATTGACTCAGCTGCTCAAACAGTTACACTGAACACGCCCGCAGATGCGACCCCCGAGCACCGCAGTAAGTTGGTCGCTGATAGCATCGCCGAGGCCGTGAAGATCGATGTCTTTGAGGTCCTTCGAGGATGGCGGAATGAGAACTATCCCGTATATGGCCCAGGTGGTCAATTGCTACTGGACATGGAGCGCTGTGCTTCACCTTTGTTCGGTATTGTAAGCTACGGCGCTCATATGACTTGCTACGTCGAAGACGCTACAGGCTTGAAATTCTGGATTCCTCGCCGAGCAAAAAACAAGCAGACATACCCAAGTATGTTGGATAATACCGTCGCGGGAGGAATGTGCACCAACGAGAAGCCTTTCGAGTGCATTGTCCGCGAAGCCATGGAGGAAGCTTCCCTCCCCGAATCAGCCATCCGCTCCGCTATCCAACCGATAGGATGCGTGACGTACAGTCACGTTAGAGATTCACGGGCTGGAGGCGAGACTGGCTTGAGCCAGCCGGAGGTGGAATATGTCTACGATCTAAAGCTTGAGTCGTCCCTGGTTCCCCGACCTGGGGATAACGAGGTTGAAGAATTCAATCTGCTGACGGTCCAGGAGGTCAAAGATGCGCTGGCCAATGGTGAATTCAAGCCAAACTGTTCAGTCGTTATTATTGATTTCTTTGTTCGACACGGTCTTCTCACTCCGGAGAATGAGCCAGACTACCTGGATATCATGTCACGGCTGCATCGACGCTTGGAATACCCACTTGCCTCGCATTGCTAAAGACAATTGTAAATGTTGAATGTTGCCTGCATACACACTCAACTCGACCCATCCAAATACGCATGTAGTTCGGTCTGATCGAGAGTGAACTCTTATTCGAGTTATACCTAGTATATATCTACACGAGTCGACCCATGGACTCGGAATACCTAGACCGCGTGTCTGTGCAGTCACGTAATAAATAGTATTGGCAAGAACGTTCTTAGCAAGCGTGTTAATCCGAGTCGTAAACATCGAGTCACGGTTTGATATTGACGATCATTTATTGGTATACCCAAGTCGATTTCGAAATGCAAAAGTTTGAAAAACGCCAACGCTACACAATCCGACAAAAATGACCTTCCTAGATCAAATACACCCCCAATTTTTTCTAATCATAACCACAAGAAGCCGAACGATATGATCTATTTCTTGAGAAGCAGGTAAACGTGGTCGATCTTCAAAGGAGCAAGCTTCTTGTAAGGGCCCTCCAGGTAGAGCAGAAGGCCACCGAATGATACGAATACAGCCCTGAGTTTCGTTAGTATGTCCGGTTTATAGAATACTGGTAGCGGGCCATAGAACAGCTCCGAGGAATTCCCTACATGGTGTCCTTGGTCGATCCCTCCTCAAATCGGTAGACCTTGCCGTGGCAGACGTAATCGTAGTCATTGGCAAGAGTCTGCTCACCCATGCTGACCTCTCTCCAGCTTGCACGGGTATCCTCCTTGCCCTCGAGAGACAAAGTCGAGGCCAGCGCTAGTGAAAGCGACTCGCCGACAGCGCAGGGGTAGAGCTCCGAGTTCACGTCGAGGGTGAAGGTCAGGGAGGCATCGGTCGACTGGCAAGTCAGACGCGAAACGCGATCGTACTTCTGGGCATTGATGCTGGTGATCTGGAAGTGATCTTCGAAGAGAAGCGGATCGGACATGATGGAATACGACGTGTGGCGGCGTGGGTTTGAGATATACACAGGCAATTTGTAGCTTAGGCACTTGACAGATGAACAAAGCCTCAACCGGTCGTCAGCCTCGAATTGTGGTGGATGAGCTTCGTGGACAAGAATATGAAGGAAGTGAGGCCTGGAGGTGGAGAATCGGAGTTTGGAGCTTTTCTTTTTTTTTCTGCCGCTTTTGGGTTCCCCGCCAGATAAACTACTCTCTGGCAATCAGGTTCACTACACTGACTCTACTATCTGACCATCATTCCTGGAATTCTCCCTTTCTTGATAAATAATGTCATTTCGCAAGCGAAACATCGGTCTTTCGGCCGGCGTCGACCGAGCTGCTGTTCCCAATGCCTCTGCTCAGCCAGCCCCGCCCGAATCAACTCCAGGCATTCGCCCCTCCCCCGATGATGGACGACCAACTACCTCTACGGGAACACTGTCGTTGGATGGACTCCTGGCAGGACATGCAGGTCTCCCCATGGGGAAAATTTTGTTGGTAGAGGAAAATGGGACTACGGATTTTGCGGGTGCACTGCTGCGATACTATGCGGCTGAAGGTGTAGTCCAAGAGCAAAAGATCCATGTGGTTGGCGTGCCGGAGCAGTGGGGACGAAGCTTGCCTGGGTTGATTGGGACAGCAGAGTCACTTGAAGAGAAGCGATCGGACAGGCGCAAGGATGAGCGCATGAAAATTGCTTGGCGATATGAGCGACTGGGCGAATTTGGTGCTGGCATCGCTGGATCTCGAGATGGTAGGCACATATTATCCTTATCGCGATTCGAAATCAATACTGATAAACGCTAGCTCCTACTCCGACCGGTGACTCAGATACCGCTGGAAAGCAACAGAATGCTTTCTGTCATGCCTTTGATCTCACAAAACGTCTCGCCCATCCTTCCATCACCAACATGACCTTCATCCCGCTGTTGCCCTCCAGAGATTCGCCATTCACCTCCATTATCAAACAGCTCCAAAGCGTTATTGCGTCCAGTGCGCCAAACACCATCCATCGCATTGTGATCCCTGCTTTGCTCAATCCCACCATGTACCCGCCCAACGCATGTCAACCCGAACACGTGCTGCAGTTCCTTCACTCGCTGAAGGCTTTGGTGAATGCCCACATAAATCGCATCACAACTATGATCACACTGCCATTGTCACTTTTTCCCCGCTCTTCAGGCCTTATCCGCTGGGTTGAGCTTTTGAGCGATGGTGTGATTGAGCTTTGCCCATTCCCTCACTCAGCCGATGCCCTGGCGACCTCTGGCGCTGCCACATCTCAAGAGGAACCACCCCAGGGAATGCTAAAGACTCATAAACTACCTGTACTGCATGAACGGGGAGGCGGCAATGACCAAAATATTGGACAAGATTGGGCGTTCAATTTGAGTCGTCGCCGGTTCGAGATTAAGCCGTTTAGCTTGCCACCAGCAGAGGGTGATAAGGAGGCCCAGGATGCACCTGCACCTGGCGGAATGCCCAAGAAGGCGGACCTTGAATTTTGAAGAAAATGCATGTCAAAATTCAATTCCTGCAGCTTAATCGTCCTCTTCGTCTTCTTCTTCTTCAAAGTGGCGTCGGGTCCCTGGTTCAACTAGCATATCATCCATCTCAATCTGCTCCGACATCGCAGGTCCTGAATTAGCCATCGTCCGGAGATAGCTCTGGCCATAAGCATCTAAGCCAGACCGAGCTGAAAATCCGCCCAGGCGAGTACGAAAGCGGTTGCCCAAGCAGGATGAAGCTGCTAGCCATACTGTTTGATGTCAGCAATCACTAATTTGCCTTTAATCTTCGACCTTCGAGGGGAATAGTGAGATCTACCAACAAATAGCAGCAGAGGTGCGAAGAAAACCAAGAACAAGAAAAGCAGGAAGTTCATTGTGACGGCTGAGGTACATCAATTGATAAGGATGTTGATTATGAGCCGCCAAAAGCCGCGGAGCTGACACTCATCACCGCCCGCCCAAAGGGGATAAGCGTAGGCGGGGAGCTTTTTTCTTCCTCACAAGAAAAAAATTCAGTTTCTTTCTTCCCTTCCTTGTCAACCTCTCGAGTCTGTGGCTTTGCTGGTCAAATACCAAGACTCGCACTATCTTTAATGGTAAGTCTTTTTATCTCAATCTCCTCTTCACCACCACCCACCTTGCATGATTATTCAAATACAAATCTGTCAATCCCCTGAAGCTCTCTTGATACGTCAAAGAGCACACGTGACTGAGAAACGTACTGGAAAATGATATTCGCCCTTCAAACTTATGTTGAAATCATAATCACTGTGTTTATTGAGCAATTGCTAACATGGTTTTTGCTTCAGAATCTACAAAACGACTTGCAAAATGGACTTGCAACCTACTCTTCCTATTCCGATCTCTTTCATTTCTGGTAGATATCTACTGTTCTCCATTGACGCTGTCACGTACCTGAGACGCGAACACAACATCTGTGGTGTGTTGATTGGAACTTTGCCCCAAATTCCACAACAAAATGTGTTTTTATCGCTGCCGTTGGAGTTGATGCCAGAGGAGGCACGCGTGTTGGTGGACAAGGGTGTAGCTTGCATTGTAGACGAAGCAAAGGCACACAATGGCATACAATCTCTTCTAGAGGAAGATCGCCGACAGTACTTGCACGAATTAGAATCACAAGGCCTTGAAGCTTCACGTATCGTTGCAGAGCGCAAGGAACAGAAAAAAGGGGAATCCTTCAAAAGACATCGCGAGAAGAAAGCCAAGAACAATGCCAACGTACAATCTAAAGAAACCACCAGTGGTGATGCTACGGTTGTATCATCAGCAGGGCCTTCGACTGCCAATGATGAGCCGGCTTCATTAGGCGATTTCTTCGCAGACAATGCCTCTACCCCCCGAACTACTTCTGCGGACACCCCTGATCCTCGCAAGGCCTACGGTGTCACGCCTGCAACATCTTACCCTCCTCTCCCTCATCCATCCACGACGCCAGAGGTCACCCTTTCTCGGCCCGACGTCCCACTATCATACCCTCTTTTCGCCCACATGCACTCTCGTGGCTATTTTCTGTCGCCCGGCCTGCGTTTCGGATGCCAATATGTGGCGTATCCTGGTGATCCTCTCCGTTTCCATTCTCATTTTCTTGTTGTCTCAGCAGAATGGGATCAAGAGATCAATTTGATGGATATCGTTATTGGTGGCCGGTTAGGAACTGGCGTCAAGAAGGGTTTCCTTTTGGGCGGCTCTAAGAAAGAAAAGCCCGAGGATGGGTCTGAGATTGAACGCACTGAGAATTTGCGAACATTTAGCATCGAATGGGCGGGCATGTAAGTGCCTGGCCTCCAAGTTCCTTACGACTTGGTCATGCTGCTGCTCATTGGATTGATTTTTCTTTCATTGAGCGGCCCTCCATTTTCACTCGGACACCCATGTCTCTGACTCGTCTGATATTTATCGACTATTCTCGGTACTTATGCTGTGTCTTTTATAAAAGACCAAACTCGTCCCGATGAGCCCTAGCTTGGAAGAATAGCTAATGGCCTTTTATTTGTTGAGACACAAATGAGATGATTGGCCCAGGAAACAAGCTGAGACGAAACTACCAGCCTGTTCGCGCATTGTTCTGTCAAGTATCAGACATCAATCTGGTTCATATCTCACAATCGCATGCCCAAGACTGCCATGAATGGTCTCCTTTCAATACTGGTCACATTTGCGGGAAATCTTGATCAAATCTAGATCCGCTTAAACGGGGATCAGGATGAATTCATCGATTATGTACAATCACAGTGTCAAAAATCTAGTTTCATATTTGTCCATAACCAAATTCACGACATCTTATTGTCAGAACGCTCATACAGTCAATTCAACTTGCCCGCTGTAGCAGTATTGGAGTAAATGAAAACATTGAAATCTATACATTCATTATTACGCCACAAACGTCTACAAGTAATCGACGTTCCTCCACTTGAACTTCTTATTGGCCCTATTCACTGGCTGGGTTTCAAATTGACTTCCATGTAGCTCAAAGACCAATGGCTTCGGTCCTTCAACTCCAGCTTCTTCCGGTTGCTTCTTTTGATCATCTTCGGCATCAGCCTTTTCAGATGCAGGCAGCGGCACGGTAAAACGAAAAACAGTATGCTCCTTGGGTATTGCTAAAGCGATGTCAGTCACAAACGCTCAAAGATTTAAGTAATAGAGCTTGAACTTACTCCTAACCTTATCCTCCTTCGTAATTATATCAAACGTGAACTTTGTATCTCTCGCCACAATGCCCTTAATGCCGACTCGACCCGCACACCGGCTCCTCACAACCTCCAGCTCTGCCCCGTGGTAATCAGCACTAACAAGCTTCGGGCCATGCGACGCCGGTGTCACCAATCTACTCCGACCGTCGGTCTTTAAGTCAAGAATCTCTTGCATGTACCCAATCCATAGCGTATGCAACCCTTTGAATATAGCGTACTTGCATTCTTCACGGGGTAGATCGTATAGTCCTGTGGTGCGCTTTGCGCGCGCGGACAAAGGCTTTGGGCGTTGGTGGCGGATGAAGTATTCTTTTTTACGGAGACGATGAAGACGGCGCCTTGAGCGGTTGTCTTGTGCGGAGGGAGATGTTGGGCGTAGGAAGAGGGGCTTTTGCTTGATGCGCTCGGTAAATTGCTGGGTTGCTGTGTCGGGTGAGTGGGCGCGTGAGAGGAGTTCGTGGGCGATGTGTGTTTTTGGAGCGGGTGAGTCGGTCATTCTGATGGACGAATTGGGCCCTTTGGCCTTTTTATTCAGATGAAAGGGCGGAAAGAGGTACCAGGTGATTGATGGTCTCTTTCTTGCGGTGTTGAAATATCGAAGTTAGGAGGTTGCGGAGTTGGGAAAAATTATTTGATGTCACCCGCTGATAAGGTTCGCCATAGCTACTAATCAGCTTTGGCCAACTACGCAATCCGAACCTCTTCAACCTTGGGTCCAGGCATTCTAAATAAATAGGCTAAACATCAATGCTTTCTAGAATTTGTTCTATCTATTCTAGCAGGCTATTCACAGTCTCGCTAGTGGACCATCTGGACGAACAATCCCAAGATGCAGACTATTTATCTCGGATATAGACTTGCAGCCTGCCAGTTGCATACATCGTTTAAACTCCTGGTATAGAATGTCGAGCATCAATTCAACACCTTCTTGTCCCTTATACTGCGGAGGAAGATTAAAGTTAGCCTGAAGTCCTGGAAACGCATAAAACCTTTAATCGAACTCACAGCCAAACCCCAAAGCATTGGTCGACCAACCCAACAGCACTCGGCGCCCAAAGCTAGAGCCTTGAAGATATCAGTACCAGATCGAATTCCTCCATCAATATGAATTCGAATTCGCCCACGCGCAGCCTTAGCACAGGCAGGAAGGACATCAAGCGTTGCCGGTGTTTCATCCAGCTGTCGTCCACCATGGTTGCTGATAATAACTCCATCGCACCCATATTCAATAGCCGCTTCAACATCTTCAGGTGTGAGTATACCCTTGATCCAAATCTCCATCTTCGTAAGACTCCTCAGCCACGGAATCTCCTTAGCCCATGAATGCGAATCATCGTTGAAAGACTTGAACCCATCATCATGTGTCTGCTGCTGGATCTGCTCGGCCGACTTTTCCATCATCGGGTAAGCCAATTCAGCCGGGGGCTTGAATGTCTTTCGCACTTCATTGTATCGCACTCCCAGCACGGGGCTATCCGCTGTAAGAAAGATAGCCTTACAGCCTGCAGCTTCTGCGCGACGAATAACTCGCTCTTCTTTCTCGCGGTCTTTCATCGTGTAAAGCTGCATGACGTGGTGGATTGGTCCTACTTCCTTTCCTGCGGCCGTGATCTGTTCGACCGAATGGTTTGCGTATGATGAGACGCCCATATTGATGCCGTGTTTAGCACAAGCCCTGCTTGTTGCTAGCTCGGCATCTGGGTGAGCCATGCCTTGCAGTCCGGCTGGGGAAACACTTAGAGGAAATGCAATCTCTCTGTTGAAGAGAGAAATCTTGGTGTTCACGTTGGATACATCTTTGAGAACACGGGGAAGAATGCGATATTTTTGATACGCCGTAGAATTCTCCTTCACCGTGACTTGAGTCGTTGCTCCAGAGTTGAAGAATTCTACTTTCAAATAGGATACCCATTTCCCTCGTTAGCGTTTTTTTCAGTCTTATCAATGGCTAGCACGGGTTGAGATTTACCTCTAGTTGGGTCCGGAAGTATTCTGGATGCCGCAAATTCAAGATCTGCAAGTGACAGTATTTTGTTCATTACCATTGCTTCCAAGGTTCCTGCCCAGGTGTTCGGAGTGGAAGTTTGTCGGGAAAGTGAGCTCGGGGAGATACGATGAATCAGAGATCGGAAAGATGTGCGAGGGTTGTGCTGTGTTGGGAGACTGGTGCGGGGAGCACTACTCCACATGTGCACATATGTCGCGGGGTCGACGAAGCAGAGTCTAAACTTGACTAACTAACTACCTTGCTTCTCTAAAATTTCATTGAATTTGGATATGTTTTCACTGAACAGAAAGCGAGAAGATTGCCATTTCTCAGATAGCTGGATTGGAGAACCCACAGCTGATTGTATGTGTGTACAACCGAATATGAACTTGAAGACAAAATTGATTGATGCCAGGCATTGTGATATACCTTAGTCAAACCTCGGATATACTAGTAGTGTAGCTGCGCCATTGATAGACGTTCAACGATGATGAGGGTAGTAAGAAAGTCGAGAGCCGAGGATATTTCATCTCATGTTTCCCAGGCTGATATTCTAGTTCTGCAAAACTTGAAACAGCCCATCAGCAAGATCTGTCATATCCTTAACTTCAAGCCCCTTGAGACCTGCGACGATCTCGTCAACAACTGCCTGGGGAAGTCCCTCTTTCTTTCGCGAGTAGATGTCAATTCCAGCAGGTGTGAAAAGCGTCTTAGCAAAGTACGTCACTACCCACTGGTTACCATCATCTGTATGACCGAAGCCAAGGCACTCCCAGTGAGAACTTGCAATCATCAGCCATCCTTTCCCCCTCCAGTCCCAAGCACCTTGATTACCTAGTCATCGTTAGCCATCTCTATTGCCAGGGGCTGGGGCTCATTGGGACCCTGTTGCTTACCTGGAGATGGCGTATCAATTCCCTGGACTGTCTGAACCTTCTCAGACTTAATACCCTGATAGCTGACAAGATCATCAATCTTAACTATCCCCTTTGAATCGGCAGGGAGGGTCGTGTAAGTAATATTGACGTTTCGTTTATCCTTCCACATAGGAAGCGTTGAGTGCGTTACATGCCATGTTCCAGCGAGAAAGTCGTTCGTCGGCGGTACACACTTGCTGCCATTACTGGAAAAAGCTTTTGGAAGCCCAATCGTGAGTTGTGATGTCATTTTGTGGCTTTGCGATGCGAAGCTCTAGGGAGGGACAGGGGCGTTCGCGGGTGTTTATCACGGAACTCGCAGTTCCAAGGTTGGTGCCGATCAACTGGCGTCATAGGCGATAACAATCCCACCCAAAGTCAATTTCAGGTGTTGATTTGATTTATTCCCTACACACGAGGAATCTAAAAAAAAGGAAGCGCGATAAAATCAAACACGGATCAGTGGTTGATTGTTTAAAATATTTTATCTTTATGATTGAAAGGAGAATCGCGAGTTCTCTCAAGTGCTAAAGTTTATACAAATCAAGCCTTTTGGTTGGTTACTGTGGGCGGTAGCCCTTAGCACTTATCTGGAGGCATTCTACCGTTTAGCACTCCATCAAAATCTTTGGTTTAGGCGGTTAGTCTTGGGGATTCTGTCGGTCCTTTTCATATATCTTTTGAATCATATTTTAAATTATGTTTAGTATGTATTCTGCTGTTGGATATTAAGATGCTATGAAGTATAAAATAGTGGTATTGAATTAGATTAGATTGATTAAATTAGATGAGATCAACTGATCCGATTGAATTAAACTGGATTGGATTGGATTGGATTGGATTGGACTAGTATAGGATACAGTACATAGGTACATAGGTAGAGTGATTAAGACTTCTTATATAGTCAACTGGTGATCTTAATTTGTTATATGTGCATATAAACTTCTTAAATCTACTAGTCGAAGTCCAAAAAAGAGTCAGCACTGGACTCAGGCGCGTAAGCGCGGCCGCACTTCTTGCAAATGATTTATCCTATGAACTGGGGTGTGAGAGGGCGTGAGAAAAACGCTGTCGGGCAAATCACTTCGACAAATGCAAGACACATTAATTACCGTACTCAACCTGCTCCTTGTCAGCAAGAATGGCATCGCGGTAAAAAGCCATGTCGAAACTACGAGGATGGAACGTTTTGATTTGCCGAGTTGGCAAGATCCACGACACATCCTGAGTGGTGAAGTCGCCACTAGCAAGCGCTGTATTCGCAAGTGCAACTTGCTTTGCGACATCTCTATCCGGATCAGACGCAACTGCTGATGCGAGATCGCACCAGTAAACTTCGACAGGATCGGGATCCACCCCAAGAGTTGTGTTGCATGTGTTACCATCGGGGAGTGGAAGACTACCGCTTGCTTCCAGGGCACTCAAATCAGCGCCGTCATCAGTGGTTGTGGAAATCGTTTGTCTCTCTAGAACATCCGACCAACCACCGCGGAAAATGCAGTATTCGTGCTACTGGAATCTGGTTCTTTCACACCCGACTCACACCAGCAGTGGCCCTCGAATTTGGGATCCACGTCAACAAAGCGAGTGACATTTCTGCTAAATAAGTCGTTTGCATCAAGGACCGCGGCTTCGATGACCTTATTGAGGGATGTCACCAGGTCATTCATTTCGGCTCTTTAAGATTTTGTGAGCCACACGTCAGGCCTGAGTGTGATCCACTTTGTCCCACCCCCAGTAGCGGAAATAAACTTCATTGCATTCTGTTGTATCGGCATTAAAGAATCTTTGGTACCCAGCAATGTAAATATTGAAATCCTGAGCAAGCTAGTATTAACACAAGATTCAGATATGGGGATACTAGGTAACGGGATTTTGCTTTGTCCATCCGATGATCCGAAGGTAAATGGAAGTGAGTTTATCCTGTAACCCGTCTGCGCCAGTATCCGCCATAAGCTCAATGCTTGAGGCTTTTCGCTGCGCTTTTATAAGTGCTTAACACACCACGCAGCATCCCAGCCGATGATAGCATTGAAATATCTCAGGAAGCAATGCTTGACAATACTGGAGAAGCCCAAGTCATTTCCACCAATCTTTATGGTAGCTAACTCCACAGGCTTAAAAGAATCAAATGGATCCAGAACACGCACACGTACGGAGTACAGAGTGCTCCGTCCACAGCAGATCCCGAGAATCTGGTCCTATAAAATATTAAAAATCACCGAGTGCCCAAGAAAGCTCCAATAAACCCAGTGGCAAGGGTGTTACAATGCGGACGGGCATACAAAAATACGGGGCGTAATCTCGCATCCTCGCATCCCAGAAGATGCGGCAATGCGCTGGCAACCGTAGGATGAGAATGCATGTCCCGTCCATACGACATGCATATGCGTCTGTATCAACCTTTTAGGTATGCAAATCAAATCAATACTGTATTTTAGGGCCCGACAGTCTGGGAAGGGAGGGAGAAAGCGAAGAAAAAGAGGGGCGAGTATTGACAGGGATTAACAGATTTGCAGGATTGTCGACAACGCACAGGACAAAGGTACGATATTATCACATCGATAGACAATTCCTATGCATCCACCCGTTTTTGGTTGAGATTCCGTACTAAATTTCCTTTTTACACGAATTTCTTTTCAGTGGAGTCTTCCGTGGATGGATTTGTTATGGGGAAGATGGGATCCGGGACGTTTCGGTTGAAGTTTTAATGTCTATCAGTTCTTGATTGGGTTAGTTGACCGTTAAGACCCATCGGATGTCCGGTCTATAATGTCCAGCCACTTTGATTGACATTTCGACCGGGATTGAAATGAGATTCCCGGTGGTTTGGGTCAGGATTTGGAGCTTTTGCCCCCCTTGCTGATAATCGTCCTTGCTAAGCTGGCGAGTCTATTCTACTTTATTTAGAATTGATGAGGCGCGCGATACATCGAATGTGTATGTTTAAAGTTTAAAACATGCGCCTGGGGTCTCATTCAAATGCTGATGACTCGGAAGATGCTGGTTTTTCCCTGCGTAGCTTCGACCCAGGGCTTTGGGTCTGGTCGCTTGCTTGAATGCAGGGGTCTTGGTGACAGCGGGGCACTCTGGCATTCGGTGTTGAGCAACGTTTATTTATTAATCATATGATATTTTAAGACGGAAACTACACTGCATGTACTTTTGAATGCGAACATGGAAGAACTGGGCACAGAGGATGTTGGCGGGGTTCAAATTAATAAAAACGCTCATACTAGACTGGGAATCTGGTAAGCGAGGTCGTTCTGCGTGCAACGTGCCAACTCAGCCATAGGGGCTTGCATTGGGCTCGGTAGTGTCCGGCGCAATTAATACTACCAAGAAGTTGAGCGTGCAGATTAAATGCTCACATTGGTACTTGTACTCGGTAAACAAGGCCCGAAAACCATGAAATAGAGTACAATTTCAAAACCAACCATATGTATACCGCTGTACAGATAGCTTCATCCAGCCCTCGTACCATTTGTACGGCGACACCAAAAACAGGTATATGGGTCTCGGGAGTTCAGACCCAGCCCATTCCATGCCCCTCCCAAGCCACCCTCCCCACAATCTCCCAAACAGGAAGTCAGTTAGGCCCAAGCGTCAGTATCCTCGGAGCCGGGAATGGCGTTTTCCAGAGCCATGGGCAATATCTCCGAGCCAATGGAGATGAAATCTGGCTTTTATCCTCGGGATGTAAAAATACTTTCGACATCCGTGCTATTTTAGTGCGGATTTACTGCTAACCCCTGATGAAACTAGAACGTCAATCCTGCATCCTCTGGGATTTATGCGCATCTTCCTGGAGGATCTGATTGTGGGGTGTGTTGTTTTTTTTCTTCTAGATGCACGAATAAAGATACTGTGCAGGCATAATTCCGAAATGACGCGATGGCGTTGATGCCATGTTTTGGTACTTCAAATTGGTTCCGGTTGCTAAATTGGCCAATGTCCACTTGTCAAACGGGTCGGTCCGTTCACAATCCGTGGATGGATTCCAGTGGAGGCTACGTATGTGGCAAGTTTAGGTCTCGGAATATGAGTTCAGATTTCTTTATCTCTTTCAGCGGGAGGGGTTATTGTTAGTCTGTACAATTTGTAATTTGGGGAATGGATGTTGCACTCCGCTTGGATGTTTCGGCCGGTTGTGCATCGGTGGATTTGGATATGATCATGATTATATTGGAATCGTATTGTATGATCGGGATGGTTCTATCTTCAATTGTGTTACGTGAATAGGCTAGAGATTGCCAGGTGATCCAGACATGTGGATACAAACGTGTGACTGAGGTATGACAGTGAATCAAAAAACTAGAGGAAAATCTTCCGCGGATTTTCACAGCCTTATTCGGTATTTCAGGGAGTTAGCGGTGGGATATGATAACGGGGAGGAAGACGCGGCTTGAAAGTGAGACTGGCACAACGTAATGATGTCGACTCGCATGGGTTCCGAACGGAATTAAATTAAAGATGGGACCGAGGGTGTTCATGTTGTCCAGATGGGGAACCCACGCCGTTAGGACCCGCTTTAGGAGGTCCAGAATGTCGAAGGAAAGGCTCCGCTATAGAAATGGTTAGATCTCCAGATGATAGAAGAACGGTTCTGATACATAATGTAAACTATTGATTGTCTGAGATTGGAGAAATTGATCCGACCGAGACTATGTGCCGCGCGGGATGAAAATGAATACTACCTTGTCCAGGGATCCCTGCCGCAGATTGGCATTCGGCGAGGGAAAAGGAACTAACTTATCCGAGCCCAGGAGATCCTGGCCAGAGCTCGAAATTACCTTAAATCATGAAACCATACGAAATGGTGTGACTGGATCATGCTAGAAGCAGGTATTGTAGGTCGAAGCGGAGATCAAGTGGAGAAGACGCGAACGAAAAGCTAGTCCCATATTTTGCAGGGGATCAGGAAATTATCCCACTGTATGTTTGTCTGCTATGGTCGCAACGAAAAACCAGTAATCGATGAGGCCCGGAGACCCGCACAGAAACAAGACAAAAAGCACAAAAAGAAAATAATATGCAAACGAAGCAGAAGAGTGATGGCTCTGTACATGCGCCTTACTCCATTATATTCAGGCCTGCTAATTTTTCTTCTACCCGCCGGAGTATTTCGGGGTCAGGTTCTCGTTTGATTTTCTTCGGTCTGTAAAGAATGTTAGCACGTTCCTTTGTATATAGTTCGAATGAGATAAGGGGAAAGAAAACATACGGAATTCGTATAGTTTCTTCACATTTGGCCTGGCCACATTTTCCACAACTATTCGCCCCGTCATTGAAATCGGTCTCGCAGACATGACATATGTAATGGACTCTTCGACGAGGTCTCCTAAACGTCCGATCGGGCTTCAATTTCGGCAGATCAACATCGCCGGGATACCCATCTGGATATTTATCAGGTTTCGGCGGTTCACGCGGGCACCTCTTGCAGCGAACATGCTTGCAATTGGCGCACTCCTTGGAACCAGGAGCGAAAAGCGTATCGCACCCGTGACAGATACGGCGCACACGCTGGCCCACATTCTTCTTGACCAGATCCTTGCCAGAGCCCGAGGGCCTCGTCAGTGGCGCAGTTGGATCGCCAGTGTATCGCAAATGGGGCGAATAGGAGATACCGCCATGCTGAGCACGGATTTCGGGGAATTTGGACTTCGAGATCGATGAAGAGGGGTATGCGTTGGGGTCTTTTTCTTGAATTGGTGGGACACGAGGACACTTCTTGCAGCGTGGGTGTTGGCAGTTGACGCAGACCTTATCGGGGCCGAAGGTGGTTTCGCAGCGGTGGCAGGTGCGGCGGACTCGCATGCGAATTGGTTTGGTGACTCGGGTGAGTTGTAGGTCAGTTGGAGATTTCCATTCACCGGGTTCGAGAGTCAAGCCATATTTGGTGAAGAGGGCGCGGGCTTTTTCTTGTTGGACGGTGCTGTAGTCGGCGAGCATGGTGGGCTCAGCGCCGGTCGACTTGCGGAGTGGGGTGGTTGCGGCGGTCGCAGCACTATAGAAAAAAAAAAAAGAGAATGGTTAGTAAAGATATCCAAATTCCACGCCATTCATGTTCTATCTTCCAATTTAACTTCGACAAGATAATTGGGAGGTATAGGGAGTAGATCATACGCTGGTGTGCTGGACGAGGCGGGCACCTCGGGGAGAGTAGCGACCGATTGGCGCTTAGAGCTGGAGCGCGGTCGCAAAACGGTTCTCATACGCTTGAGATATTTCGACAAGCCCTCTGGCTTGTCGCCTTCGGGGCGACCAGGATTGTCTTGCGGCGACATGACGGGAATCTGAGGTTGGCCTTATGCGATTGGGGGGTAGCGCAGGAATGCAATGGTGAATGCTCGGTCGCAGATCAGTGTAAATTGGAGAAACCGATCGTCTCATTCCATATAATCTCCCAATCTTTCCACGAGTCCCCCAGCCGTGATCAAGTTGTATGCGATTTTGCGAGAGGCGCCACCAGGTTTATGGTTTACCGGGATTAGAGCACTAGGGTTTTGTCACAAGAACCCGAGCCAGCGAGTTGGGATTTGCCGACCCAGCGGAGAGGAACGCAGCAAAAGAATAAGAACCCAAGTCAATAGGTCTTTTTTATATCGGAGGGAAAAGGAGGCAAGTGTAGGGGGGGGAAGTCGTGCCAGTCGAAGAAGCACACCTCTGAAGAAGAAGAGAAAGAGGGCGAGCAGCTCATTATACTAATAATAAAAAAAAAATACGGTATAAGTGGTAAAGGGTGTATGGAGGCAAAGCTTGGGGCACATGGGGGGCTTTCCAGTCAGTTGGGTCGGTATGACTGTCGAGCTTGGGGACTTGGACGTATTCCCAGAGTATCAGTTCCTGGTTTTCGTATGGGTACAGCCTCCCTGGAACCAGTCTCGGTAATCACTGACAGCCCCGCCAGTGACCAGGATATCATTTCCAGAGTTCTCGTTTAGTTGGTGGTATTGGACCCGACAGTGAGGTACGTATTGGTCGGGGAGGACATGACATCTGGTACAAGGGGATGACCTGGTAAGTAATAAAAATGGAAAGATTACTGAATTAACTGAATAAAAAAAAGAAAAAGAAAAAGTTTGTATCAAAAAGAAAAAATAAATAAATAAATAAATTTCAACAGAGATCCGGTGTGTAACTCTACGTCTGGCAGGTGGGGCATCCCCATAACACCAATGACACTCGCTACATTTAGGCTTTCCTCTCCACTTGCACTGCTCCTGGAACAAACCCCGAGCAAAAAGAAGACCGTGAAAAGGAAGAAAGAAACAAAATAAAATACACAGAACAATGCCTCAACTCTGTGCGTCTAGTCTAGAATTGTATGGTCCCAACGCATTGGAATGTCGTACTTTTTTTTCTTTTTTTTTTTTTTCAATTTCTATTTTCTCTAAAGGCCAAGTGTCAAAGTGTCGTCATATCCACTCCAAATACATCTAGCCAGCGCTTGCCGATACACACGGGGCTTTATCTCTGTTGGAAAAGGAGAGTCCCCAACATGAGACTATTACGCCTATCGAAGCCGATCAATGGCCTGGTCCAAGTGGACACTGTCGGGGTCTCCAGCGAACCAGACGGATGTACCCGTGTGTTTTCGGCTGCGTTGCCTGATGGAGTTAATTTCTATGGAGCGGGGAAAGGCCAACGGGGAGGAAAATGATGCCGTTAACTAATGTCTGGGTCTGGAATGATAGGAGGGCCGATCAGCAGGGTGAGGAACATCCTTTTTCATAAATTTATGGATTTCACGATGGGGAACGGAAGGATTGATGGCCGATTACCGAGATGACGAGGCGATCTTCAGGAATCATGCTCTGTATTTTTGCTTTTTTTTTTAGGCGAGGACACATCTGGGCAGACAATATGGGGGCCTGGCCGTGCAGATTGACTTATTCAGGAGAACAATGCAATTGTAAACTAGAGCGCCTCGAAGCGCCTTGGTGCGCTCGACCCGCTCCAATCTGGCAAGGGCCTCTTCTGTCCATGTACTATGCTAAGTACTGGGCACGCTGTACTCTGTATAGAGTACAGAGTATGCAATACTTGTGAACGACCACGTAGAAGCTCACGAGAGAAAAAGGAATCATCTTTCCCCATATTCTTTGCCGCTCTCCACCATTGATCCCAGCTAATAACAAGATGAAATATCAAAGTTTATTGTGGTGAACTTTTTTCGTGTATTTGTCAGTCCGCTTCTTTCTCCGTACACGAGGCTAGTCCAAATGTTCGGCATTTGGATAGCTGCGACCTCCGAGAAAGGCTAGATTTCCATTTAACTATTGACAGTCAACGGCTAACATGTCAAACGGAACATTCTTCCTAGTTATTCAATAGACGGAATAAGAAAATGACTTCTTGCCTAGCGATTTCAAAGATTGCTACCCAGCTGTACTTTATGACGATCCACAGAGAAGTAAATAAAGGATGTCCATACTATGTACGGAGTATTGTAGCACTTGCCGAATTAGCCCGAAGTCAGTCTAGGTAATAACAGCACTGAGTCCGCTGGGTCTTCAAAGATACTGCACATGTGCATGGAAAAAATCCAATCCCTGCGACCGTTCCAATCTTTAAACCAAAAATAAAATAGAAACCGACCCAAAAACGCCCAGCATGCATAATGCATGACACGATAATGGACCCAAGAATTAAGAAAGTACCAAAAGGAAAAAAAGAAGCGGCATCCATGAACCCCCCCTGTTCCATAAGATCGCGGGCTAAGAACAGACTAGCCAACCGCTTACGGAGGCAATGCCCCGTACATGGTTTCATAGACATCATCGTGCATACAGTATCAGGAGGGCCACACATAACGACCCAGACTCATGGGTCTTGACGAAACTTACCTCGACCCTGGTATGAACCCGGAATTAGAAATTGGAATTGGAACTGGTACTCGGTACGGACCCAATCGCGCACCACAAGCCCCCCGTACCCAACCCCGACAATTCCAACCCAAGGAAACAAAAGAAAGACTAATCACTATTCGCACTAATGATTGACAGATCGTTAAATCGATCTTGTCAATCTGGGAAGGAAAAGGCAAATCAGACTTTGGGGCTACGGACACTGGCCGTGCTACTACAAGAAACTACTGCAGGCTAATTAAAGCGCAACTCCTGAACGGCTGATCCTTCCATATGTATTAATTTATCCCTCGTTGCCCAACGGTTCCACTACTTGCAACTGAACTCTAGTCTTCCCGCCTGTGACGCGCCCTGATGGATTCCGCCGGGGTGGGGGGGGGGGGGGGGGGGGGGACGCTTTTTTTTTTTTTCTTTCTTTTTACTTCCCCCCCGCTGCAAGGAAGTGGGCACCAGGTCTTACCAGCACATGGACTCGGACTAGAAGATGCAAAAAACACGGGTGGTGGCGGATTTTGATCATAGAGTTAGAAATAAGCTAGCTTAAGAGGGGGGGGTTATAAAATACGGGCAAAGTCCTCTGTAATGTACTCCATACGGCGGACTCCGTACAAGTGCACGATACGTACCAGAGATGTTCCGAGCCACGAGCTGAGAAACGGCCCTCTCGATGGCATGATACAGCCGAGCTTCTCCGTGAACTTCCAAAGCTTCGAACGATCCGTAATAAGATAAATAAATTAAGAAAATATGCTCCGTGCTCCGTACATAGGTACATCATTGCAGTGGCCACCGTGTCTGCAATGTCTGCAACCATCCATACCGCCGACCCAAAGCTCTGGGAAGGCAATAGGAGCCATGGAAATCACCGAGGAGCTTTGGCAGCACAGTTCATCAGGGTGGTCAGTGCCTATGGCCCTTTCCCAGGTCCCCGGGAACTGCTGGGTCAGCTTGACCAAGGTACATCCGGAGGCGGTCGCACCACGTCCATATCCACTATGTATTGTAGAGCACTCTCCAGCCAACGGAGTGACAAATGCGGCGTTGGTTTTTTTTTTTTTTCCTGGGAACTTTTTTTCACGATACCGATCGCCGGGATCCAGGTGGGGTCTTCGTGATGGGGGAAGTCCCCACTTGGTGCCCCAGTGCTGGGCGCTCATTGCCCGGAGTAGCGGGTCGTAGGTTTGCTGGCTTGACCGAATGGGGTTCGCTTCGGGGGGATCGAGCGTCGTACATGTAAAAGTAAGTGTATTGTATGGTATAGAAGATGGTCAGTTCACGGTGAGGGTTGCATGGTTGCACAATTTAGATTTTATGTTGTGGATTGGGGATGGAGGGCTGTGATTTGTTGTTTGTGTTTTCCGGTCGGATCATTAGGTTCTTGATCAATGATTGTCGTCGTGGCTTCTTAGTGCGATGGGTTTGGTTGATCTGATCTCATTCTTCATTCCGGTCGCTATACACTGAACACGAAGCTAAAGAGACGCTATCGCTAGTTACGCTGACCGTTGAAATTCAATTCAGGGTTAATTTCAAAGGTCGTTCTATTCAAATGTTGTTTTGTCATCTTTCTATACTTTCTTCGTTTTCTTCTTCTTGTATCTGCGCTTTCAATTGAGATACAGAGTCGTAAACACTACCCTATACAAAAGCATACAAAGTTTAGTACATCGACACGGAGTACTCAACCTTGGAAAGACACATTCTTCTGTCCAGCTGGACATCCGCCCCATGCATTCTTCCTCTTCTTCTTTTACCCTTCTAGCTCTTAGCGCATATCTACTGCACGCTAGGTGTGCCCGCCTCATACCCTGAATAGACAAAACTCCAAATAAAAAAGGTCACACGCTTCAACGTTCATTCGCCACTACACACAGCCTGTTTCCAAGTGGCATCTCTCGCTACCACCCCCAGGCGCCATCGATGCCGATGGCGTCCACATGAAGCATGCATTCTAATTAATTTAAACTCTCCCGGATATCCCCCAGAGGAGAGCGTGGCGTGATATTCATTTATTATGTCAGGCCAGTATGGATGTAAACTTTCAGCATACGATGGGAGCCACTTAGAACCGTGGGAGTTCCCAGGGCTACTTCTCCCGCCCCCAGTCCGGCGAACTCCGAGTCTCAACTAAAGTTTAGACAGCGTACCAGGAATGTTCTAACCAAGTGGGCTGGCTACCTGAACAGCCGGACAAAACCGTGTTTGAATTTTTCCCTCGTTTCGGTTTTGGTTTTTCTGTTCATAGAATGTTACGGCGGACTATGGAGTCGCACCAACGAGATCAAAGTTTTGAAGGATGAGTGAGAATGAGAAGAGAGGGGAAGGGCTTAGGGCGCATTTCGACGATCAAACCTCTTTTCTAGGGGCCAATCGTCTTCTCATGTTTGGAACCCATTTGCTCGAGCCAAATGAAGTCATGGAGGCTATTGGACCAGAGTATCTGATGGGATCTACAATCATGTACGCCACATGGAGACTATAGCCGGGCTGGGCAAGGGAAATAGTAGCGGTCGATCATCGTGATGGTGTTTGATGGTTCTTCATGTCGGCTGGCGTTAGGGTTCCAAGGCTGGCCTGAACTATAGTTCGCGATTCGCTGAACGTACTATACAGTAAAGTTCTACTGGAGTCAGCTCAGATGTTCGCACCTGGTGTGTATGGCTGGATCTGAACGACCGGCCATTGAGAGGATAGAATCGCAATTCCAAATTTCTTGAATGTACAGGTATACAGTTCAGCTACGGGGTACGTGGGGATGGGCTAGTATTGCAGGGATAAACCGGTCCCTCGGATCCTTCAATGCCTTACTGTGGATGACTTATCGAAACGATCCACGAGTCAAGGCGGCTGAAGCCGGTCAAGCAATGTCAAGAGTCGAATTGAGCTGAATCCCTACATACTACTAGTTCACCAGGTGACCGAGCCTGCAGGCGGCACCGTTGCAAATCATTTACAATGTGATAGATCGAAGTGTTCGACGGAACAAAGCCGAGCGATCTCGGCTCTTAGCATCTCGCTTATGTAGATTGATGTCCAGTGGGGCTCTAAAGCAGCACAGTATTTTGGACAGTAGTTGGCTTATCATTCTCCAATGGTGCTGTCCAGTTTAACCAAACGCCCAATTTATACAAGACTCCAGCCTGGATATGTTTTGATAGAACGCATTCCGCCTAAACATGCTGCACTTATAATAATCCACTTCCTGTCGTGTTCGTCGTTTAGTCGGAGCTTTGCAGCTTCTCGGCGATGGAGGTGATATCTTCGTCAGACTCAACCTCAACCACCCTGTTTACTTGAGCGGTTGTCCGCATCAGTTCCACCGCACCGGCGTACATCATGCGCTGTGATGGATTGCAGTTCTCAGGCAACCAATAGAGGAGGACGTAAGGGACTGAGAGACGGCCGTCTTTCTGTCACACACCGCTGCATTAGCACTATTCCAATTGAATTGTCACATATACCAATAACAGAAGTGATTGACTTACAAGTGTCAGTGGGTGACTGAGGAGAATATATCGAGGTGATGATTCAGGAAGGTCATCAGCTAGATCTTCCATCTTAGAGTAGACCTCGCCGTCCTGGGGGCGGATTTCTTGGCTCTTTGCATCAATGATATCTAGCAGGTTGAATTTTCAATTAGCGGAGTTCAAAATCTATCATCGGAGGCTCTTATAAGACACAGATCACTTCCAAGCCAGGAAGTATCACAATGACTTGATAAGGATAAAGACTGAGGCGGGACGTACAAATGATAGCTTGCGGATCTTTAGCTCTCGACGTGCCGAGACGGAACTTGCGCAGTTTCTCTTTAGTCTCCGGAGAGAAAGAATATAATCGTGATTCGGACTGGACAAGTTAGCGTGGCTCACAGTCGAAGCTTGAGTCCGATGCAGGTCGCATGATGTCCACATGCCCATATGCGACAACAGTCGTTGACAACTCACCATGCTGAGAATGAGACGAGAGGTATTGATCCCAGCAAAGAAACGCCTTTGATGTTCGGATGGGTTCAATCAGCCCTTGATTAATCTTCGATCGAATGATTGTTGAGGTTGAGTGGACAACGAACGACGGACGCGGGAACAGCTCGTCGTGATCAAAATGCGGGCGGAGCATTCCCCCTCCCCCACTCCCCCTTCACAATTCCAGACTCTCCACTTCCCTCCTCTCCCTCCTCTCTAGCCTGTGTAAATACTATCTGCATTCATGCTGAGCCGTCTGAACCAACTCACTCGCCACATATCACGCCCCCTATTCAAACCCGCGAGTCCGATTCTATCAACTCCGTCCCTGAGCCCGATATCAGGTCTGTCCGCGATGACATCAGCCGCGCACCCCAAGCCCATACACACAGCCGCATGCCTGATCATCGGCGATGAAGTCCTCGGCGGAAAGGTCAGACCAATCATTCATCCTAAGCGTTCAATTCACGTTATTGACGATCTCTTCAGACAATCGATACGAACTCGCCCTTCCTAGCCAAGTTCTGCTTCTCCCTCGGAATCCAGCTGAAGCGTGTCGAAGTCGTCCCCGATGATGAGGAGGATATCGTGGAGGCTGTGCGCCGTATGAGTTCACGCTACGACTTTGTCGTTACAAGCGGAGGCATTGGTCCAACGTCCGTATACCCATCCCAATTCTTATAAATACCACTAACAAGTCCCAGCCATGACGACATCACCTACGCCTCGATCGCAAAGGCATTCAACCTCAAGCTCGAGCTCCACAAACCAGCCTTCGAACGCATGAAGAAGCTCTCCCGTCCACACCCCCTCCAACCAAACTTCGACTGGGAAACCCCCTCGCCCGGCCTGACCGCCAAACTGCGCATGGTCGAGCTTCCCTTCGACCCGAAAATCCCCGCAGAGCAGCAGGCTGTCTTCGTCGCGGATGACATGTGGGTACCTATAGCTGTTGTCAATGGAAACGTACACATTCTCCCCGGTGTGCCCCGACTCTTTGAGCGATTGCTTGAGAACCTCAAGCCGTCGTTGATTCCTCGTCTCTCTGATCCGGAGGGCAAGGGCACTTTCCGGTTGATGATTAGTACGCCTTTGCCAGAGAGTGCTGTTGCGCCGTATCTTACTACTCTTGCGGCTAAGGTTGAACCCCAGGGTGTTAAGGTTGGTAGTTATCCTAGATGGGGAAAGAAGCGGAACACTGTTACGCTTGTTGGAACTGATAAAGATTTGATTGAGAGCTTGGTTAAGGAGGTTGAGACTGGTGTGCAGGGTACAAGGGTCTCTAAGGAGGATGAGCTGGATCCTCTTGAGGAAGACCAGGTTTATAGCCAATAGGCGGTAGAAAGGTTTGTATAATAGCCATGTGTGATTTGTTTTGACTCAATTTTGTGTGGGCTAGATGCATTTCAAGCATATAGAAGTATGTGGAATACAACCTACCTTGACGAATCTCAGATATGGCTTTAGTTGTCTAGAGCTAGATGGGTATGAGGCCGAATGATGTGCACAATGTTAACATTGAATCAATCGCAAATACCCAGCCCTCAATTTCTTTGCCAATACCTACTACATATAATATAAAGCACGCCATGAATGATTTGATAGCAAGGACCCCCTGCATCGTGGAAGGACTTATATTGACAGCCGCGTCGTCTCGCATCGCGAGACCGACAAGATGATAGACAAAGAGATGGTGACCATGACATAAAAAAAAAATCTTTCGCAAACAAAATAACATAAAAACAAATGACAATAAAAATAGCAAAACTGGCGGAACAAAAGGGGAATCAAAATTCATGAGACGAGGTTGGCGTCAAGGGTCGGCAGTCACCGTGCAAATTGCGAAAGACCGTAGTGGAAGTCCGCAGCACAAATCGAGAAACCACTTTTTCCTCTTGGTTTGTCGTTTCCTTAAATCTTTCTCCCCATTCCACTGCAATGGGAATCATTATAAGTATCCTTCTCTCTCTTCCATCCTATTATCCATTCATGACCTGTAGTAATGTGTCGTTGTATCCCGACATATGCGTCCTTCTTTCCGGGGGATGTGTTTTTTTTAAAAATCGTATTGTGACTCGGCAAGAAACGAAAAAAAATTAGGCTTTGCGGGTTGTCGTAAACGTTGAGCCCGTTTACATAACGACACACTTGGAGCAGCAGCCGGCGCTCTCGCCGGGCTCGCTGACGTCCATCTTGCCCTCAGGTTGGCGGGCACCGAACGCACCAGAGCCGGAGGGGTAGGAGGACATCTCCTTGTTGTAGCGGCGGATTTCACGGACGAGGTCGTAGAAGGCGTTTTCGACGTTGATGCGGGACTTGGCGGAGGTTTCGATGAACTTGCAGCCGAACTGTCGGGCCAGAGCCTCACCCTCTACAGAAGAAACAAACAACAGGTTAGCTTGGTGAATTGTGATCCGGGACGACCAGCTGCGTATTTGGGAGAGCAAATCGATCACTGAAGGGGATTTGGAGGGCGAGGTTGGAAAGATGTACCTTGCTCAGAGACCGCACGCTCCTTCTCTAAATCGCACTTGTTGGCCACGACGATGATGGGGAAGTAGTCCTTATCCTTGACACGGAGAATCTGCTGCTGGAAGGTCATGATTTCTTCGAAAGATTGGCGTGATGTTATGGAGTAGATCAACAGGAAACCCTCGCCGGTGCGCATGTACTGTTCCCGCATTGCCGAATACTCCTCTTGACCGGCTGTATCGAGGACATCCAACAGAGCGACCTCATCATCGATGACACACTGCTTGCGGTATGAATCTGGTGGATAGGACGAAAGCATGAGTGGTTGGGTTCGACATGGCGTAGGGGGAAGTTGATTCGGTGGAAGACAAGCTCACCTTCGATTGTTGGGTCATATTCGTCCACGAAGTGGCTCTGAATCAGCTGGATCGTCAAACAAGACTTTCCGACGCCACCACCGCCGACGACGACTAGCTTGTATTCTCGTAGGAACTATGGTGGGGAGGAACGCGATCGCAAGGTCAGCCATTGGAGGGAGATTCTGGAGTGGGCTCGGAATGGAGTCGCGGGTGGAATTATGCCAGATCGGAAGCGCAGTCACAGCTGGCGACGAGGAGGGGAAGATCTCTCCGGTGGATTGAGCATAGTAGGGAGGGTTTGGGGGGTGGTGGTGGTGGTGGTGGTGGTGGTGACAAGCGACGTCAGGGTTTCTCACCTTGGAGGCCATTTTGGGCGAAATCTAAGAAGGTGTAAAAAAAACCCGGAAGAAAGGGGTGGTGGAGGAAGGATCGAAGATCGAAGCCCGCGATCGCAGAAGTTTGTGCAAGAACAGAAAAAAAGGGACGATCTCGTCAGGGTTCGCCAACCAGGGGGAATTGGGAAGGGAGGAAAATGGGATTTAGGGGTGAAAATAGTAGGGAGGGTTCGTCCAGGGAAGAAATGGAGAACCGCTTGAGCTTCTTTTTGCTCCCGGCAACGGTGGAGCCCCCTATTTTTTAAACTAAAAGACCTGGATGCTGCTGGGCTACAGGCTAGGTTTTTGCGAGCGATGATAATGATTTCATTCAGACAATTATTATTTGCTTTTTGATTTGGCCATTTAGGGGTGATGGGCTAAAATCTCTGCGGTTACGACAGTACGAAGTACGGATGGCAACTCACCAACATGCAAAGTAGTAGACAGTCGAACAGAAAAGGAGAAAACGAACAGGAAAACCCACCGAATCCACTTCATTTAGGGAGATCAGAGCCAGCGAGCTCGTGATTGGCAGTTCATGAACACGGGGTTTTTCCTGTTTAGCCTCGATCATTGCTTTTTCACCCTCGCGATATCCCTCCGATGGGTCGATATCTTGATAATCACATTCAATGGGAGCTTATTCCCTAGGTATCGTTTATCTACAGGATCTTGCGCATATCTCTACCGCTTCCCTTCCCCTTCACCATCTCTTTATCAGGGGAGAAACCTGTCTTCCCGCTCCGGTGCTAATATGTTGCGAGCTATGGTACGCTACTCCATACCGCCCAGTGATTGGCTCTGTCCCTGCCCACGCCCCGTTAGCAACGGAGTGCCACTTTATGCCCATATTACTTATAGATTGCTGGTGCTCGTGCTGAGCAGACTAGCGTGGTCAGGCGAGGGAGGGGATGTGCTATACTATTCCATAGAGACATCCAAGGTCAGTTCTGACGACCATGTCGAGGACCCCCAGTCCCGGGTTGGCCTAGCTACAGTTTGGCAATTCAGACTAAGTGGGGATTGTCGACAGAGTCTAGCTCCTGTATGTCCGGAGTAGTCAATTCGAGGCGTGTAAGGTCCCAGTCAGGCATCACTCAGGCTGACAACGCAAGACCCTTATCTCGCTGGACGCTAATTTAGTTTCCCATACCCAAGGCAATCCAGCAGACGAGTTCTTGGCTGGCTCGGAAAGGGGAAAAACAATAACATCCGGCGATTTCGATTTTTGCCCAAAAATATGGTTTATGCCTTGGGAATGTGGGGAACTCCACACTTGATAAGCGAGGTCATCAAATACCCCGAGAGAAGAGCTTCCAAGGTGCATTGTATTTGTATCGCACAGCTAGACGATCATGAAATCGCCTGGGCATCAAAAGACCCTACATAATACAAACACATACATGCGTTATGAACTGTTCATGTCGCTAGCGTCATTCATACTATACTTCGCTCCGAATCGGCCAAGTCGTTTGTTTCAGGGTCAATTAGTGCTACCGAGTCGGCCGACAATGTGGTATGTCAACAGCTCTATACATATGAAATATCAGATAAGATTTAAATTAGAATGATATTCCTAATTCAATGTGCTTCTCTAATCCCGGTAATCTCAACAGTACATATTAAATTCAAATACTGTTAGAATATTTCAAAAGAATTCACTCGGTAAGCTACCGCAAACCCGTTCCCCATAGCCAAGGAATCTCTGCCCAGTTCGAAATGAAATATCGGAATAGTTTGCCCTGTCGCCTCATGAATTACAATTCAAAATAATCTCGAAGGATCAAATGATGTAAGGGCGCCTCTTGTCGGGCACCAGCAGCCTGGGGCGACACCGCATTTTGCCTCAATCGAGGGTATCAAAATTTCTGCTTTCTATCCTGCCCCGGAAGGCTTGCAGTAGCTATCCCGCCTTGCATGTAGATTGCATCATCCCGCCATGTATGTACCCATCCCAGTTCCAATGCGCGAACTCTATATCACGTTCATCGCGTTCTCTTCCGTATTTTCAAACGAGCGGAAAGCATAACTCTGTCCTGCTGTCGGAGCTTTCCATCGAGATAACTCCTCTACTCCCTTGTCGGTGATCCCCCACTAGGATCCGCCCCCTTATAAAGACGGATCACGCCGTCGTTGACATATGCGAAGCCTGCAGATCGGGAAAATTGATCCATCCCAACCCTTTCCCGTCTGCTCCACATTCTCTTGGCGGGTCTCGCAGTGTTGGTGCTGCATTCTGTGTGGTTGGCTGCAGGTTCATAGCTTGGGATTTGGGCTCCCGCCCTGCAGTGTTGCAATGTGATTCTTAAAAAAAAAAATCAGTTACTCACACTTTTCTGGTTCAGAAGAAGTAATGATTGCCTCTGCAGAATATGCAGAATATTACTCAGCACCCAATAATGTCTCTTGGTCGTTGGATTTCTCCTCGGAGTGTTCTCATCGTCATTTATTTGAGTAGATCAAGTTTCGCTGGATACGATGCCCCTCTAATCTTAAGTGAGGAAACCATGCCATTCGTCATAAATCGTCATAAAAAGTCAATTCAACCTTGGAATCTATGAAGCATGCATGCGGCTGCACATGTGTGCAACCGCGCAGAGAAGTCCCCTTCAAGGGTTGGCGCATGTAAAAATAGTACACCAAAAGTCGAGCACACACCTTGAGCATTTACTTTACTTATCAAGCAATCGTCCAATGTTACCTTCGAGCATTGAATCCCATTGTTTGGTGTGTTTTAAAGCGTGTCAAAATTCAATCTGATCAATCAGCCGCCAGAGTTGGCATGGTTCCACGCACAAAGCGCACGGTCGGTGATAAAGCGTGATGGATCATGAATTATTATGCAAGTGGCGGAATGCGGCAATGCCGGAGGATTTGAACTTCAACGCCTCTACGCAATTGTCCATTGTACTAATTTAAGCTTTTCAGCCTGAGTACTTAGATGGCCTAGATAGTCTTTCTGCATTTTTAGCGCCTCTATCAGAAGGGGAAGATGCATGTCATCGCTGTCAACTCGGGGATAAGAGGGGCGGAGATTAATGAAACCTTGGAATAATGGCGGCTTGTTTCGACTCGAGGGTGGAACATGAAATCTAGTATCTGAATGCTACAAGAAAAGGACGGTGTTGGTTTTATTTTTCTACATATGTCCAGGGGCCTCAGAAACTGAGTTTAAGAGCCAAGCAGGGTCCAAGGGTATTCAGCAGGCAACTTTAGTTTGTGATCTCAGCAGACATTGGGTAAACTATGGTTTGAGAATTAAACCGGGATTTACAAAAGAAAGGCGAATCCAATCATTGGATTTGAGTTTGATGCGTCCATGGATATCATGGCTACATCATATGTAGTACTAGTACTGACCGGATATACCCCGCGGGGTAGAGTAAGCAATTGACGCTGACGCCCATCCACATGAATTGGCAAGGATGCCGCTCGTTCAAGGGTAACAAGATTTGCTGGCAATCCCACACGCCCCAAATAACATTGAATCTCCGGCCTTCCCTGAATTTAGATTCAAGTTAATGTAGATTTATGATGCTTTGGGGATTCGGTATCTACTCATCCGATTTTGACATCCCAGGCTTACATAGTACACGCAGATTTATAGGTTGTCCTCAAGTGTACAAACTGGAGCTTGAAGATGATTTAATACATAGTAGACATACCAGTACTAAGACCCGTAGAGGCAATAATGATACTATACTATACATAGTACATACTAGTAGTATTTCTAGATAATAACACAAATGCACCGTTCAATGCATGCGTTTAGCCCAGGAACTCGTTTCCGAGCCACTGTACATTATACTGCATGTGCCAAATGCACTCAAAATGTTACAGCAGATATCTGCAGTAGCTCCATTGCGCAGTTACTAGCATACACCACTGGGTAGTAGCGAAATTCATCACCTTGCACGAACTTGGAAATTTGAACTAATTTTCATAAGCCATGCAACATGCGTATGACCTACTGCGGTGTGCGGGAGAAGTGGGCACATTTTCTAATAGAGGCAGGGACCTGCAAGCGATGCTTTCGAAGGATGCACTTTTGATTAATTCACATCTCCTATAGGTAGGTGGTGGTGGTGGCCAAAGAGGCGGCCTTTCCCAATGTAGGTATAGCGGGGCGAGAATCAACGTGGGGAAGTCGTGAGATTCGACGCATTGCAGAACCTAACCAAAAACGAGTCTTTATATTACTAACTAGTAGTGGGTTTGATGCTGATGCTACGTGAGGGAGAGGAGAACTTTGGAAAATTTTTCCTTAGAGAGACTTCCAGTTCGCGAATAATTTATGAACATATAGCACGTGCACTTGAGGTAATATCTATTTCCAGCTCATTCCCAACCTGGAGGCACTTGAGTGCTCCGAATCCGACATAAAGGAATGCTGAGGCCCCTTAATTCAAAGGCTTGACATCTGGAGCTAGTACAAACTTGAACTTGAATCTGTTTGAACATAAGATAGCACGCCATCAATCCAAGTTCCAACTAATTTATGCCAAACCATGAGCTTAACTTATTATATTCGGACTGTCATCTTATCAATCATTGGATACGCAGCCTCTGAATCCACGCGAGTGATCGATACAGATTTTGCAGACCCTTGCGTGATACAAACAAGCGATGGGTATTATGCCTTTGCGACAAGTGGGAATGGGGTGAATGTCCAAGTTGCGTCATCCTCGGACTTTTCAACATGGGACTTCCTGTCTGGTACCGATGCTATGCCTGGTCCATTCCCATCATGGGTTGCCTCGTCCCCTGCTATCTGGGCACCCGACGTGATCAAAAGGGTGAGCTAAACAGCATCTTGCGCATTTTAAATCCAAGATTAACAGTAATTAGGCTGATGGAACATTCGTTATGTACTTCTCCGCTGCCTCTAGTGAAGACTCTAGCAAGCACTGCGTTGGAGTTGCGACTTCTACCAGTATAACGGGGCCTTACACGCCAAAAGACAGTGCACTAGCTTGTCCCCTAGACCAGGGCGGGGCAATCGATGCCGATGGCTTCAATGATGGGGGTGATTACTATGTTGTGTACAAAATTGATGGCAACAGTCTCAACGGGAATGGAACAACACATTCCACGCCTATCATGCTGCAAGCTTTGAATTCGGATGCCATCACACCCAGTGGGGACGCCACCCAACTTCTTGACCGCGATGACAATGACGGGCCGTTGATTGAAGCTCCCAGTCTTGTCAATGTTGACGGCACTTACTATCTTTCCTTTTCATCAAATATGTACGACACGACGAACTATGATGTTAGCTACGCGACCTCTTCGGCACTGACTGGGCCTTATACCAAAGCCCAGGCACCCAATGCCCCATTGCTCGTTTCTGGAGATCCTAGTGATGCTGGGGACCTCGCAGGACCTGGTGGTGCCGACTTCAATGCTGATGGCTCCAAAATTGTGTTCCATGCTTTTGAAAATGGTCAAAGTATAGACAACGGTCGCGCGATGTATGTTGCCGACATTGGAATTTCCAACGGAGCCATCTCTATCTTATAGAAATTTAGTTTTTTAGATCATAATTGAAGGGCCTGTTCACAAAGTCCGCTCATTGAGCTTTCGTCTTTCAAACAATGTGAAAGGCAGATTGTTGATACCTGAGGCACCAAGACTGGCACTTCCTCCCCCGCCGCGTGTAAAACCACCAAGTTTCAATGTTCTTCCGTCTGCTTCAAACCAAACCAAAACAAGAGTTGGTCATCTGGATACATACACTCGATAATCATGGCGTTAGATAAGCGAGATGCTTTACAATTCCCTGATTCAGACAGAGTCTTTCTGGAACCTCATCTGCCCCCTCAAAATGGCACAACCCCGCGATCAGATATGCCTTTTACTACATTGACATTCGCAACGTCATTGGACTCATCTCTCGCGTTGTCGCCCGGGGCACGAACTGCTCTATCAGGCCCCCAGTCAAAAGCTATGACACACTATCTACGTTCCCGCCATGACGGGATTCTAATTGGAGTCGGTACGGCATTAGCAGATGACCCGGGCCTTAATTGCCGAATTGAAGGCGTCGGAGGATATGGTAGTGACGGTCTACATGGCCAGCCCCGCCCCATCGTGATAGACCCATCCGCTAGATGGGACTTTTCCGAAGATAGCAAACTCTTCCAGCTATGCAGACAAGGCCGTGGCCGGGCGCCATGGATTGTGACTGCACTCCCCCAGCTCCCAGCCGAGAAGCAAACTCTCCTTGAAGAATACGGCGGGCGATATATCTCATTACCCATGCAGGGCTCCGTTGCTGATCAACATCGCATCGACTGGACTCACCTTCTTATGACTTTGCGATCGAATGGCCTGCAGAGCGTTATGATTGAGGGAGGTGGTAGTGTCATCAACTCACTGCTCGTACCGCAATACATGCCCTTGATCGATAGCGTTATTATTACGATTGCCCCAACATGGCTGGGCCAAGGGGGCGTAGTTGTCTCTCCACCCAGGCGGTATGATGGGGAAGGCAGTGCCATTTCTGCGGCCAAGTTGAAAAATGTCAAATGGTATCCATTCGGCGAAGATGTTGTGTTGTGCGCGCAAATGAAGGATTAAAAGGGGATAATTTGAAACAAGCAACTTCTGAGGCAGAATAAGTGGAATGCGGCTGTTTGAAAATACGCACGCAATGGCCCGTCAAATGTGCATGCATTACGTCGAGTTGTTGACAGGTATGCAAGTTGAGTTGATCTGGAAAGACTGAAAACACCAGAATTCTCAGCCCCCATGGAGGTACCACGGAAATTGTGATATTCACCAGGAATTGGAATCAAGACTGTCTGCTCCTTGAACATTGTCCTCAAAACCCTGAAACTCCGCCACAGTATTGAATGTGATTCAGCACAAACATCCCGTGGACCCTGGTATGACGCGTAGTCCATCCCAACAGCACCTGGACAGCACATCCCTTGATCGATCCGGCCCACCTTCCCCTTTTCCCCAGCAAAAATTAGATCTTGCCACGAGGAAGTCCCACACATCTAGTTTGATTGGGTGCTCGAAGCTGCATCTCCAACGCAGGAAGACAGTACGTTGCCGAAAACCAAGCTATTGGACCGGCCCGTGTCGATCACAGGTAATAATTTTTAGCCTCGCGTTTTAAAGCTGCGGATTTACATATGATCGCTGTACTCCGTGGGACAACATCCGATGGCATCATGGTTGACAAATATGGTTCAGTTTCCTGAATCAACGTGCCTTGCAAAAGTTAATCAGCCCCAAGCACTTGGAAGATCTTTTTTTGTCCCTTTGATCATCGTAATCGGCAGCGCTAGTAGTACTAGCACGAGGATTAACGTGAGGCAAGATATGTATCCCTAGTTCAAACTGCTCCGTCTGGCAGGAATCATTCACGTTATCCATAAGTCAGACTCCTGTCCCTGATGTTTCATTCAGGTCATCGGATCCACAACCCCGGAATACACGCAAGCCTCCGCAAGGGACCATGAGGATTGCGAATCTCCAACTCCTAACGGGACTGTAATTGTTGGAACCTCCTGGCCATTATCGGTCTATCGGCTGAATTTTGGCTAATAACCGGAGCTTCGCTCCACCCACACTCCACCCATGACTCCACCCGCCTTAGATCATCAGAAATATTTTGTCCGTTTTCGCCACGGTTGTGTGATGTTTAAAACCCTCCTTCGAGTATTTCTATCTCTACTTTACCCATGATCGATTTTCACACTTAGGAGGTGTGAGTTGCCCTCGAAGTTATCGCATATTCTTCTGTGCGTTCAACATGGCTGTTGAGCAGCCACATTCCAACCCCAAGGGTCCCACACAACTCTCTCCACACTCCCAAACACCACAGTCCCAGACAGATTCAGCTTCAAGTACAAGTGCGACCGGGGATCATGGACCACCTCATGACTCTGGAGATTCAGCTCCAGTCTCAGGTCGGTCATCCTTTTCTAACTCAAGAACATACGACACGCCCGTGACTGGTGCCCAAACTCCAGACCCATTGTTGGGTAACAAAATTATACTTGATAAACACTCATTAAAAAATGTATCGCACACAATCACAAGTCTTGATCGAAGCGACGAAAATGTGCACGAACTCAATACTCTCGGTCATCGCTTAACTAACCGAAAGCAATCGGTATCCCGATGCCAGGACGTTGCCGACGAAGCGGCATCGCCGACCCGAAAGAGACAGGGTGTGCCGCCGGAGATCCGAAGCTTCACTGCCGAAATAATTTTGGTGATGGTTTGCTCAGCTGGTCTCATGCTTTTTTCTTTCCTTCTTGGGGATATGCTTGCCCCACAGGAGCAGCTTAAGGCTGCTCTTGGCATCACCAATACCCAGCTTCCCTGGGTCGTCGGCGCGTTCAACTGTGCTAATGGGTTGTCTGTCGTGATCTCCGGATCTCTTTCAGACCTCGCGCCTCCCAAAAGTCTCATGGTGGGAGCATTTGCTTGGCTGTCCGCCTGGAACATTGTCGGGGCTTTCTCTCTACACCCTTCACGCTATATCCTCTTCTTTGTTATGCGAGCAATGCAGGGCCTAGCGATCGGTGTGCTAGTTTCAGGTAGTATGAGTATACTTGGAAGAGTTTACAAACCTGGTATTCGTAAGAACCGAGTCTTTTCTGCCATGGCCGCAACAGCACCCTTCGGTTTCTCCCTCGGAGCACTCCAGGGAGGTGGCCTTTACCAGCATCTGCCCTGGATTTTTGGTTCCAACGCCATTATTTGCGCCATATGCTGTGTGGCTGCATACTTCACTATCCCGCCCTTGCGACCAGTTGCTGATGTTGCTGGCACCGATGCCCCGACACTACGACAGTTTGATTACATTGGAGGTGGATGCGCGGCAGGCGGATGTGTATGCTTGCTTTTTGGGCTTACACAGGGCCCCGTTGCTTCATGGTCCCCCTACACGTACGTTCTTATTATTCTTGGACTTCTTCTTTTAGTTGGTCTTTTCTTTGCGGAGCGTGCGGCGATACGCCCGCTTATCCCGAACCGGCTGTGGTCAACACCAGGATTCACACCATTAATGATTGCTTATTTTCTTGGATTTGGTTCATTCTTCGGGTGCTGGCAGTTTTATGCCATCCAGTTCTGGCTGCGCATTCAGCATGCTTCTCCAATTGCCGTGGCTCTTTATCATATTCCCAACGCGGTAGTCGGCGTCCTCGCGACATGGATTGTTAGCCGTACCCTTCACATTGTTCCCGGACATTATATCTACGCCGTTTCTATGTTCGCATTCACGCTTGGTCCGGCCTTCTTTATTCCCCAAACTCCAAACACGACATACTGGGCACTTTCCTTCCCCGGTATGGCATTGGTCACCTTTGGTCCTGACCTTGCCTTTGCTGCGGCCTCGATCTTCATTACTAGCAATGTCGCAAGATCATACCAAGGAAGCGCTGGAAGTCTCCTGGTGACCAACCAGAACCTCTCATCAGCTATCATGACCAGTGTCGCTGATGCGATCGGCACACGAGTTAGCAAAACAGCTGATGGAGAAATTGGCCTAGACGGACTTCGAGCAATTTGGTGGTTTGCCATGGCCGCGCAGCTCCTTGCAGCCCTTGTGACAGTCTTTTGGGTGAGAATTCCTAAGGAAGAGGAGAAAGAACATGTAACTTGATTCAACTATTGTACAGCGCATTTTAGACATCGTTTCAGGAAAAAAGCCTAGGCCTTTCAAATATCAATTATCATTCTTAGGGCCCCATGCATCACTTCCATGTTTCCTTGATCATTGACCAATAATATTACGGAAACTCAAAGAATCAGCTGAGCCCGTTCCAATTGAACTGCGGGGCGAGTGTCTTGAGTATACACCTGGGCACGCAATGTAGTAGGTGGCCGGCATTACTTCACTTCCCTTGGAAGGTTAGAAGATAATTTTGGAAAGCTTCAGGGTGAGAATAAGGCACATATTATATACGCGTGTAACAACTTGTAGCAACTTATTCATAGATCAATTTATGTGAGTTGAAGATGGGGCTCCAGGTCACTCCCGACGTCAATTATACCTATTTTGCATATTTATCATTAACCTACAATCCCCAAGTGCTTTCACTGGTCAGTTACCCGGGGCTTGCCTAGCCTGAGGTGAGTGTCAGTTTCATTTCCCTTCATTTCAAATCTCTCTCCACCACCACCTTCCAACTTTCACCTTCCAAGCCCTGGGGTCCAGGTAAATCTATTTCATTTCCTCATTTCAATACTTACATTTATTCTTACATTCCAAAGTTATTTGCAAGCCAAGCTGGTCCCTCCAACCATTCACCCCCCAAACTTGAAGGTCAATCCTGGATCACCATCTTCGTGCCCTTCCCCTATATACATACCTTGTCAATTAACAACAGACTTTGATCGAAAAGACAAACATTTAAAATGCCTCCCGCAAAAGTTATGGCGCCGCGAATTCAGAAACCAATCAAGAGGAGCTCTGCTCGCACCGAGCCCATTGAAACAAAGCCTGATGTCAAACCGCAGGTCAAAGCTGACCCAGGCAATGGCAAAGCGATCAAAACCGAGATCCAGTTTCCGCGCGACCGGTCGAAGATGCGCTTTAAGCTGCTCCTTGATATGAATCGTGATCAGCTGTCACCCGGTAAGTTAGAGCAGACTTGAGGATCTTTCAAGACTGATCATTTTAGTTAACATAACATTAGCTACCATAGAAGAAATCCAAAAAGAGCGCCAGGCCACTGAATTTCTTCTGAAACTGTTTGCCAACAGAAGTGCTCAGTACGAGGAGCTTAAACAGGACCTCGCGGCTGCTGAGCATCGCAAAGTCCAGATCCAGAAAGATCAGCAGAAGAACAAAGTCAAGTTCGAGGATCTCGAAAAACAGTTGGCTCGCGGCCCTTTCATACGAGAAGAAGCCCAGAGCAAAATCAGTACCTGTGAAAGAAAGAAGAACGATCTGCTCGACGAAATCAATAGAGAATTCCTCCGCAATATCTTGCAGGTTTCTGCTCGTGAATGTGCTCAAGTGCTTCAAGTTGGCGCGCAACTGACATAAACATGCTGTGCTGTTTACTAACAACATTTTCAGCAAGCTTGCTCTTACTCTCAGATGATGGCGGCTCAATATCTGGATTTGTTTGATTTGAATTTTGCTTTTGCCTTTTTCTTGTTTAATTTGAACTTTCACCTTTGCGATTCACGAGGTTATACGGATATCCTGTCGCTAGCGGTTCTCGATTGAGCGGCTCAAGATGGCGTGTTGCATCATGAATCACTGATTTATTTGAGATTTATCGACAGACCATAATTCAATCCCCATCATCTGAACTCCAGATCCAAAAGTGGCATGTCTAGGCAGGAAAGACATTATACGGGCAATCCGCGATGTTGCCTATAAGAACACGACTGATTAATGTGAACATGGCTTCTCATTCGATATTTCCCCGAGATGCGTGGCCATTCTGACTTGAACTTTGAAAAGGGGGACCCAGACATACGCTAATTTGGGCCCCTTAAAAAGGGATCTGTGCCAAATTTACATCTGTCTAAATATTGTTGAGGCCCCTGTGGAGTGCGAGCCTCCCGCCCAGCTTGGTGATTGGCGAGTGCCGCGTGGGGCGGCTCCTGTTGCCTAAGGCTGCCTGGACCCTGATGGTACTAGCGAGCTTAGACCAAGACGAAAGTCGCTTCGGGAACACGAGAGGAACATCGAGGGGGCCATACTTAAAATCTCGTATTCCCCGGTTGAGAGGGAATCATTCATTGATTATCCGTCACATTATCACCACTCAGACACCAACTGGTGTGCCATTGCGAGAGGATGATCTCTTTACCTACAGTACCAGCAAAACATGCCGACTTCTTGTCCTATGTGCAGGCACACCCCGAGACTCCCATTGAGGAATTGGTGAAACCTTATAATATTTATGATGCGGAGGCACGCAAGATCTTTGCTCAAGAGCCCTCCCATTCGATGGTGAAAGACAATCATGCAAATATTGTGCCCATCTACAACACTTCCGGCACCACAGATATTCAAGTACGAGCAAGAGAGCTCGCTTCGGAAACACCTGAAACCAAAGAACAATATATTCTTCCCCTGGCGGAAGATCTCCGCCGGCCAAATGGTTCGTCTGCTCTGGTTCCAACATTGTCTGAATTTGAAGAAAATTTCGCAATCTTCACAGAGAACTCATTGAGTGAGTTGGACTGGAGCAATGTGGTAGCCGCTGGGAGTGCAGTTGTCACCTCGGCTCTGCCTGTACCGGACAAATACCGGGGATCGAAGCGCGGTCGACGTGAATACTACCACGAGAAATTCGCGCCTGCCTCGGATGTGGATCTCTTCCTCTATGGGTTGACCGAGGAGCAGGCCATCGAGAAGATCAAACATATCGAAAACAGCATTCGAAACTCCATTTTGTATGAGACGACTACAATCCGGACCAAGAACACTGTTACCATTGCCTCCCAGTATCCTACCCGTCATGTGCAGATTGTGCTTCGCATCTACAACTCGATTGCGGAGATCTTAACCGGCTTCGACGTGGACTGTTCCTGTGCAGCTTATGATGGCAAGCAGGTCTTTGCATCTCCACGGGCTATCGCATCTTACATCACCCAGATCAATCGGATTGACCTTTCTCGGCGGTCTCCATCATACGAGAACCGGCTTTCTAAGTATTCTCATCGTGGTTTTGAGGTGTTTTGGCCACAGCTTGATCGGTCGAAGATTGACCCTGTGAGTCGACCTCGATCAATTAGGACTTTTCGGAGACTTCAGACTAATATAGACATAAGACAATCTTTGAGCGAAGTTTCTCTCGAACTGAAGGACTGGCGCGTCTTTTAATTCTGGAAAAGCTCCCGAAGACGACCGACCGGGACACATATCTTGAAAAGAGGCGCCACGAGCGCGGTCGACCACCCCTAAGCTTATATTTACAACGTCGCCAAGGCAGAGAGCTGAAGGGAAATGTCAAGGACGATTGGGAGGATGAGGTACCTGAGTGGCAAGCAGAAGACCAAGTGTCTAGCTATCACACGTTTGTTAGTACCATATTGCCCTTTTTTTCTTAACGAAGTTTTACTAATGGCAGCTTCCAGACAATTCCTTATGGTCGGCGATTCAACGCGAAAAACATTGAGAAGCTTCTTTACACAAAGGACCTACTGTTAAATGCGCAGTGGAACTTGCCTAAAGACCGTACCGTTAACCTTCATCGACATCCAGCATTTTTTGGAGATGCAGTGGATGTCATTGGGGACTGCTGTGGCTGCTGTCCGGGACCAATAACTGATGAAGAGCTCGAAATAGCCAAGGAAGAGAGTAAAATTTATATCTCCGGCAACTTGACCTTCATTAAGGATGACCCAGGTCGTCAGGAGATTGGCAGCTTCAACCCAATCACAGAGACAGACTGGACCGGTAAGAGAATAAGTTCCAGTTTTCTATTTTAAAGAAGATTGATCTAACATTTTGTTATAGAAATGGCATATATTGGACACACCGAGCGACTTTGTCAGGCTATCGTCTCGGCGGATCTGGAAGGTGTCAGGGGATTCCTTTCCGAGGAAAACTCGAATCCAGATCGTCGGGATTATACTGGACGTACGCCGCTTCAATTAGCATGTATGGCCTCTACTCCAGAGGTGGTTCAATGTCTTGTGGATAAGGGGGCCCGTTTGATTGCTCGCATGGCTGATGGGAAAACTGCTCTCCACCTTGCAGCTTCCCGTGGAAACGTGGAAATAATTCGCGTTCTTCTTACAAAAAGCAACGAGAAGGAAGAAGAGGAATCCAAAAACCAAGAGCTTCGTGCAAAGAGCATGAAACGAAAAGCCAAGGTTCTTGAGTTAACTGAGGATGATGAGGAAGACATTGAAATGCGAGACGCTGACGATGCCTCCCGTACGTCCGCATCTTTTGTTAAAATTGACGAGCAAGGCGAGGAGGTTACTGGCCCGAATTTCGATACTGTTGAAGAGAATGAGCTTGAGCCGGATATCTACGACATCAACACAGTTGCGTGGGATAGCCTTGCTACACCTCTCCATCTTGCAATTCTGCATGGCCACACTGAAGCCGTCAAAGAGCTTGTGTCATCCTTCGGAGCTGACGTTCTTATGCCAGTGAAGATAGTTGATGATTATAGCAGATCCCCACTAGCTGGAATCCTCAACTTGGTTTTGGTTCTTTCTTTGCCCTTGCCCAAGGCGAGGGAGATGTCACAGGCCCTCCTCCAGCTTGGAGCTTCTCCTGCCCAAGCAGACCTGACGCACTGCACACCGTTACATTACATTGCTCAGTCTGAATACATCGAGCTCTTTGATTTATACATGGAGCATGATGGACCGGGAATACAGCGCACCATCAATCATTTGGTCATGAACACTCGGTCGTGGGCTCATGGTACTAGCTTCTACTCAGCGTTTATGAATGCTATTGCAGCCAGGAATACCGCAGCAGCCAACAAGCTACTTGATATGGGTTCAAACCCAAAACTTGAGTTAAGTGATTGTTTGACCACTTTGAAAACTCACTTCGAGAGCTTCAGATTTGATCAGATCGCTGTAGAGCTTAAGGAAGGCTTTCTGCAACCGATCTATTACGCCGCAGAAAATGAGTTGCCTTTGATTGCAGTCGAACTACTCCGTCGGGGTGCTGACCCTAATTCTTTTCTCAAAGAGATGTTTCATATAAATGTTGGAAATTCGGTCCTGGACATCGTGCGGAAAGCACTCAAAGACATGAAGGCGCATTTGAATGGAAATACCAGTACTTTCGGAAGCGGAGTTAGAACTCATCATAATCCTGGGAGGAGCCCAATCCTTTTTGTGAAGGATGATGAAGCATATATAGCAGACACGCCGCCAGATTCCTACACAAGGTTCATAACCAAGGTTCAGTTGAAGCGTGCGCACGCGGAAAACAAGGCACGCGAGCCCAAGGTTCCAGAGCCCCAGCCCAAGGGACCCGGTCACAAGGAGAAGACCAAGCAGATTCAAAGGTTGATTCAAGAATATGAGCTTCTTGAATATGAGCTACTGGCACGAAATGCAAAGACCTGGAATGAGCTTTATCCATCCGATCCTGTCCCCCAAATCCAGCAACAATTTACTCAACAGGCGCCCAGACAAGAGAGGGTCAACTACTTCAGAACCACTTTCAACTTCAAAACGCCTGTCCTAACAGATATGACACGGGAAGGATACCGCCAACTGTGAGAATCAAACCCTACTTTGAATGACCAATAATAACTAACATCATGGGTAGTTTTGATGCCGCATGGAGGGGAGATATTCAAACTATCAAGGCACTAACTCTGGCCAAATGGGGTCCGAACCAAGACCAACTTCCACTAGAAATCGCAGTGACGGCTAATTCCGGCATGTCTTGCCTTTCGATTTCCATCATGGAAAGGCATTTTGACGTCGCAGAAGCTGTAATTGAGATTATGCACGCTCAGTACAAGTGCAGAGAACCCCGTGGCCAAGAGAGATTTGAAATTGACTCCGATGTCGACTCAGCATGTGGAGACAGCCTTAACCTTATTAGCCACATTGTTGATGATCAATTCACACATGACAATATTGGGGAGGTTAGAGCCCTGGTTGAAAGTACAGTTGCTCCACTTAGCGCTTTGCGTGAGGCTTGCAATACTTCTGCTTTCCTCGAAGGGTCATCATCAGACCTGCACTTCAGTGATTACTACAACAATGGCTGGAACTCTTATAACACGAAGATCGATACACTCCTCGACTATGCTGTTTTCAAGAATGACATCACTCTGCTGGAATTCCTCCTGAAGCTTGAAAAGCATTGTGCAAAGACTCACCCATCTGGTGAAGTACCGTTCAATATTTCCTCAAGACATTTCCAGCTCGCCATGGCACTTGGGCATACTGAGTGTCTTGTTAGGATGATTCAAAGCGGCGCAGCGGGTCTTCCGATTGCTTGGTTGAGTGAAAAATATGGGGCCAAGCCTAAGGAGGAGCACCAATATTACCCAGGCCTGTCAATTCGTGGCAAGAAACGAAAGGACTGGGCGACCGCTGGACAGGCTCCAGCTCCTACTGCGCGAAGCGAACGTACACCACTATTATTGGCGGCTGTTCAGGGCAATCTTACGGCGACAGAATGGTTTCTTGGAACTGCACCAGCAAGATACTATATGGAGTATATCAACTCTCACCTGGACGATGAGAATATCCAACGACTTGCAGACTCGAAGCTTGGACTTGAGGGAACGATTCTTAACTGGTTACAAACGAGAAGTGAGTGCCCAAAAAATTACATACAAAATCCCAAGAACTTACGTTTAACAACCTCACAGATAATCTCGTACTTCACTGTGCAGTGATGGCGCGACCATGCAAGGAGTCCGAACACTTGGTTCAATATCTCGTCAACCACCACCCTGAATGCCTAGAGGCTCGCTCTTTATCAGGACACACACCACTCTCTCTTGCGTTTTCACGCGACCAGGCCAACTTTGCACGGATTTTGATAGCGGGAGGCGCAAACCAAACCGTCCGCGATCCCCAGGGAAGAAACTTGCTTCACTTGGCATTTGTAAAGGACGACAACAATGGCACTGGCGTGTGTCACAATGTCAAAGAGGCTCGTTCGCTGGTTGATCTGCTCGACAAACAGCTCATTCCATCAATGCTCTTACAACGTGCTGGTGACGAATCCATGACACCACTTGCCTCATGGCTGCATCATAACGCCATATGGGATGATCAATATCGCCGAGACAGCGAAGCCAAGCCTTCCGAAGTCATGAAATTGCTACTTGACCTCGGGGAATCCAACAACCAGAAACAGCTGGAGCTTCTCTCTGGATCTGGAAATAGCCCTGTTCATGATATGGTCAAGAAAAGATGCACTGGTGCATTGAGTCTCATGCTTGACCGCCGCCCTGATCTGCTCTACAGGGAGAATGCGACTGGAAATACTCCGCTTGATAGAGTTGTCGATCAATGGATCAACCAAAAGACTCGCACCGTACCCCACCGAGCCTTTGATAACAACAACAATAATTCTAAGTGGCAGCATACTCTCAATAAGGCTCCTTATAAGTTTCTTGACTCTTATGAGTCAAGGTCAGATACCGAGATCATGTTCGAACTCTGTCAGAAGCGCGCTGAAGAACATCCTGGGAAGAGAAGATTAGTCAGCTTGTTCGAAGCAAATGAGGTTGCTAAGAGATTGGCTACGACAAAATCTGGGTCGGATTCTGGATACCGCCACAGATATCGTAGTCGCTATGGTCGTCGTCGTTATCCGGCGGAGGAATCGTGTTGTGAAGAATCGGATGAAGTGGATTTGTGGGGTACTAGGAACTGGTCTTGAGGGCAAGTTTGGTGATGATCCCTTCAGTAATATCGACATGCTGATTTGGGCTTGCGAGTAGCCATCAACTCCCAAGTTGGCTTACTTACAAAATTGGTTCCGAATAGTATTGGAAGACTCATGAGAGCGCCTCGATTGGCTTCTGTGAATTACACATTTCATAATTATACAATGAATGGCCATGTGTTATAGTATAGGACCGAAAGCAACATTTGAATCAATCTCAGCGTCATATGAGCATTGTGTTTCAGTTCTAGTGCTAGCCAAGCTCATGGGCCCCAGGAACATTCTCAGTGAGATGCTTGTGGCTTCCCTAAACCACATCTGTCACGCCAGTAATAGCATTTTCGTAATAAAATTGAAATTGAGATGGCGTGCAGAGCTCTTTACCAAGACCACTTCTTCTCTCAACCTCGACCCCATGCAATGTAGTCTTTTCCGAGCCTTATACCCGCTCACCGACAAGCCATCTTTCGTCGATTGTTCCGAGATACAAATCCAAAGTATCCGTTGTGTCGTCAGATCGCCATATCAATGAACTACCCGGCATGTAGATGATGAATATTCGGTGTATGTCCAAAACGAGGAAAGAAGAGGAGCGATTGGTGTCGGCGCGATGACAATGAAATGCGTCAAGAGGCTAGCAGTCCATTTTCAACACATAAGTGTAGTACACTGACACGTCGCTGACTATTACAAAGTTACTATGTCAAGTCTCTTTCTTCTTTCTTCAGACATTCGTTAGTTTACTGGTGGGGGCCACGGAGCACCTTTGTCGAAAATGATCTCATAGCGAATAGATCCACAAAGACAACCTCTTGATATCCATGCTTGAATGGGACATTGATCAAAAGTGCTTTTCAAACTCTCGGGGTAGCTCTTAGTATTAGTCTGGCAACCCTGTCTGATAAGTAATGCGGGATTTCCCAGTGCTCAAACCCAAACCCTCTCTTCCCCTCATGTCATCAATGGATGTGACGATGTTAATATCGTGTCGTTCAAATCATGATGTTGTTGTTATTCTGGTCTCATTATTTTCCCGAAAGTGACAACATTTGAATCTCGCACACCTAGCGGATTCAAAATCCTATTACACCATGCATTTTTTGTTACATGCTATGGTGCACACCTTTCTCTTTTTCAAACCAGCAAAAAGCAATTGCCCTTTGATATTCTGTTTAACTCTCGCGACCCAGTGTCGGCTATGATGTCGGTTTTGACATGTCGACTTAGGAATGTCGGCTCTGGTACATCGGCTTTCGGATTCAAGCCCTCACATTCTCCGATCAAGTTATGTGTCTGTTATGACAATAATACTAACAATGCTACAAATTGCCCAAGTGTTCTACTGCCAAAGTCACACATGCAGATGATACCCTTCGGTTATGGTGGCTCCTCCTATAATCCTGTACTCCATGTCAATCTCATTGATTTCTTGAAGCTCTTAAGAATGTCAATGCCGGTCGCAGAGGTCATTTAATGTTGCTATTAAATTATTTCTGGATTTCTGGGGATGAAATTAACTCAAGGACAAATAAGCCGCTGTCTAAGTACACGTATACTAAAAGAATGTCCCTGAACAAATATCGACAATTGTTTTGATCCTCCCTGTGACAGGAATTTCAAAATACGTTGCCATCAGCCTGAGCATTCATACGAGCAAGCTTCCAGTATTTCTGAGCAGAGCGCTCACGCACTCGTCTGCCATATTTGATCATAATCAAGAATATCAAGGAGCAAGCAAGGCCAGCTACCGCAGCACTGGTGAAGCAATTCTGATAACCCATGTTGTCGACCCATGGCGTAATGCTGTGATATACTTTCAGCAAAAAGAAAGACAAAAAGAAAATAAATCGTCAGAATAGGTACCCATAGCCAATCGCGAAAGCCATTTATTGTGTTGCGAACCAAGATCAGAGACACCATCACGTCGCTACTCATCGCGTAATAAGTATCAAGGGCGTAATTAATGAATAGCGCACAGCCTGTAACGGCGGTAGTCAAAATGAGAAACATTGCAAAGACTAGGCCAAACCAATGGATATCATGGGCGGCGCCAACACCCCAGAGAACTAGCGCGCCGGGTGTTAAAATATTGTTGATACAAAATAGCCACAATCGATACTCTGGTTCAAAAGTGCCGTCGTTCTTGCGGGACATATGAATACCTATCCAGTCGCAGATCGATTCATTGTATAAAGCACTGGAAATGTGTTAGTATAGTCTGCTGAGGGGTGTGAGATATAACCCACGCAAAGATGGTGCCTATGAATGCTGCAACGTAGGATAGGTCAACAATGGAAGCCGAAAAGTTATATGGTGGGCTAGAGAGAATCATTGATGCTGTGGCATTCAAGACATTAAATCAGGGAAGGCTGGCTCACAGCGTTTGCCAAGGCCGAAACAATGTAGACAGGGCGTTTCCCATATTGGAGAGCAAGTGGCTGCCAAATGAGATTGCCCCATTCAGCCAGAAGAACCAAGTACCCTGCGCCCGAATTAAGCGTCGAGAGAGGGATGCCAGTGCTTTTTGCAACATCGGTGAGGGCAGAGTTAGCGGTAAAGCCGCATAGCCCAGAGGATCAAACGAAACTTCAAAGATTAGTTGCAGAACAATCTGCTGATAGAGGGGTGAGAGCCTTACATGAACAGGCAAATAGTCGAAAGTAGCTTCCTCGCTCGAGACCAGTTTAATGGATCATCCGGATCACTTGATGGTGCTGGTATGAGGACGAGATCTCTGTGGTTTTTTGAATGCCTGGTCGCTGATTGACCAGATATGTCAAGCAAGTGCACAGTCCCAGGAATGGCATTTGGATCGATAGTCGACTCCATAGCTCGATTAAAAAGAATGGTTACCTAAAAAGACCTGATAAGAGAGGAAGAAGATGAAAAAGGGTGACCAGGAAGGTTAGGCACGCACATCGAAAGACTGTGCTAGTCGTTTTAATTTCAGAGGTTCGTTCGAGTTAATTTATATTATAATAGCCACAGAGTAATGAATCGTGCTCGGCCTCAATGAGCAGTTTGCATACAATCCCTACCCCATAGTGATGGATGGGGTATATGTGGGGCTCTGATAATCGCGAGTCGCGATGGGCGTTAGCGCCGTTTATCCCCGCAAATGCCTTTGCCGAGACAATGTTCATGGATCTTCCTTATCGCGGAAAGCGTGTCAGCTTCCTGGCTTTTCCCTTACACGCGAGACGCCGGTAGGTATGAGGACAACGCGCAGAAATGATCATCGTTCCAGAGCCGGATGTTTGAATTGCAAAAGACGGAGGAAGAAATGCGACGAACAAAAGCCGATTTGTTCCGGCTGCCAACGAAATTATCTGGATTGCCGATGGCATGTATCAATGCCAGAGAGCGAGAGTCGCTCAAACCCACCCCATCCTGAAAGAGAGGTAGAGGGCGAGCAGGCACCCCAGCCACCACCGACAATTGGTGTGACAGATGTACCGGCGCCGCAAGGGACAGACATTTATCCCGCCTTGATTGACTGGCAGAACTACATTCCTGAGGTACCTCATATCTCTGACCTTTTTGGATCCCCCCAGTTTCCGCAGATACCAAGCCTCGAAGGGAACAACGATGCTTTTGCTGGATCATGGAATGGTGCCCAGTTGGCGGGCGGTGCGAGAAACCCATCAGCATCCCTGGGGAAAGAAGATAAAGGTACAATATCGCTCTCAACTAATCTTGGGGGCCTTTTAAGATACATTGAAAGAGCTGGGATATCTCTTCCTTTGATCTGTCCATCTAGTCTCATGTTACTGACCGACTCGAAAACCACTTGCTTTCTCTTTGAACACTACGTCTATCACACAGCTTCCGCAATGGCCATCGTCGGTGAGCCAGATAATGTTCTAAAGACCCAACTTATACCATTTTCCTTACAGTCCGCGCTGGGGATGAAAGCAATTATCATGACATCTGCAATTCATATCTCTGACAGCAAACCTGGGTGGTCGGCACTGGCCTGGCGTTATTATGGCCAAGTTGCAAAATGCATCGAAGATCGAATGCGAGAGCTCAATATAGCAGGAGTAGCCACAGATTCGCTCGAGGAAACACTGGTGGTGAGTTTGCTTCTGGCAATGTTTCAGGTACGTACCGGCCATAATATCCCTCTGAACTGAAACTAATATAACATAGCCGATCGGTGGAAGCAATGGTGCTCTCTTTTCTCGTCAACTTCGTCATTCACGCGCCCTCCTGTGCCTTTGCCAGCAACGCAACATTACACTCAGTCTTAGGTCATTTATTGATGATTCCTACTTCTACAACAGCATGATCGATGCTATGTCTTGGCTCACGAGAAGTCCTCGCACTTTAGAGCAGCAAGAAGAGTCTGAGGCCAACCTTTGTCCCATAACGCTGTGCTCCGCAAACATCAAGGAGAGTTACCCTGGTTGGTTATGTGGAGTCTCTCATCAAATAATGGAATATGTCTGGTATGCATCAGCACTTTCAAGACGCTCTTATTTTCAGAGGAAGCAGAACAACGTTCTTTCGGAACAGATTATTTCTGAATACAAAGAGCTGGATAGCCTTTTTCGCTCATGGCAACCCTCTTCAAACATGCTTACCAGATACCCTGAGCACTGCACAGCCGCAGAACTTTATCGTATCGCTGGAAGAATATACCTTCATCGTACCATTCATCCTTTCACGGACACCACGACAGACACCCTTATACAGGGGTTGGTGATATCTTTCTTGGATATTTTGAAACTGTTACTAGATTTGTCCAAACGCCCACGTGTCTTGTATTGGACTTTTGTTCTTGTTGGGACCTGTGTGACAAGTGATCTCCATCGCGAAGAGCTGATGAAATGGCTGCAGAGCGCGTATGACTATTCAAAAATGGTAAATTGTGGACAGACAATACGATTACTGGCTAAGCTATGGTGGGTCAATGACTACGAGGAAACTAACTTTGATATGGAGAGTATTGTAACTTGCCCACCGGCAGGGGACGAAATAGAGGGTGGGAAGAGATCTAGATGTAGCTGGGATTTCTTTTACGTCATGCGTGCAATCCGGCGATGGGATGCTCTTATTTCTTGAATGATATGCATACAGTACAAATTATATCAGAAATTCAAGTTCTCCGACCGAAATACTTTTTAAAAAATTCGTACGATAATAGTTGTAGCATGTATGTAGCGCGTCACGTTTGCTGCCGGAAGGTGATTTAAGGTTTCACAGCGACACGCGCTGGACCCGCCGCGGTTTATTTCACGGCAATGAAGGTGCGGGGATCTGAGGTATATAAGAGAATAAGTGAAGGTCTCACCTCAAGTAGATCGCATAGAATCGTCTTCATTTTCTAATTGACCTCACTTCTCTTCCCTCGACGATATCAATTGCCCTTTGAAACTCCTAACTCCCACAGCAATGACTATCCCAGATTGGCAGGCCGCTGTTAAAACAAAGCAAGCTGAAGCTGCAGAAAAGATCCCAGAGGCTTGGCGAATCTCTACGAAATTTACTAAGGACATCTCTGAGACAGCATCTAACAATGTCCTCCATGTTCCCAGGGAATGTGGCATTTTGACTGCCAAGCAACTCGACATCACAGAGAACTACGATGCTACTGCCTTGCTTGAGAAGATACATTCCCGGCATTTCACTGCTAGTGAGGTCACGGAAGCTTTCTGCATTCGCGCTGCTATTGCCCAGCAAGTTGTATGTTGACCTGGCTCATGCTCATTGGGGATAGATACTCATCCTGGGTACAGACCAATTGTCTTACAGAGACATTCTTCGACCGGGCCCTAGAAAGGGCACGAGAACTTGACACGCATTTTGACAATACCGGAAAAGTTTTGGGACCTTTGCATGGGCTTCCAGTCAGTCTGAAAGACTGTTTTAATGTTAAGGGAGTTCCTTCCACTATCGGGTTTACAGATTTTATCAAGCATGGGCCGGTTCAGTCAAATTCAGCCGTCGTCCAGACGCTTTTGGACCTGGGTGCAGTTCTTTACGTCAAAACAAACATTCCACAGACAATGCAGGTAGGACTAGCCCAACTTCATTTTCCCCATCTATGCAAGTATCTGACCACTCATCTAGGCTGGAGATTCTCACAACTACGTCTTCGGCCGAACACTGAATCCTAACCGATCGAACCTTACCGCGGGCGGGTCTTCTGGTGGAGAAGGCGCACTCATTGCAATGCGTGGCTCGATCCTTGGTGTTGGAACCGATATTGCTGGGTCAATTAGAATTCCAGCTTACTGTAATGGTACATACGCGCTTCGTCCATCGGAGAATCGTATTCCTTATGGAGGTCAGACAAGCTCTGGCCGAAAAGGCCTTGCGGGAATAAAAGCAGTCGCAGGACCCTTGGCTACCTCTATCCGAGACCTTGAGCTTTTCAGCAGACTAGTCATTGATTCAGATTCTTGGAAATATGACTCATCTGTTACTTTCTCAACTTGGAGAGACGTGGCACCCAAGGAGAAACTACGACTGGGCTTCATCCTGGAAGATACTCATTTTCCCGTTCATCCTCCTGTTCTCAATACCCTGACTCGAGCGGTGGAATGTCTTAAGGCTGCAGGGCATGAGATTATCAAACTTGATCCTCCTTCAATCAAAAAGGCCACTCTATTAGCTTTCAGAAACTTTGCTATGGATCCTGCAAACACCTCATTGAAACACATTCAGGCGAGCGGCGAACCTAGAATCCCGGCACTTTCGTCTACAGATCTTCCTCATGAATACATGCCTTACGACTATGCTCCACTCACTCTAGAAGGATTATATGATCTTCTAGAAGAGAGAGGAAATTATCAAGCTGAATTTGGCAATCTTATTACGAAGAATCAGATTGATGCTATCATCATGCCTGGCTACCAAGGCACGGCACCTCAGCACGATTTGATTGGATGGGTACCCTACACTGTGGTCAACAACGTGCTAAACGTAAGTGACGTTTTATATTGTTTCAAATAAATCAATGACTTGCTAACGTGGATTACAGTATCCTGCTGCAATCATTCCATATCGAAAGGCTGATAAGGTTGACGATGCTAAATATCTCCGGAACGTTGAATATCGACCCCCATGTGAGCAATATTCCAAGGTTGGGCTATTTTGCGGAAGGGCAATTACTAACTGCTTAAAGACGTTCCAGATGATGTTGAAGGCGCCCCGTGCTGTGTTCAGGTTGTGGGTCGGAATATGCGAGAGGAGGAGCTTTTACGGGAAGTTGAGACCATTGCGAGGGCTCTGAAAGAATGAGATACGGCGCGTATCGAACTCATATTTAATGAATATGTGATCAAAATGAAGTGAGAGTTATTATTGAGAGACGATTGAACAATCATTCTCGAAACTGCACTAGCTCATACCATCGCGAACGACAGCTACTCTCATCGAATCCAAGAGATTGGAAGCCGCATTTGAATGGCCATATACAGCGCCCTCAAACATCTTTGTTGCATCCTTACCTACTGCTCCTGTAATCATTCCTGCTCCTCCGGGATGCTGCGTCACAAACTCAGAAACATCGTGAACTACCCCCCTGATAACAACCAAATTACATCCTGTCCTCGCTCTTTGCTGGTACTCTTTCCATGTGATAACAGGTAGATCTGTTAGCGGTACCCCCCAGTCCACCATCTTAGCCTTCTTGTCTAGCTTCTCCCACTCTCGTTGTAATCTGCCTTTCTCAACTTCATTGCGAGGGAAACGTCTCAAATTTGTGGCAAGACCAATTTGAGAGCATGTCCAAATCAGCCATTTCGTGGGATCGAAATCATAGTATCGGATGCCATTGCGATAGTCTATTGGAAATTCGTGATGGAAATTGTGATATCCTTCTCCAAATGTTATCAGAGCAGTTAAAATATTGTTTCTTGGTGATTTGGCGCTTGAATATGGCTGAGTTCCTAGCCAATGTGCGAAAGAATTCACACAAAAGGTTCCTTGTTGCCCGATGGCTGTCCCAATGCAACCTGCGAGTACAAATCCACCAATGTAATCCTCAAACAGCATACCACATACCAGTGTAGGCAATGCATAGCCGATGGTAAAGAGCAGAGCTAAATAGTGTCGATGTTGCCATTGAACAATTGGATCGGATTTGAGATCGCTGATATCCACGCGACCATTGATTGGGATAGCTCCAAGTGAACGCTCGCCTTGAACTAACATCCAACCAATATGCGCATAAAAGAAACCTTTCTTGATATTGTAAGGGTCTGCTTCTGTGTCTACATAGCGATGATGGGCGCGGTGGCCGCGACACCAAAACTTGATACTGCCTTGTCCTGCGCCAGCGCCAACGATAGCAAAGACAGCTCTCAGAGGCGCACTGGCAGTATAAGAACGATGAGACCAGAGTCGGTGATAGCCTATCATTTCATAGTTAATCAAAGATACATGTATATCCTAAATTCAAGTTCTAGATTGAACTGACCCGCTGTAATGACCATGCCACGAATAATGACATAGATAATCGCGAACCCAATAGTCTCTTTCCGAATGGAAACCCGGAAGAGACTTATGAGTGCACTCAGAGGAATGATGATGAGAAAAATTGCGATCGGCCAATTTACCGAACGTGGGTTGTCATTATTTGATTCTGTCCTACTTGATACCACAGAAGTGGCCATCTTGGGCGTACGAATGGGTCTCAGAAATGAAATATCTTTTTGTGGTTCATGTGCCATTGCTATCATAGCCAAATTGCGTTGAAATTTCTCTGAAAACAATCATATCGATGGAGAAAAAAATTCAAGGCGGTTCAAATATGATATTTGAGCCTAACTACCCCTATTCCCTAAATTCCGTGATGGTTCAAGACTGCTGCTGAGCGCCACGAAATCTAAGTATCTTGCCTTTCAGCCCAAGCCTCCAGGGCTTCATTTACCAGGATTTTCCGGGGTTTCACAGACTTTGTTAGCTGCAGATAAGAACTTGGGGATTTTCTAGCAATGATCAAGCCTTTGGATATGTGAACATCACTAGTATACGTCCCTCAAAAAAGCAAATATTGTCAGCAGATATCATATCTACAGCCCCCGCGAATCGGCTATAATAGCCATCATTTCAAGGAACCCATCATCACCTTGTTTTGGATTGCACTGCAGTAAGTTTTGTTTATTTGCCATTATATTTCTTCTGTTGTCACCCCTTGGCTTAGCTGAACAGTCTAGTTCAATGTTGGAAGTGACTAGCAATGCATATTGAAGCTGTGATATCAAAGCCCGCGTTACACTGCAGCAAAACTCTCCTAGTCGAGAATCCTTGTTTTGTTCATTTTCATTGTCGAATGCGAAACTAAAGAAGAGTAGCTGCCCCTGTGTTGAGTTCTATGAACAATTTCACCATACGGCACGGTCGCCTGGTTAGGTATTCTTGAATAAGTGATTTTCTTCTTTTTGAGAGCATGGATCTTTTCAATTCTATCAGGTTCGGGCTTCCATCTCCGGAGCTTCTCAGAATCCCAAAGCAACTTTACAAATATGACCCAAATATACGCGCACCCCCATTGAACAACACTCCAAGAACCTTCTTCCATCCAGTTGATATTCACCCTGTCCTTTTTCGCGCCTCTTTCGAACTTGAATATGTCATCACCTTCATAGCATTATATGTGACCATAGTTCTGTTCATGAACTCGGTCAACGCAGGTCGACATTATAGACCATGGGGGTTTAGCAGAACCTCGACATTTAAATTTTTGGTGGTCGTACATAATCTGCTACTAGCAATATTCTCCGCTTGGTCTCTCATTGCAGGCATCTGTCTCGTCATTCATTACTGGCCCTCAGCATCAAAGGAGTACCAAGACAACTACTTTGCCCACATTGCGGAATATTTCTGCAAAACGGAGGCTAGCCAATATCGAGGTGAGGCCTAAAATGCTTTCCAGCTTAGGATTGTATTATTGAGGCTAATATTTGTGAATTTTCATTTACGTAGTCTTAACTCGTTCGACTAGTCCTTGGGAAAATGGGCTTATCTACATCGGCTATTTTTTCTACTTAAGCAAATTTTACGAGGTCATTGACACCTTCATTATTCTTGCGAAGGGGAAAAAGAGCTCAACGCTGCAAACATATCACCATGCCGGCATAATCATCTGTGGCTGGTCTGCAGCGGCTTATGATTCCCCGTGCGGTATTATCGCAGCAGTGAATCTCGCAGTGCATACATTGATGGTGAATTCCTCGTGCGCTACATTAAATACACGACACTGACCATTTCATTTTAGTACACGTATTTTGCTTTTCAAACGTTGGGATTTTCTGTTTCGATGCGTGTCAAACGAACTCTTACCAGCATTCAAATTGCTCAATTCTTTCTTGGGATGATAGTCGGCACCTCTCTTCTTTTCCTGAGCTATAGGGCCCCTCTAGACATGACGGAGATGGTGGTCAGGAATGGCTCGATGGGAGATTTGAAATCACCCAGCAGCCATGATGAGAGAGCGGGACTAGTGAAAGAAGATACAATGGTCTCATGTTTAACCCAGAGTGGTGAGGTAGCTTCAATTTTCGTGTCAACCATCTACATTTGGCCTTTGATTGTGCTTTTCGTGAAGTTCTTCATCCGGTCATACTCCCAGAAGAAGAAAGTGGCTTGAAGAAGTTGAGGTCTGGATTGTGTATCTAACTTTTTATCCTCCATTGCTTTTTGTGATATTGCTGCATGTGTCACCCAGCCACATGCACTTAGATGTTTGCCAAACCTTCATGCACATACTATGCAAGGAGTACTTTTTTTCGGCTCAAGTAACCTGCATTTTCAAATTCCTGAAATATGAGTCGATGTTTATATGTACAGGGGGGATAATACTCCGTACATCCCATGGAAACATTTTAGCACGAGATACTAGCACATATAATTCTTTTGAATGCAAAAACGCCACCAGATGCTAGTCGGCGATCATTGTTCGTTGGCAATTAACCTTGATACCCATCCAAGGCAGCAAGACGTTTGTAATAGGTGGGGAACCGAGGTAAACCCGTTTCATTAGTTCGAAAGCCATACAAGACTGGTTGTAATGATGCGACCGGGTCCAGTATTTGTTAAGAATTGAACATGAATGAACTGCTGTCAATGCACACGGTGTGATGTCTGTTGCATGTGCGCGGGGGCACATCGGCTGAGGATTTCCGCTGTGGAGATCCTCAGCCGCATTATTGAAAAACAGTGGCGATTTAATGTGGGCCTTGTTGACAAGTGGTGGATTGGCACGGCCGGCCAAAGACTAACGAAAGAAGTATCTGAACGTGATCGCCAGCACCGGACTTCGCTTGCATTAGTATTCGATAGTCTGTAGATTCCACCAAAGATTCCAGTTTAAGGCTGGGAGCGCTAGAACAATAGAAAGGGTTCGACTAGGTTCGAGCTCGGCTAATTGGAATGACGATGTTGCAAATCATTTCCTACTAGCCGATTACAGGGATGATCCACGCGACATTGTGGTTTAAGGGTTTTCAAAAGAATTGACATGTAGGTACCTTAAAGGCTCGAGGTTCATTAATCAAGGGGTTGTGTATGGGCATATGTACAGTAAAGTGGTATTAGGATTGGGAAACATTTTCCATATTGCCGGTCGCTGTAACTCGCTTGATCGCTTGCCACGCTATAGAACCTTGGAACACATAACATCCTGGGCACAGCACTTGAGTGCACGGAGTAAGCGGAATACATATACACATTTGCCGCAGCTTGTAAGCCACCATTCTTCCCCTTCAAGCAAAGATCTATCGATCAAACGATAGAACGCATATATGTAGCCATTAAGAATGCAACCTCGTATCGTACAAGTGGATCAATAGTAAAAAACACAAGAGGCCCGTTCTCAAACAGTCATGCTCGACAGGGGAAACCGAGAAGACAGCTCCAACGTTCCATGGTTCTTTTCGCAATGACACCAATCTCGACCGGGTTTCCCCCCAATGCCAGGCACACCGGCCGGGCTACTTGTGGGCGAGGACCCACACTGGCTGACGATGCAGTGGGGAATAAAGTGTGTAAATTAACGCTAAAATGTTCTATGGCGGGCTTCCGTGCATTCAGGCGCCTCGAGCAAGGCCAAGACCCCATCAAGGACCACATGGCGCGCAGTTGCGCCCAAGTCTGCGGTCCCGAGAACATGAATTTGCCTTGAGATCGTTATAGATCGTGCGCTATTGGGGAAACTATCCGGACTTTGCGGAGCTCCAGGTCCAAGCAATGGCAGGGATCCTCGTTCAGGTTGTGCATAACATGCTTATTGACTCCACTGGGCGCTGAGGCCTTACTCCGTGCAGCAAGTTCAAAAGCGACAACCCCGCTCATTTCGGCGTGGCTTGTTTTCGGCCGCAGACTTTTCGAGTTGAGCCGATTTCATTGAGAGGGGATTGATACGGCTTTGAATATAGCATTTTGAGGCTTTTGGATTCGTGGTTGGATGGAAAATTGAACCCCCTCGACGACACTCCTTTCAGTACATTCGAATTTTTTTCAAGTCTTTTTTTGTCCAGTCTTTCCTTCATGTCGCCAATCAACGTGGTCAATCTTTCACACGAATTGGTCCCTCGCGATGGGGATCATGGTCATTCTCGGGGTAAGCGAGCGTTAGTGGTGACTGCAGTTCTCACTTCGCTGGCGTTTGTTGTCGTGGCTATGCGAGTATATGCTCGTGTTGGGTTGATGAAGATAACTGGTCGTGAAGACTGGGCTATCTTAATGGCAATGGTACGCCACTATACGCCACATTGAATATGGACCGTCGACTAAACTGCCGTTCTTCTCTTCAGGTGCTATCTTTGGTATATTGTGGACTTGTTGGTGCTCGTATGTTACTTTTTAACTAAACTCTCAGCTACAATAACTGACAACAGACACAGAACTTCACTTTGGAATGGGAATACACGATGATTATCTTCCTCCACACATCCTACGCGAGCAACTGAAGGTATGCAGAGAAGAACCCGCATGTCCGGGTAGTAATACTTTGCTAATATCATACAGTGTCTATGGGCTGCTATCCCAATGTATAATGCCAGTCTCGCATTCACCAAATTCTCCATTCTCTTCCAATATCTCCGCATTTTCCCCGCTCGCTGGTTCCGCAACGCCTGCTACATCGTGATGGCTATCGTCGCCGCATACTCCACCTGGGCTGTTATCAGCGGCTACGTGAACTGTGTCCCTGTCGCCAGATTCTGGGACCGCAGAATTGAAGGAAGCTGTTTGAGCTTTTCAGCAGTCTGGTTCTTCAACGCAGCAATGAACATCGCCACAGACGTGACTCTTCTCGCGCTTCCGATGCCGCTGCTTTCCCAGCTTCAGCTTCCACGCATGCAGAAGATTGCACTGATGGGTGTCTTCGCCATCGGTATCTTGTATGTCTATGTCCCAAACCTCTATATGCTGTTTTCAATACTAATCATACCCCAGTGTTGTCATCACAAGTATCCTCCGTCTTTCTGGACTGCGTACCGTTGCCAGCAGCACAGACACATCATACGCGAACGTGGAGGCCTCATACTGGACTGCGGCAGAGTGCAACGTCGCCATTATCTGTGCCAGTCTTCCATTCCTTCGTCCGATCATCAGCCAAGTCTTCCCCAAGTTACTCTCTACAAACAGCTACAACAAACGCTATACGGGCAACCGCTACACTGGAAATGAACAGCGTACTGGCACAAACAGATTCGCTAGTCGCCGTTCAGCCCACCAAGGTAGCCAATTATTTAGTCAGACCGATGATAGGGATTACGATGTTTATTCGATCAATGTCAAGCCGGGGGACAGGTCAAGTCCAAGTTCGCTTGGTGGTATTGAGGTTACCACTGAGATGACCGTTATGCAAGAGGTAACCAAGCATGATGAAAGTGTCAGTGAGAGGAGGCTGGTGATGGATCCCTCATGATCATTCTTTTGATATCTTCCTTTTCTTTTCTTTTTGATGTTCTTTCTATCTTCTGTGTATATTTTATTCAAACTGGTGTGTACAGCAACCACCTTATTTTTTCACGACTGCATTGGGACGGTTTATATGGATTCAACTTGATTATTGGATCACTACTTGGGTGGAATTTCGTCTTTTAAATCACAGCGAAAAGTAAATAACTCTTAATACTTCTCTTCAGAACATTGAATTCTGTCATCTGGCATATATGGCATAATATTGCATGAAAATCATATATCAAAAATGATCTGACCATCAGGCCCTAACTCATCCCGAGCAACACTGCCCAACCTCAAACTTAATTGCCCGATTTTCATTCTCACCCACCCATGATCTTTATCCTTCGCATCAACTGAACAGGCCCTGAACCCCTGATTCCTCGTTGGAAATATCTCTAGTCGATCGAGTCTCAATCTATTCGAACCACCCTTTTCAACCTCACTAACAATTACCCTCCAAACAGCCCCAAGATCATTTCGAAAATTCTCCCGCAGCACATAATCATCTACAAAGTCTCCACAGCCATAGATAATTATCTTGCTTTGATAAATCTCTATACCCTGTATATGATGCGAGGAGTGCCCGTGCACAATATCAACACCACACTCGTCAATCAGGAAATGCGCAAAGGACCGCATATCTTCCGATGGATTCCAGTTATAATTCGATCCCCAATGTACAGAGAATATTTTCAACGCTGGCCTATCAGATGAGTATGTACCAGATCTTATCGTTGATGTTTCTGTTAAGAGTCTTTTTAGGCGAGCGCGCGTATCAAGGGAATAATCTATAAAATGGAATGTCGGAACGCTTTTCCAGTCTGCCGGGTGGTCGGAAGCAGAATAGACATGAACGGCGTAGCTGGAATTTTGTACGATTTCTTTTTCTTCTTCATTTCTTTGTGAAGGAATAATAGTCGCGGCGCCTGATCGCCTGGAATGATACTCCTGTGCTTCTCGCGGAAGCCACAGAGTAGCTGGTTTAAATGTTTCATCTATCGATTCGCCCGATCCAGCGAACGAGATCCGAGCTTTTTTCAGTGCCCATATTGTCTCAAGCTGGCCTTCTTCACTGTAGTCAAGGATATGATTGTTTGCGAGACTAGTGTAGTCTACGTGTGCGGCGTGAAGGACGGGATCAAGGTTGGCCGGGTGTGTGCGGTAATTGTACTTTTTGTTTGGCCAGGGTTGAGAGGTTGTTGTTGCGGAGGTTTCGAGGTTTATTAGGAGAAGGTCTGTGGAATGGAGAAGGGGGAGAGTGGTCCCCCATGGTGAGGCGGTGTTGTATTCAGATAGTGAAGGGTGTTTCGACTTGAGAGCTTCGGCGTTGCGGGCATCCCTGGGGCTGTTTGTGTTGTATGGGAGGAGTTGGTCTATTAGGCGAGCTAGCATTACATCCCCGAGCAACGTTATGGTGAAGGATTTGGGTGTCATGGTATATGGAATGAATGATAGAATACGATGAATTGAGATAGAATGTAGATGACTGTATGGGAACCCATGGCTAAGTCATGATGACTGCATCTTCGGGCCGAACCGAAGACTTTATATACTAAGATGGTAAAAAAAAGAAAAAAAAAGATGATGAAAGTAAATCTAGCAATTCCATTGTAAAGTACACTTAAAAGCACTTTTGTTGTAGCAGTTGTCATTTTTGAATAATGTATTAGCACATTAGGGAACCATAGTCCCAGCAAAACCAGTGGTATCTTGCGCGAGTCTCCGAGCTTTTGCGCCGCATAAAACATATGGAGGATTTTCCTCCTGAACCATAACATATCAGAACTCGTAAATTTCGTGTCGTCAGAATGTTGTCCCAAGCGCTTGGGTTATCGCCCCATCTGAGCCAGTTCACGCTCTTTCGCACGTAGCGCCTCACGCATTTCCTCAGCCTCCCGCTCCAACTGGACCCGTCTCTCGACTGATTGGTCTGCGAATGAAGAAATACCAGGCAGAGTTTGGGACTGTTGTTGGGCTGCATGCATGGGAGCCTGGTAAGGTTGCGGGTGGCCCATGGGCGATAGATCCACGCGAGAGTCATCGCGGCGCTCTGTCTGATTCAGGATCGAGGATATCGAGCTCAAGCGACCCGGGGGCAATGGATTAGCCGACGACATGATTGGTGGTAATTGATTGGATCCAGCTTCAAGTGTAGCCGGGCCTGGAAGTGTCTCTGCGCCAGCTTCGGCCAGGGTACGTTTCTTGGGAAGGCCAATGGAATTGGGGGATGCGGATCGTCGCCCGAATTGTACAGGTGAATGTCCAAGTCGCTCTGGCTCGAGGAGTTTGGGCAATTGATGGTGCATGGGAGCCGCATTGTAGCCCGTGAAGTCAACTGGAGGCGGAGCGAAGGGCAATCGCGGTGCGTCGTCATATGCTCTTCCTGGCATTCCATGATAGTGCTCGGGTTCATTGCTCATGTACCGATAATGGTCATCATGTGGGTGTGCGAGGGCCGCGGGAGAAGCTTCAGGTGAGGCCGATGAGCCGTTGGAGGATTGTGTGGCTGCGGTGGGAGATTGATCTCTGAGGGCTGGGACGACGCGCTTTCGACGCTTGATAATGGATTTCTTCATATTCGTAGGACGATAACACCCATGGAGCTTGTAATAGAGACCTGCATTATTATGTTAGCTGATATTAAGGGATAGGAGAAAAAAGCAATTGTAACTATGGACCTACCACAGGCGTTACAGATGGGATGACCGTGTTCATCCCGTCTCCAGAGTGGAGTTACCGTCGTCCCGCAATTTTGGCATGCAACCAACGCTCCATTGCTATCAACCGATGGACTTTTCACTGGGGCTTCTGTTGCTGCCGGAGGTGTTAGTTCTGCTTCAGGGGCGCCGGTACGGCCCCATGGGGCATGGGGAGCAGCTCTGGGAGCAGATTTATAGATGCGATTGTTGTAAGCCGGGCAGCCATCGCATCCTTCAGCACCACCGGTACCATTGCAACTTCCACCACCTGGACAAGAGCCCTTGGGGCCATGGCAACGTTCTGATGCCACCGTCGAATCCATCGGAGGGGCGGGAGGAGTATGTTTTTCTGGACCGTCTGGGTTCTGCTGAGCGCGATTTCGTTTCGTAGGACGGGCGACATTGCGAGCTTTTAGGTAGAGACCGCAGGCATTGCAAATCATGGCACCTGTTGGAGATCGTCGCCAAAGGGGGGTACTTTTTGTTCCGCAATTGCTGAAATTTGCCACAAATTAGATGCTTACAATCAGGAATATTTCTACAGGACGGAGACCTACCTGCACGAATGCCCCAGAAAAGAGGTGTCTTTTTGACCCCGTGGGGATGTCTTTTCTTGTTCTGATCGCCCATCTGATAAACCTGATGTTGACTCAGGTCCATTCGGAGGGGGGCTTCCAGTCATTTTGATGGGGGTTTCTCCATAATGTTCCGCTAAACGTTCGCGACCCGCCTGCGCAGATGAAATCAGCTGCTGAGCAGCATCAAGGTCCTCCGCTGACGGTTGCCGAATTGGAACACTGGGGTTCTGGGGAAAAGACCGCACCGTTTCCATTGGAAAGGAGGCTAGCATCACCACCTCTTTGCCCAAAAAAATAACCTTTTCTTTTTTGCGAGATCTCCAAAAAAAAATTGAGAGTGACAGACAAAGGGTCCCCCGATTGCGGAGTGCTGAGATAACCAGAGAACGGGAGAAGCGAGGAAAGGAAAGTCCAGATCCTTGGATGTGAGGGTTGATGTCGCACCACAGTCGGAAGCAGAATTCACCGTATCACCCACAGGGACGCCGAGGGCAAATGTCGGTCAAGCTGTTCGACGAGTAGGAGATGCGGCACTACAGGAGGGGATAGCCTGGGAGCCGCAAGACGGGGAGAGACGGGGAGGGATGTTTGTTCAGGAAGAGGGGCAGCCCCGATATGGGAGGATGACCAGGATGGGGCAATCAGGCTTGCGAGTAATGCGAATAGACGAAGCCACGCTTCAGACCCAATATCAAAGAGTGTGGCGACCCAGTGGTCTGGAAGGGTCAGGTGATGGGCAATTGCGACAGCTGACAGCGCACCAGGAACGCCAGGCTGACTATTTTTTTTGTTAAGAGGGGGACGAGTTCCTCGGAAGACGGAGACCGGAGGCGCTTAGACACTAGGATTGGACCGAGTTGCCTAGGGGCATGCAGGATGGTGATCACACCGCGTTAGGAGAACGGAGAGAGAGCAAAAGACCGAGGATGGCGTAATAGAGGGCGGAACGAGGATCAGAGGGTGGAATGGAGGTGTGAATTGTTGCAAATTGGGTTTACAGATAAAAGAAAAAGAAAAGAAAGGAGAAGTGAAGAGTGATTTGACGAAAGTTTCACCGGGTGTGGATTAGCAATGACGAAGTAGGAAGAAAAAGAAATTCAAGCACGAAAGGGCTTATCGAAGGGGATTACGGGGAGTTTGGGTTTATCGATCTACGAAGGGGGGATCGACGGAGACTATCATATCAGTCTAATCGCATGGCGCTATCTCATCTAATCTCTCGATGGCTTTGTCTCTCTTCCCTCTTTGCGATGCCTCTCTCCCATCTGTCAGAATTTAATGTTGTATGTTTGCTTTTTTTTTTCGACTCCATCCTACTGCCGAAAATCTCTGATCGCCGATAAGCCGATTCTTGCAACTGTCATCCCCCAGATCGCAAGTGCAAAGGACTCCACCGACTCCTGATGAAGTTTAGGGGGGCAAAATACTGTGGGAATTCACCTTCCCAAGTGAGGTGCGGGTGGGCCAATGCGCAGGCAAGCAGCTTTGTGGGGGCCATGATTGGCGGAGCCTGATTCCCGGCCCTTGTAATCAGCTATATACGCGATCTTGTTGGCTCTCGGGAGTGGCGGGTTCCATCCGGTGTGAGGCCACGCTGTTCCGTTTTTACTAACACGAAAAAGAAGCACTGGAGACATCGGCTAAAACGCAACGGACGCCCCTAGAAGGTTCTGCTGGACGCTGATCCAGTCGCACGGTTCGTACTTTGTTTACAGAGGCGCTTGACAGGTGCGATCTGACCTCGCAAGGGAGCAATTTAGGTTCTAGATGGAAATTCCCAGGCGCTGAAGAGTCCATGAATCTCTTGGCATTGCCTTCTAAAGAAAGTTGCGATGTATGGGCTGACATAATATTATACACGTGATTATATTAGCTAAGCCGATTGGTCTCGCGGCATTGCCGAGTGGCCAAATAAGCACCGCACTAATAGTAATAGCAGCGACTAGCTCTGTGCTATTAGTAGTATAGCCTTGTCTGTATACGAGAACGCACGATGGAGTCCAGAACTTCTACTTATGGTCGGCATTCTCTTAGGTAACAGCGCAGTATCTGCAAGTCGACTCCGCCGACTGAACACTACCAGCCCGTCGGCTGTGGCCGACAGGGTCTCTTATTTGTAAACCGGTATCTTCTCTGTCTTACTGGTGCACCCAGTTACCTATTTGAGCCTAGCGGGTACTTTCGTTCTGCACTACTGCCTGAGGTGTCGAAGTATCATGACATGTCATTCCAAAATTCAAGGTTGTGATGGTGGTGACCTATTTTACTAAGTGCGCTGCATTTGAATAAGCTGCCAAACTCTCAACTAGAATGGGTCAGAGTTGACAGTATTTGAATAAAGCATTTAACCTGTTATCAACGACCAAACGAGCAAAACACTTGTGATTAGCCATGTTAGTAGTTCATTCTTCTCAATCGAAGACGAAGACCCATGATCCTTTGTGGTAGATATTCCAGGGCCATTATCTCAAAATCACGACAGATATGACTGAGCTCGATAAAGCCAAAAGCTGGTAGATACAGTGCTTTTTTCGAATTCTATGATTGATTCCATGTAGTGGCTGTCTAAGACTGGCAGTGAGTCTCTAGCTTCAACCTTTGGAGGTTGTACTTGAGCCCTCAGGCTGGAGGGGAACATGTGGGACACCAGGACATCTACATCGGGAGCAGCGCATACATAGTACATATGCTGAAACATCAATTGAACTATATATGTAGTTGAGCATTATGCACTACCTATGTATCACTAAGTAGCATACACTTGAACTTACAATCTCGAGACCTCAAACTTGAATGCTGTATACTGTATTACCTACAAGCGCGGGATCTAAAACTGAGTCTAATCTGGATCAATCTCAACATATTATACTGTTAAACATTCAATGTCGCTATAATCTAGCCACACCTATTCAACTATAATACAGTGTCATCCCATATGGAATCACATCCACAGGTATCGAAAGTAGACGAAAGGAAATCAGAAAACAGTAAATAAAGGAAAAGGAAAGAGAAATGAGAACTGCTCAACCAAAAAGCAAGTCTCTTCTCCGCGACAAACTACCTATTCCGACTACAGCCGCTTTTTTCTTCTTCAAAGGACCAAGAGGAAGATTCGTATTGTCATGGCAACGTTCATCGATCATATAACGCATTGCGAGAAATCCAACGCTGACAATCATGCACTATCCACGAATGAGAGAAAGTAAGCTCGGCGCATCCTTCTGCTCATTCAGTGTCATTCCATAAACGAAACGACGTTTGAATGCTTGTTGTGGGCATCAGAGCAAGCTTAGACCTGCTCAGCACCCCAACCCTGGTCGGACTCGCGCATGTTTGATGGGGGCTCGATGGATGGGATGAACTCAAGGACGAGGTAGGCGATACCGGTGATACCGACGATGGAGGCGGCAATCTCACGCAGCACAAGGTCGTGCAGCAGGATGGAACCAACGAAGATGTAGACTAAATCGAATGATCAGTGGGAGCTTTGAAAGCTCGAGCGAGAAGCTTAAACTTACAGATACCACGGCCGAGGAAAGAGAACAGGAAGGAAGCGTAACGGTAGGCGTAGTCGGGAACATTGGGCATGAACTCAAGTCCAGCGACAACTGTATCCTCAAGTTAGCAACTGCTTTTTATCTCGTATATCTCGTAAAAGATATACGCATTGGGAATGACTCACCAAGACCAAATACAATGACGTATCCACCGACGATGACGGAGCTCATGGTGGCTGGGAAGAACTGGCTGATACCACCCAGCACCATGATCACACCGACCGCGATGTTAACGAGACGACTAGAGCACTTGTTAGCTAGGTGCCCTTTACCGATTGACTAGTTCCCATGTTGGAACAAAGGCAGAATCCACCGAAGATCTTTCATGGCGGAGAGACACATACAAGACGTTGGAGAAGTCCATTTTGATGAGCTTTTACTCTAAGTTTGCGCGCGATGGTTAGGTCTGAGACTCGAAGAATGAGGTCCGTATATGGCGACAATAACGGTCGAGGTGGGAGATCAATATATAGATGGGTCAAGTACCTAGTGAGTTGCCTAGTTGTTCGTTAGTATGTTTCAGCCTAGTTGAAATGGTTTGTCTTCCTTGAGGGGGCGGGTGTCGGAGGTAGCACCGAGGGTGCAATGCGGAGGAATCGAGAACTTTGGGCTATTATCATACCTGAAATGAGATCGGAGAAGGTAGCGCACGAGGGACTGATGGACGGAGAGGTTATAAGAGCCAAGACTGGGCTTTCGCTGAGAATGGAGTAGAACAGGGGCACGATGAAAGAAGCCTGAACAGCGCGAGGAGCTGGGGCTGTCGCAAGCAGCGGGTCGTGCCAAGCTCGTGTGGCTGAATCAGCATTGGCTCGTCACGTGAGGGGCCGAAAGAAGGCCCCATTTCGTGTGTCAAGGCTGCTACTTTGGGAAGTGATCACCAATTTCCCGGGTGTTTGTGCAATCAGGCACATCTGTTTTCCGTATAAAGAGGCTAGCTGGAGATGGCATATGGTGCTTCAAACAGCCCAGTGGTAGATAAGATATGTGCGGTTTACGGAAGGATTGATCCCTGCCAACGTAACTAGTTATCTCAACCATATTAAAGCTATGTTCAAAGGGGTTCCACAAGCTAAATCCTTCGCTACATACTACTACCTACTTTGAAATCAATCCTTTGTACAGAGAGTCAAAGAAGTTATTCGTCATCGAATTTGGAATTCGATTTATATGGACTTTTAATAGGGCGTAATGCTCTTTTTGTGGAGACGCATCTGGGAGAGGCCATTAGCAAGCACACTCATCTCCCCAGGCTCTTGCCCCACAACGCCATAGATAGCATCCAAATCATTACCAATGCCCATCTCTGCAGCCGTGTTCATGCTCCGTGAATCGATGAACGGTGCGATAGATGGCCAAACACTCTGCGCATTGTTGAAGAATAATTCAACACCCAAATCTCCAACACCCTTAATCTCTTTCACCAAGGCCCGAACCTCTTCCCGATCACCATGGCCAGCCAAAAGGAGATTGTTGAGGTCACCATCTATTAAGATACAAGTTAGCTTCCAATCACCTTACAATCATTGTGGAAGGCGTTTGATGATATGGCTGATTAAGAACATACCGTACCGTTTTGACACAAATTCTGCCAATTGCCCCAGATTGGTCGCACATTGCTCTCGATATCGATTATACCCACCTTCGCTCAACACTTTTGTTCGCTCCTCCCATGTAGTACTGGAAAGTATATCGATATGATGGTATCCGGCGTCGACTAGGTGGGCCATGGTTTTCTGTGCCAGATTGTGCGAGATCGGTCGAGATTTGATCATCACATCCAACACTATTGCAAGTAGTGTGTCGGGGCCACCATCGGAGAATTTCTGATTCGCAAGCGATGTACCAGCTAACGGTGGCTGGCCATAATTTTCTAGTATTGTCTTGATAGGCAGATCAATTCCACCGTTAGCCTCGTTCTCTTCGGATGATGATGATGACATGTTAAATGCAGATAAACACTCTTTTGGTAAATCTAAAGCAGTAAAAAGTGATCAAATTGACTACTCCAGTTTCATGGCACGCATGGAAACTTTTGATAAGTTGAAATGTTCGTGGCAACTTGGGTAGAGTTTTGACGTCACGCTTGCATAACAAGAGATCTATATCCGAACCGGATCCTCTCAATATCAATGTTCATAAGTTCGATCATAGTACTGGATGAATATTAAGTCACAGATAGATTGAGTTTTCAAATGAAGGTTGTTGTTGTTTGGTGATTACTCGAGTCCGTCAGAGCTTGGGGCGAGACTTGTTCTGCAACACTTCCTTTACTAGGCGCACTGTCTCTTCGGCGCAACCGAACGAAGCCTGATAACCAAATCCTCCATGGCCATAGTTATGAACAATATTCACGCCATCTACCTGATCCTTTTCAATTCGAGGGCCACCTTCACGAAGAGGTCGCAAACCAACGCCATGGCGAATAACACTCAGTCCCTCAATTCCCTGTCCCGGCTGAACAAGCTTTGGACAAATAGCAATTGCTCGCTTCATAATACGAATGGCAAGGTTAGGATCTGGCAATGGATCCCAGTTGTTTTTTTGATAAGAACCACCGATGATTGTGCCGCCACCTAAATTTTATTAACTGTTGTTCATAGAATTGGAGCCTGGGAATCTTACCGGCAGCACGGGTCATAATATAGGTTACCTCGTCCTCACCATCGTCTGTTCCAGAAACGGATACCATGTCACCAGGATCATTTCGAACCACGACAATCTGGCCTCTTGCGGGATACATCTTGTCATCAAGAACTCCCCCCAATATCTTGGAGGAAAGCCCTGTACAGTTGATGAGTACATCCGCTTTTTGACCAGAGTGATGAGCATTGGCTGCATCGGCAATGTGCTTGACTATAGCTCTCTTGAAAATTGCACCTCTCTTCACGCATTGGCCAATGAGCCAGGGGAGATAAATGGCTGTGTTGATACAGACTGAAGTGAATTTCTGACCGTTGTCCATTTCGGGGTCCATTTCGCTCCGTTGAAGAGCCTCGAACTGTAATGGTAATGGTTAGCTATACGGATCAAATAATCATAGGATTTCGATGTGATCAAGGTGATGATTGAACGTACATCAGGTACGACATTCATGTACCAAGGGTTAGGCTTTACTAATTCCGAGAACCAATCACCAGTCGGTGTCCCTTGATCCTTCTTGCGGTTGTATATAAGTGTAGCTGCACATGGGTTAGATCAAGCCATTTCCGAGGTTATGGATGTACTACTCCTGGGTCATACGCTGAAAATGGATTCCTGCATCTGGATACTTCTCACAGACTTCTTTCAGGGCAGGCCAGGTGGCTGTCTCCCAAGCCTGGTGGTCACTACCTTCTTTGCCAACTCTGAATGAATATGTTAGTATAATTCCAAGGTTGTAACCATGAGAATAATGCTATATAAACATACGGCATGTAGTTGGCCCCGGCCCATGGAGACGCATATTCGATATCATAGTCGCCAGGCATATGCTTCGCAAGAACGGTGATTTTGTTTGTCGGGTCTTGTGATAGTAGGTACGCCGTGGTCAGGCCTGAAACACCAGCCCTGGGACATGTCAGCTGCGTATTTTGACATAGTATCGATACCTCCTTGCTGCGGTGGAGCTCTAGGGATCCCTACCCCAGAATGACAATATTGTTGGACATTGCTAATCCAATGTGTTAAGGTTTGCACTAAGATATAATAGAAAAAAAAACGTTTCAATGAGTCCAATGCAAATAGATGAGCAATGTTTCAATATACAAACATCATATGTGAGTCAAAGGGTGTGGAGAATGAAAAGCAGGCGGGGTGAGGAGCGGAGTAAACGCCGCAACTCCAATCTCCTCTACGTGCTTATCGTCTAATCGATAAGCGAGTTGATAAGAGAAACCTTGGAATGGGGGCGCGTACTGTATTGTGGTATTTTGGTATCGCGCAACGTGAACCAGTTCTGAGGTTTCTATTTCAAGTGGCGGTGGTAGAGGCGGTGTAGCCTGCAGCCAATAGGAATAGAGGAAAAACAAGAACGCGCTAAAAGTTTTCAAGGTGGAGACGAATACAGTACGAGCGATAAACAAACCCCAATTCATCTCCAACTCCGCAGCTACTTGTCCAGAAGCGCGGAGCTACAAAGTTTATGAGAAAGCCCTGGATCAGCCCTAATTTCGTCATTGGGGGAGCTCTGTGCAGATATAAATGTTTTGTTTTGTTTTATTTTTTTCTCATCCGCCATCTCTCCCCCCTTATATGCATATTACTGGTGTCTGTCATTCACCGTCTTTGTTGTGGGCGGAGATTGTTTTCACAACCTTGGCAAGCCTTCTCCGTAAAGACCCGTTCTCCATAGCTCCGTCTCCACCACGGCCCTGGAAGTGAATGGATCACATCTCACACCTGAAGATTTGTATCTATCACTTCTAGTATCAACAGAGTCAAGATATCTAAAAGAACATTCCTAGATGATCTATAGTCTCAAAGTAGTAATGTATCACCTATGACGAGTCATTGAGCCCTATACTGTACAGGTATAGTTCGGGGGCCGCCGCCTAACTGGGATGAACAAGGTCACCGATGTCATAGTAGGCAAACCCTCACGTGCGACCCAATCATCAAGGGGGATAGCGCTCACCGCCCACAGACTCGGCACTCAACTTTTGGGTCCAGTTGGAATTCCTTTTCTCTCATCACAGACACCCGCAGGGCTTATTCACTCTGCGGGTTGATTGAACTTTTTTTTTTGGACCTCCTTGCAAGCTCCATTGTCTTTGCTCTCACCTTTTGATCATTGACGCCTAATCATTCACATCTCTCTCCATGAATCGAGTTGCCTGAATGACTGTATTCACTTAAAAAAATATACTATAAATGCTGGCCTAGCCGGCCTCCTTCCAATCACCATGTCACTACTCACACACGGTGGCAGAATCGTGCCCATACTGGCGGATCAAGAGCACCAACACCCGAACTCGACCCCAGAGGCAGAGGCGGGTGTAATAGACAAAACTCCTCCCTGTGCCGCCAATTCCTCATTCTGTTTAAATGAACAACACCCAGATCTCCTAGCCATGACTCGACGCAAGAGCCCGTCATGTTTAGAGATGCCCTCTCTAAAGGACCATGGACTTTTTGCATGGGAAACAGTAGGGGATGGTAAGATTACACCTCAATGATGTTATTAAAACCTTTGGAAGCTCCTCGGTCTCCAAATAAATTGTTTCTGACGCGTCGAGCTACAGGGAACTGCCTCTACTACTCCCTATCCGATCAATTGTATGGGACATTTAAGCACGCGAACGAAATCCGCCAGATCCTTGCGTCCCATATCGCCAGTAACAAAGGATATTTCATGCAATTTGTTGCTGCTCAGGGCGGCGAGCGCCGGCGCCCTAAGCGAGCCACCACGTCTGCATACGCCACGCGTTCCCCCGATGTCTTGACTCCCTCCGAGATGGATATGGAACGGCAGTTCGACGCAATGGTGTCCAAGTCTAGCACAAATGGCGAATGGGGTAGCTCCGAGCATCTGCAGGCCTTCTGCCAAGTTTTCAAGCTCGACGTGAATGTTTACACGACGGCTGGAGTACAGCCGTTTCGAGATGTTTATGCTGCACATGGCGAGCAGAGGGAATCTATCAATGTTGCTTTTCATGTAAGTCCTTTCTCCTGGCAAGACCATAGTCTTTCATTTGACTTTTCACTAATGACCACAGGATTACAAACACTATTCTTCTGTACGCCCTGTGGCTGGCCACCATACAGGAATTCTTGCCAAGTCAAATTGCCTGGAACCCCATTCCGTATCTGTAAAGAAGGACGGCGGAAATTCAATCAATGTTTCCTTGCCAGCCACCTTGTCTGCTAAACCCGCGGTTTCCGAATTGAACCCCAACACCATTACTGTTACAGACAACACTCGTTCCACCAAGACCCTTTCCCCATCGTCTTCTTTCACCTCCAACTCTTCATCCGACAGCCAATCAACCTCCAATTCCTCATCCGACACCCAACCAACCTCCAACTCCTCAATTCCCACCGACGCTGCCGAGCTGGCTGTTGCTGTCGTTTCTCCCTGGGATATTCAATCCATCCAAGAAGGACTAGGAGGCCGATACGACCGTGAAACTATCGTTAACGTGCTCCAAAAATGCCGCGGTGACATTGACCGAGCATTTGCCGCCCTCCTCGGCGAGCAGTCCGAAAGCGACAAAAAGGTCATCCCAGCTCCTCCACTCAAGCCAAGCGTCCAAGCTTCCCGCTCCTCATCCCCTTACAGCACAGGCAGCAAACGTTCTGCCGATGACAGCGACGACTCCGAAGACCCACGTCCAGCTGTGCGACGAGGCCGACCTAGAAAACGCCTCGTTTCGAACCTCACACTGGGCATCTCCATTCGAGGCGACCAGAATGAGGTCGTCTCGCTGAATTTACAAGTTAGTTCTCCCCCTATCCTTTTCAAACAAAACATATATGCTAACAACCTGAACAGATGGATGAAGATGCTGAGAAAGCCGCAGCCGAGAAAGCACGAACCGAAGGTGACTCTCCGCACTCACAAAAAAGCTCTTCTTTAACTAGGGGGCCTCGCCGGAGCGGTCGTCTTTCGAAATCTCGTCCGGCCTAGATGGCATATTATATAGCCATAAAATCTGGCCACGCTAGTTGATTTGTGCGCCGATTTAGATCCCTATCTTCTTTTTACCGCGATCAACTGCATTGTGATGGCGTTAGCGTGACGCATTTGATATCCGGCATTGCATCTTAGACCTCTGTTGCTGCCACCATTTTCCGCCATGATTGCATTAACCATGAGTCAGCCAATTTAGTTGGCTCGAGAGGCGTTTTTTACATTATTTGCATGACATGAAGTGCCTGGAGCACTTATTGAACGGATCACGATACGCATTCTGGACGAAATGTCCGCCACATTTGAAGCTTTGAGAGCTTCTCATGCCACCATCAACGGACCTTGCATGACTTTGGGGTTCTTTCAATTTCGTTTAGACTAGCTATCACACCTAGCTTTACTTTGCTATAATGTGACACCCGAAATCGATTTTCTGGGTACTTCGTTACATCAATCGTTTCCTCTTCACTTGCTGTAGATTCTGAGTCAATAGTAAAAGTAGAGTAGACACAGAACCAACCGTCCGGAATGCTGTGGATCTTGTCACGGTGTTCATTCAACGTTGCTTCAAATGTTGTAGTACTGTGAAACCAATGGGCGGTGATCCTGAAAACTGCCCTAGTTAGTATATTCCAGCCTATTCCAAGGTTTTCTGTGCAGTAGACATTAAATGCTATTCATGTTCCAAGGTTTGTTCTTTCATTTATTGACATTCAAATGTATCTTAGCCGTATATGACCTAGGTATTTACTGTGGCAAAGTACCAACTTTCCGGTGATGTTGAGATCTACTACCTGTATGTATTGGAATTATTCCTCCAGTAGGAACCTCAGGAATTTCGTTCCGATCGCAACACCATCATGCGAGTTGTTGACTCTACTCAAAGCATCTTGTGATTGAATTTCATTAAAAATTCCGTCTTTGGTCCAAGAATCAATGATTTCCGTCTGGATGTCGCTGTTGAACTCGGGATGGCCTTGGACTGTCATGAAGCGCCGCGGGGCATATAGTCCTTGGACTCCACAAAGGGAAGAAGAACCTAGGACAGTAGCACCTAGAGGACAGTCAAAAACAACATCTTGATGCATTTGCTGGATGTGCTTTGTTGAAATGTCAGCTCGGTCCTCTATCACTGTGATCAGCTCTAGAGGCTGTACTCCTGCAATTAATAATCAACTTGAAGTGCATACAATCTTCTCCTGTCCAAACAACTCCCGGCCCTTATCTGTCAGGTTCACATCACAAACGGCAATTTCCCAGCCCCGATCGCTTCGTCCAACCTTGGCTCCTAATGCACGACCCACGATCTGGTGTCCGAAGCAGGTTCCTAGAATGCGGACCCGATCTTGTGCCAGGACTTGTTGCGTAAATTCCACAAGCCGGTTGATCCACGGGATATCCTCAAATGAGTCGTTTTCTGTTACATTTTATCGTTTGACGTCAGCAGGCTGCAGGTCATCTCTAGGCTTTTGCTTGGGTACACCAACTAGATCCTGTAAGAAGCACAGCATCAATGTTTTCCAGTTGGGGATATGTTTGACTGTGAACAACGTCCCATTTCGAAATGTCTAGTAGACCCCCCTCCGGGCTCAAGTGATCAGACTGATCAAGTTTCTTCGCGCTCTTTTCTAGCAGTTCCTTGAACATGCCTCCAAACCCGCTGTATCGGCTATCAGCCATGGGCGGCGGGGTACCGCATTCCAAGACAGCGATCCGAAGCGGCGCGTGCATGATGTTCCCGTATGTTATGTTTAATATGGGGGTCCGAGATCTGGCTTAAGGACTTTCGATGATTCGCGGGAGACAGTGAGGTTTCCTGCAAATTTGCTGCAGGGTGTCATATGCAATGAAACAATATGGAGAGGAAGAGCGAGCACGAGCCCCGCGAAAAGTGTCACTCCTTACGCAGCATCCCGGTCGCCGATCCGATCTTATCTTGTTTGGTCCAATCGTCTTTCAACTTTCCCACAAGGGACCTCCAATTATAGCTGGAATCAAGCCGATCCGTCGCTCTGTCTGACTTGAGCTGTAGCTTAACGTTTGCTGTACCCTAATAGCTGGATAGAAGAGCTTTGGAGTAGACCCATCCTGCCCCGCCACCCGTTCTCCATTCTTCCCGGCTAATAGCTCAGCATCCCTCCCGAGTCGCGACCCTTTTTCTTCGGCATTGTTCCCGACTCCCCTCCTTCTTTCGCCTTTCTACATGGGACGGGTTGGTTAGCTCTTGGATTTCTCTCATCCGGCCTGATTCTGTTGTGCCACTATGGCTGGGAAAGAAGGTCACTCCGAGGCAACCCCGCTTCTGCGAGAAAATTCTAGCTATCAAAGCACGCAATACCACAGCGTCGTCGAGCATAGATACGATGGCGTTGAAAGCAGTTCCTCCACCACGGAGATAGACGAAGAAGTGGAGTTCCCTCCCTTATCGACACTTCAGTCAACATCGTCTGTTTTAGACGTTGAACCAACACTGGAAAGAATCCCTTCGACCACCTCAGCAAGGAAAAGCAATGCATCTATTGATGGGGATGACAGCATACACGATGAAGATACCTCTTACGGGTCCAGATTTATCGGCGTCTCACCAACTCGATTTTGGCTGATTTTCTCTGGTGTCATGCTGGGCTATGTGATTGGTTTCTTCGATTCGACATTGATGGCCTCGAGCCACCCGGTCATCACATCTTATTTCCATGCCGCTAATACAGCATCATGGCTATCAACTGCTTTCTTACTCACTTCCACCGCGTTTATGCCCCTCTTCGGACGCACTTCCGACACATTTGGTCGCAAGCCAGTCTATCTCTTCTCCATCGCCATGTTCTTTTTCACCACTGCATGGTGCGGTCTCGCCCAGAGCATCGGGAGTTTCATCGCAGCTCGTGCGCTCTGTGGACTTGGAGCTGGAGGCGTCTTCTCCATGGGCCAAATCCTTTCAAGCGATCTTGTACATATTGAGTATCGCGGTGTCTACCAATCATATATCAACCTGTGTTTGGGAATCGGTAGTTGTCTTGGACTCGCCACCGGTGGACTCTTGTGCGATACCATCGGCTGGAGAAATGCATTTTTCATTCAATTACCTTTCATCTTCGTCTATTTCATCACATCCGCCTGTACAATCCCTGCGGACCTGGGGATAAAGCACACAGGACCCGAACGGAAAAGTCTGTTACAGGTTATCCGGAGTATTGACCTGACAGGCTCCCTATTCCTTGTTCTCGCAGTCACCGCTTTGATCATGGGATTGAATCTAGGAGGCAATGTGTTTCCTTGGACACATCCACTGGTTATCGGTTCGCTAGTGGCGTCGGTCATACTATCTGTTATTTTACTCCGGTATGAGCGGAATGTGTCTCGTCCCGTTCTACCAACGGAGCTCCTGTCAAAGAACCCCCGCGCCAGCATCATCTTCGGTAACTTTTTCGGTGGAATGTCCGTCAACACCATGACATTCAATGCGCCACTTTATTTCCAAGCCGTCAAGCTGGCTAGCCCCACTGATTCCGGGCTAAGGCTCGTAGCTGCCTCTATCGCTATTACCGCGTCAAGTGTCGGTACTGGGTTTCTCATTACCTGGTCGCGGCGTCTGAAGCCGACTGTTCTTATCGGTGGCTTCTGTATGCTTCTGGGTGGCTGCTTAGCTACTTCCATGACCGTCAACACACCGCCTGCTCTTGCTATGATCTGTGTCTCTTTCAATAGCTTCGGCCAGGGATTCGCGTTTCCAAGTCTCATGGTCTCTATTCTGGCCACCAGTGAGCAAGCTGATCAGGCAGTGGCCACTACGACCCTAGGTTTGGCACGCAATCTGGGTGCTGTCATGGGAGTTGCCATTAGTAGTTGGGTTCTTCAGAATTCCCTCCTATATGAGCTTGACCACAAGGTTACTGGAGAAAACAAAGCATACATAATTGGTCTTGTTAGAAAATCCATTCGCTCGATCGGTGATTTAGATTCATTGCATCGACAGGAAGGTTAGTTTTCCAGTTCTCAAATCAACTTTTAAACGAGAATCACCGCTAACACTCGATTAGTGATCGCCTCGTACGCCGTAGCCCTTCGGGTCACATTCTTGTCTGCTGCTGTCTGGGGTGCTGTTATGTTATTAATGCATTTACGTCTTCGATTACCCCGGCTAGGACGTAAAGGATAAAAAGTCAACATTTGAATGGACGGTGCATATTTGGAGAAAATATGCGGAGAAGTAAAAATCGAGCGCAAAAGCCTCAAATGCGCCTTCTCTTATCTAGACCAAAAGTTTCATAAAGATTCTTAAAAACATTCCAGCCGCTTTCTTTCTTTCTTTCTTTCTTTCTTTCTTTCTTTCTTTCTTTCTTTCCACCATTAGTAGTCTTATACATTGAACCGTGTGTCACAATCAAGGGACCCATAAACTGGAGCCAGTCTGGATCGGACTCCACTTTTTTTTGCTCGTGGACTCCGCGTTTTTCTCCGCACCGATTTTCGAACTTTCACTCGTGAACCTCCTTGTGGCGAGACTTGGTCTTCATTTTGGATCGAGGCTAGTGGGTGTGTACCATTAGAAAACCTATTTCTCTTATCTTTTCTCTTAGGCGACCATTGACATTGGCAGAGATCTGCAACTCCCCGCCTACCCCTCCTGCGCTCGTCCGCCTTGCTTGGCCTTTTCTTTCCGCCCCGGCGATAAACGATTGAAGCACTCACCGACCAGAGGCTCTTCAGTCAGCTGCCTTATTCTTACATCATCTTCAAAAATAACCGTCCATTGCATGCTGGGAGTGAACATGGCCATTCGAGCGATCGCGACAACGAGATCTGGTGTACCTGGAAACAATATTTTGCCCGGACAGCCTGTAGCCCCAGTCCGAGCCGGAGACTGAACCAAAACCTACAGAACCGGTCCATAAGTTTTGAATTATTACGCAAATTGCAAAATGCGTTTCTCCTCTCGCGCTCAGTCGAAATCGAAGTCGCAGTCACCTAAAGATGATTCTGCTACAACTCCACCAAGCCAGAAGGACAATTCACCCCGTCCATCCAGCGCAAACCGAAAGAAGTCCTCCGAAATTGCAGAGACGAAAGCAAAGCGCACTCGTACAGGTTGTTTGACATGTCGCGAAAGACACTTAAAATGCGATGAGGCTCTGGGAAGATGTCTGAATTGTCGGAAGTCGGATAGAATTTGCCGGCGCGGCGTTCGCTTGAACTTTATTGATATCCAGACTGTTGCGCCGCCGCATATAATTGACCGTCCGAAGGGTACAAAACTGACGTTTCGTGATGATTCGCGGTTCATTGCATCTGGATATGTTGGGGGCTTTGAAAGGTACCCGCCTCCTCAACCGGAAAGCCCGATCGCGGAAAGACGACAGATCCAACATGAGGCGTTGAATATGATGGGCTCCGATCAGCTAGAGAGTCTCTTTCAATCCGTTGCTCACTCTTTCGATCCGCTTGGATTCGATGTTTCGGAATCCATCACGAATGACTTTTTGGGCGGGTCGGATATTTGGCATGGAGCTCATCTTGTACCAGGTGACGAATTGCTTCCCCATGGCACATCGAGCTTCTCACATAAACTGGTGTTAAAGCAGTATAATCCTGCATCTTTGACGGATCCAGAACAAATATTTCTTCTGCAAGCTTTTGTGGAAGACGTTGGACCTGATATGGATTCAATGGATGTAACAAGACATGTAAGTTTGATGGACGGTCGCATTTGCTTATGGTTTGCATTGACGATTTTTTAGTTCACGCAAATTCTACCTTTACATGCCATTGATGAGCCGATGCTACTCAATACATTTCTGGCCTGTGGTGCTCGACATATCTCACTTGTCGATCCCTCCTATGGACCCGAGAAGGCGCATCATTACTATGTAGCGGCTACCCAGGATCTCTTGCATGCTATGCAAGATCCTAACCGTGATTCGGTACTATGCGCCACGGCTGCATTGATACTCAGCACATACGAAGTAATGTGCCCGCAATCAGTCATGAAGCACGTGGCTGGGTCGAGAGCATTGATTCGAGAGTGCGGCTGGACTGCGAAAACACCAAGCCTGGGCGGCATATGTTTTTGGATTAGTGTGACCATGGAGCTATTGAGTTGCTTGAATAAGGGCTGGCCATTATCATGGGACCCAGATTCCTGGGGAGTGGACATGAATTTGAACCAGAGCCAACCATTCTGGAAAGGCGATGATCAGTGGTTGCATCGTATCATTTACATTTGCGCAAAGATTGCCAACTTTCGAGTGGCCGTGCAAAGCCTACGATCATCGGTTGACTCGCCATCTACAAGCGTTCGTCTGAATGAAGCTATGCAGGAATGGAGTCATTATCATGCTTTGTGCGACCAGTGGGTTAATTCCATCCCGCGATCAATGAAGCCACTCAGTCATACGCAACGATGGCAGGGATCCAACTCGGGGTTTCCAAAAATATGGTAAGAGTTTATTCTACCATGACATATCGTTTTGGCTAACTTGATTTAGGCTCATTAAGCGATCGGCTATCATCTCCCAGCTTTTTTATCACACGGCTTGCATTATTTTGGCCCAGATCCATCCAATGAAAGCCTCAACTGAGCAGGAAATGAAGAATACACAGCAATCCCACGCATATGAGATCTGTGGCCTTGCCGCCAATATCAAGGATCAAAGCGTATCAAATATAACGATTCATTGTCTTGCAATCGCCGCAGAGTTGCTAGAGACACAAGCCTCCCGGGAAGAGGTCTTGGATATACTGGATAAGACTACGAAGAATACTCATTGGCACACTGAATTGATCAAAGAGCATTTGAAGCATCACTGGGGTTGGGCCCAACAACCAGGGACTGTTGATCCAGCACAGATGCACAATCATTTCCCTGACTTAGATCCAGCGCTTACGACCCATGGAGACTCGGGATTTCTTGTTGGAATATCCAATCCTCTTTTGGGTGCTGGTGACTTTTCCTTGGAGAATAATCCATATCAAGGTTATTACGTGCCTCCGAATCACCATCACATTGTTGATCAATATCAGTATAACTCCTTTCTCGTTTGAATGTCACATGCTGCTTCCAATCGGCTTGTTACTGGTGGTTTTTGTCTTTTATATACCCCATGCTCGCATAACAATGACTTAAATGATATGAACGCAATGAAGAATAATACGAAAAGATCTAATTTCCATGTTCTGAGCCGATTCTTCAATTTCGAGATTTTCCATCGGTGAACTCTAAAGCTCTAACTTGAAGGGATCAGCATACCCCACTTAAATGATCTTCACGGCTCTCGGGTTTGTATCAGACAAGAGCATTGTTGCGACAGTATTCTCAGCCTTTCGAAATTTGGAAAATTCTCCTCTTCAAATAAAAACCACACAAGCCCATTGTTCCTTTGATCTCGAATCATCAATCTCGCAGTTAAACGTCATTCATTGCGCAAATTATGCGCACGCATCACGTTCCACAGCCGTACAGGTTCAAAGCTTGTGGATCAAGTTTCAAATCATGTCCATTCACAATCCACCCAAGCTATTACAATTAAGCCCCCCATTCTCAAGGGACGGCACAGCTCCGAGCCTTCCCTTATAAACACCAACCCAAAACCGGACACAAGCGCGAAAGCGCGACGTTGAACAATCCATCCGTGTCAAAACCTTCAGCCCCGCCCCCGGGGCCGACATATCCCTGCAAAAATGATCTGTCCTGCAGCATTTTAACTAGACAAATCCCAACTCGATACCCCGGCACCACAGATATTGCCCATAATTCTACACACATCATGACCAACCAAAAAGTCATTACAGGCAGCTGTCTCTGTCGCCAAATTCAATACGATATTACCGGCCCTTCCTTGCTAGGACTCATATGCCACTGCAATAATTGTCGGAAGAATAGTGGATCGGCCTTCTTGGCAAGCAGTTATTATGTGAAATCTGTGAGTTTAAAAAATCTTGTTCATACGTATATACTTGAGCTTAGCTGAATAATTCTGTAGCAAGTACGCATTTTGTCCGGGAACGAGTTTCTGAAGGTCTTCGAGGACGATCGGACTTTCTCGGGAAATGTTCTATGTCGCTCTTTTTGCTCAAATTGTGGATCTAGTCTCTTTTTATCGAGGATTGTCAATGGGGTGCCGGGGGATGCTTTGTTTGTGAGTTCGGGGACGATGGACTTGGATGGCGAGGAGTGGGTTCCTACTAAGGAGGTTTGGTGCAGGGATCGGTATTCATGGCTGCACCCATTTGATCAGACAGATAAAAAGGATACGATGTGAATATTCCCAGGTTTGAGCTGGAACTTGAATATAAAGGGTTAAAGCGTTTAGCCTCCAAGGTTTGATACGTGGATAATTTATAGTTTGACTTGGCAACCTTGGAATACCTACCTACCCCTGGGCAACGCACCCCACTTGAGGTGCCTGCCTACTACCTAGGTGGGCACTCAAGTTTTGAATTTAAAATGACTTGGAAGGGAAATAATGTCTTCTACGCTATAGTTCAAGGTCCATTGACTCCATCCCATATTCCATGTGGCGATCCAAGTCAACTCAGCAGCATCATACTGAAGACTGGAATTCCCGGCGTTTAATCCCCTCAAGAGCGAATAAGATATTGTTTACTCTATTGGGTTAGTGTCGTAGAGCCTTGCTGTGTCATTCAAATGTTAACGCCGGGTTATGATGCGCGGACGAATTTCCAAGGTTGGTACTGTACTATATCCGGAGTTAATGGTTTTTAATCTCCGGCAGTATAAGGAAAGGCCGATATATCCATCCATCCTCCAGGCTCTCTTCTCAGTATGTATTCAGCACCAATATGAGAAATTCTATAAGAATGGGCTAGTCAGTCTGACTGAGAGAATCTGCTATTCAGATCATCTTCAAGTTCCAAAGTTGAGAAAGTAGAGCAACAAGACTACAATGCCTCGGGTGTATGCCAAAGACCAGCCAAAGGGCTTCTCCAACCGCGTTGAGAGGATAGCCTTTGTCGGAGTGAGTATTTGAAAATTCTTGTTAACTTCATCCTATTACTAATGTCAAGATAGGCCGGTGGCCAAGTTGGAAAGTACTTGGTCGAACCCTTGCTCAACACAGGAAAGCATGTTGTGACGGCAATCACTCGTCCGGGCAGTTCCAGCAAACTTCCAGACGGCCTCAAAGTAGCTAGAGTTGACTACAACAATGATGACGATACCGATCTGGTAGACGTTCTCCGTGGTCAACAGGCCTTAATCATCACCATGTCGCTGGCGGCTCCACCAGACACTATCAGCAAGCTCGTCAACGCAGCTGGCAAGGCAGGCGTTCCCTATGTCCTACCCAACTGGATTGGAATTGATGATGGGAACATCCCGCTCTGCGATGGTGTGATGCTGAGCAATATGCGCAACAAGCTACAGAGCCAATTCAAGTCATTCGAAAACACCTCCTATATCTTCCTGGTATGTAGCTTCTGGTACGAGTTTAGTCTTGGTGGAGGGCCATACCGCTATGGATTCGATATCAAAAATCGCTCGTTTATCCAGTTCGATGACGGGACCGTGAAAATTCCAACCTCTACCTGGCCCCAGTGTGGTCGAGCCATCGGCAGTCTCTTCAGCTTGAAGATCTTCCCAGATGATGAGAGCGATAACTCGCCGACCGTGTCACAGTTCGCGAATGCCTCGGTTTACATCACTAGCTTTCGGCTTAGCCAGCTCGAGATGTTTGAAAGTGTGAAACGTGTCACAGGTACCAGTGATGCCGATTGGACTATCACCCACGAAACTGCCGAGGAGCGATGGAATGAAGGGCATGATGCTGTTCACAAGGGGAACTTTGCTCTTTTCCCTAAGATGCTTTATAGCCGCATGTTTTTCCCCAATGGAGATGCAACTGTTCTTTCAAGTGAAGTTCATAATGATATTTTGGGTCTCCCTGTGGAGGATTTGGATGAGTACACGGCTATTGCCATTCGGATGGCAGAGAATGGTGAGTTGGCGGATACTCATTAATGTCGATTGATGTATTTAAGTGTTGTGTCGACCCACCTGGGCAGTATGTCAACTTTCAGCCTTACTAGTACCTACCTAGGATTATTCCAAGGGTTGAAAGGGCTGAATGACTTCAATACATAACATTTGAATATACCTAGTGTATTGCCTCAAATGCTATACTACATAGTATGTACTACCTACTATGGTACTAGGTAGTAACTGGCACTGGCAGTGGGTAGTTTACAATTAATGTCTTTTCGAAACTCAAATATCTTGTTTAGACTCCAGAGAAATAAAAGTTACGATGCAAATTACTGAGGCGATCTGAGTAGCTCAAGAAGAAAAGCAGCCTAGGGATAACGGCATTAGCGGGTGCTGCCAAGGCGGTACGCCGTTGTGCATTTGTGATGCCGCAGCCAAGACAACTTCCACTGTTCAACGTCGACAGGATATGGCCACCCCATCAATTCAGGCCCAGAATGGCCCTGCCAGTCCAGTATACATTTTACGAGGTCACGGCTCCCCAATACATGCCCTGAATATTTTTTCTCAAAACCTGCGACTTATCTCTGGGGATGCCAACGGATGGATTGTCATCTGGGATTTGGCCACAAAACGACCCGTGACAGTATGGAAAGCACATGAAGGCGCAGTGCTGGAAGTAAAAGGAATACGACATGGTACTGGGCTCACAGAAGTTTACACGTAAGATGTTCAATAGCGCAGTTTGTGGGAACGTCTCCGCTGATCAAACAAATAGACATGGCCGTGACCACAAGCTCTGTGTTTGGAAAATCCGACAGGAAGATGAGTCGTATCTCGATAAGACTCTTCCTGTTGATTTAGCAGCGGAATTAAGCTCTACAGCTACAAAGGCGAAGCCCTGGCTACTGCATTCCATGCCCGTCAACGCGCTGAATTTCTGCGCATTCTCAATGACATCTATCCGCACCACAAACAACTCATCGCAGAATGTTCAAAATGAGCCCAATTCTTCATCGAAATCTACTCTCTTCGCAGTACCTAATGCATTAGACTCGGGAGGCATCGATATTTTCCACCTTCCATCTGAACGGCGCTTGACTACCATCTCATCAGACCCGGCTGTTAAGACCGGAATGGTAATGGCTGTGAATATCTTCGTTGCTTCGTCCGGTGATCTTTATGTGGCGTCCGCCTACGAAGATGGCCATGTCATGATATTTTCGCATAAAGGGCCGCTCACTGAAGCTGATTTTGAATTGGAAAATATTACTTCGAAACCGTGGAAATGGGAGAGGCTTTACGCCAGCCGTCCACATTCCCAACCGGTGCTTTCGATCGATGTTTCTCCAAGAAGAGATTACTTTCTGTCGTCTTCTGCTGATGCTTTGATTATAAAGCATCCTATCCCTGGGACCGGCTTGGAAGATATTCCTGTCATTAACTACAAGGAAGAAACACCTCTGAAAACTGTGAATACGAAACATTCCGGACAGCAGGGCTTGAAGTTGAGAGGTGATGGTAAAATATTTGCTACTGCTGGCTGGGACAGCAGGATTCGGGTTTATTCTGGGAAAACTATGAAAGAAGTCGCCGTTCTCAAGTGGCATAAGGATGGCTGCTATTCAGTCACATTCGGGGAAATGTCAACTCTATCACATCCATCAGTGTCCAAGAGTTCGGAAGACCGCGGGGAGACCGATTTAGATGATCAAGAACAATCCCTTCAACCGTCTGACTACTCTCTGGCGGCTATCCAGGATCAAAGGATTCAGAAGATACAGCAGACACATTGGTTGGCAGCAGGGTCCAAGGATGGAAAGATTTCATTATGGGATATCTACTGAGAAAAGAATAATGCTAATGCTTTTGTACAATAATTGATGGAAATCAAGCCAAGTTGAACTCGCTTGCTCCTCCAGCCATTTGTTCCCTCATCTTAGCTCTCATCTTGCGTGCTGCATCGTCGTTATTGGAAGCAGAGGCATCGCCGTCAGCCTTCCTCTTGTTGCCAGCAACGTTAGTGCGAGCCGCCTTGAAGTCCTTCTTTGCATCCTCCTTGCCCTGGCGAAGACCCGGCACGTTGATCTTACCTGGGCGATCACGCAGAGCAAAGCTCTTAGCAAGATGTCCCAAGTGAAGTTCCTTAATGTCGAACATGCTTCGCTCAGCAGCAATATGAGTCGCATATGCACGGACATGAGACTGGTAAGCACGACGACCCATCTCCAAGTACTCGGGGTTATCAAGAGCCCAGCGCTCCACATCCATTTGCCAATCGGTAGTCTTCTCCTCCCAGTTCTTACTTGTTGAGTTGGGGGTGACGCCAAAGCCACGCTTCAAAATTTCATTCGCGTCAGTGCGCGTGAGTGCTTTGCCTCCGTCACGATAACCACGCTTGAGAACCTCAACGTAGTTCTCTTCGCAGCCGGGTTGGAGGAAGATACAAGCACGACCATCACGACCCAGACGGGCAGTACGACCAATACGGTGAGTGTGGTCGTCTGCGCTGAAAGCGGGATCATATTCAATAACCAGGTCGACATTGGGCAGATCCAAACCACGGGCGGCAACATCGGTACAGATCATGACTGAGGCTTCCTTGCTACGAGAGAAGGAGTTGAGGGTGGAGGTTCGAACGTGCTGGGGTAGTGAGCCGTGGAGTCGATGAATGGTGACAGGGTTTGATGGTGTGGAGAAAGCCTCGGCGGGAGCGATAGTACCGTGAGGAGAAAGCTCTTCGCGTTCTTCCTTCTTTTCTTCATCTTTTTCGTCATTGTCGTCGGAATCATCATCGTTAGACTTTTTACGCCTCTCGCCGTACTTTCTGGAGAAGACCTCGAAGTGGAAATCAACCGAGTCTGCGCATGAAACAAAGACTATGGCCTTCATGACAGATCCTTTGCGTATGAAGGTTCTCTTGAGATAGGCTGTTAATGAGACGAGACGTAGCTTGGCGGGAACGATGGCGTATGATTGCTTCAACTGAGCGGGAACGCGGAAAGAGTCTTCATCTTTGTTATTGCGAGACTCCTCATCCTCGTCGGCTGGGTCAGCCTTAATGTGAATCGCATCCTGCAAACTGATCTCTCCAAGTCGTTGTACATTCATCTTTAGAGTAGCCGAACATAAAATTGTTGTTCTCCGAGTTGGAACACCTGGAATGCGGCTCGGTCGTTGCCTGGCATCAAGCTTCTTAACAATGCCTTGTAGTTCCTCCTCAAAACCCATGTCCATCAGTCGATCACCCTCATCTAAAACTAGCCATCTGACATTGCTGACATCCAAAGCTTCCGTATTATCCAGATGATCGGCTAGACGACCAGGAGTGGCAACGAGGATATTGAGACCTTTCCTTAGGCGAGCTTTCTCCGATTTCTTTTTCTCTCCACCAATAACAGTACCAGCGACAAGCCAGTTGGCACACCGAAGTAAGTTTTCCAAAACCACAGAGATCTGTTTGCAAAGTTCACGAGTCGGTGCTAGGACAATGGCGAACAAACCGCTGTCACGATGAACACCCTCTTCTTTTGTTGCCTTCGAAAGGCCCACGATCCGTTGGACGAGTGGGAGCAAGTATGCAAGGGTTTTTCCTGATCCAGTTTCGGCCTGAATAAATGCGTCGCTTTCCTCTTTGAGCAACTGCTCAATGGAGGCCTTTTGAATGGCAGTCGGCGCCTTCAGCTCTAATTTGGTAAGCAAATGCGCGGCCAGATTAGGCGCGAGACCAAGACTAGTGAAAGTGTCAATCCCGTCAACCAATGCGGCATTTGTTGGCTTCGCTTCCTCGGCTGTTTCTTCTTGCTTGGGTTCATCGACGGTTTTCGACTCGGGGTTACTTGTGAATAGGGACGACGCAAATTGACCGGGATGTCTCCGCGCTGGTTGCTGTTGAGATTGCGACCGATGACCTGGCTTGCCATCGCGGGGGCTAGAGTCGGTAGTCTTTTGTCGTTTGGCGGGTCTGTTTGTAGGAATTTGAATCTTATTGGGATTCTTCGAATCGGCATTCCGTTTGCTTCCATCGTCGTCGCCAGTAGGTCGGTGCTGCGATCGCTTCTTTGCTACAAGACGAGCGCGCCATGTTCCTCCTTTGAATTTAGCCTCGGGTTTGATAACATCGTCGCCAATGGCGAAGTTCAGAAGCATTCCATCGTCAGCCATGATTGGATATCGTAGTTTCCCGGCGAGCGGGCGTGTTATGCTTGGGGGAAAATCTCTAGCGCCTGAAGAGATAAGTTGCTATCTCAACTTTTTTTCTGCCGCCAAGAAATGGAATTATCTCGGCCCGAGCCCTACAGTTCTGCCCTACTTACCGCTTTGGAGATTCAGTCGTAAAATCAATTGCTTTTAGTCATTATTGGAATGTTCTATATATGCATATGTACATGAGATTTTCATCATTCAGCAAATCAGGATCGAGGCTGAAGGATTAAGTTGTCGATGAGTCGCACAGGGACCTTGCCGTCACCCAACCCGCAGTTCTCTCCAGGATTAGTCTTTTCCAGAGGCGCCATCTTCAAAGCCGCACTAAGAACACCTCCCCTTGTAGGGTCGACAGTATCCAGCTCATCTAGGCTCTCGGGATCAGCGAGTGAGATGTAGTCAACCTCAAAGAGGGCTCGCTCTACTGGCGAAAGTGCCCCCTGCTCGGATAGCACTTGGTCTGTAATAGCACGCGCAGCTCCTAAGATATCTGCGCGGGAGGTTTTGCCAGCCAAATAAGCTTCCTCCGCAGCCTTCAGTGCCCGGTAAATCGTGAGTCCAATAGCGCGTCTGCGATCGCCCAGGTAGACATTCCGAGAGCTTAGCGCGAGGCCGTCTGGTTCACGTGCGGTGTTGATGATGCGTACTTCCGTTCCGATATGGAAGTCTTGGACCATTCTTTTAATTATGACGGTCTGTTGTACATCTTTTTGGCCGAAGTAGACTCGATCGGGTGTGGTCGCATTGAAGAGCTTCATGCAAACCGTCGCAACCCCGCGGAAGAAGACTGGCCGAGAGCCTCCCTCTAGCTTTGTTGAAAGTGGTGTGATTGTCACGAAAGAGCCCTGTCCGTCAATTTCTGAGGATGGCGGTAACGTAGGATACATAACTTTGGACGTTGGGGCGAAGATGGCCGTGATGCGACCGGTACCTGATCCCGCCCCCGCCTGGATCTGAGCTAACTCCTCATTTATCTTCTCTAACTTTTCGACATCGCTGTCCCAAGTTCGGGGATAACTTGAAAGATCTTCATTGACACCGAATTGAGTGGGGTTGACGTAGATGCTCACGAAAACATCCGTGTTTTCGCGTGCTGCCTCTCGAATTAACGAGAGATGCCCCTCGTGGAGGGCCCCCATGGTGGGCACAAACCCGACGGTACGTTGATTCTGCAGTAGTTTTCGACGCAATTGGCGCATTTGAGGCACATCACGAAAGACTTGGAAGGATTTGGGTTGACGAGCCGATATGGTGGCGGTAGTATCGGCAAGGAGCGACGATGCCGCGGCTTAGAACCAAAAGTAAGTTCGCAGTCATGGTCTCTCAATGTTATCGGCATACATACAGGAAAATGAACGCACGCCCTGGGCCAAACGAGACATGGTGGACAGGGTCTTCAAGATGGAAGCTTGCTGCTTTTTGAGGTGAAGCTACGATGGATCGATGACTAAATTCCTTCCCGATAATGCGATAATTCGTGCATCCCACGTGACTTGCACCTCGGCTGTGGGGAAGCAACAGCCCGTGATGGGCACTCCGGGGATGATCTCCGCCGTTTGTTGGGATTCGATTTCGGAGCTATGGCCCTGTTCCGCAGCCAGTTTTCATTCTCCGCTTCATTTACACTCTAACCTGCAGCCTTTAATGGGCTTTTGACTTAATATTTATGATCTAGGTTTCCTCCTTGCGAACTCCATTTCCCCGACCATAGTACTTCGACCATGGCGCCTCCTAAATCTGCGATCAGCGACGAGCATTCCGCTCCTGACCTTGAGATTGCCGGGAAACAGCTTACGATCCATCCATCTGGTTTCACAGGTGGCCCTGAGGTTCAAAATGAACAGATCACCGAGCGCAACCTCGTGCGCCACATGGCACGCTTTCGCGAAAACCCCTTCGAGTTCCTCCGTGAAGTCAGTCTTTATATGTCTGGGACGGGTTGGCGCGCATACGACGATCCTATCGGCCAACCTGTATTCTACTCAGGCTTTGCGGAACGAATGAAAGCGTCTATTCTGTCTAGTACCATGCTACAGGAGAAAATTCGGGAGCTCGCGTCTGCTCGACTGACGGTCGAAGAGAAAGAGGGGTTGGTCGCGATTAAAGAGGGCAACACATTTGATGAGAAGAGAGCTCTTCGACGTCATGAACTGGAGTCTAATCTTCGGGAGGTGGTGGATACAATGATGGACAATATGATTTGCAAGATGGAAAGCAAGAAGTTCATCCGGGGCGCATACTATTTGTGTACCCAGCTTCTTACTCGCGCTTACCACCAGGGCGTCCATGTCTCCAGCGAAGAGGTCTTACGTCTTCGATCAGTCGCTGAAGCTGCAGCCAAGAAAAAACAGTCCATTGTATTTCTGCCATGTCACAAGTCCCACGTGGATTACGTTTCTTTACAAATCATTTGCTATCGTTTGGGAATTGGACTACCCATCATTGTCGCGGGCGACAACTTGAACATTCCCCTTCTTGGTCCATTTTTACAACACGCCGGTTGGTCGCGAGATCTCTCTTTCCTCCTATCTTACTCTAATTCTTCTAGGTGCTATGTGGATTCGGCGCAGCTTTGGCAATGACCCCCTGTATCAAACTGTCGTGCAGGCATATATCGACACCCTCCTACAACAAGGGTTTAACTTCGAGTGTTTTATCGAGGGCGGACGATCTAGGACAGGAAAACTGCTTTCTCCGAAATTCGGAATCCTCAACTTCATTGTCGAAAGCGTATTGTCAGGTCGGGTTGAAGACACGATAATCTGTCCAGTCAGCACACAGTATGACAAGGTCATTGAAACTGAGTACGAGAATCTTTCCCCTCAAACGAGTATTGTTTGTCTAATATAATTCTTAGGTCTTATATCAGTGAACTTTTGGGACAACCCAAGCAGAAGGAAAACCTGTCCGATTTCATCTCCTCGTCCTCAGTCTTATCACTGAAATTGGGTCGTGTGGATATTCGCTTCCATGAGCCATGGAGCTTGCGTGAATTTCTAGGACAGCAGATCACTCGGCTTAACATGGCAGATCTAAAGCCGAACCAAAAGTTGTCTCAAGCTGAGCGAGGCCGAATTCTCAGAACATTAGGATACAGAGTTCTGTCTGAAATCAACGATGTCTCAGTGATGATGCCAACTGCACTTGTTGGTACCGTGCTGCTGACGCTACGTGGGCGAGGAGTTGGGAAAGGTGAATTGGTACGACGCTTGGACTGGCTTTGCGACCGTGTGCGCGCCAAGGGCGGCCGTGTTGCTCATTTCTATCGCTCACCAACGGAAATGGTTGTGGATCGTGCTTTGGAAGTGTTAGGGCCCAAACTAGTTGGCACAATCGCAGGCTTAGCGGAGCCAACATACTATGCTGTCGACCGCTTCCAACTATCGTTCTACCGCAACATGCTGATCCATCTCTTCATTACGGAGGCGCTGGTTTCTGTCGCAATGTACACAAAAATCAAGCAAGGGGGTGGCCCCACTAATCAACGGATCGACTATGAGGCTTTGAAGACTCAGGTCACATTTCTATCTCAGGTATGCCTTCCACCGGTCACAAGAATTGCAGATCTAACTATAGGTATCCAGCTTTTCCGTGGCGAGTTCATTTTCCCGCCCGAGGGTTTAGCTACCAATTTAGAAAAGACATTGCAGGGCTTGGTGGATGACAACATTATTCACATCACTCGCGATGGCTCCGGCACGCCCCAGTATGTCGAGTTAAGCGAGGCTGAACGCCTTTGCGGTCGTGAAAACTACGATTTCTATTGCTTCCTCATCTGGCCTTTCATAGAAGCATCATGGTTATGTGCTGTATCTTTGCTTGGCCTAACACCCCCACTTGATGGCGCGAAGGAAGTTTGGGTTAATGTGAAGAAGGCACAAGACAGTGCACAGCTAGTAAGCCATCACCAGCCTCGCGTTCTCATTTCATTTGAAATTCAACTGACCTCTGCTAGCTTGGAAAAACGCTTTATCACCAGGGCGATCTTTCCTACTTTGAAGCTGTCAATAAGGAAACCCTCAAGAACTCTTATCAGCGCTTTGAAGAGGAAGGGATTATTCTCATTGCTAAGGTTAAAGATTCCAAGGCCGGCCCTACCTTGAAACTTGCACCAGAGTGGACGCCAGAGAGAGATCCCACTACAGGCAAAGTTCTGCCTCATGGTCGTTTGTGGGATTTCACGGAACTTATAGCACAATCCCGACGTGAAGGGTGAGATCAACAAAGCTTCCTGCAGCTTCTTTTCGCTAATTTTTTATCCAGCAAAAACCGTCGTGACGGCGCTACTGTTTCCTCGCGTGTCCTGACTATGTCTGATCTTGTTGGACGACAACTCCTCTACAGTGCGGCTGCATCGGAACCCGTTGATGTGTCCTCGAAGCAAATGCGCCGCAAGGCCATTGGTACCGACTCGAAACTCTAATGGCCTCGCGTGGATAGCCTTGGAAAATTGGCTTTGTTCTATATTACCCATACATGATTATAACGGCTGGAAACTGTTCATAATATAATACCCCTTCGTCGTTTGGTCAACTTAAGCTTGATGTACACAACTCACTTATCTAGATACTTGAAAAAAATGTTTCATTATTATCTTGCAATTCAGAAGTTTCTTCACTATACTTCTATGCAACGGTCATTTTCCTTTTCCCGCCTATCACGCCCAGGCGTTATGTTAACTTCAACAAAGCGATTCACTATACAAAAGAGGACAGTAATGTATATGCGGGCATGTACACGCTTATGCTTCCCATCTGCAATAGGAACGATACAATTCATGCGATATTATGGCTTCGCAAAACATTTGAACGAAGAATCCCAAAGCTTCATATCAAAACCGCTCAGCAGTTCTCTCCCACACGAGCAGACGAAGACCTGGTACCATCGCCAACACCTCCAACGGCTTCAACAGACACAGAGTCACCTTTAGATAACCCATCGACAAGGATAGTAGTCTCAAATCCATTTCGCAGTACAGTTTTTTCAGCTCGAGATCCGGAATGTACCTTCCATGACTCTACATCCGTCGCGCCGTTCCAACTCACATATACAGCAGTTTTCTCACCAGAAGGACATGCTACCACATCTGGCTTCGTTGAAGGGCGGCCAGTCCATGGGTATCTGTAAGCGCGGTATGTTTGCATCATACCATCATCAGAGCCAAACCAAGCGCGCATAACGGTTGTACCATTCTCATCATACTCCTCGATCTTGGGCGTCGCACCATGATCCTGCAGGACATGATCATTTCCCAAAGATTGATAGCTACCCTGTGATTGAGCAAACACCGGATCTGCCGCATCCCACATCCGGCGCTTGAGAGTAACCTTCTTTGAGCCCTGGAGTTCGAGCTCTATCACCATGCCTGTTGTGAAGGAGGAACTTCCCGTGAACTCTGTATTATCATTGTTATGAAGTCCTAGTGTAATGCTCTCTGCAGTTTGTGATAAAATTCGAGCATCGTGTTGATAACAGAAACTGGTATCGAGACTGAGATTGAAGTCTCCACCAGTTCGACCCTATTCATACCAGGTTAGTAACTCGGACTGTTTAGTTTAGAAGTGAATGGCAAATAAATGAATAACATACATGAAGATGCCAGACGACTGTGCCGTTGGATGCAATCCAGAATAAACTGCACATATAACGAGACGAAACGAGATAGTTGTCGCCATACTTGGCAATTGAGTTCAGATGCGGGTAGCCCCATGGATCGGTCTTGTTAGTACCAGATCCCGCACCAGATGCTCCAAATGGAGCAATATCATAAGTCATTGGGACTTCATTGAGATGCTCATACGCGCTCCAGCGGAAGAGTACCTTGTTTGTCTTGATATCAATCTCATAGATTATGCCATCCTGAATCCAACCATCCTTGGGACCTCCAACTGAGCTCAGATCAGCTTGGGTCACATTGACAGCCGTGACTAGAATTGTTCCGTTGTCCGTAAATTGGCTTTCGTGGATGTCGATACAAGAGTTGAACTCCATTGGGTCGAATATGGTGACGAAGTTCTGCTTCTTACAATCCAAAGTAACACGATGAATTTCATCATAAGAGCTGTTGAGGATACTGATGTGTCCAAAGCCAAACCCTTCACCGTTATAGCCTTCCCAGTATGCAATGACAGGCTCTCCCTCAAGCATCTGAGGCTGAAGAGCGGACTGATTCCCATTGGCACCCTGCCATATCAGCTGTCCATCGTCGGAATAGATTGTAGGATAACCAGTTCCCCGTCCTATATCTTGTGGGGCCAAGAAAAGATGTCCAGGTTCTGTCTGGCCCATCTTTGTCACATTCACGTATGGTGTCTTGATTGAAGAGCTCTTGTACGTCTGTAGTGGCCAGAGTGCCCCATCTGAGCTATCTGCCAGACTGAAGCTAGCAACAGCAGCCACAAGTGCAAGGCCTCGAGGGATTTGGGTCCACATGATGGGACTCATGATATGTGCACAGTTTTCCTGGGAATTGGATTATCTTTGAACTGTTGTCACCCTTGTAGATAGACATAAGATAGGCGAAGCCGCCTACATTTATACTCCAGGGCTCGAGGCTTTCATCTTAACTCCTCTCGAACTCGTATCTATAGACCCTCATTCCCCGCATTTCCCCAGAGATTTATGATGCTCGGGTGCTTGTTCGGTTAATGATATTTCCTCCACGTCCCGATCGAGAAAATAGAGGATCCTATCTATAAGCCAAAATTGCCGATGCGGAAACGATCCGAGCATCACCCCTCTCCATCCATCCACAATTTGTACCCAGGTGCCTTGGTAGGCTGAAAATGTGGCGCTTGCTTGTCCTTGATCTAATATGTTTTATTAAGTACGGAAATTACTATCAGATATCTGATTGTTCTTCTATGCACGAACATTGAATTTGAGAATATACCTTTTCTCATGCATGTCTAGTAGGTGTGGCTAGGTACTACAAATGATATGTAGTGTCTGCGGTAATACTGTCAAAAACTTGAATGAACTCGCATCTGCACCTGGTCATAGTAACACATGGGCTTAAGTTAGGTGGTAGTAGAGGAAATTATCTTCACACATGACCACTGGCAATTTCATAACATCCATTGATCCGGGCCAAGTGGAGATTGAACAGATAGCTGGCGGAGCAAACCGCGCACCAAGTCTGGCTGATCCTGTTCCTGCATCCGTCGGATAGCCTAGAGTGATGTCAGACACCAGATTCCTCTCATAAACGCGGATAGCAAGGATGTTCGAAGGGCGTGAAGCGGAAACTTCCTCAGATACAAGAGCTCTGCGGAATTGAACCTTGATGAAAAAAGTGAAAACCAAACTCTAAGTAATTTAACTCATAGCAAAGTTATAAGTAAATGCCCGGCGGTGGTTTAATCGGACGAAAATGACACCCCGGTCTTCGTACCGATGGTGGAGATGAGGGACAGTGTGGAGCGCCTCGAGTATCCCCACGAAATGAAATTTAGCGTGAGTGAATCTCCGTGTGGGAAATTGCCGAGCACCAAAGCTGGTCAATTGACAATCAAATGCTTCCTTACAAGCCAAATTTATTAAGTAGACAAACTAATTCGGAAATAAGGTACAATCACCTATATTAATCGAATCTGTCTGAATATAAATTCCCATTCTTTTTCCTGCACATGTGTGACTATGCTACTGTTGCTTTACTGCATGCTTCTGTCAGCTTTGGATAGAATCTGGGGTATTCGGGAATTTACAGGATCCGCTAGAAGATCCTATCCCATTATGGAGTATTTGAGAGGTCAGTGTACTAATCTACTAAGACACTCGGCAATATAATCGGCAGTTCTTTGGTCTCTAAGGTAAAGCAGAGAGCTGCTTCTCGCGCAAACAACTTTCTTGGTCAATCACAAAAAGCAAAACAAATTGAATGAATAGTCACAGTGTTCAAGTTAGTAAAGAAACTATGTCATGAAATGCCTGTATATCGGATATTGCCGAAAGTGGAGATCATTTCTAACTTTGCTGCCCCTTCGGATTCTGTTAAAGAGTATTTAATTACCATCTAAATGGCAATTCGGCGGAGCTCATGCTCATTTGCCTACTTCCTATACTATAAATACTCTACATATTTGAATGATTTAATCATGGCTCTGGTAAAGATGATCGTGCGTACCAACCTTGTTTTTCAAAGACCCATTCTGTCCTACAAACCGTATTCTCTCAAGGTTCTCACCAGCGGAAACCATCCGCTCTCGAGTCAAGTCCTTCAAGCTTCGAAAATTCAGTTACGGTAGTTAAACTTCAATTGGATGCAGAATTTCCAGTATTCAAATTGACTATAAGATGGTGAGGTGATGAGTCTGCATCTGTTGCGTGTAGAGACCAAGCGTAATGTCTGCGATTGCTTGCCTTCAAAGTCCCTCAAGACCTCCAATAAATTTACAACGACACTAATCACATGTGCATACATTTGTATATATAGTACTAAAGATTCAATATCTGAGGTCTCCCGAGGTCGCATCTTTAGCATCTAAGTCACCTGATGTATTACCTTTGTACTCTTTCACTCATCCCATTTCTGAGGACTTAACACATTGAAAATGTACCTCCAAGGTTTTAGGTACATTATAAGATACACATCTGGAGTATCATCGTAAAATACTATCCATAAGTCTATCACTGGTCAACTCCAGTAGCCATTTACTTGTGTTGAACCAAAAATATTAGTAATATTAGTACTATTGAATATCCCTTATTGATAAAAATACATACTTGTCGCTGTAACTACATACCTGTCGCTAGAATTTTCTCTTGTCGCTACAGCCTAGTATGACTCCCAAGTTTGGCCACTGACACTACGAAACCCTCAAAAGAGCTTCTAAAGTTCTTAACCGACAAATCTCGATTCCGTCAAAGAAATTAATCAATCGATTTTAGGTATTGATACCTGCCAATACAGGGTAATGATTCAGTGACTTTTCAATCTAAGTTTCTAAGGTTATAGGTCAACGGTACTATTTGCCAACAGAAATCGTTACAATATTAAAGCTATACTAAATGCCTAATCTTTTGTAACCTTAGGATGTCCGAGTCTGTAGCTGACCTGCAGGGGGTTTTTTTTCTTGTGGATTGCAAACAGTTTAAATAATTTTAAATATGTTCGAATCGTTTGCATATTCCTGATTAACTAAGCAATTAAACGCTTTGTTTTTTGTTAAAAAAAAAAAAAAAACTGCTAAATATTAAAACAACACTTTTTTCACTACTGGTTGAAAGCCAATTTTTGCCAGATCCTCATAGTCCTTTTCCAAAATTGTTAATACCTTGTCTTTATCCCTAACGAATAGTTTTACACATCAACTTTTATTCTATCAAACCGCTGAAAAACAAGATTAAAACGTTGAATTCTTATTTTTTTTTTAAGCAGTTTGATAAAATAGTTGGCCAATAGTGTTCAAAATTTACCGTGAAAATAACCTCTAAAGTCTAGCTATATTCGAATATTCTACCTCATGACAAGCAATGAAGCAAAGCTTTTAGCAGATTACATCAACTTGAAGCCATTTGTGGTGAATCAATGGGTGAAAAAAGTGAATGAAACATGAAAAATGAAAAAGAAAGGAAAGAAATCACATATGCAGGTTGTTTCTCAACTAGATTATCTATTTCGCAACTGAAAGTCGACTCTGCAGTAACTACCACAGGCGCCAGTGGCAACCTAATTCAGGCTGCCGCGTGGTTGCCTGATTCCAATTGATCTCAATCGTCACTTTGTTTGCATCACTCATCTATCAATTGATCTACTTCTTAAAACCCCTCTATCGTCCATTCCGAGAAACCATCCACTCTTGAATCGGCCAAGCGATTTTCCAGAAGATATCTCAGATCAAAAATGGGGTAAGCAGTATCCATCCACCTTTTGACACCTGTTTCTAATGAATCAAGTTACACACACTACTACCAGGTTGTCGACTGGAACTCCGCTGAGTGGCAGACCGCCTGGCCTCAGCTCGTCAAGGATGCTCAAATGATCGTTAAAGATACTGAGGTTGAGATCAGTGGTCCAACTGAAGACGAAGAGATCGTGACCCCGCTGCAAATCGATATCAAGAAAGGAATTTACATCAATGGGGTCGGCGATGATTCGCATGAGCCTTTCATCATCGAGGATGGCACCTGGAATTTCTGCAAGACAGCCCGAAAGCCGTATGATGATGTCGTTACCACTATCCTGCTGAGAGCATCGATGCTAGCACCCAAAGTCTTTCAAGTCAGGTAATATGACTAAACCCTATTGATTTGAGGACTGGATTGATCGCGTGACTAACTATCCTTAGCTCTGATGGTTATTGGGATGAGTGGAGTCAAGCACGGGATCTTTATAAGAAGCTGTGGCCGGATGAGACTCCTCGGTGCCCATGGGGATGGAGAAAGGAGCAGGAGGATGAGGGCGAGGAAGATGAAGTAGAAGACAGCCAGGGCCCCTCTGTCAGTGGTGTCAGAGCCGAATGAGAAGCCAAATGGGATATTGAGGGCACCTTATTGTGTCAAAGAATATGGGTGCACGGCTTTTAACTCTGTGGTTGCGCTTTGAAGTAGGACGAACGGATAAATCCCAATGCTTAATGAGTGTCTACGAATTCTTATGTTTGCAAAGAATACATTTCAGACATTTCAGTCTATCAGACAGACTTGCCCAAACCCTTTAATTTGATTGCTTAGTGCGATCCCAGAGTGTCCATACGCATGTGTAATCAGAATTTAAGTAAAGATAAAGAGAAAATTGCAATGAAATATACATACCCACACAATGTAGTATCTACCATGCTATGCTAAGCAAACAGTTTCTTCAGTATTGTACAAAATCCATGCTTTCCCTGCCCGATGGACAAGCAGATCAGAACCCCAAAAACGACGCCTATTCAAATGCAGATATAAAAAGAGATATCCTTGCCCAGAACTTCATTTGAAAAGAAAGTCAACCCACATGATTAACCCACGAATACTGCGAAGATTGGGTTAGTACCCACTGACGGTAGACACCAGCTTGGTGAATACCTAGCACGTTGGACATTATATCAAAACAGGTTAAACAAAAATTGGTAACAGGTGAAGGACTGGAGTCAGCCAGTGCAGCGGCAGTAAGAGGCCACATCAACATGAAGGCTCCCATCGACGACTTGACATAGACAGTTGGCGTATCACGTTTTTCTTGGCCCAGGATTCCAAGGATGTAAGGCGCACTGCAGCAAATGGTATCAGCCAGATGACGCATTTCCTTTCTTATATTAATGCATCGAAATTGGGCGGATGATCTATTTGGCCCAGGCGTTGTTGCCCCCGACCGAATCTCATACAGCATCATATCATAAAGTTGAAGCTTTGTAGTGCGGTATTGATTCCACATTACCGCGGCCCAAAAGCCAGAGTATTTGTGTGCATATTCTTTATACATAGTGAGCTTGGTTCGAGGGCTTATATGAAGAGATTGTTTGACGGAGACTACATCGTAGCGAGTGCTCGGAGATATACGCTGCACCCAATTTTCAAGCTCATAGTTAAGCGACTCTAGTTGGTCCATAGTTGATCCGGTGGGACTGGTTCGTCCACTGTCAATATCTTGACGAAGGCTTGCCAGTTTAGCCATAATAAATGATAGATCACGAGTCGAGGCGCTGACTGGATCTCTTGCTAATGATGCAAATTCATTTGATAGATCGAGTATCTTTGAAGGAACGGATACTTTTCTTGCGAAGCAATAGTCAAACTGCATGGAAAGTCGTCAGTCACCACACAATACAACAAATGAAGAACAAATTGTAGAATTCCCTTACCATCTGATTTCTCCAGGTATAAAACATGATCGAAGAAGGTGGTTTGAATGATTCATTCTCTTCCAAGGTCTCAAGGACCCTAGCAGCACCACCGATGTGATTCAGACAGTTCTCGACTGCGGATTGGTCCTGACCGACCACCAACTGTACGATTCGATCAGTTAAGAAGCCCAAAGAACGATTTAATATTAAAGCATCTCACTTCAAACATAGACAGTAAAAATATTGCAGTCAATGTAGAGCACTCTTTTAACTGCTCGGCATCCCCCAATGCCAGATTGACAAATTTCAAAGTAGTCACATAATCATCGCTTGCCGACTCCCTTAAGGGGGTGGATTTCTGAATATTCGCAAGAGAAGCTTTCCCTACGGCAGTTATTCCTGCTAGCAAAGCACGTTCTCCAAGTGGCGCATTATTCATTGCCGTGTTATGATCAAATGACCCTTCAACTAACGTAGACGCACCGACCCAGTCGAACACCTCGAAGAAATAACAGCTCGCTTGGTCTTGGACATCAACTATAAAGATTTCCATCGGCAACAGAAACAATTCGCCATTTTGGGCAGTTTCATCTTTCACAATGGCATTTACAAATGCTTCTTCTATAATCGATCTTTGCGTTCGGCGACCAATCGAAGGAGCTGAGTGCCCTGTTGCTTTGGTTCGTTGCGCGACCGTCTGGCTTTCATCGCGGAATCTGAGTGCCAAATGGTCTCTATATCCGGGACATTGACGTCCTGATCTAATACAGCGATTGCATGAGGGCCTTTGAAGATCGCACTGTAATATTTTTAGCGAGTCAGTCAGGGTCACGATCGAATCAAACAGGTTCTCAAGAGGCTCCATAGTAGGTGGATCACCTTTATTTTCCGAGCACGGCACTCTCCGCAAGCCTGGCTGATCACTTTCGAAGTAGACATTTTCTGCGCTGAACATAGGTAACAGAAATTGAAAAGAATGACTTTGTTACTGGGCTCAAATGTTTGGTTCGAAGTTACTAAAGTGTGATGGATGTTTTGTCGAGTAGTACAGCAGATCGAACGATATACTTGGGTTTATATGCTCTTGTTCCTGGGACGCAGAGATGATCTAATTCCAAGGTTTGTTTCCAATCTCCATATCTCCACCGAACGGGCCGGTTTAGGATTTCCAAATAAATACAAAAGCATCGAATTAGAACGCAATACCCATAACTCCGTGTCAAAAATAAGCAAGGCTAGTCCCGGGCTCGTTTATCACCGGCGAAGCGCAAAATGGAAATAAACAAGGCTGCGGAAGGAACGGAGAAAAGACCCACAAATTACGAGCAGCCGATTTCCCCAGATAGGCCAGCCTTACGCTTTAGATAGAAAGCCAGGGCTGCATTTATAATAAAGATTATTTTATAATCACCGGGCCATCGCTTAGCGTGTTTGGGGAGAGCAAGGCTATCTTCATAGTACTGCGCCATCTTCCAATCGGAAGCTGCGACAACCATGCTCATCAGGCTGAATGACGCTAAAATGTTTTAGGTTGTCAATTGACCCCAATCGATTGTCTCGATTGTAACCATCATTTCATCGTGGCTTGCTTTCTGGCCCCAGCCGATGAGTTCACGCGCAGACCCGAGCTGGATGCAGCTGTCAACGGGCCGTTGGATCTGACCTTCCTGGCTTGATTCGGAGATTAAAGATTCCTATTTTTTTTTTTTTTTTTTTTTTTTTCAGGATGAATAAAGTTGTCCAACCGGCAATTCTGCCATATATGAATCTTTGTCCTAATTAGCTCGGGCGCGTAAGTTCAAGTTCAATGTTGGCTTCTCTGTGTTCTACTTGGGGGTGGGTGAAGGGGGAACCATCTTGAGGTCCGATTTGGGGTCCAAAAATGATCTTCAGCACAGCTGAAGGATTCGATCCTTTAGGTTCTTATACAGACCATCATTAATTATTCTTGTTCCTAGCACACCAATAGAACACTACTGCCCATGTCATCAATTCCCACGTTGCCGCCCCACATCAAAAACGCCTTATAAGCTTAACGGGGAACGCGATCCTTCTGCTCGATCCTACTCGGAGATCTCCAGGCCAGCCTGAGCCACCTGGTTGCAACAAAAGAAGGATTTGGCCCCTATATTGTTTCTAATAAAGGTAAAGGGGAGGTACAGGTATATATATAGCTATAATGATGCTCAGCCCTGCCATCCCACGGCTGTGTGAGCTAAACTCAGCCGCGGAGCTAGTCTAGACAGAGCCTCGTGGCTGTGCAGATCAATACACTTTGAACCCACCAGGCATCAACGTTTGGAACACACCATTGGGATCATACTTTTGAGCGATCTTGATCAACTTTTGGTGATTTCCTGCCCCATAGCCGGGGAAAATTGACTGGAAGCCAGCAGCGTCACCCATGTAGTTGAATGCATCGTACAGACCGGCCTTCTCGGTGGCATTGTTGATCGCATAGGTAGTCTCCTCCACCCATGATGCCACGATGTCATCATATGCCGATCCAATCCATTCGACCACTTCGGCATAGCACAAGTACACCTGGGAAGAGTCCAAGCCTAAGGCGTTGCCGCCACGGGCCTCAGAGGCCTTGATCCAATCAGCGCCAATTGGCTGCCAGTCCAACTGAATAGTCGAGATGTTGGCAGAAGGGATCTGTGCGTAGAGCTTAGGGAGCTCGTTAAAGAAGGTTGTGTTGATAATGCTAATTCCCTGGTAGAGCTCATCGTAGGTCGTTCCCTTCACTGTTCCAGCAACGAAAACATCACTTTGGCTCGTTAGTCTCGCGTAGAACGACAGCTATATGGGAAATGAGCCTTACTTAATACCCGGGACAACCATCGCACCAAGCTCGGTGGCAAACTCTGCGACAGTCTTGAATGCAAGAGTGCTGCTGATGGTAGGAATGTTGGTGAAAGGTTTAAAAATCTCCGGGAAGGTGGCATCATCACTGTCGTAGAACAGGATCACTGAAGCAAGAGTGGAATCACCGGGAACAAGCGCAGGGACAATGTGAGTCTTTGCATCAGAGATGTCAGAGGCGTATGTTGCGATAGCCTGAACACATTAGCAGTTTTTTTTTTTTTTTTTTTTTTTTTTTCAAGTCCCATATAGTATGGCTACCTAGGGGTTAAAATAGACATACCGCTAGGAAGGCATCAACATATTCAGCTGCCACAGTGTAAGCACCGGCCCACACCTTAGTGGAAGGGATCGTCTCCAAATCAAAACGAGTGACCAGGCCAAAATTGCTGCTACCACCCTTCAGAGCCCAGAAAAGATCTGTGTTGTGAGTACTGTTGGCATTAACGACTGTGGCATCGGCCAGGACAACTTCGTAGTTCACGACAGTGTTACAGCCAAAGCCAACCTGGTTTCCATAGAAATTGACTCCACCAGCAAGAAGCAGACCAGGCACACCGACAGGACCAAGACGACCCCCAGCAGCAGCCAAGTCGTATTTAGCGAGATAGGAGTATACATCCTCCCATCTGTAGGCCGGGCCGACCGAGACGACTGACTTGTCCTCGTTCAGCTGCAAGGTGGTCAAGTTTGACATGACCACTAAAACGCCGCCATTGATGTTGTTAGAGCCCTGTCAAATATCAGTCCTATTCACGCCATGTTTCCCTCACACAATATCCATGGATTAATCTATGCGTCAAATGACGGGCGGAGACGTACGCGAATGCCCATGTGGCCGCCACCACGCACAGCAAATTCGGCATCGGCACCAACAAGGGCCTTCAGACCCTCAGCGAGCTCATTGCTGGATTGCGGACGGAACACACAACCCGGTGACAAAATCTCAGTATTTGACCAAAAGTTCTGGGCCTCATAGTCATACACAGCAGTGTCGGGGAGGAACACTGATTCGGCAAGGGGTTCCTTCAAGGCGTCACATCCAGCTTTTACAGATGGAGTGCTTTCGGTGACAACCTGGGAGTCCGAGGACTTGGCTGCGACCGTAGCGACCGAGCCGGCCAGCGATAATAAAACAGAGCTCACACGCATGGTGGCAGCGTGGAAATGAATATGACCAAGAAATCAACCACCTAGACGAATACCATACGGGGAAGAAATTTGAAGCTGACAATGAACAGGATATACAAGAGTAGCTTAGTTCCCGATATTCTGGCCAACGAGATTCCCCGTGCGGAACAGATACTTCCACCTCCCTCGCTGGTATTATGTTAGCGTCGTTTCGCCACTTAGCTCCGGCGATTGGGTGTGTTTGGGAAAGGCCGGGAGCATTTAGGACTGTGGAGAATCCACTTAGGGTGGTGCATGGTGGAACAAAATGTCGCAAACCAGGGAAATTGGGATGAACATCGCGTGCACGTGGATTTGTGGTTGAATAATTGTGAGATCGACGACCAAGTCGACCAAGCGCATGTTACATGATTCGTATTTCTTCACGGCAATCTAAGGTTTCGCTTTCCTCTAGATGTGTGTTTGTTGTGGATGTGGCTTGGTGACCATCGAGTCAGGGGGTGCGTTCCGTAAAAATTGCCGAGAGAAAGATCCACTATTACTAGAGGAACTTTATCGTGTGAACTATTAAGTCAACCCACGGAACTGATGAATGTAAGTCTTTGTTTATTATTCTGTTTACATTACACTATGTGCCGCTTCAAACTTTGGGCACTATATACAGAGGCATAGCTTTTGTACATAATCACCATTATTGCTGTCATTGAGCCAATCCTGACGAATTTTCTACGTCGAACTCGACCGTTCTCATAATACCGTCGATCTCTTTATTTGAGGTGGTATGTTGCGTAGATAATATGTGCTCCTCGCTGTCATTATCCGGGGCTGCGCGAGTAGTGGAGAGTGTCGTGATGTATTCGTGGTCTTGCCCTGAGAAGTCGGGTCGTGGGTTCCGAGGAATTGAACCAAGTGGATGAGACTGTTTTCGACTTTGCGAGGTGCCGTATTCCCCTCCAGAAGACAGACCCAGAAGTTTGGGAAAGTACTGTCGAATAAATGGTCGAATGGCTGTCACGCAGCCACCGAAAATTCCCAGGTTCAACTCGATTGCGCACCACATAAGCGCATCAGTAGTTGTCCCTGAACAAGTGCGCATCAGTAAGTATCTAAATTCGCTGTAAGGATAATTTGATCTTACAGGTTAAATCAACGCTTGTCAAGAGTGTGTATAAGGAAGCGAGACGAATGCAGCTCACGATACCAACACTGTTGATGTTAGAGTTACACCACACTGATAAGTAGAATTTAAGCCACATACAAGCATCCCATCGCGAGAATAGCGCACACGGCAATCTTTTGCCGCAACGGCATTTGCAATCGGCGAATCCACGGTCTATAATACCATTGTCAACGCCTATCCAGTGTTGCTGTCAAATAGAACTCACATGGGGACCGCAACGGTAGCGAAATCCGTGAAAATACCCAGTCCAGCGTTGGCGAAGTAAAAGACGGGTCTGTTCATGCAAGATCCAGTAGTTATAGAGGAATCCCAACCCTTTGCTACCGGATGGCAACTGAGAATATTGGCGAGTATACTAGCGACACTATATCCGCCTGCAATAAAAACGAGAACCCAGACGGCGATATGGAAGTTTCTGCTGGGGAAAATTCGAAGGTAAAATATGAGTACGGAGCATTTGGTGAATCCGGTGGCGGCACAGTAGAATATCGCGGCTATCAGGTTCAACTAGTCGACGACTTAGATTAGCTTCCGAGAGCTTCTAGAAGACGAATATACTAACCTTGTTGAATGGCGGGGAGAAGTAAGTAGCGGGCACATCCCACATGTGTTTTCCAAGACCCCAATTGAGCACTATACGTAGAGTCATGTTAATGGTGACACCATACACGGCGACGCAGTTGAACTTACTGTCCAATGTCACTCCAGTCAGAACGCATGATAACAGCTATAATATCTATCAGTGGTAGCTCTATCTTTCAATTGATCATGTGGACATACGAGAGCCATGACCATTAAATCTAAAATAAGTTGTTAGACAAATGAGCTCTTTTTCGCATGCAAGTATCATGACTCACAATCATCCGCACAGAAACTTCGCACAACGAACAGCCGTGTCCATGTTCGCATCGCAAGACCTATCACAGCAAGCGGCAAAAAGACACAGTTCACCACCAGGAGCTTGGTGCCATTGTAATCCGGGTTCACGAAGTTCGCCGTTTGCCCCGCCGGTGGTGGCAGGGCGGGGATAATTGCTTCATTAGCCATTGTACTGGCTCAATCGCGAAGTTCGGCCATCCGCAAATGAGGGGCAGACATAAATAGCAAAGAAGATGTCGTCGGCGGCTATATAGGAGAATCGAGACGTGGGTAGTCAGAAAGTAGTATGCGGAGACGCGGCAGCTGTTTTTTGGTTCCGGAGATGTCAAGGCCGTCATCAAGGTTTTCTGGAACCACAAGATGCTGCAGGCCCGTGTTTTACCATTGAACCTTCACGGAATGGCGTTTACACTCAATTCTCGGACTAATTATCCGTATCTCTGGTGCTCAATCGTATCATATGTATGCATGACAATAATTGTGTCTTACGTGTGGATACCGATGATCTCCACTACATAATGGACTGAACCGATTTCCATCTGTTCAGCCAAAGGCCCGAGCGCACTACCTATTGTTTGGGACCTTGGCCTGCACGCCGCAATAAGATTCTTCCATTCGTGTTCGGCATGAGTCTACAAGCGAATGCATTTCTGATTTGTTGAAGGAGATTGAGCTGACGGAGTCCCGAAAAATGAGGGGGCTAAAGGATTCAAGTAGGTCTGCTGTAAGGTATTTCATGCAGGGGAAGAGGAAACCATCACACTCCGGCTGAATGTCGGAGACTGTACGGAGTAGCAGACAATCGTCGTTTGAGAATCATTCAATTTTGTGAACTTCCGATCGGCGTTTGATTGTCCAAACGGCTTCACCATAGACTCGTTCTGGTAGTGATTGACGCGCCACGAATTTAGTGCAACGAGGTTTGCTTCGATCGATTCGAGTCCGCGTTCTCCGCTATGGCGCTAGGGGGATTTCCGCTGGAGCCCTAGTCCCCACTGGAAGCAAGATGCAAATCTGGACCGGGCAATCTCAAATGCTGTTGCTTGGTTTGGCCAGAAGGAGTAGACACGATCTTCGATGCCTTCGATTGTCGGTGCGCTCCGATCTATTATATTCATCTTGGGGCAGTATCCAAGCGCCTTATACTACTATGTTTCTTCAGTGGTCGGGCTGTACAATGATATTGCTTGAGGCTATTTTCGCTTGCTCCATGGGATTGGATTTGGCAACAGCGCGAAAGGTGGACTGCGCGCCCGTGGCGTTCATACTAGGTATTAGCGCAATTTGAAGCCAACTTAGCATGCACATGTGCGAATTTAAGAGAAAACGCCATGATAAATAGGAAGCCCCTCCACATGTGCCTGCATACTTGAATTAGGTACAGCCAATTATGCGAACAAACCAATGCTATACAGAATAGTAAATAATTATTTATTAATTTCATCTTACATAACTAATAGGAAGACCTCGGACATTGAGTTGATATCGAATCGATATCAACGCTCATCACATCAACCTCACTTTCATCCCCTATGACACTCGGACAAGCCGACGAAACGCTGGTACATGTATGTAGATATACAAACATTGATTGATTGGACACGGACGATAATAACCTTTTACTGGAAAATTCTTCTGCCATTACCATGTCTGTGCCGTCGGCAAAGACGTGATCCGTCCTCGTATACCTCGCCTATCCCGCACCCACTCCAAAGTATCGCAGATGAAATTCATCATGATTGCCATTGGCCAAAATTTAAAATCAGATGTGGCTGGCTATAGGCTGGTAGCTATGTGGAAATTATCCGAATCACTTATTTCCGTATAGTTCCGGTAGTTGGATGAATTGCCCTAAGAGCAGTCTCAGGGGTAAATATCGTGGGGAAATGGATATTATTCACAATACGAATGGTAGAGTGGAACTGGAGATTTGCAGCAGAATGGATTGTCTATTGAAGGTTCAAAAGTACCTACATATCTTTCCAATTACTTTGTGCCAAGGAGACTTGATATCGTGCCTGTAAGTGGCAGGATCTCCACCTTTCACAACAAGGGTAGCAATAGGTCGAGCCTGTTGAGCCTACTATGAACACATCCCAGAACAATTTTGGAAATGAAGGTTTGCTGACCAACAATGCAGCTGGGGTTGCTGTCGTCTACACCAACAAGCAACCAGTAGACAGCTCATTAGATGATTAGGCTCACATGCAGTCTAAGCTAAAAAACAAACAAGCCGAGACATTGGCACAGATAGAAAGGTTATCAAAAGGCTTTTTTGGGTATGGAGCTATAGCCCCACAATGCTAGTATTTTAAACGTGAAAGATCAACCGCAAAGCACCCATGGCAAGAAATGAAATCCCAAATGATACACACATAACCCCATGTGAAAGCTAGGTATAATACGAGAAAATCCCAACGGCCGTGATAAGTAATCAAAGAAAAATGAAAGCCCGTGGTGTGGAAGGAACAGGGCAAGCAAACAAGGGTATGTTGAGAGAGATGGATATAAGCAAGCTGCAGCTTACATTGCCATCTGCTCGTCTCCGTCGCCGTCTTCCGCCCCGAGAGCTCCACCGGGTATCCGTCCTTCGTTGAGTTCTTTCTCCAATCGTGTGATCTCCGCCATACTCTTCGCCTCGCGGATCATTCTCTCCACGCGCTTGCGCTCCGCATCCGTCAGCTTGACCCGGATAGCCTTTTCGTTTGAAGTGTTGTTTGCTGCGGCAGCGATGGAGGCGTCAAATGTCTTGGACTTGATGCCCTTGATCTTTGAGGCAAGGGCTGAGGGTTCTTCAAATGTGCCGAACAACTCCTTTGCCTTGACGCGCTCCACATCCTTCACTTTTTGATAGTCGAGGAATCGAACAGATGGAACCAGCCATATAACCCAGTAACGGTAGTTCTGTATTCATTCGTTAGACGCTGAACTCGATCACGGAATGTATTATGGGACTGACCTCTTTCCGAGTAACAGGGTTCTCGAGCAGGGTAAGGTGTGTCAACCGTGTGAGGCTTCGGAGAGAGTCGAGGTCCGCAAGCTCGGACAAGTTATTTGAAGTCAAGACCAATGTTGACAATTTAGGTACCGACGATCCCAGAGTTGGTTGAATGTGGCTGATTCTGTTGCGGGCAAGGAGAAGAGTATGTAGTCGAGGGAAGAATGGGAAGTTTCCGAGAGAAGTGATATCGTTATCGGTGAAGTCAATGGTATCTTGGTCCTATGAAAGGTTAGCATGCGATTGATTTTCAAAGAAACTGCATACTGCATGCAATGAAACTTCAATACAAATGTGTTTGTTTGTGTGTGTGTGTGTGTGTGTGTGTGGGACGCGTGGGTTAGGTTAACTTACTTTCGCAATACCCAAATTCTCGATTGCGGGGATCTTGTGTCCTATACGACCAAACGCATAAAGACGATGTGAATGAAGCTCCTTTTCAAATGTGTAGTACCCGTCCTTTTCAGGTAGGTGTATAATGGTGTGACGCACCTCGAAGATCCAGCTCGCGGTCTGTGAGCGGATTTATGTAGGAAAGTGAATTCTGAATGAGCTCGACGGTCAATCGCATGGTGGAGGTAGATGCCTTCGCGAGGAGGCTGTAGGCGCTGAGGAAAGAAAGTCTAAAGAGAAAACTCTATCGAAAGATCATAGGCGCAGAAGACTATCGTAAAAAACTAATGATGCTGAAAATCCAGAAGAAATGGCAATGACCGAACTGCCTGTCGCAAGTTTCTCTGATGAAGATTAGCTCGGACAGCCCTTTCTGCCGGGCGGGAGCGTGATGTGTCATCAACAGCACGTGACCTCTAGAGAGAGCTGCTTTTAGCACCGTTGGGGCTTGGATGTACTGCAGGCTACATCAATACCTTATCGATGTGAATATTTGAATGTTTTTTTGTATTATCCCTAGTAAAACTACGTGTGCTTTACATTGAGCGTATAATATTGAGTTTTGGTAAATGCGTATTAGTCTATGTTCATTAAAAAAGCATTCGCAAGAGTGCTAATGGTACACTGCCATTACATCCAAATCGCCCGGATCAGATCAAAAAGCACTGAAACAAAGGTAATACTTCAAAGCACGGGTTTAAATATTGTACCAAGAATGAGAGGGTGTTCGTCACTGTATCACAGCAACGTCTTAGATAAGAAGCTTCCGTGAAATTAGCACGGGAAGAAAAGCCAAAACGGACCATGCAGAGAGCTCGTCTCGTATCCAAGCAGTGAACTCCAGGTAGAAATGCGATGTGAAGGAGGAACGTGAGGTTTCAAAGAGGCATCATTCAGTTGATGGGGCATACAGTATGCGTCAATAGCGTTAATCATCCGCAAGGGGACTTATGACAGGGGACTTCTGGTGAAGAGACCTTGTCGGGCTGCCAGCTCTGGAGCGGCGTCCGTTCGTGGTAGGCCCTAGGGCCACGGGAGCAAGATGATCCCTGCTTTCTGTTCGAACCACTAAGCCTGCCCGATCCATAGCAATGCCCGATCCTCCACTGATGCCAAGACCGATGGTCCCCGATGAGCTATTGTCAAGTGTGTACTTCAGACTGGGGGTACTTCCGTTGTTGTTGCTCCAGCTAGGAGCACGCTTTGGAGGTCGAGGGTTCCCGTCAATATCAGAAGCGCGACCATCTAGATCACTGCCGTCTGAGTCTGCTCCACCAAGATCGAACTCTTGTGCGCCATCCTCCAAGACACGCTCATAAGAGGGTGCGCTACGGTTGAAAAAAGGCAGCACTCCCATGAAAGGTCTCCGCTTTTTGGGGTGGTTGGGATGTGACGGTCCCCCACGGCGAAGAATGTTATTGATGCGATGATACATCCGTAAACGACGGCTGCGACCGCATAGGAAAAATGCCACCAGTACGATGATGAAGAGAAACAAGATGAAGCCTGGGATTCGCCGGGGAGAGTCTCCGTCAAACAAAGCGTCATGCCAATGCTCGCTGTGGAAGGCATCGCCATCGGGTAAAAGCTGAACACTGGGATATTGGAAGTCCTCCGGGATGCCCGGAATATTGCTACCAAAACCAACAGGTAAAGCTTCCTCAATTCCTGTAGGCACTTGGGATGAAGCATATAGGACCATTTTACCCAGTGTCCAACTGACTTCAGTTGAGTCGATCTTATTCACCGCCTGGAAAGCGTCAAGATAGCCCTTCTCGCGACCTTGAGATATGACCTCCTTCGTTCCATTGTGGGAGGACCCAGTGGTATCTTCGAGGCCAACACGAGGGATTCCGATGCCATCGTGTAGCATGTTGATAATCCATGACGCCTTGAAACAGACTTCGTTTGCCTTTTGACGGTCTACCTTCTTGCCCCATTGCTGAGTCCCGATGCCTTTTTCGATCGAGTCCCATTCTTGTGAACAGAATACCGAAACCCGCTCTTGATAGGTGTTGAAGTCGTACGCCTTGTCCTTATAAGCCATCTCGAAGATCTCATGGGTCGTATGCCAGTATTCGCTTATGCCGATGAAATGATTGACATCAAAATCAATTGCAGGGACATGAATGCCATGCAGTAGACAGGGAGCATCTGAGCAGGGAGCATCCTTGTCCAGCAAAGGAAACGTCCGACGTAAACACTCATCAAACCGTCCGGTACCAAGTAAAGTAGGGCCTACAGCACCATCTGGCGGTACGTCTTGACCATCAAGGGTGGTGCGCAATCCGCTGGGAAGACACGGATCTGGCAGTTCCGCAATATCTGAACCGATAGTTTCCTCCTGCAAATGTTGCACGTAGCGGCGCCTAGCCTCATGTACACCAAATTCCAACCAGGAAGTCACAAAGACTCGGTGTTCTTGCATAGAGCCATCAATGTTTCGCAACCGGAGCAATTTCAAGTCGTTGGCGTGCTTATCAGCCTCGGTCGTATTGGGAGCAAATGCAATCTGGGCTGATGCACCTCCCATGTCCAGGAAACCGTAGGTATGGTGGCCCTTGCCATGGTCGTGGGCCAGAGGTGCGTCGAATGCGCCCATCAAATAGTTCGTTGCGATCCACCCATAGAGTCCTTCGGTGACACCTGGGATGACTTGAATGTGCACGCCGCAGTCCGGTAATAGGAAGTCGGTATATGCGCGCGTATAGGAGCATATTTGATCGAGAAGTAGTTGCCGTTCCAAGTTTCCAAGCAGTCGCATACCAGCCGTGGCTAGAAGGAAAATCGGGGTCTCTTTAATGTCTTCTTCTGGGATTATAGTCTTTGCGTGGTCTAAAAGTTGTGCGAGATGATCGGGGCCGACGGATTCGGGTGCATTGGCAAAAGAAGAAACGCCTTCGAAAGCATTAGCCGGGCCAAGGACTGGTATTCCTAACGAGACTCAATGATTTCTGCGGACTTACCGGGATGAATTTTCTTCACCCATTCTTCCTTGGACTTGATCTCCGGAAGTGATTTCAAATCATCCGCGTCGGCCTTTTTGCGCGCGTTGGCATTGCGCAACCATCGATAAACGTGGACACGGGTCCCCTATACGATTGTGAATCAGCGACAAAACTCCTAGTTGATGCGGATGCGGCTCGATTGGATTCGACATACAGACGAACCGGCGTCCAGGACGACGCCATAACGCCCTGAGATCAAGTTAGTGAATGTCCGTTGGTTATCACCAAAAAAAAATAAGGACAAGAATCGGCCGGAAACGTACACTTGCCCATTTGGACTCCAAGGAAGGATTGATTAATAGTAGAGCATGACCAGCAGAATAAGAAGAAAGTGAGGGTGCCCGTAAGAGCGGAGCGAAAGACGTTGAACGAGTGACGAAGTGAAGCGATCGAGGATAGAAGAAGAGAAAGTGATAAGGGAGTCTTTAAATCGGAGACGCGAGGCACGGCACGTAATACCAGGCGTGACAGGGGGGCGAGACCCGCCTAAAAGGCCCTTAACTATGGGGAAGTGGCACAACTGACCTGAGCCTACGGGGCCGAGCAAAGTCCGGATTGGGGAAGGCGCGGTAACAATACGATGCAGTACCGTAGCGTAACTTACCACCCGCTTTCCTCGACTTTTTCTTGGTTTTGGCCTCGTCCAGCACTAAATGCGGCTACACTTGACGTCGTGTTCTCTCTATCACCCCCACTTGCCATCGGTTGACAGGCTGATCGTTCCAGTAGACTCCACCCCGGTGGCTTCTGTTGTGTCTGCTCATTTTTTATACGAAGTACATTTGGTGTGCACATGAAAGGTTATCACGGGCAGGTACAAGGCACCTGGATTTCAGTTACGGGATACGGAACTTTGTTCCAAGAGGATTCGTCACCACGGAATGTTCTGCCGACGTGTTGCATCTAGGATGCAAAATAGCACCAATACCCCCTTCCATGTTGGATGATCCTGCCCGTCCACCCTTTTTCACCCTTCCAAATGAACCCTTCATCCCACACCAAGCCAAGCTGAGCAGGGGTGCTTGTCTACGTCAGCTCTGGGTGCTCCAGCGCGACGGGGGCTGACTACCCTGCATCGTGATACGCCAGGATGCACCAGCCTGTGGGCTTGGCATCCACCTCCTCCGCATCTTGTCTTGGTTGGAAATGGCGGGGCTCAATGCTGTGCGACGCCTAAAAATAATTCAGAAAAATGAGCTTTTATCCTCCGAATTTCAGGGTCAAACAATGACGATCAATCATACGAAATGGACTCTCAAATATTCGATATGCAGCCATCTGTCCACTGGTGTTTGGCTTTGATTGCACAGGGTCTTTGGGTTTTTTGCTCCCGAGAGATCGTCGGTCGCATACATGTAAACCCCACCATTCAGGCGTCTGGATTGATTCGCTCTCGTCGCACCATGAATGAACGATTGGGAGATCTGTTCACATCCATACCTTTTTAGGGACAACACTGACACCTTACACGCGGCCCTCCACAATGCCCGTAGATCACGAACCTGGACCCTATTGACGGAATCTCTTTGGATCCCACTAGAACCCCTGCTGCCTCGCTCAAATCCATATTGAAGGTACACTCCGAGGAGCCATGTTTCCCGATCTGTTCGGCGAAGACCAATCAGTAGTCGCCACCAGCTCATCTCCCCATACATATCTATAAGCATGACTTGTTTTGTACGGCAAGGTGCATACATACTATAGTGAATTAGTCAATCTCATGACGCACATTTCTACCAACCGTTTCCCCACGTCAATGCCACCGCAACAATCTACCCGTTGGTCGCAACGCTCAAACAGCTGTCAGAGAAAGCACCGATCCCATCATAACTTCCATGTGATATGAATATGCTCACTGATTCGTCAATGTGTACTTCATAGACAGCAGTAGAAACTTTGAAGCAAGCCACAACCCATATTAGATGCGGCACGGAGATCGACACGGCCGCCGGGGCAATCCCGATCAGTTTCATGGTGGCCCGTTTGCTCCGATCAATGATACTGCTTATTTTCACGGAAGTTTTTCTACATATCTACTAGTAAATACTTCGGGGTCCTTGATAAATTGTTACGAAAATCATGAACACTTTGGGAATATTGAACATATTATTGCATTACATATTTACCACGAAAATAACTCCTCCACATGACTAACCTCACCTTGATCCTGATTGTATCGTATCTTTATATCCCTATCGTTTTCGAACTGAGGAGATAAAGTATGCACGCGAGCCGATAGGCCAATATCCGCGGGCACATAGACGGTTCCAGGCTGGATGTTGGCTGAGAGTTCCTCGATAGCTATAGTACGTTTCGCTATTCGGCCAGCCAGCTCAGAATCCCAAAGCCCTTCGCGACGTTGGCAAAATATGAGGAGGTTGAGGGCTCTATAACGTATGCGAGAATCACGGCAGCGCGTAATGCACAGATAAAGAGGTGTGACGATGCCCAAAGAAAGGGAGAACATAGAAGAGACCGATTTAATGGGCTTCGGACGTAGAGCAGGAAGGGAAGCTGAGTGGCTGTTTCCCGTCTGCATCGGCATCGCATTTTGCACTTGCGAGGTATCAGGTGTCACTAAAGAGGATGGCGGGAAGAATGTTGATGGAATTTCAAGCATCTCCTCAGCGAGGCATACTACTACTTCGAATGTCGCTATGTGATCATCCCAAGAGAGCTCCGTGAACGGCAATTCAAGCTGGGTCAGCAACTCGACGAGTGTTCTCCAGATCCTGAGTATCATGATTTGGTTGTGCCTGTTCGGATCCGAGGATAGAAAATGAGATTCTCTTCGTAGCCAATCGTCAAAGATTGTTACCCATGTCTTCAGAGCTGAAAATATTTGGGTATATTCTTCATGCGCATATGAAGCCTGTGCTATATCACTTCGAGAAGCGCCATTTGAAAGCTCTTCCAGGCTTACACAAAAGGTTTCAAATCGTGTAAATCGATTATAAACTAATTGAAGTGACACTGTGAGCTCTTCAATACTGGAGGGCTGGTGGGGTATGTCGTAGTTTAAATGATGAGATGATGACATAGATGGTCGAAGCTCCATTGCCAGCGATGTTTCTCCTTGTATCTCTAGCATTTGGCTGTCAAGGATAGTAAAGAGGATTGCTATTGTTCTGGGCGGCATATACATACGTGACGATGGGCTGGATATCATTTGTTGTTGCTTAATGATCTTAAGTCCGGCAATGGCATGATCAAAGGCTGACTTGTAGTGTTCTTGAAGACACTCAAAACAGAAGAACAAAATGCAAGCGATTAAAAAAGTATCGTTCGTCTGTGGAGAGGTGTGTGGCTGGATATTTACCAACTGCTTGATTGCTTTGTTGTATTGAAACAGAGTGAATCGTGTGTCATCCCATGGCGGCTTCGATCTATGTTGATCGAACATAAAAGAGCGATGCAAGGATCCGATTGCGATCGCAATTGTTCTTATTATAGGCTCACAATGAGCAGCTCGAAGAAAAAAGGAGCCGACATCGGTCCCAAAACAGTGTGTTGTATGAAGTTGAAAAAATTCTAAAGATCGGTATTCCGCCTCTTGTACTAAGTCCGTCGACTGGGAGACCTGCCACATGCGAATCGGCCGTTGGATATTTGGAACGTGTTGCACGATACGCAAATCTTTTTGCCCGGCGACCCCTGTACTCGAGCCTGGAGATTTAGTTTCCGAATATTCGCAGGTTCTGCCGGTTGACGTGCATTTTTTGCATACTGGTTTTTCTTCATCGCATTTGACCCGCCGAATCCTGCAAAATCATCAACCAGAAGCACCTCCAGAGGAAATTCGCTGCAGGGTGGCAGGCAAAGGGTTGTATGTGGGATGTGGAAACTCACTTGCAGGTAACACAACCAGTGCGGGATCGGCCTTTAGAGATTCTGCGATTGGCCCCGAGCATCTTGCTCTAAACCCTCAAGAACGACCCTCTTTATTAGCATTCATCAAATACCCGAGAGGATTCTTCGCGATGCCAAAAGTGTCTGTCAGATTGCGCCGCAGCGGACAACACCGCCCCTTCAGCCTTGCAAACTAAGACGGATTCGATTAGCGTAACCGAGTAACCACTGCTGAGTGGTTTGAAGCTCGACGCTAGATGTGTGTTTTGAAGAAGCCTAAATGAGCTAATAATATAGGTTTCGGCATTATCCAGTTAGCGTACTCGGGGGTGAATTTGTCACATCAATCTTACTGTAATGTGTTCTAAAAGAATCATTGATGCCTTAATTAAACCGAATCAGTGCTCATTTGCGAGCGTGGTGGGGGCCGAAGTATAGGAGCAATTCAGGAGATGGAGACCTTCGGGGCTCCGATGGGAACTTTCCAAGGAACTTGGCGGACTTGAGCCTAAAAGAATCGATGAATACCTATAAATACCAGGGGATTCTCAGTAGACTTTTCACTTATAGGTAGCTACTATTTCACGGAGAAAATCCATTCAATCTCTTGTGCCAGTACCATTCAATTCCTTTCTCCATGTTCATCAAGTCCACGTTTCTTGGGGCATTAGCCTTCATCTCGACATGTGCTGCAGTTCCTCAGTATAGACCATCTCGAATTGATTTGGAGCATCGCCCAGGGCCAAACCTCAAATCGAAATATGATGTGGAGACAATCACTGAGGCAAACGTACGGATTTCCATCATCGATAGTAAATTGCTTTGGCTAACATTAGAGCCAGCGCTTTTGGTTTGGCAACTTTGATATCGGCAACTCAAAGAATCTCAGTCTCTTGATTGATACCGGGTCCAGTGACCTGATCATAAATCCTGGGTTTTATCATCCAGGGCACCGATCTGTCAACAATGACAAGAATTTCACAATATCCTACGGCTCTACTGAAAGTGATGGCTCGGGAACCGGGACGGTGAGTAATAACGATTCTAGGTGTGGTGGAAGCATTCACTAATCATCATCCTACATGTTACAGGTTACTGGTCAACTATATAATGATACAGTCAAATTTGGTTCTATGAATGCTTATCAAACAGTTGGTACTGCTAACCCGGGACCCAATGGTGAAGTCTTGGTTCCCAAACAAGGCATCATCGGCTTCGCGGGGCTAGAAGAATCCTCATTCCACGGTGCATTACCATTCTTTCACTCTTTATGTGCCCAAGGACAGGTTGATGCATGTCGATTCGGTATCTCGTTGGGTGATAATGGAAAGGGCCTTCAGGTCCTTGGACAATTGGATAGATCTCTTTTTAAGGGGGAGCTCACAACCAGTGCCATCATCCAAGAATGGGCTTTGTGGACCGACATCGCTCTTGATAACAAGATCATCCTGAAAAATGCTCTCATAGAGCTGGATACGGGAACAGCTACCATTCTTGGGTAAGTCTCGGTGCTTTACCATTTGTCAATCGCCGTACTTACAAATAACCAGACCTATAAGGGATGTCATTACGATATTCAAGGCAGCATCTATTCAGTACAATGTCCGAAAGTCTAGCTCAGGTACCACCGTCACTGGATATTTTCCTTGCGATCAGCCCCCGCAGCTGGGTCTTTCTATTCCGTCTCTCAGTAATGCTACTGAGGCTGCGAAAGAAAATTCACGCCTTGTCAGCCACAAGAGCTCCATCTTCAATATTAAGCCAAACCAGTGGATTGCAAAGGATAACGGAAACAACAATTGCACTGCTATTGTTTCGGGAACAGATGCGATGCCGTTGTCAAACCTGTGGGTAGTTGGTCAACGTAAGTTTCTCCCATCAACACCAAAGGCTTTAAGTCTCTTGTTTGATATTGAACAATGTTTCACAGCTTTCTTCCATGGTATATACGTCGATCATAATGTTAAAGATAGTACTTTGGGCTTTGCGCACGGTAGGAACTAAATGCATGTGGGTCAAATAGCGAACACGTTGAGCAGTTGTTTTGTATGTTGACATTTGGAGATGTAATTTATAAGGTTCAAGTTGTTGGAACATTGAATCCTGACCTCGGGAGGATGTAAATCTGAACTACATGTACATGTGCTATTATATAAGCATAAGACTCGGATCAGGCATTCTTGAATACTAACCTTGGAAGTTACTGTCTTATATCCACATGCCCATCATTCAAGTTGTTGAATGTATATATTATATGTAACATTCGTTTTTTCTATCATGTTATCCACACCAGGCTTAATCTCTAGCTTCCAACCTCAGAAAGTTATGTCCCTGGGCCCCTTTCAGCTACATGATACTATGAGTATGTAATAAGTCTGACTTCAAGTTGGAAGAGAGCGTATCATTAGGAGTAGCAGTATGGTATCACGTTTATTATTAGTTTTGTTGCCTTGTTTTATAAAGAGCGCCGGAAGATATGACCTAAGAAAAAGATCAATAATACAAGTGGTAACAAAAAGAGTAGACTATTAAAACAGCCGAAAAGGAGGAAGACCAATAGATACAATCACTGAACATGCCCTTCTCTCTTCATCAACTCCTCTGTCCATTTATCCAACTTCTTCGCAAGTTTTCTATCCTTCGACGCACCACTCCGCCACGGAGCTTCCCCAAACTTGTGAAAAATCTCAAGATATTCGCCGCTCTGCTCTGGTTTCATGTCTGGACTCGCTGCACAGAACAAGGCGGTCCATGACCCCTTGTCAGCAGTCCAAAATAATCCAAACAGGCGAAATACAGAGAAGAGACTCGTCATTCTTGATCCAGACTCCTTCACTGCCTCGCCGAGGTTTGTCTCAACTAGACCAGGGTGCACTGACGAAATCCAGATCTCGCCATCCCCATTTTGCGCACTAGAAGAGCCAGGGCCGTACATCTGGTGCAGAATACTGGTGTGTAAGATATTGCCGAGCTTGCTTTGTCCATAACGGGCCCATGCGCTGTCATTTTTGAGGGACGTGTCTTCGAAGTTAATGCCGCCTTTGGGTGCGCCCCAATGACCCGATGATGAGAGGTTGACGATCCGCACACTGCCAGGAGGAAGCGTCTTGGCGGTTTGTAACATGAGAGGAAGCAGTTGTTTTGTAAAAACCCAGTGCGCGAGATAATTTGTCTGCCATTGGGCTTCGTGGCCGTTCTTTGTGATTTGGAAGGGAGTTGCCATGATACCTGCATTGTTTACTAGGCCATGTAGGACTGTTTCGAGAGCAATGAAACGCTTGGCAGCTGAGACGACACTGTGGAGATCCATGAGATCCATTTGTAGAAGATCAACGTTTGCTGATGGATGCATTTCCTTAATTACAGAGATAGCTGCCGTGCCCTTCTCTTGCGATCGGGCACATAGGTAGACATGTGCACCATGTTCCGCTAGGCGAGCCACATTGTGAAAGCCCCTATAGTTTGATGAAATCAGTGATCGGCCATCTGAGATAGATTATTCCGATACGTACATGCCAGAATTACCCCCTGTGACTATGTATACTTTGCCCTTGAGATCAGGGAGAGTATCGGGATGGAAAACCATATTCGAACGAGCACTTCGGTCGGTATAGAGAATATAAAACAGATGGTTCGATATTTTGGTATTTGAAGTCGTCTGTTCTAAAAGATGTCTCAGATTTCAGGTTACTCGACAGCTATTTATACCTATTGAGTAACTCTTAAGAAACGAATCTTGGATGTTCTAACCTACCGAGCATCGGGTCCATGGTTACAGCGCTGTGAGCCTGTGAGCAAGCTGCATGGCGCTAGGAATGCAATGCCCCCACATCCACAATCTTAGGGGGAGAATCTATGTGAGCCACCTACATGCTGGCTCGGCAGTGACAGCAGTAAAATATTTTTCTGCTTTTTTCGGTCTGCTTCAACATGAGATTGGAAGGTCTAAACATTGACGGGGTTAAGAGTGGATACCGCAGGATGCTTGAAAGAATTCGAAGGATCCTGTGGATCCCGTGAGCAGGCTGCATGAAGCTAGACCTACCCGGGTTAGTTGGCTTACCCGTGGCCAATGGTATTGCGCTATCTGTCTTGGTGACGTGGGGGCTGTCTCTGCGCCTCAGCGGTGGAAAGAGGCGGCTGACTACTTCTTCGCGTATATCATTCCCTCTATTCCCAGTCAAACTTGTCATTGTGAGCAGGCTGCATGAACTGTCTTGGCTAAATAAAATAAACCCACAGCATTCTATGCAATTTTCTCCACACTTATCATTGTGGCAAGCATCATGACAAACCCTCATCAACCTACAAATTTAGCAACGCAGATTCAACTCACGCCAATGCCTCAATTGGCCGAGGTGGGTACTAGCCCATCCTCAATCACAATTCATGCAATTTGCTCACAGCGCACAGGCGATAAACAAAGAAGATGACTGGACCGGAATCAAGGATGCCGCGACGCGTAGGAGGGCACAGACCAGACTCAACACAAGAGCATACCGTAAGCTTGACCGAGGTTTTCTCTTCTCTTTTGCTTAAATTAGGCCTCAATGAGCATTCGATAGATTATTAAACGGTTATAAAAACTAACTTTTCATTAGGAAAGCGGAAAGCACTAGCAAAGAAAGTCGAGGCGTGCAGTGCCACAAACTTGAACCCTTTGCAAATTAAATCAGAGCCGTTCGTGGAATGCTGGGACATTGAGAAGCAATCTATCTCTGTCATCCCAAAAGCCCGTGCCAAGAAGATATACAACGCGAAAACGCCATTAATACCGGAGAAATTCGATAAAGAGCGACATTCCCTTGTGTTTCCCCTCTGTCCAGACCATCTGATAACGCTTCTTCAATTCAATGCCCTTCGCGCCATGGCCACCAACCGTTCTCTAGTCATCGGCAAAACTGTCACACCGCTCGACTGTGAAGAGGAAATCATCCATCTTTCTCCCTACCCTAGCAACCCTGAACGTCTGCCTTCATCACTCCTGCCCACTGTTCTTCAGCAAACGGTGCTGCATGCCAACTGGATCGATATGTGGCCGAGTCCTGAGGGTCGAGACCGTCTGATTCAGGCTACTGGCACTTTCGACGAGGACGCTTTGTGGGAGGACTGCTTCGGTGGCCTTTATGAGGGCTTTCCCGATGACGAGATCACGCGCCGCGGCATGATTGCGTGGTCGCCGCCATGGGATATCAAGGGATGGGAAATGTCAGAAGGGTTTCTGAAGAAATGGGGGTGGTTGTTTGCCGGCCTACCAGGAGTTTTAGAGGCAACCAACCGGTGGCGCATGAAAAGGGGCGAGGATCCATTAGTTTTAGATTTCTGCACGTCACATGTAACATGATGAGATTTGAGTCTTCCATATATTTATAATCAAAATCAATATTTCAAAGAGCGTAGCGATAATGCGGGTCCTCCTTATCGGTTACATCAGTTATGGGAAGTCCGTTCTGGTCAAGTTCAATATTCTGGTCCCTATAATCGGTGCTGGAGTTGGCCAATGACTCGCGTGCCTTATTATCGCATACACATAGAGTACGGTAGATAATGACAGACAAAAATAGTAGACACCATGTCACAATGGATGTGATGACTCCCTCAGTATAGCGTGGTGACTTTGTCCAAAGCTGTGGGCTTCCTATGCACCCAGCACAATATCCAATGAAAAACATCGTGTTGACAATAGCTCGCTTGGTATTACCCTTGATATTGGAGGCAAATAATGATAGCAAGATGGACATGGGAGCTGTTATGCATGAAGACTGAGATGTAGGGATTAGCTCAACTCCCTTTTTAACATTTGAAAAACCTACTAGCCAGGATGCCACGATTAACCCCCATTCAGCGCTGACGGTGAGCTTTAACAAGAAAATGGTTCCAATAAAAGGAGGTATTATCAATAACAAGACAATAAAATTTCTCTGGCGAGGTAAGATGAGAACCAGTAGAGTACCAATCCAAAGTAGGCAGATTTGGACTGCTCCGGAAGGGGCGGTATAGAGAACGGTTTGAAGCTTGGTGTATCCGATCGACTCGATAACCAAGGAGGCAAATGTAAGTACTGGTGATTGCATTGTTACCAAAACACCAAACCAGAAGACCATCCATGCTTTGGGATCCAGTAAAGCTTCTTTCAGTTGTATCAGTGAGAAAGCAGTTTTATCGCCGCCTTCCCGGTCAGCAGCAAGACGCAATGACAAAACTTGTTTCTCTCTTTCATTCAGAAACCATGCATCATTTGGACCGCTCGGCATTAGCTTAAAGAATCCGATGCCAGCAATGATAGTCATAGCCCCGCATATAAGAAAGAGGACTCTCCATGGCTCAATCGAGATCGAGGTGTTTTTGCCTATACCATACATTATCAAGCAACCAATCACCTGGGCCAAACCGTTCATGCTAATCCATAAAGCTGTTCGAGTATTATGTTCCTTCTTCCGATACCAGATGCTTGTTATTGTGACAAAAGCTGGCGATACAGCACCTTCACTAAATCCCAGCAGGAACCTCACGGCGGCGAAGCCCGCAAAGTTTCTTGGTGCCGCAAGGCACATACAGATGACCCCCCAGATTATGCTTCAAAGGCGTTAGTGGATTGCTCAGAAATGGTCGGGGGGGGGGCTCAAAGACAAGGATCACGTACACAGTGCTACCGACGAACTTGGTTAGAGGACATCGACTCATAAGATAGATGAATGGCCATTCTGAAACGAGTTGACCGACATAAAATATAGAGCTGCACCACGAGTATTGGGAGCTGGTCATATTCAAATCTTCTATAAGACCGAATACTGCAGCATAGCTGAGACTCTGTTTATCGAGGTATTGAAGAAAGAAAACGAAGCACATCTGCAATAAAATCGAGTCAATAAGCTGTAAAAGATGTGAGACTGAAGAATTCCTCACAAATGGCAGTATCACCATGTCGATTTTTCGCAGGACTGCCCTCTCTTCTTGAGAGGTGTATGCTTCTGGCTCCATGATGATTTCCCCACTCCGTAAATGGTCTTCATCTTTGAAGAGCTCTGGTTTATCGGTCTTGTTAGCGGACATTGAGTATAGCGAAGTGATTTGTCGAGAAGGCCTTTGACCCGATTACACGTTATTTAAGCGGGATTAAGGAAATCAGAAATGGAATTCAGAAGATTACTGATTTCAGTTGTTGAGAGAGAGAAAAATCAATATCTTGAAGGTGGCGCTTTGCCAGCTCTCTGAACGATCTCCCTTTCTTCAGACTGATATGGTAGGGATCAACAAGCGGTGTTGATAACACATGCGGGGGTGTTCGGTCGGACAGCAAACCATCGGCAATCTGTCCGCAGGAATTGCCAACTCAAGACTTGGATAGAGGTCCTCTTATCAGTCAGAGCTATCAAATATGCCCAGGTGAACGTTACATCCACTACCTCAACCACATCGTACATCTCTCCAAGAGTCAACGCAATCTCCTAGTACCTAGCCCCCCAATCATGCCAGACAATACGTCAGTGCCAGGCTCAGATATAAAGCCTTGGACTCGTGCAGAACAGCAAGGGTATCTGTTCAAGAATGCCAACGTGGTCGATGTCAAAGCTGGAAAAATAATAAAAAATTCAACTGTCGTCACTCGAAACGGAAAATTCCAATCTGTCTCTTCCTCTCTCCCTGAGCCCCTTCCAAGCGACCTAACGGTTATTGACTGTGACGGCCGTTATCTCTGCCCTGGCCTCTTTGATGCGCACGTACACCTATGTGCCGTACCGGGATTCAGCGATCTGTCAAAAGCATTTGGAAATCCAAATGATGTTCACTTGCTACGACAGCCATATACCGCAGCCCAAATGTTGCATCGCGGCTTCACCAACATTCGTGACTGCGGCGGGGCACAACTCGCTCTGAAAGAAGCCATTGATGAGGGTGTCTTCCCTGGTCCCCGGGTCTTTATCTCTGGTCATGCACTTTCTCAGTTTGGCGGGCATGGCGATCTCCGATCGGCACATGAACATGTCGGCTGCTGTGGTGGAATCCATAACAACAACCACCTTGGTCGGATGTGTAATGGTGTACCCGAGTGTATGGCGGCGGTACGCGAAGAAATTCGTTGCGGTGCCGATTTCATCAAAATCATGGGATCAGGTGGTGTTGCCAGTCCGACGGACCGTTTAGAGCATCTTCAATTCACCGATTCCGAGATTCAAGCCATGGTTGAATGCGCCAATAATGCGGGCACATTCGTTACTGCACACGCATACACAGTCAAGGCTATTCGGCACTGTATCGACAATGGAGTCAAGGGGATTGAGCACGGAAACTTTGTGGATCCACCCACTGCCAAGATGATGGCTCATAAAGGCGTTTATCTGACCCCGACCTTGATTGCATACGCACAAATGGCATCTGAGCGCTGGAGAGGATATCTGCCACCCGAATCTCAGTCTAAGAACTCACAGGTGCTACAGTCTGGATTGGACGCTTTGAGGGTTGCCTCTGAGGCTGGTGTCACTATGTGTTATGGTTCTGACCTGCTTGGTCCGTTGGGTTCTGCACAAACACAGGAATTTGCATTGCGCTCGCAGGTTTTAAAGCCGCTAGAGATCCTGCGGAGTGCAACTATCAATCCTGCTAGAATGATGGGCTATGAAGATTCAATTGGACAAATCAAAGAGGGGTTTTACGCGGATGTGGTTTTCCTCTCGAAGAATCCTCTTGACGATGTGACCATTTTTGATCGACCCGAGGAGCAGGTCTTGGCTGTTATGAAAGAGGGTCGGGTTTACAAGAGTCGATGGTCTACACTTTCAGAAGACTCTGAAATCCCCGTTAGAGTCAAATACAATTGAGATTTGGTCAATGCATTGTGGGGGAGTTGAGTGATGGGCATGTTTTAAGAAGTTGAAGAGGCATATAACTGCATGTGGAGAGCGGAAGCATAGGCATGCGTGATTACTTCCAAGTTATGAGTCAAGAAAAGATTGAACAGTATTCAAATGTTGATTTTCTCAAATAAAGAGCATACTCCTTCAAGTTCTAGTCTATAGTCTATCTTTTTTCATGCAGGACAGTCAAGACCGTTGCTCCTTATATGTACATCAAGGAGGACTGACCTCTTGAATTATACCAAAGCACCCTGGGTAAAAAAACCGGGGCTGCTTCCGTATTTTAACGTCTTTTAAATCTCAGATTTGATGATGTCGGCTGCACGCTCAGCAACTGCGTAAATGGTGCTTTGCAAGTGTCCGCAAACCTGGAATGGGATCACCGAGGCATCGACAATACGAACATTCGAAGTTCCGTACACCTTCAGAGAAGTGTCGACAACACCACCGATTTCCTTTGGCATCATGCCAGCCGTGGTAATAGGGTGGAAATTTGATCGGACTGTGTGTATGTTAGCACTGTGTGTCAACTGAGGGGACGAGGCGAAGACATACAGTTGGACTTTAGGAACTTGGACCACGCCTTATCATCAGCATTTGCAGAGACAGTTGAGAATCCCGGGCTTGTTTCATCACCTGCCATATCGGCAAATGGCTCAGTCTCAAACAACTTACGAATGAAACGAGCTGATTCAACCTGGGCATGGAAATCGAAATCCAACATGAAGTACTTCGGATCAATGGTGGCTGGGGCAGTTGGGTCGGAAGATGAGATGTGGATGTTACCACGCGAGAATGGAACAGATCCCCAGTACTCAAAGTCATAAGTGAAACCAGAAGGTTCCAGCAGAATTTCTGCGACCGGGATCCGCGATTTGAAGATCAAGTCCCACTGGATCTTGAAGAAGCGCTCGATGTCAGCAGCTCGAGTCACATTACCGTTGGCCGAAGCAACCTGAGCTGCGTAAGCGGGAAGCTTGCGCAGGAGCTGAGCGCCAATTGTAGTTGCGTTTGTAAAGAGTTGTTCGGCCGATGGGTAGGCGACGTAGGAAGCGGCCTTTGTGTAGTTCTTCTTGGCATCGTAAGCGAGTCCGTTGTTCATTTGATCTTGAAGGTTTTCGCCAACGGTTGGTAGGTTGATCTTCGTGTCAATACCGTGCTTGGAGAGGATACTATAAAAAAAATTAGATCAAGAATTTGAGTCTTCTCAACACATCTAGTACTCACCCGGGGTTTCCAACTCCAGACAGTTCGAGTAGAAGTGGGGACTTCAGTGCGCCTGCTGCAAGGATAACTTCACGGGACGCCTTGACGATAGCAGTTGTGCCGTTGGAGAATTTAACTTCCACGCCCTCTGCGGTCGCGTCGGCTCCATCCTTCCAAACAAGCTTGTTAACATTAGAATGAAGCCAAACGTGAAGGTTGGTTCGGTTTTGATAAGGGTAATAGTATGCTCTGGCAGCATCTTCACGAATATTGAGGTCTGAGTTGACAGTCTTGGGATAAACAGAATATCCGACCATTTGTCCACCATTAGGATCCTTGTTGTATGGGACAGGGACCGACATGTTTTGGTAAGTAGCATTCGCCACCTGAGCGAGACCATCGTTCAATTGTGTCGAGGTCCAACCCACCTTCAGGGGACCGTCGTATCCATGGTAGGCTGGATCATAGGCCACGCCGGTTCCCTCCAAAAATGCGTAGTCCGTAGGAACTTGGAAGTGTTCTCCTTTGCGGAAGTATGGGAACAGGTTCTTCCAATTCCAGCCATCATTTCCGATCTTCTCCCAGGCGTCGATCTGACTTGTCTGAGCCCGCAGATAGACCATTCCGTTGATGGTTGAGGTACCTCCCAGAGCCTTTCCAGCCCGTACTGTTTGTACAGTCCCTCCTCCCCATTCTTGCTCAACTGTCTCGTACGCCCAATCGATATCGGTTCCAAAGGCATTTCCATACCCGGCGGTGTCGGTCACATTTGGATTGTTGTATACTGAGCCACCGGCTTCAATGACGAGAACATTCACATCCTTAAGCTCTGAAAGTCTGTTGGCCACAACTAAGCCACTGGTTCCGCCTCCGACCACAATGTAGTCGTATGTGCTCTCAGAGCCACGTGGAACATGAGGGACTGCAGCTGCCAAAGGCAGAAGAGCAAGACTGATTAAGCTCCTCATAATGAAGGACAAGTTATGTACATAAGATGAAATTATTATGAAAAAGCAAACGTGATAAATTGGCTACATAGGGTGATACATTTATAACCTGGCATATCATCGCCCATCTTACCATCCTCAGACGTTAGCCCCGTGGCTATTAGGTTCAGAGTATGTAATATTATTCTCTGTCACCCATTACAAATGATTCTTCAGCACCTTGGCATTGTAGATCTGCTACAATCAAAGACAAAGCTCAATCCATTGATCCACTTAAATTTCATCACAATGGCCGTAATGGACCATCTCAGTGTTTTCAAAGTTTCGGCATGCCGAGTCCGAGTTTGACTGCCCGACCGTATATCCGGCTGACAAACTGCTTATGATACTTATCTAGCGTGCTTTATTCGTAAGCCGAGGAATTATCGAAGCAGCCTAACTATGCAAAGAAAAAATTTCCAATTTTCACAGCCGGCTTTTGGGCCCCTACGGCTTGAGCACTGAACGCGGTCGAAACCACGGCTACGTCGATAAATTCGGCTCGCAAGGGTGGCCGATCAATCCGAACGTGGAAGGCAATCAGTGAGCGCAATGTTCGCAATTTGTGACTGGTCCCTAAGCATGGATGCCGGTGGGGAAACGGCTTGTGAAATTCACCAATAACTGAAATGGGGCCCACATCTCTAAAACACGATGGCGTGCCAAGTGACGCTGGCACTATGTACATGCAGCCCGTATTGGGTAAAAGCACTAAATACTCCATATGTACTACGAACTGAAAGGGAATATTAATCTGATTCTAGGACAATTTTCGGTGAAATTTGTCCGCGGACATATCTTCCATGACTGAAATTCATGTACCCCTGGAGATTCGATTTGATAAGATCCTGCATCCCGCCAAAAAAAAAACTTAAGAAGTGGGCCTCGGAACAGAACTTAGATGGGTGCCAAGTTTTACATACAATGAGGATTCCAGATCATCCCGAGTGGTCTTATATTCAAGTGGAGCACTTGAGGCAATCGGATCCTTCAAATGCTGTCCATCTCTTTACGGACTACGAAGCACATGTGCATGCAACTCTCTTTATTTGAAACATTTTTGCCAATATTTGTGCAATTAAAGCTCACTATCACATTTGCAGGTAGCGCTCAAGTGTACAATACAAATTCAAGTCCCAGAGATGATTCCTAATATTCTAATGATGATTTTGTAAATGGGTGGCTTAAGTTGTTGTTATAGCAAAACGAAGCATAAAGACACAGCTGTGTATTCTGAAATTTCAATGTTGGACATCAAAGCCGATAAGTAAAATTTTCACGCAGAACACCTGTACACACATGCCCAGGTGCATATACACATCCAAACCAGCACTTGAGTGCTTCGCGTGTAGTAGGTCATATCATAGATTATGTACAGTAAATAAAGCTCCTCTGTGACATCACATGCCGCCCCATACGAAAATATCAGGAACTAGTTCCCATTGCAGTCATCTCCAGAGTGTTGATGTTTGTTATGGTGACATCGATTACTCGGTAGACTGTAGTGTCTCTGCGATTCATTGCCACAGTTTAAACATCTAAATAGCGTGTTCGTCTCTGTATTTTGCGGATAGAACGGGACGTGGATGTTTGGTAGAGGTATACTATATGTACTAGTATCAATTTTGCTAGAAGAGCTCACACTGTGGGCTGCCTCGGGCTATTCATTGCTGCCAGTTAACTACTACAGATCAATACAAAACAGACTTCAGTAGACTTGAACTTACCATTTGTTCCCCAGGGGTCACGGTGTCATAAGATGGAGCTCGGCGGGCAATTAAGAGACCAATTTTCGTGTCGAACATGTTGCTTCTTGTCAAGAAACCTGATGGCAAGTTTTGATGGGAAAACAGGGCTTCTTAAGTTAGTTTATGCGCTGACTTTAACATCTCTTCCGCGTGCTCAACATGGTGTACATGCGAGCTACTACTTGATTTTTAGCCATCTCGGCAGTTAATCGCATCGCATACATCATCTTGCGGGGATGCTATGGAGATTAATTATGACTGAGGATATTCGCGCAGTAGATCTTGAAGATCAAACCAACCAACTACCGAATGTGGGTACGGGTCAAGGTCAAGATTTATTTGCCGACCATTCTCCCGTTTTGCCTCCCGTTTACTCAAGATAATCTGATAAGATGGGCGAGTCAAGTATTGGATCCATCCGCTATCCACCCTCTGCCGTGGCGCAGATCTTAACCAGAGGACACTAAGCGATCCTGCCCCTTTGAGACTGATTGAAGTCTTGATTCATTTAAACTCTGTACACTGTCATATCCATTTCCACTTTCGCAACTAGGTCAAAACACAAGGATTGTCGCATGATGGCCTACATAGGGGACCCGTGTCTCCACCCGAACACGAGGCCTCGGAGGTTGAGTCCAAGCGGGAAAAGAAATGAATATTTTCGCTCAACGCGCGTGGGAGCTCAAATGGAGTTTAAATTATATTAAGCCAGGGAAAGCAGATTCTCAAATAGCCCCTTGCCCCTCATTGTTTTCGAAAATTTGTCGCGTGTTTTTCATTGGCGCACGTCTTTACTTTGCCTCTACCCGCAAAAATGACTGTCGTCAAATTAAGCAATGGTGACAACAGTCATCATGAAAGAAAGACAATGACATCCACGGACGTATTGATCATTGGAACTGGCCCAGCTGGTGCCTCGTTGGCATGCTTTCTTGCGTCATATGGTAGATTAATCCTATAACAATCAATTCCGAATCGTACATGCCCAGCAAACTAACTAAAGTATAGGCATTCGGGGAATAATGGTCAGTGCATCCCCAACAAATGCGGACACCCCAAGAGCACACATTACAAATATGGCTGCTATGGGTGAGTGGGCTATGCCAGACTTATAAGCTCAATTACGATGTTTAGGCTAATGAAATCTAGAATGTCTACGCGACATTGGCCTTGACGTTGAATGTAACCGACTTGCGACCAATGGCATGAACATGATGCACACAAGATGGGCATACAGCATGGCTGGTGAGGAATACGCGCGTATCCACTCTTGGGGACATGATCCCAAACGCAAGGTAAGACAAACCCTTACAAATTGACCGTGAGATAGACCGATTGGTTTACTAAAAGCCTTATAGGGTGATTATGAGACCGCCAGCCCGTGCGACGCAGTTGATCTCCCTCAAACCCTCCTTGAGCCCATTCTCGTCAGACACGCCACTCTTCACGGCTTCAATTGCCGCTTTGACACCACCTTCGTTAGCTTCACGCAGGACGATGAAGGTGTAACTTCTATTCTTCGCGACAATCTCTCTGGATCAAAGTACGAAATCCGCTCAAAATACCTCTTTGGTGCAGATGGTGCTCGGAGTGAGGTATTCAGACAGGCTGGGCTCAAATTAGATGTTCGCCCTGATCAAGGACTGGCTTATAATGTTCATCTCAAGGCCGATCTCTCAAGTTACATGCAATATCGCACAGGAAACCTCCATTGGCTGTTGCAGCCAGATAGGGAGCACCCTCTCTTTGGCTGGGCTTGTATTGCTCGCATGGTAAAGCCTTGGGATGAATGGCTATTTATCGTTCTCCCAGAGCGAGGACAAGAGCTCGATTTCGAGCCTACAAATGAGCAGTGGCTTGGTCGAATGAGAGAGTTCATTGGAGATGACTCCATTGACACTGAAATTTTGGGAGTATCAAAATGGCGTATCAATGATGTTGTAGCAGAGAGCTTCTCTGATGGCAGAGTGTACGTCGTCTTTGACTTTCCTTTATGATTTTGACTGACATAGACTTAGATTCTGTCTCGGCGATGCAGTTCACCGGCATCCTCCATCAAACGGTCTAGGGTCCAACACATGTATTCAAGATGCATACAATTTGGCGTGGAAGGTTGCCCACGTGCTGAAGGGTGAGTTCTGGATCTTGCTCTTACATTTATCATCGCTCTTGAATTTCAAGTTGACAAAAACATTGTAGGCCAAGCATCAGCTTCTATTCTTGAATCGTATTCCGCCGAACGGCAACCTGTTGGTCGAGCTGTTGTTACGCGAGCCAATTCATCATTCCGTCACCATGGCCCGGTCTGGGAAGCCCTCGGAGTGACGCTGCCTACACCTGAGCGCAGACTTGAAGCACTCAATCAATTGACACATTCAACTGCCAAGGGCCGTGCGCGTCGAGCTGCTCTTCAAGCCGCAATCGAAGAAACAGAGCATGAATACCACGCCCTTGGCACAGAAATGGGCCAGTTTTATCAAAGTAGTGCCGTGTACACTGCCGATGAGGCTTCCTCATTCTATTCTCCCGAGGTCGTTGCCCAAGATCTGGATTTAACATTAATTCGAAGCACCTACCCTGGATGTCGCGTGCCTCACGTTTGGTTGAATAACGCTGTTCCCATCAAGCGTATCTCGACTGTTGATCTGGCGGGACATGGTGCATACGTACTTTTGACGGGCATCGGGGGAGAAGCTTGGAAGGAAGCAGCATCGCATATTGGAAAGGAGCTTGGTTTAGATATCAAGGCATACTCCATTGGTTTCCGTCAAGACTTTGAGGATGTCTATTTTGATTGGGCACGGGTTCGCGGTGTAGATGAGACTGGATGTGTTCTTGTTCGGCCAGATCGGTTTGTTTCCTGGAGATGCAATGGAGTCATTGGTGATAAGGAGCAGTGTGCTACAAAATTGCGAGTCGTCATGCGGAGTCTGCTTGGGCGTTCTTAAATAGCAACTGCTGGGTTAGTTGTTGTTGTTGTTGTTGTTGTTGTTGTTGTTGTTGTTGTTGTTGTTGTTGTTTCAAAGAATAGATACATCGCATTAATGTTTCTGGTTTCAAATAAGTGACTGAAAAGTAAATGTTCAAGAAGAGCCTCTGTTTTGTGTGGATTCCGCCAGTCACGGCTGTGCGTGAGACGGAAAGGGGATGGGGGCCAAAGAGGGGGCTGTGGCTGTGCATTAGCTGGGATCCTGGCGACTAACTCGGCGTTCAGTATTGAAATAGCCGACCACTCTGTGCCTTATTCATCGTTGAATTTAGTACTTAAGGATATCTTCAGACAGTTCCTGTGAGTGAATGATTTCCGATCGTCATTGGTGCACATGTGGCTTCCTGCCTTTCGGTGGAAATACGTCAAGTGATTGAGGACGTGTCCCCGATCGCCTTAATCTGTTTCTGAAATCCCTCAACCTTCCAGGCTGAGCTTTAAAGCTTATGAAAGATTACGAACAAACTTGTAACGACTTTTTGAGGGTCAAACAAGAACCGAAAAGGGAACAGAGACCCTTGCAAGCGAGCTCCACGGCTGTGACGAGGCTACACCAGTCGCTCCCAACCGCCAGGGGACATAGTATTGGCCAAGAATTTCAAGTTAAACCAACTCATATTGTCACAGCACTGGCAGACTGCCTATGAATAAGCTTTATTGAAAATTTACACATGGGATCTAAACAAGATTACACATCCTCCCAATACGACTCTTCAAACGCCAACGAAAAACGACCCCCCAACTTCATTGACGATTCAAAGCCTAGATCATCATTATATGAGTATGATGAATCCTATGATGCTATAGAGAAATCTACTCGTGAGGAACTTGAGCAAAAGCTCAGATACAGAGAGGAGTATATTGCGAAAGTGCTAGAGAATGAAAAAAGTGGGAGTGAAGTGACTCGTCCCGAGGCTCCACGAAACCTAAAGCCTTTGCCCTCTAATAATATCTCATCTATTGAGGTTAGACATACCATATCAGAGGACTTGACAAAACATGACAGCGAGCGAGGTGCTAAATTGAGGTACCTTCAACGAAAATTGGATAGGAAACCAACGGATCTTCGTCAATCTCAATTTACCAGTACGAGGCAATCGAGAACAGGCGAGTCCGCATGTTAACTACCACAAAGTGCTTTCTCCTTAGACTAATACGAGGCTTCAGAAAGAGATCTCAAGGGAAATATTTCAAGGCCTTCCCCTCCTAGAGAACGAAGGATTCGCACACCGGAAATGCTGCGAGAGACCCCCCCTCAGGTCACAAGTCGCTACAAGAATGACCCCAATATCACTGAGTCACCTCATTCGTCGGCGGGAGAAAGCGTATCTCCCGGGAGACGGCGAGACAAAAGTCCTGAAGATACCACTTTATTGCGCCCCGCTAGTACAAGGGGCAATGGCGAACCACCTCGCATTGAAATTCGTTCTGTGCGACCCAAGAGGACAACTCGCCCAAATGTTCCACTGAATCGGTACCGAGCGTCTTCGCCAGGAGCGAGGCAACTTTCTAGATCCCCCAGTCCCAATTTCCAATCACATGAAATCAACAATCGCCCCCGGATGCTGACTTCGACAACTAGCCCTGCATGGCCAATACGTGGAGACCTTAGACATGGTAGATCTTCTCCGCAGAAAGATGATATAGTTACTCGAGAGATTGACCCTGCGCCACTCGAAGCCATTTCTTCCCGCAGATACCCTGCCCGAGTCTACCGTTCTGCCTTGACTTAAGACATCATACGATGGCTTTCATCTCCATTCATCCATATTGCTCTCTGACGGTATCTTGAAGATGCATGTACTTGGCCCTTCTCCAGGGCTTCACTACTCTGACTGTCAGATACTTGTCTACATCATGGATACCTTCTTTTTAGTTCTATACCTCAAAAGAATGATTTCAACTCATTATTTACCATCTCTATCATGGTCATAATTCTCAAAGTATTCAGTATTCATGCTATCAATCGGGAAAGGATATCCCATGAAAATTCTCTCCTGGGCATTTTGAGCCTTTGACGGGATTGCGGTGGACATTGCTGTATATCAACAAGCCCCTCGCTATCGGAAAGGCGCACGAATTCCCGGGGTCCTGGCGTGCCGCTCAAAATGACCATTAGTTTGGCTTTGCAAGTGGAGATCTCAGAGAGACCTCTTGCTAATTCAATCATGCTCGTAGCAAGCCCGGTATTGGGAGCGTCAAATATAACAAGGATTTGGGGCGCATGACTCAAGGCGAAGCGTAAAAGCATCCATAACTCTGTTTCACTATATTGTGATCTCAGTGGTGGGGTGGCATAAGATGATAGGAGATCAGGAAACAACTGAGCGATATTGTATATAAGAGACTTGAGAACCTCAGCCGTATTTTTACTGTTGGAATCTGCTGTATTCAAAGCCCATACGATTTGGTGTTTCCTATCTGATTTCGTTTGGGACCCATTTCGATGAGCAAGGAAAGACACCATTTGTGCCGCGAGTGCTCTGGCTCGAGGATAGGCGCGAGATTCGACTTTCAAAATCAAGAGTGAATATTTGCATAGTGATAGCCAATGGTTGACGGCTCGGTAAACCTCGCCGCAGTCTCCCGGCCAGGGTATCCAAGATAATGGGCCAGACGCCATAGAAAGACAAGTTTCTAATGATCGCGAGACATCTATCTTTGGCTTGAGAGGAGTTAAGAAATCTGTGTTTTCAAATTGGGAATGCTTTGGACCAAAGCGCATCCTATCTGATGGTAATTCAGTGCAGACTTGGGAGTTTGTTGTCGGAGGAGATTGCTTTGTATCAATCATAATTTTCGTATCAGTGCAGGCTTCAAGGTAGGGATGTGTAATCGGAGGCGATTGTTTTGTTTGGGTGTTTTTCTCTGTATCGGGCACAGAAGGCATGAGGTCAATTGGTCGGAGATGTGCATTCATTCTCTCAAAACCAAATTGAAAATTGGTTTCACTGTGTAGTACATGTGCGTTCTGCTCGTGCTGAGTGGGAAGGATCAATAATATCTCCTTCGCATAAGCTGCTGCAGTCGCAGCAGCGTATCCTTGCCATTCTTTATTTTTGTGCGAATCCGAATAATCACATATTCCTCGAATGACTAAACATGGAAATACATCCATGATTCCAGCTGCTTCCATTTCAAAGCAGAGAATATCATAATCTCGCGATAGGCGATCCCGGATGTCAGAATCTTTGACCACTTGGTTTGCGGATGCTATCAACCCATAGAAAATTTTCGGCTGATCGTCTTTTCGTGTAGTCCTAGGCGCTATCATGGATGCATCACACATGTGGCAAGTCTGCGCATTTTCAACATGCTTATAGCTGGAAATAAACAGAGTATCTTTGTCTCTGCCAGGATAGTTGAATCTCTCCTGCAACCTTGGAAAAACTCGAGCGGCATTATCGTAGTGCAATTTAATTTTGTTGCCGCGTAGCATGTTTTCGGCTTCACTTCTTGCAACGGCCTTCAATAGCATCTCTGGGGGTTTATTCAACGTTCCTGTTGGAATGAATCGGTTCTCATTCATAGCCTTTCCGTAATCGTATTGAACCACGCCTGGATAATGGGGCGTAGGCTTGCTTACAACAACGTCTCCCAGTCTAATATCTGTCTGGGCGGTAGGAGCACCTCCACCAATGCCAACCATCACACAGAACTCGATTGAAGGATAACTATACTGCATTCGGATAGCTGTTGTGGTAGCGGAAGTGGTACGGTAGACCCCTGCCGGAAGACACGCTATGACAATATTGTGTGGACCAATACCTCCCAGAATGTAAGTGTTTTTATCATTGGGATGGTTTTTGAGTGGAGGGTAGGTAATGTCCAACATGGCTTGCGCCGCAGCCATTTCCAGGGGGAGCGCGCATATCCAGCCGATGTTATACAGATGATGATTGGCCATGGAGAAGAGGCTCTGGAGAGGAATCTTATAGTAGCCGAATTATGAACAGGGGTAGGAGCTCTATTTCCAACCGAAGCAAAAGCAGGAATGCCTCAAAACTTCGTCGCATCTTAAGCGCTTGGGCTGTACAGCAAGCGCCGATGAGGGGTAACACGCACACACGCGATCGGCGAAAAGCAACGCGACAACGCTGTGCGGCTGAATCCCCATGCTAACACCCTGCCATCGCTGAAATCGAGTTCACGATCCATTAGAGCTAAGACCTTTCCGGATCTACATCTCTCTAGTTTACGCCGCTTGATCGCGTCGCTCAGTTCATATAAATATGCCTCGTGAAACGAGGCGCCGTCAGCCTCCACGTCGCCCACGACCGGAATATGACCGCCCACGAAACGCCTACGTGGAAGAGGACAATGACTTGGATAGAGACCTTGAAAGTGAATTGGAGTTGGAACATCCGTACTCTGGCGAGTCGGACGGTTTTGATGAACCCAGCACCGTGTCGCCCCGTCGATCCGCTCTTCCAGAGAGGTTAAGACACCAGTCGCGAAATCTTTCATATTCTCCCAACTCCTCAAGACAGATGCAGGATGTCCTTGTCATATATACTGTGAAGTGTGCAGGAGAAGGCCATCACAAAAGTCACCCGCCCATACTGACTTACCTGGACCCACCGCGCATGTTCCAAGGCGACAGCAAAGCAAGTGCCTTGAGGGGGTATCGCCCGATAGTTGACCTTGATAAATTCTTAGCACACAACATCCGCCCCGTTGCTCTTGTGGATAAGATATTTTCATGTGTGGATTATTATCAAGAAATTCGCAACAACTTTGAGCCTTTGAAGAAGCCTAAAGACCCCGAAGTTCCCGAGTCTGTTCGTCCATACTTCTTCTTTCTACGTGAGAACGGTCATCTCGCTACCCAAGTTGATGAAGAAATGGAGATTTTGAACGATGAACTTAAGTCTGCGATCAGGATGGTGACTGGTATGACTCGTCGCCAGATTAGCAATTTGCATGAATCTCAAAACGCGGCTATGCTACAGCATCTACTCTACCACTATCGCGAGTTGAAGGGTAGCATAGCACTTAGCTCCGAGCAACAATCATCTTTGGACAGGCTTCTTGAGCATTTAGCTACATCCAAGGGAGGCGATTATGACGAAGCAGATAGTCTCTTCGACGAGGGACAAGTAACACGACCTCATTTTGCAAAGCTTTTTGGTCCCAATGAAATTGTCTTGACCAATTTAAATGACCATCCCCGTGCTTATGAGCTTTCTCATATTGAGATCATTTCTGATTCGGCTATCCAATTAGAATTTTGGTCGTGGGAATTCAATGGCAAATTTTACAAAAAGACCAAAAGTGAGAGACTCAACTGGCCGGGGGCACATACCGACTCAGAGGAGGATGCTATCCCAATTTCCACTTTAAGAATATTTCCGATTCGATTTGCTCAATTGGAAGTGGTCAAACAAATTGAGACCAGAGGGAATCTCTTTTGGCGATGCCGAAAAGCCCATTTCGTGACCTATGACCTTCCTACTGCCGCTCCGGGTATGAATAAAGTAAGCCGACACGTCTTGAAGTTGCTTTCGAAAGCAAAAGGCTTATACTAATGCTTAAATTGACAGATACTTCCTCGGTTTATGGTTGATGTAGCAACATGGCATCAAATGCATGAAACAGAGGACACATTACATGTAGAACAGGATGATCTTGAGTCTGGCGAAATAGATAAAGAAGAGCCGCCATCCGTGCCGTTTACTTGGCTGCTTCCACATGAAATATTTGGGTTTGGCTTCATTGATAAGAAATGGAGTGAGTGTGTCTTCATAACCATGATGCGCTTGATGCATGCTTACGTGACAATATAATAGGGAGTCTGCTGGTGGAGTATATACGAGAGATTGATTGGAATGAAGGTGCATTGGACAAGGTTGTCATGCAGAATCACAAAAAGGAGTTGATAAAAGCATTAGCCACAGTCCACTCAACTTCAACCAAATCCACGGATATTATCGAAGGCAAAGGAAACGCTCTTATCATGTTGCTCCATGGCGGTCCCGGTACGGGAAAGACCCTCACAGCAGAATCGGTGGCAGAACTGACGAAAAAGCCACTGTATCGTGTGACATGCGGAGACATTGGCACAAATTCGGACGAAGTGGAAAAATACTTGGAATCTGTTCTCCTTCTCGGTACCATATGGGGGTGTGTGGTCCTCCTTGATGAAGCTGATGTATTCTTGGAAGAGCGCCGAGAAACCGATCTTCAACGGAATGCACTGGTCTCGGTATTCCTTCGGGTGCTTGAGTACTATGATGGGATACTGATATTGACATCTAATCGAATTGGAACATTTGACGGGGCTTTCAAATCCCGATTCCAATTAGCGGTTCACTATCCGACACTAGATGTGAAGGGCCGTTATGAGATCTGGCTTAATTTCATAAACGGCTTACGGGCCGAGCCCGATGTCGATATTGATGACCTGAAGACTAACGTTGATACCCTGGCTGCGGTAGAGTTAAATGGTCGTCAAATCAGAAATACGGTGCGAACAGCACTACAACTGGCCAATTTCCGAGGCGAGACCCTCATGTATCAACATTTCAGCCGTGTGCTGAAGGTTGTTGATGAGTTTGAAACGCATATTAACATGACTCGTGGATATTCTGATCTGGACTGGGCCCAGAATCAGCAACTACGGCCGCAATGATTAAGCAAGTCCCTTCGCATATAATCGCAATATTGTTTAAAGTTGTTGACCTCGGAGCTTTGCGACCGACAATTCTAAAGTACGTCACCATTCATGTCTCGCCTGATCAAAGTGACGCACTAAACTTTGCCAGTCCAGTGAAACAGAAGTTCAATTAAGATGGAGTGACTCGTGAGTAAGCGATCGAGCAAACTCTGGCCCAGACAAGCCTTGTCCATGGACACCCTCGAATAAGGAAACAGAAGGACAGGAATATAAGACGACCGGTTGCCGGGCTCAACCACTGGAAATAAGCAAGCTGTGGCGGAAAGTTTCTCAAGTCAATTAAGATTTTTTAGTGCGGGCAACTCGGATCCAAGCTCAACCAGACTCGTATCGACCAACTCAATCAAATCAATCATATCGATCCATCAGATAATCTATATCAATCAGATAATCGTACGACATTCGTTCTTCGCACATGGCGCTACCCGAGACAAAGGGATATAACCATACTCTCAATCCCGATCGCTCCGGTTGACTTGATTTCCAATCAATCGCCGACGGTGATGTTGCTGCTGCACGTGCATGCAGATGGAGCATTTCAGCGCCAGTTGCGGGTGCGGGGATACAGTAATGAGACAAGATTGGGTTCCTGGGAAAAAAAAAATTTTCACTTAATGCGCGCGTGCCTTTTTCTCCGCGGGATTCTCTTTATGGTCGAACCCCCTTTCTTGCTGATCGTTGATCATTGGGGAGTTTTCGAGTCAGTGCATATTTACCGCTGGGTCTCTTTGCTTTTTCCTGTTGTTTCATATCTTAAAAAACGCAAAAAGAAACCTCCACGGTCCTGATAGAAAGTTAAAAAAGTACGGGAAATGTCGGCTTCCGTGGGCAGATCGACTGCATGTCCCACACGACGTGCTTGGGAAAATGTTTGGCAAACGGTTGATCAGATACGAGAGGGTCTCTCGGGCCCACCAATTTCCGCACTAGTAATTTGCATACGAGAATCATCGTAGCCATGGAATGAGCAATCGCAACCTTATCAATCAGACCAACTCCCACCTTAAAAACCTTGTGTCACTTTTTCTTTTCGCGATTCAAAGCTTCAGGTCTTGCCAACGCTAAAGGTCTTCATTGTCAAGATGGGTAGCAATCAAGTGTTTGCCGTGACCGGTTTGTGATTCCCTTGCGACAAACCTATACTTAGGTAAAGACACGATTGACTGACTTGGGATCGCACTAGTGTTCTTTATTATTTTTCGAGAATGTCTTGAAACTACGGTGGTTGTATCGGTTCTTCTGGCCTTTTTGAAGCAAACACTCGGAGAAGGCGAGGATCGCACGATATATAAACGGCTAGTTAAACAAGTATGGTGGGGATGCGCCCTGGGTCTCTTCCTCTGCCTTGCAATCGGCTGTGGCATGATCGGAGCATTTTATGGACTTGGAACAGATACCTTTTCCAGCACAGAGGATATCTGGGAGGGTGTGCTGGGCATTCTTGCTTCATTAATTATCACAATCATGGGTGTTGCCCTCCTGCGCGTCTCGAAGCTCCAGGACAAATGGCGCGTGAAACTTTCTAAAGCGCTGGCACATGAGCAAAACGCCAATGAGTCACGGAATGGACGCATGAAACGATGGATGGAGAAATATGTCATGTTCTTTCTCCCCTTCATTACCGTCCTCCGTGAAGGCTTGGAGGCTGTGGTCTACGTTGGTGGTGTTGGCCTGGGACTCCCCGCGTCATCATTCCCCCTTGCAGTTTTCTGTGGACTACTAGCCGGATTCTTCGTGGGTTATCTGATTTACAAGTAAGCCCCTTCCATGTGGTTCGGCCTACCGACACGAGTCCAAGACTAACATTCCATCTAGGGGAGGACGCGAAACATCCATGCAGATCTTCTTAATTATCTCGACTTGCTTCCTGTACCTTGTCGCTGGTGGTCTGTTTTCTCGCGGAATATGGTATTTTGAGAACAATGCTTGGAACAAAATAATTGGTGGAGATGCCTCTGAGACTGGCTCCGGTCCCGGATCTTACAACATCAAGCAGAGTGTTTGGCACGTCAACTGCTGCAACCCTGAAATTGGAGGAGGTGGTGGCTGGGGTATCTTTAACGCTTTGCTGGGATGGACCAACTCAGCTACCTACGGTTCAGTCATTGGCTACAACCTATACTGGCTTTGCGTCATGGTCGCTTATGGATTGATGTTCTACCGAGAGCGCCGTGGTCCTATTCCTTACCTTGATCCGGCAATGCGGACGGTGGCATCTGCCAAGGCACGATCAAAGGCCTTTGTTCTCCGAAGACCTTATGAGGAAGAGCCCAGGTCTGCTTACGATGTTCAGGCCAGTGGTGGTGTGCAGGAAAGTACCACTGCCGATGAGAAGAACGTGGGCGGTGTTTCTACTGTTATCCAGCGCACCAATTCTTAAGGAATGCTCTTGGTGAGCGTATAGTATATTCAGATCATAAATACATTCGACTGTCAGACTTCAAATTTCATTTAATTAAAATTTCCCATGTAAAACAAAAAAAAGAAAAAGAAGAAAAAAAAAAACCACAGAACAATTTGGCACAATTCAATAAAAATTGAAAATAACGAACTCACCCACCAGCTCGTAATAAACCGTAAATTTGCAAAACACCCCCAACTCCAAGACCCTTCTCACAGCTTAGCAAAGCTTAGCGGGAGCCCGTTCCAGGGCCTGAGCGCACGTACCCATTGGCTGACCCACCTCGTCCTTTACTCTCCCAAGGGTCTAAAGAATGCTGCATCCCTATTAGCTCAGGCCTAGATGAAGATCAACTTTGTCGTCACATCATCAGAGCGCGGCGGGTGAAAATAACAAATCACACCATTATAATTACAGATCCAAGGACAATCTTTTACAGACTCCGGCATTGCAGATCACATACAGCCTATCTAGAGCTCTCTGCATATACGAGACTAGTGCGGCGAGGCAATGGAGCTGCAGGTGCACCACGTGGATTCCAACCTAGGAAGGCAATAAACGTCGAAGGTTTCACGACCCATATCTCGGCCCATTGCTCTCCACTTGTGGGGTCTGAGCCACACTGATGGGGTTTCTGTTTCAATTCTGTTAAACTTTGGGTATATACCAAAACACGCGTTCCGCCACGAAAAGCGCCCGAGCCGGTCATTTTCAGATCGATAATCTTATCGCGGGACTAGGTTCGCCGGTTCAACCCAAAAGCCCGGGTGTTGCGCCGCTAGAAAAAAAAAAAGATTCTTGTTAGTCACTGGGGTTTGTGGTCTTTTATGAGTGCCGGCATATATTCGACCTTGCGGCGCACTTGACTTTTTCACATATTCAGATTGACCCCAGGATTCACCTCAAGATGGCGAACACCATAGGAGGCATCTTGTCTTGTCTTGTGGTACTTTTCTTCTCTTTTCAATGTATCCAGGCGAAGACCGTCACCCATGACTTTAATGTCACCTGGGTTACGGCCAACCCAGATGGCTTGTACGAGCGGAAAGTGGTCGGTATCAATGGGCAGTGGCCTTTGCCGAAAATCGAGGTGGACAGGGGCGACAGGCTAGTGGTAAACATGTACAACGGGTTAGGCGACAAGTCTGCCACTATTCATTGGCATGGAATGTTTCAAAATACTACAAATGGTATGGATGGCCCTGCAATGGTCACTCAATGCCCCATCCCGCCGGGCTCATCATTTACCTACAACTTCACTATCAATCAAAGTGGAACATACTGGTACCACTGCCATACCGACTACTGCTACCCGGATGGCTACCGTCAAGCTTTGGTTGTACATGATAATAACACATGGTTCAACGATCTTTATGACGAGGAGTATACCGTCACATTGACTGACTGGTATCATGAGCTTGTCGAAGATATTGCGCCTCACTTTATCACCTACAAAAATCCAACGGGTGCTGAGCCTATCCCCAATTCCTTTCTGTTCAACGACACTCTAAACTCCAAGCTTCCAGTCCAGCCTGGCAAGACGTATCTTTTGCGACTTATCAATATCGGGGCATTTGTTGCACAATATTTCTATATTGAAGATCATGACTTCAGGATCGTCGAGATCGACGGGGTTTATACAGAACCAACAAATGCAAGCTCACTCTATATTGCACCAGCTCAGCGATACGGTGTTCTCGTCACAATGAAACATTCCACCGACAAGAATTACCCGATTGTAACACTTGCGGATTCTCAGCTGTTGGATACCATCCCATCGGATCTTCAATTGAACAACACCAATTGGTTGGAATACAATTCTTCAGCTCCCCATCCACAGGCAGATATCACCATTGCATCATGCACTGAGCTAGATCCGTACGATGATATGAAACTTGTGCCTCACGACCGGATGCCCCTCTTGCCTGATCCAGATCTCTCTCTCGATGTAACAGTCTACATGGAAAACCTCGATGACGGGGCCGGCTATGCATTGTTGAACAACATTTCATACACAATGCCTAAAGTCCCAATGCTCTACACAGTCCTCTCATCCGGTGATCTCGCTACAAATGCCGAGGTCTATGGTGATTACACACATGCCATGGTATTAGAGCATAACCAAGTGGTAGAGATAGTGTTAAATAACGCAGACACTGGCTCGCATCCATTCCATCTTCATGGGCACCAGTTCCAAGTTATCAATCGAGCCCCTGGCTACGGAGAACAATTCTATGATTACGCAGATGGCGACCCGGTTCCTTATGATCCATCAAACCATGACCCGTTCCCAGAATTCCCAGCCCGCCGAGATACTTTGGTTCTTCCCCCGCAGGGATACTTCGTTATTCGATTCGTCGCTGATAACCCTGGAGTCTGGCTCTTCCATTGTCACATCGATTGGCATCTTTCCCAGGGTCTAGCTATGGCATTTGTTGAAGCTCCCCAGCAAATACAAGAGCGTGTGACTATTCCCCAACAGGTCTACGACGTCTGCGAAGCTGCCGGAGTACCGTATGAGGGTAACGCTGCTGCCAACACTGATGACTTCCTTGATCTCACAGGGCAGAATAAACAAGTCGCATGGTTACCATCTGGATTTACTACCAAGGGAATCGTGGCCATGGTGTTCTCCTGTATCTCTGCCTTCTTGGGAATGGCCTTTATTTCTGTATATGGTGCTTCTGATATTAAGTCCACCAAAAAGCGGACTGAAGAGACATCGGAAACAACGGAGGCAAACGAGGCACCAGGAGACAATGTCTCATAGAACTACCCTATTTGCTATCATTTTATTTCGCAATTTCAGTACATAATTTCAAGGTCCAATGGATTTCAAGGAACAAGGAAACAAATTTCACATGAGAACATTTAAATTCATATCTATATTGTCTATAATACATATTCAGATATGTGATCACATGGGTACTATACTATGAGGTACACAAATACATCCTTGTATTTGAACAAAAGTCATGGCGGTCGTAAGGCATCAGGGAGTAGTAGTATGTTAATCAATTATGGTCAGTTGAAGAGACCACAATCTTAGGTGTGGTTGGCCCGCTGGATAGTGTTGCAGGGTTAAAATCAGTCACAGACGGAGCTCGACTAGCATCATGTCCTTCATCAATGGCAGTTTCATCGGTTGCGCTCCATGGTCTTGACGATGGATTCCCGTAGAAACTTCTAATCTCAAGAAAAGTAGCACCAGTCCCTCCATCCGTGGGCAGCGTATTTGAATGTTGCCGACCAGTAGCAGTAGCAGTCAGGGGCGGTCGAGCAGGCAATGAGAACTGCCGCCTAGGAACCCTTGAGCTACCTTCCCCATTAGAAGTATCGCTTCCGACAAAGCTAGTCGCTCTTGATCGTGGCAAAGGTGTATTGTAAACGGTTCTGATCTCGCGCAGAACTGGGTTTCGGAAGGGTTCTCCTGGAATTTCAGGGAAAGTAGTTCTTTCTTGTACTTCAAAGCCTGTATATTTGGTATTTGCCTTTGCTGCGAAATAAGTACTTGCGGCGTTAAAGAACCGCGCAACCTTACGTCTTCCCCCTGGATCGGGACCCGATTGACTTGTCATCGCTTGACGGATGGATGGAAATGTAGCAGATCTCTCGATCTCGGACGGTGGGTGCTCGGAGCTGCTTCTGGAAACTCGTCTGGAATTTGCTGAGGAATCGGTGCTTGGACGGGTGCCATTCCCGCCGCATTCAGTACAGATATGTGCCGGTGGCTGTCCTGGCTTATTGTCTTGTTTTGCTTCGGCTTCCATGTCAGCGGCGAAGATAAGGTAAAGTGATCCGACGATGGCGAGACCGGTACCGACAATTGGTGCCCATTGTCCTAATACAAATCATAAGCTCATCTAACACTTTCAATCAATCATGTGAAATGATTATGCGACCTACCTATACTTGCAATGGGCTCTGTTTGATAGTCCACTGGCTCACTCCAGAAGTTCATTTCTCCTTTGACGATAATTGCTAGAACACCTGCAATGAAGACCGGTATTTCTATCAATGTCAACCAGCCTCGTATCTTTTCCGCAATACCAGTCATGTGTATAGGAGTAGCTCCATTGGTGCCCTCAATGGGTTCGTTGTCTTTTTCTCGTCGCTTGCCCCCGGAAAGCTTCTCCCAATTGTCATCCAAGATCTTAATCCATGTAGACACCAGTGACAAGATAGCAGGAATGCAACAAGCAGCTGCAAGGAGAGTCGCCGTATTGAAATCGAGCTGATGAGGTGAAGGAATAACGTATATATTATTTGCCGATCCTTGTCGAAGAGGTGACTGAGGACCGTTATCTTCTGTGCATTGTAGACCACAGTTACTGTTTTGATAATAGAAGACCTTTGTTGCGGCCCAGATGCTTGTCGCTGGGTCATCACTTGGACAAATAACGGGTTTGATACGAAGAAATTCAACGGTTAAGCTGAGAAGGCCGGCAAGGAGAAGTACTGTCCACAAGAAGATAATATTTCGACCTGGATTGTTGAAGTAGGTCTTCGAGAGTCTCACTGTGGCCGGTGCTGTTAGGATACCAATTGCGCAAAGCTGAAAAGCCCCGTATACGTCCATGTCAACAGCTCCTATGATAAATATTAGAAACCACACTTGTAACAGTCATGTTTCTAGAAGTCCTCATGGTCCGCTGGCGGTAGATGCACTTACCATCCACATGAATGGCAGCGAGCACAATTGCATGAAGCGCTGCCACTGCGGGGAACAGTAACACTGCAGCGAGACATGCGTTACGAATCCACTCTTCCTTGCGTGCAAAGACGCAAGCTGCGGTCAGAATATAATACCTGGATCAAGAATCAGAATTTACCACATTGCATCAAGTACTAAAAAGCAGAGCTCGTACAGATATCGAGTTCCAGGCCCATATTGCCCAGACACTGGCCAAGCACATACGACCTCCAAAATTGGGTCGGTTGCATTTAAAGCAGGCGGCTGTGTGCTACGTTGGACCAGTGTCGATTCCAAGAGAACTCCAGAAGAAGGTATTGCTGGCATCGTGTGCTATCCGCCTCCCACGGCGATAAGGGTAGTGAACAATAGTAAACAAGGCATATATCTCAACAGCGATGACGAGGTTCGGCCATGAATGTTGCAAATGATGATGGGGAGAACAAGTCTCCTTAAACAGACTTGTTATTATCAGTGACGAACGGGATTGACCGTCACCCAGGCGAGAGAGCACAGGCCATACTGCATATCGCTCCGTAAGCAAGTAGCCTCATCTTGAAGATCGAGGAGCCTCGGTTTTGCGGGGATTGGACGTCTGCTAGGTATCTCATAGTGAAATCTGGTGTCTGGAAACAGGAAATGCCCCCGTGATGACTGGCTTCAATACCAGCATATACCCGGGCACTGAATACGAGAAGGACGAACCGCGGTGTCCCCTGATTGGTAGCATTCCCTGCTGGGCGTAAATATCGCGCAGTGGCTGTGCCTATATGGCGCTTTTTATACTTTTAGCAGATCCCGCCCAACATCTGGATTTTTTTTTTTTTTTTTGTTTGCGACCGAGTGGTTTTCGAGAAGAAGATAGCGTAGTAGCTACTAGTTGTGCTCCCGCTTAGAGCCTCGGTGGATCGCGATTGACATATCATCCAGTTCCATTCCTTTTGAGTAAACAAAATAGCGGATTGGAGCGCCAAGTCAAATGGTCGAAGAGCCAGTGCGGGGCTTCGGGCGTCCAAGGCCTTGGCTCGTCTGTCTGTGACCTTATTCTGCGATTCGTTTGTATTCTCTGTACATGCACAGGCTAATCAATACAGGCCTAGTATGCCCGTGTTGGGCACATTCTTCCTGATTGCCCGCTCTCCTTTTCGTCTGGGCGTGAGGCTTAGATCCCTCTGAAAATTTCTTCCTTGACTATTCCGTCATTTGGCGGTACAGCCTCATGTCTCGCGGAACTATTCGTGAAACTTAAACCTCGCAACACACCACTTCTGGCCTCATATGGGATTAATTCCCATCCGTCGCCAGAATTTTCATTGAAAGCGCCCAGGGTGTCTGCTTATCTGCTGGCAGCAGCGCGATAAAGAGCGTGGAAATTTGAGCGCCGCTGATGCGATTATGCCGGTTAATCGATTGTGCAAACTCGACCACATTCTTATCTTGACTCCTTCGGATCGCAAGCAAAGCTTGTAAATAAGCTTACAGGGCTGGTTTCTCCGAAATTTTTGATCGTCAAAGCCTTATCCCTTGTTGTCGCTTGCCGAAAAAAAATGACTTTGCGTTAAAGGTCACACGAGCCGAAAATTGACCTGCGAATTACCCTTCGTCCCTTACATTCCGGTATTTTGAACCTTGGAAAACTTCATGCCTAATTGAGGCTATACAACACTCAAAAGCTAATCAAATGCCACTCGAGAACTTGAAGGAGCGCTCGTACATATATGCTCCCCTGGGCTACAATATCGGCATACTACTCACGCGACCATGGATATGGACGCTTACAGTCCCGCGGGGACGTACAAAAGGTCAGACGAGGTCAGCCTGGATACGACTGAAATCAAAAATTGGCGATCGATAATTACTCTGATCGTTTTTGTCATAACTAGTAAGTTCTGTCGAGTACCTGGAGACTGTATCTTGCTCCGAGATACTCGCCTTTCTAGGTCGGTCGTTTGTCGCTGACGATATGTAGATATAATTGTGCTTTTCCCTTTTCATGTTCCCATTTACGTTCCTCGGGGGCTCGTGAACGCAGTCTTGGATGGCTTAGCGGCCTTGCGCATTATACCCCGACGACAAACTTATTCAAAAACTGACAAAAAGCCGAGCATATTCGTGAAGCTCAACATCCCCTTGAACTTTATCACAGCACCCTTAATAGCGGATCTCTTTCTTCTAGCTATCCTAGCCATTGGCAGAACGGAAGTGCACGATGGAACTATTGGAGCGGAAAATATCTCTCCTATCGATATTATGGTCTTCTTCCTTACTTTGGCCTACATTGCTATTTCGATCGACGCTTCAGGACTTATTCGATATCTGGCATTCAAGGTTCTCCAAAGAGGTGGAGATCTGGGCCATCGGCTTTTCTTCTACCTTTATGCATTTTTCTTCGGTTTGGGAACCTTTATTGGAAATGATCCCATCATTCTATCAGGAACAGCTTTTCTCGCCTACATGACTCGAGTTTCGAGTAATATCGTCCACCCAAGAGCGTGGATTCATGCTCAGTTCGCCATAGCCAATATTGCTTCGGCTATACTCGTCTCCTCAAATCCCACAAATCTTGTACTGGCGGGAGCTTTCGAGATCAAGTTCATCGTGTACACTGCAAACATGATCGTTCCAACTGTAGTCACAGCGATTGTTGTCTTTCCATTCTTGCTCTATATTCTCTTTGCAGACGTATCGCTCATCCCAGTCTCCATCAAAATGCACGAGCTCCCGGACGAAGTCAAAAATCGAAAGCCTGTCAATCCCAATATTCCTCATGCCAGGGGTACTGCAGAAGAGGAAGAAGATCTCAACAATGAACAGGGGAAGTTACTCTCACTAGAGGAAATCATGAACCCATTCTTGGACAAGGGTGGTGCTGCCTTTGGAGCTGTCATCATGACTGCTACTCTCGTTACTATTCTGGCAATCAATGCTTCCAGTAACTCTGGCAAAGAGCGCCCTGTTTTCTGGGTCACACTGCCCGCTGCCTTTGTCATGTTTTGTTGGGATGTCATATTTGGCTGGATACACCGACATGAGACGCGGGAAATTGCTGCTAAGGGCAGACGAGAAATTGAAGTTGCAAGAGCGGAGCGAGAAAGACTGTCTCTACAAAACTCACCTGAGCAAAGTCCACTGGAGCGCTCCCAAAATTCACAGGATGCATCACGAGCTGCAGGCGACGATACCTCCCTTGATGCTTTGGACAACAGCATAGACACCAAAAGTCAAAACCAGGGCTCCCAAACTCCCGTGTCAACTTCTGTTCTGATAGAGAAAGAACAATTTCCTGATATTCAATCGCCTGACAAAGTCATTGTCCGAGATACCCAAAAGTTAGCCTTGACTTCTTCTCCCGAGCCTTTTGATGTATCACAGTCGCCCCTTGATGTCGAGAAACGTATTGATTCATACCAACAAGAAAAGCAAAAGCAAACCACGTTAGTCTCTATAGCTGCCGATACCTACCAATGGTTCCAGGAGACTTTTCCCACCGTCACCGTGGTGGTCTCCCACATGCCATTTCCGTTGGTCCCATTTGCACTAGCCATGTTCGTCCTTGTACAAGCTCTTGTGACCAAGGGATGGGTCCCGGTATTCGCGTACGGATGGGATCACTGGGTCACGAAGACTGGCACCGTAGGTGCAATCGGCGGAATGGGCTTTTTATCCGTCATTCTTTGCAACGTAAGTTGAAACCCGAAATTTACGCCTCGCCAGCTAACAGCTTCTCTCAAAACAGTTCGCGGGAACTAACATTGGCACAACAATTCTTCTATCCCGTGTCATTCAGTCTTGGGTACAGATTCATCAGGAGAATGGAATTCCAATCACCAATCGCACCTTTTGGGCTACCGTTTATAGTATGGCTCTCGGCGTCAACTACGGTGCCTTCAGTACAGCATTCAGTGCATCATTGGCTGGTCTTTTATGGCGGGATATTCTGCAGAGAAAACACATCAGAGTAGGGAGTCTTGAGTTTGCACGTGTCAACCTTCCCATCATTGCGATTGCAATGGCCGTGGGATGTACGGTACTAGTGGGTGAGGTTTACCTTGTCCGTGACACCGCACCATATCAACCATGAGGCTCAAAGATCAGCCACAATACAAGCAGGCTGGATTTTATTTCTTTTCTCTATTTCCTACATACCCTTTATTCTAATCTTTCCTCCTCGAGGGGGGGGGGAGAACACATGATGTAAGAGATATGAAGTCACGAAGTCTATGTACAGTCAATTTTCAACCCATATAAACTTTTTTAACCTTGGCATCATTTCATCCAACAAATCTTCTGATCCTCCAAGGATCGAGCCCATATGATCCACTTAGGCCGATCTTTTCTCCCATATCCACCCCTCTTATACTAGAGTCGTCATCGCACTTCATCCCTCTCTTGGAAGCTAATGCCAGATCTGTCATTCCCATAAGGCAATCAAGCGGGCGTATATTCTGAGCAGAAGATCGATAAAAATACTGAGTTCATGGTGAGAAATGCGTTTAACTAACCTGATTCTGCGTGTTGACTGTTTGACTGGGTGCTGGAGCGTGGTTCAAGTGGTCACAGCACAACTTCCTGATATCACAACAAATGTCAAAAAGTAGGCTCTACCATGTATTGTGAGTCAATTGCTGATTAAAGACTAATTGATGTGAAAATATCACACAAAACCCCGAGCTATCACAATGGTCATGTACTGTGTCACTGCCGTTATGATTAGTATACCTGGGCAGTCCTTGTCAGATATTCGAAACATGCAGCGCCATACCTGACGCATTGACCTGAAACTGTTTTTATCTTCATATTCACAGTTTCAAAGACACATCTATATGTCTAGAGAAGAAAGAATTTTGACAATGCGACATATGGACTTCAGGGAGTTGACCGTGACACTGTTGGGAAGGGCTGCCCGGATCAATGCAAACAACACAAACCAAACAACTATCCCTCTATATTGCTCATCCACTACGTCACCCCGCTGAAGCGCAAGTTTTACCCACGATACCTTCAATTTTTGCAGCTACCCACTTGAAGTTCGAGTTTCAGTTGATATTCTTTTCATGAACTGGATCAAGTTCTCTTGAGCGGCAGCTTTTGATCGTCAATTCACCTCCAGCAGATCGATTCCGATCCATTCTTCACTGAGTCATACAACCTTGAAATCCTTGGAAGCAGAGCAATAGGTGCTATTGACGACATCAATTGGCGCAAATATTACGTTAATCTAGCACATGATACATTTCGCCAATACCAGTCCCTTGAATCACATTCAGACAGCTTCTCGGCGGCTTGGCGCGACTGTCTCTCTTTTAGGATTTGACCGCAGATCCAAGCCCAGGGAGAAAAACGTTCTCTTTTCGACTACTTCCCAAATGGCTCAATCACGAAATGTCAAAGCCCCATGGCGAGATACTCTAGCATCACATCTTCAGCAGACGCCAGGCTACGAATTCACCATAGCAACAGTTGCCCGTGACTCCAATGGACAATTTGTTCCTCGGGTCCGCACCTGCGGCTGTCGTGGCTTCTTCCCAGAGCTTGAGCTTCATCCCAGTGGACAAAAGGATTTGGAAAACCAGGTTCAGAATGGCGGAAACCCTTTGGCCTATGAGAGTGACATGTTGACATTTACCACGGATTCTCGGATGGAGAAGCTGCCCGAGCTGGATTCGTCTGGCCATGCCGTTGAAGCTATGTTCTGGCTCAAAGACTTGATGGTTCAATGGCGGATTAAGGGAAGGGCATTTTACATTGGCAATGACTTTGGTTGCAAGGAAAGTGAGCAAGAGAAGCTATCTCGAAGTCATATCAAGAATGGCCTCAGGGTTAAAGGTGATTACGAAGGGGACGTCGGCGCATGGACATGGGAAAATGCTGTGACCAAGTATTTTGCGAATCATTCGCCAATCATGCGAGGTGAGCTTTTTGGGGGGGAGGGATTGAAACAGCTGACTGGCTAACATGTCTTCAAGGCTCTTTTCGCTCTCCACATCCAGGACAATCCCGATCTCAACCACCCAGTGACCCATCCTTACAACTAGGGCAAAAGGTATCAGATCTTTGTGATCCTATTGCCCGTGCTCATTTCAGAGTTGTCGCTATTATCGCAGATGAAGTTGAACAGCTTGATTTATCCAACCAGGAAGATATCAAACGAGAAAAATGGACATACATGGAAAGTTCACAGGGTCAGACTACTGGTCATTGGGAGCATCAAGAATTATGGCCATAGAATACTTGCTTATTTTATGTAAGGCTTTACTCATGCCAATTCTGGATGGCATTATTGGGGCATTAAATTCACCATTGTTAGTATCCCCAGGCTGTGAATTTATTGCATTAGGCTCCGAGCGGGATGTCGAAAAAGAAATCCTGGGATCTTGAGCTTTAGGTATTCTGCCTTCTGACAAGAAAGGCAGCCATGGAAAAGAGCAATTGAATAGTAGACTCTCTGCAGATTTCTAACCACTGCATGTCGTTGCCTGGTGAGCACAATAGATTGAGCTCCAGTCAACTGGCGCCCAGTGGCGTCCGTTTGCACTAGGTAGTAGATCAATTGATCACAACCACTTGAGATAACCTTTGAATTCCGATTTTTAACACCAATAGAGTCTGCCGCATGGTGTGATGAGGTATAAATACTTCTACTAGAGGATTTAGCTTTCTTTCAGCCCTCATTCACTCTTTCCCCTACCTATTATTCCTCCTGTTGCTACTAGTATCCAGCTCCCAGTGTCAGAGATCAAACAGTGCCAAAAACCCTGCAACGTGACCCTTTGTTGAAAACGAACCAAATGGAGACAGGTGAGGACATTTGCTTCCCGGCTTAGTGGTCTCAATTGCTAACAATGCCATAATACTGTTGTGATTTTAGCGGACACCAGGACTCACGCAAGAGTGACTAAAAGACGTGGTGGGCCAGCTTGCCTGGAGTGCAAATCGAAGAAGAAGAAGTGTACTCACAAATCTGGTGAGGAGGAAGAGGTCTCGCACAGCTCCCAGAAGCAACCAGAGGGATCCTCCCAGGTAAGATCCATTACTCTTAGCACGAGTTTCCTTTCTCCCACTTTCCACCTCTCCGGATTCCCAGCACAGCAACGTACTCACGATTTTGATCCACCAGACAACCACTGCCATGCCGTCTTCTAGTGCTGCTGCGACCTGTTCCGCTGATTCTTCATCCAAGGCACCAGAAGCCATGACTCTCAGAAAGAAGCGAGCCTACAAAAAGAGAGCGTGCACCACCGCCACCACCACCACCACCACGCCCAAGACCAGGACCAAGCGCAAGCTCAAGGCACAGAAAGAATCTGCACGCGAGCCCACTCCACCCTTGTCAGATGACCCTGATTCCAACACTGGAAAGCGCACGAAGCGTGGTAAGTCTACCAGGATCGCTAAGGCAGCCACGGCATCCGCTTCAGAGGAATCTTCCCCTTCTCAATCCCGGATGCCTGAGCATCCACTGGATAACCTGGAGGGATCAATCAGAATGGGCATCCACTCTACTTTCTCGCGTCAACTGGAGGAATCTCTCAAGAAACTGGAAGCTGACTACAACGCTACTTTGACATCAGCCAGAGCAGTTGTTGAGACTGTTAATCAATGGAAGGCAGTCTGGGCATCAGCACAGTAAGGATCTTCTCACAATACATCCACGTCGTGTACTGTTATGAATCCATGACCTTTCTTCCTTTCTTTTTCCTTAACTTCTCTTGTCTTTTCTTTTCTTTTTTTCTTCTTTTTTCTTTTTCTTTTTTTCTTTTATGAGATCCCAGGGGTTCGATTGGACTCCATACTGCGATGGGACTGTAATCTGACTGATCTTTCTTTGCTTTTCGCGACTGAGGCAGGAGATGGATGATTTGAAGTAATCTGATGCTTGAGGAGACGATTTAGTAATGGGGTTGAGGTGGTTAAGATCTTCCAAGCTGTTGTTGCACTTTTATGGTCAATTGGCCAGCGTGAATGAAAATTCTTTTTCTGTAAATTCCATCCATCCTATAAAATTCTGATTCCTCTTTGCTGGGTTTCCAACGCGCATAACATACGTACCATATGGAGTGGTATAGATAATCAATCCATCCACGCCACGACGATCACGTGTAGTTCGCGCCCATTCAGCCACCAACTTAAGGCCCATGCTTCTTCGTATAGCCCAAATCGTATCATCCCTTTTCGATCATAGATTCATCCAATCACTGTACATCAGGAGACGGTCTAAATGAAAGACGCTTGGACGTGTTTATATGGGAAGATCGTCAACCTTTATGGAAGTGGCATGATTAAAGATCGCGACCGTAAGCTCTAAGCCCTAATGTACACAATGCGGCCTCGTCCACTTAACAAGGGACATACATTACAACCTTGGAAGCTTCCAATGTTCCAAGGTTGGTGCAGGTAATACCGCACTAAGTTCCAAGGTTCAAAGGTTCAAAGTTTGAATCGCCTGTACTGACAAAGCGAATACAATACAGTTCAAGCCAACCGAGGCTTCCAGATGAGGGGCCGATCCACCAACCACAGGCTCTGATCAGTGCGACGGGGCCCCATTCACGGGCTTTCCCGCGCGAAGGATCAGCCTCCATACAAGGTGGATTCTGTGCCGGTAATCCACCAAAAATCAACGCTTTCAGGGATTTCTGTCCGGTGGATTCTTTGCGATGGGTCTTTCGTCTTGTAATTTGGAAAAATTCTTTCATCAGAAGTCCCCGTGGACCCCGAGTCCCCGACCGTTACGTGTCATACCCCGCTTAGGAATGGTTCCCGCGTCGGTTGACTGATTTCTGCTTCATCCTGGTTCCAACTGCGCTCTTGTTTGGACGAATTCACAGGTGGATCGTCATTGCCGACTCTAGTGCTGTCACTCCTGTCTTTCCCTCGACGGATAATTAGCTGTTGTGACAGGGATGGGGTCTGCTCAGGTCCTGTTTGCTTTCTTTTTGAACCGGGTATTTGTCATTGCCAGTGCCGCTGCCCACCGGTGTGTCCTTTTTGTCCCTTGTTACTCTACATACTTTGCCGAAGCGAAGAATGGCAGACTAAGATCAACGGTGATGATGCGGGCCTTCTGAAGCCTGTCATGGTGATCCTGTCGAGGGATAGAACGTGGACCATGCATATCATGACGGTCTGGGTGTCAGTGTCAAGGTTAATGGCCTGCATGATCCCCTGCTCACCGCTCCTCAAGTGTCACAGACATGCAGGAGAGGGTCCTAAAAAACCCCTTGGAAGTGGTCACTATACCAGTTTCGCGGTTCTTCCCAAATTTAGGCCGTGCAGAGGGTAAACATACGATCAACATGGTCCCAGTGGTATTATTTCGTTCTAGTGCTTGGCCCTAGCATCGCTAGAGACTCACAAAGAAACATAACTTTCGATCGGATGGATATAATAGTAAATAGAGATGTGTGAACATCTAACTTACGTTCTCTTATACATTGTAATGTAAATGTCTGGGTTGCCAAAGTGTTCACAGCACTCTGGACCGCGGAGCAGATCCTTTCCGTACCGAACAGCTCCGTCATGCCCAGAGTTGTCCGAGACTCCTGGCCGTAAGTTACGTCCCGCTGTACCGTACAGTGACCGTACCGTCCATTTCCCCATTTCTCGATTCTTCGTCCAAAGTCCTTGGGGTCGCTTTTTTTCTCTCTGCAACCCCTCCCCAGCATACACCGTCTCGCCCTATCTAGGTATATTAGTCGCCTTCCTGGGGAGATTCATATTCAGCAACTTGCGCCTATATTCTCACTCCCCACAACTGGGAACCCTTTTCCCTCGCATACGATCCCACGAACGAAACAAATAGCCTCCTTCCAAACCTAAACTGTCTATACATCCACCCTCTCCTTTCTCCGTCCTATGCCATCTTGGCCTCCCGAAGGCTATCTGGATTTACAGACCGGTAGAAATATTAAACAGGAAGCGGGGAAAGGGCCTTTTGGAATGGCTGCACCCCCCATGGATGCACTGGGAGCCTTCTCCCATCTTCAAACCAACTTGCCCGCATGGATCACCCGCGTCTCCGAGCTGGCAGCACACACTTGTGCCAGGCACGCCGAATACTCTGAGGCTTACCGACGGCATGCCTCATACAAACCACGCCGTCGAAAAAACAGTTCCGTTTGCTCCATTCACACTGATGACCTCGTCCCGATTGCTCAACAACAAGCTCCTGTCTCCGAGGCCGTAGAGGTCAACACCACAACCACAGCCCCCAAGGATGAACATGTTCCCGTACAGCAAGCAGGCCGTAAGCGCGGCGCAGATGAAGCCCCTTCTATCGACTCAAGTGAACGCCACGCCTTCGTTAGTACCCGTCACAACGTCATCATCGAATATGACGGTCACACACAAAAGGCCCTGGAGGAGATCGTCAAGGATATCGGCCTGGCTAGAAACCACATTCGCCGCGGCAAGATGTCGTTGATGCCCCGTGGAGGTCTTCGTGCCAATCTACTGAACCGAAGTTCTGGTCTTTCGAGCCAACTAGGAGGTGGCGCAGAGCAATCACCCATTGCCGCGTTGTCTTGCGTTCGAAGTACCCGGACCGCGACCGGGATGGTTGGAGTGACCGGAACATCGAACGGATTGGGCAAGGAATCTCCCTTCGACTTTGCAGACAAACAATTAGAGGTCGCGCATGGGCTTTGCGAAACAGCCGCTTACCAAGTCCTCCGATCTGGTGACTGTGGAACAGAACTTGATGGCGTGGAGGAGAAGTTTAAGATGCTTCTGGAAATGGCCAAAACCGAGGTAACACGTCTCGAAGAGGAAAAGAAGAAGCAGGAAGAAGAAGCGACCGAGGAAGAAAAAGAGGAACAAGCAAAGCCGCCTCCTACGCCGACAGCTGCTCGACTCGCCCGGATAGCGGCTCTCTCCTCAGCAAATAAACAGCCCTCGACCGTTGCGACCGGGACCATCGAAGTCGACGACGACTCTTCTATCTCAGCCGAGTCTATCGATCTCTCTGCGTTCCGAGCATCCCGAATCCGGGTCTAAACAACGGCCTTCTCCGTTTCTCATTATCTGCAATTGAGCGTGTGTTGAAGTCATTTCCAGCAAAAGCGTTTCCCTCCGGTTAATATCCTCGATATTCTTCCAATATACCAATTTCTTATTTCCTTTTTGTTGTCATTTAATTGGTCTTTTTTGCTCGACAACTCGGTTTCCCAAGGGACTATCTCAAGTTTAAGCGTCTTCAACCTACGTCGCTGCTCTTTCTTCGCCACCATCGCTTATCATGTCCCTCTCTTCGCTATCTCCTACAACTTTTTGAGATGAATCAACCACATACTAGGTGCACTATACCTATCTTTTATCAATTTTTTGCATTGACTTATTTACCCGGAGCGCACGGTGTTGGACCACGGTGTTCTATTTTGGGTCCTCTTGCTTATACTATTTGCATTGCTTGGGAGGTTATTTAACGCGATTCTTCAGTATCTACCATTATTATCAGGGAAATCAAATCCTCATACGTCCTCTTTCAAATCCAAGAACTCCACAATTGTAGACGCGTCCATTCCATCCTGTTCTCGGTTACACATACTGCATGTAGGGAGACGATATGCACGCCCAAGCCATCAATCAATATGCATCAACCCTGCTAAATTAGTAAAGCGAAACGTAAACTCGCGTAAAGCGATGTCCTTATAGCAACAATTTATCCATGGGGCATATAAACCATCTCATTGGATCTCGTGTAGATCACCAAGCCCAAATTATATTGCGATTCTGCGTGCGCGGCTCGCAGTGCAGACCGTTACGTCCAATCCCTGTCGTGTGTGCTGTCATAATGCAGTGGAGAACCTGATTCGTTATGCTAACGAGGGGTTTCCTTTCTTTCTCCACGATCCTTGCAGTAGCTTTCGTCTAATATCTTCCACTACGGAATGCACGGAGGGGGAATTCTTGACCGTTAGATTGGGGACGCTTTGATCCGTTGGGTCGATTTTATGGATACCCAACGGCTGTTACCTAGTGGGCTTGGAATGGGGAGGATTGACTACCGTGCACATACGACGTTGAGACTAGTGGTTAGCGGCGGAGAGAATTTTTCAATTGAGAATCTGTACGGAGTATGATTGTATCGTTATCCTACTCTGGAATTGTGCGTTCGGTCTTCATGAACTTGAAGCCGAAAGACTGCATTTGTCTGAACGGTTGAAAGCGGAGGACTGGATTTCTTTATGTCCATAAATTATGTTCATTACTATAAATTTACTACAAGTTCAATTCAGCCATTTCCTGTCTGAAGCATATAGCCGAGTAAATCATCCAAGGTGCGATGATTCTACCGGGGTCCGAAAACTACATGTCACTGTTAAGAGTATGCCGTATTCCTCCGTGTTACTATCCCTAATAGCCCAGCGAACCAGTGACGACATTCAAAACGGTCCTGAAAAGGATCAGATAATACACCGGTCTGCCTATCACGGCGTATTATACACTATAATCCTCCCATCCTTCCATGGCGCCCGTAAGTATCCTTGAAAGTAAATGGTTGCCCACGAGGCAACGGCTCAAGTCCCCATAACCAAGTCCAGACATGGTTTTATGGTACCTTTGTCGATCAAGTGGAGTTGAACAGGGATTCCCGGTGTCATTGTTTCATTTCCGCAGTAGCCTGTTAAAACGCATGAATCGGTTGGTTTCCCTCGCTAGTGGCGTTCTACATCAGTGGCGTCCCTGTGAGCTCTAGGCCTTGAAAGTCTCCTAAGACAATAATAGATTGCCCTGGGCATGTATGTAGTATTTTGTTCACTCCAGCAGACGATGACCACGTCAGAAACCTTCAAGTTCTCTTTCCAATTTTCAATACAGAGTACGCATGCAATTAATACGTGTGGATTTCTTTAAAATACAGGAATATTCCATGTGGAACCTTGAGAAGGTCGAAAAATAACACTAGTACAGTGTAGCCCCTCAAGCCCCCAGTATGAGCCCCGCACACCCGCTACCCCGGGACATTTGGGGCGCTGTGAATGGTCAAAGTTTAGAATCTAGAGTGGAGTCGCATAATGTCTCCGCTTTGGGTAATGAGGGCGGAAGATAAGTCCAATGCTGTTTTATGGAGGACACAAGTACCATGCGGGAGGGGTTGATGGGAAGGACTTGAAATGGATGTGGGATTCTGGTGATTTAAATGAAGGGGCGGGATTATATTGGTACATGGGGCTATATAAGATATATGGAGCAGCATCTGAGGTTCAAGTTTTTTCCAAGGCTTGTCCTTACTACTACTGTAGTATAAATTATGGATCTCGAAGCACCGTGTTGTAGAAAGGGGCGAGCTTCGCATCCATAACTGCGTACAGGTGATCTACTTTGCACCTGTACAGTACAGAAATACCTTTGTGACTGTCCAAGTGCGAGATGGTTCAATATTGGATGATCATGATTATCCTTCGACATTGGACCTTGTCTCCAGCACATTGGATCAAAGGATCACAATACATGGAGCATGCCTTGAAGACTCCGAGGTCCGTGACTCCTCCACAATAAACAACTGAAAAATACCCGTCTTGCAATACGAGAAATGATGTAGTAAAATACGACAGTACCAAAATGGATGTATCGGTATCGTCCCTTACCAGTTCAAGTTTACCCGGTGTGGCCAATCAAATGCATCCCTGTGAGTCTATGTAAACCCCACAGTCAACAAACGCTTGCCACAGCATGTCCATGATGAGAGTGTGCTTCCCCCATCACTGACAGGTCCCCTTACTCCGAGTCCAGATCCAAAACAAGCCCGGTTTGAAAACTGTCTCGGAGTGCGTTCGACCTTGAACTATGAGTTCATTACACGCAGTGCATGTTCTCAAATTTGAACTAATGGGGACTCGGTGCTTTGGGTATGCACTTTTACCTGAAATTCAAAAAGTCGAGGGCGTACAGTATGCAGTATGATGTTTTGATGTGGCGAGACTGGGTTGCGTGTTACCTGCATTTTGCAGACGGGAAGTGGGTTTGGTGTGGCTGCAGATTACTCCAGCGCTTTTTGCAGAGCTACTCCTGCAGTCTTCCAGGATTTTCTTCAGTATTTGAAATCAGTGCATGCATTGAATTTTCGAAGAAACCCGCATTCTTCAATTTGAAGTTCCATTGCCACGTATTCATTCTTCAGATTCATTTAGTTGATCCAGCCCTTATACTACTACATATATAGTAGGTAGCCGCTATACTACCCCGCTAGTATAGGTACACGCTCGCGGTCTACTTCCTTTTTCGGTATTATGTAGTTCCGGGGGATAGTATTTAAGTTCAAGAGCGTCGAGCGAGGACGAGATCTACATGGGGGCGGGGTATATGCTCGACATATGAAGGCCCAATTGTTAGATACAATACATACTACATATAGTGGACATGATTAGATGGAGACTCGATACGGAGAACTGTGACACAGTTGGGGGTTGAAGGTTTTCAGTTCTTCAGCGCGGTAAGCGACGATCGTTTTCACCGCTGATTATCGTGGCGTTGTGTCATCGTGATTTGCCAGTGCTCGGGTAAGCACTACATAGAGTTCAAGCTGGAACTTCGAAGGTTCGATGGGAACTCAATTACAGACTAGATACTTGTAACTTGATCGAGAATCTACTGTATATCAGTCGCGGCTTTACACCTAATATTTACGGCAATGTGGAGATATACAGTCGAGAATGTGATTTCACAAATGATATCCATCCTTCTAGTAGCAGGTATTTCAGCACATGCAGTCAGTGGTCGGTACCTGTGGACTTCCATGTAGGTACTACCGAGTAGTAGTAGTAGTAGTAGTAGTAGTAGTAGTAGTAGTAGGAAATTATACTATAATCTCTTCAAAAGGTTTAAGGTTTATAGGTACTAGGTACTAGGTATTCTACAACATTCAATGAAGAGACATTGACTGCCCTAAGATCAAACTCGCACACCTGCCACTGAGTGCGACCATGAAATTCGATTCAGCTGCGCAGAAATGACTTGGATGCGCAGATATGAGCTCCAATAGTTCATACAATTACAACTACCTTGGAATGCAACATAGCTGGAAGATACAGAGGTATGAAAAAGCATGTAGGGTGAACAGATGACGGACGAAGCGAGATCAGGATATAATATACATTTCATATTGCGTAACTACCGACTTCATGAAACATAAACATCAAGACCAGTATCATGGCAACATTCTCAAAATTATCTAGGCCATGATGTATAAGCATCAGCCATATATTACGACTATCGTTTAATTATCGAAGGGTGATAGATGAAAGCTTCAAGCCTGGCGATGTCTGGGCTGAGAAGATGATCGATCGCTCCCATCACTGTGTTGTTCATAGACAGAAAGGAAATCAAAAGTTTCGAGGACACAACGCCCGAATTCAGAGCTAATCAGTACCAAGTGAATGGCTGATAGGCCGGGTATCAAAATAGACCGAAGTCAAATCCAAATTCCGTGTACGTAGAGCATCCATAGCGGGTATATCCACCGTGACTAGTTGACAGTTGTCGATAGTCATATTAACTTAGTAGGTGACCTTCTCCTGGTAGATAGGAGGTTGACCCTTGTCCACATTCCAGTTGATCTTGTTCTTCTCGTCGAGCCAGGAGTCCTCATCAGTGATGGGGATGACTCGGCTGGTGTGGGCGACCTCTTGAGTACTGATACCAAGAGTGTCACGGGGAATCCAGAGCAGAGGAGCCTGGGCGTTAACGGCGGGGTGGCAGTAAGCATTGCGCTCGGTCTCCTCAGGGTAGGATTGGATGTCCAGTGGGCTGGGGACAAGACGACGCAGGGTAGCGTAGTTGTAGAACTTGTCAGGGCGAGCCCAGCGGGTAAAGAAGTTACCCTGAGGGGGAGCGGCAGCGGCAGAGCCATTAATACCCTTCTCGGCTGAGTCGACGTTGCCGACACCGCTGTCGACGTTAGAAACGCCGTTGTGCGCATCCTTGCCGACCTCGGCACCATTGGCCTCATCGATAGAGCCACCAAGCTGCTTGCGATCGCTAGCGAGGAGGCCCTCCTCCTCGGCCTCGAGGTTCTTGGGCAGGTAGTTGATCAGTGGCTCCATAGCGCTGTTCATTGAGAGGTGGTACAGGACAATGAAGACAAGGAAGATGATCATGAGAACCAGAGGACCGACAGCGATTTGGTTGGAACCACTGGCCATGGCGAACAGACCAATTAAGCACACAATCAGAAGGTAGCAACCAACAGTGAGATGCTGGAGAGCACGGGTGTAGGCGCGGCCCTGGGTGTCGATAGTAGCGTTCGAGACGTACAGCACATTGTATCGGTAGGCGAAGTAGAACAGGTACAAACCAATACAAGCGAAACCCATAACTAGAGGAGCAATGCAGGAGTAGATGATACCTGATATCGGTTAGAACGCAAGAAGGCTAGAATAGTGGGTGGGGTAGAACATACCAATAGTGGTAAGCATAGTAAAGACAGGATAGACGGTACCCCAGGTAAGGCCAGCCAGGCTGGACCAGCGAGTGTACATCTTACGAGGGGTAGAATCCAGGAGACGACCCAGAATCTTGCCAACAATCAGACCACCAATCTGCAGCAGGGCACCGGCACTGAAGGAAAGACCCTGCAGAACGATGTATGAAACGTAGAAGTTCGATGCGCGAGGGATGTTCTGGGCGAGCAGGGTAGCAGCTGAAGCAGGCTTGTTGATGATGGAGGTGACGACACTGGTGGCAGCAGAAGACAGAGTAACAACCAGGAACACCTGTACGACTTGGAACGCGTAGTAGTAGTTCTGGGTGGTCAATTCGACGGCGGAAAGACTGGGATCTCCACCCCACTTGGCCATCAATCGCATAATGATGGGGACCAAAGCCATGAGAACGGCCATCAGAACGGAGGGCAAAAGACCAGTGATAACACCCTTAATCCAGCTGGGAACATCGTTAATGAAGCTCAAGAAGGGAACCTTCTCGACAATGAAGTTAATGTTGGAAATACAACCAACAACAGCGGTAGGGATGGCCCAGAAGATGATCAATGCAATGACGAAAGCAGTGGTAGCACTGTGGCGAACAATGCGCTCCCACCACTTAATACGGAGGTTGGACCAGATAACCTGGGTAGGATCCAGGCCGATATAGCGGGGAGTCATGTGAAGGGGCAGGTTGTGCGCGACGGATTGGTAAGCACCCTGGGCATCAGATTGGTGGTAGAATTCAACGAAGACAGATGAAACGAGAGGAGCATCACCGGCGCGATGCTTGGCCTGCAATTCCTCAATCTCAGGGGTAAGGCGCTCAATCTCAGAGCGAGCCCAGTTGATAGTGTCAACCTTCTCGCCGATCAGGAACTTGAGACGGTGAGTAGGACGGTCCTTAGCTTGGATGTAGCGTGCCGCGACAGAGCCAGACTCATCGTCAAACTGACCAGCGCCCTCCTCCTCAGTGTTACCATCCTCGGGGATACCTTGTTTCTTCAGAGCCTTCGCGCGAGCCTTGTTGGCAAGCACAATCAGCTTGGTCTCGGCAGCCTCAAGCTTGAATGCAGCATCGTCGCGCTCCTTGACCTTGTCCTCCAATTCGCTAGTATCGGTAGCCAGCCAAACGTTCTTCACTTTGGTCGGACCCCAGATCGCACGGATCTTCTCCTTGCTGAGATAGTCCTGGGTTACGGCGGAGAAAAGGACAGTGCGCGAAGAGATACGGCTGGCGTAGGCGGGGGAGAACAGGTAAGCCTGGCGCAGGTTGATGTAGAAGATGTGTTCGCGGGTAATCATGACGAAGATGAAGCTCACGAAGATCCACGCAAGGAAGCAGTGAGCGAAGTAGCGACCATATTGACTGTCCTTCACATTGGACATGCTCAGGAGATCCAATTCAGTCTGTGTACCGCCGCCAGTCGCGTTGACGGGGAACAGAATGGGCCATGTGATACAGCAGCCCACGAGCATGATCAGGGAGACAATCTTCAGGAAGCGGAGCAGGAGGTAGGCGTCGAGCGAGTGGTGCTGCAGCACATATGTATCGGGCAGCTGGTACATGGAATTGATCCAGTTCCAAAAACCAGTGGGGGAATCGGGGGTTCGTTGCCACTCCTTCAGGTAGCCGATATAGGTACGGGGCATGTACATGCGGTGCTCCTTCTTCCGGAGAAGGACGAACAGAAGCACCATGACCGCGAAGGAGATCAACGCCGGGACCAAGGTGGTCAAGAAGGCGGACGCAGAGCTCGAGGTCGCGCTGGGGTCATCAGCTCGAGCGACCAGTCGGTCGATGGTACCGACGTAGTCCCTCATGATGGCGGAATTGAATGACTATGTCCAAGCTAAGTCACAATATATGCACTGATCGTAATTGCACGTGGAAGTGTCGACAATCGAGGGGGAGGTGCGACCACGATACTATCCCCGGATATAGTTGAGGAGGGGAAAAGAAAAAGAGCAAAAAAAAAAGGAGTGACTGAAAGGAGAATGAAATGATAAAAGAGAGAAAGTTTAAGGTTTAGAGATTGGGAGGGGCATCCCAGATACTACTGTACGATCGGGGGTGGTCCAGGGAAAAACTACGTAACCAGGAGGTATTTTTTTTTTTTTCGCTCTTTTTTCTTTTTTTGATTTGCCATTTGCTGGGGGTCTTTGGGAGCGAGCAGGGGTGTGTGTCCTCCCGTATTATTTTGATCTGTGCCGAGTTAATTGGAATAGCTCCTTAGCTGGGCTCCACCGACGAAATTGCGTGTGGCGAGTGGCCGATCCAGACTTGGCCGCCCGCTGGATCATCTGCAAATCCTACGATCGGCTTAGGGGAGGTTCGTCGGTATGGCGTACCACAGCATGATCGATGACTCGGTGAGATGTCTAAAATCCACATTTGAGGGGGGCTGTTCCGTTCTTTGCTGTCTGTTTTTTTTTTTCTTTTTCCACTTTTTTTTTTTTCGGCCGTCTTAACCTCTCTCGAGATCGGAGATGTCCGCGCCACGGTTCAGCCACAGCAGAAATCTCTCTAGCCCCGCAAGGGATACATATCACATTTAACACAAACTCAGACATGGAGCCCGACGAGACGCGGCGACTACAGCTATGTGTGGAAAAGACGGTGGTGCACAGTGTGTTGCATTGAGGAATCCAGGGTGAATCGGCGGGGATATACTCCGGCCTAGCTGCGATTGAAACATGTGGTACGGATGGGAGCTATTGAGAAAAGGCAATTGAAGAAGAAACGCCAGTCGCAAAAAGAAACCATAGTTTGCTTGTGATTGAATAGGCAAAAGGCTCGCCAGAACAAGATCGTCGATCAGCACCATGGATGCGCTGCTGAGTTGGTCCCAATAGATCGGGCCACTGAGCCACGCTAAGAACCACTAGCGGGATGCGCTATTGATATGGGTTGATGGCTGCAGTGCAATTTGAAATTGAAATTGAAATTGAAATTTTTTTTCCCCTCTCTTATTGTTCTTCAATTCAGCCCTAATAGCAAAAAATGGAGTGCTCCAATCCAACCTTGGAAGGTGGATAGCTCGAATAGTTGGATAGCCATGAGACATACCATTTGAATCATAATGAGTTCAGAAACGTCAAAACGCACACCAGATTACAAGTCACTCTTTGCCCCCACTTTTTTCGTCTCTCTCGGAATGCAAATCGAACAGGGGCAAAAGGGGGACAGGAGAAAATGCTGGATCTCTAAAGTGGTGATATCATCATGATAGTCATGATCCCGATAAGGATCGACATCATCCTCAGATAGGAGGCTGGTTCCTGTATGTACCTGGAAGGTACAGGAGCCGCGTAACACATGTTGTTGGTGCGGGAAAAGGTACTTTCGGAGGACTTTGCTTGCGGTCCTCCGCTTGGCTCCTGTGGATCCAGCACCCGCGTTGTGTCCACCGCACCTTTGCTGTCGAGTAGGTCATCGACTTTTTTTTGCTGACTTTTTTTTTTTTGGTCCCCTGGTTTTGGATTTTCTGATATCAAATTGTACATTGCTGGTCTTGCGACTCTTGCCGAGGCTGCAGAGATATTCCTTTCTGACATCTCCCCTCTGCCCTGGCCCACCCCGCGCACGGCCACAGTTCTCTCAATGAACAATTACACTCTGTCCTGGTTTTCGGGTCTTGCCAAGCCCACGTTCACTTTCATTAGCGGCATCAAATTTGATCCTTAGATCTTAAGTACCGAGACTATGCCGGCATATATGCAATCTGCAAGCGGAAAAATGGTAGATGTATGTGATGGATCAAACTTATGCGTAAAATTTGCGTTTTTTTCTCATGCAATGCGTTACTATTTATGTTCATTTCGGAGCTCTTCTTCAAACACGTCAAGTCCACGAATCGGTGAACGCAGTGTTAAGAAACTCATTAAGATCTCGTTAAATTGAAACCGTAGCTCCGGTCGGAGAAGTCGGTGTGTTCGCAGAAGCTCGCCGGCGGACCATGCACGTTCAGGATTTTGGAGGTCTCCGTCACATCCTTGCTCTAATAACAGGTACATAAGTGTTTCGCAGGCAGGGTGCCGAGCCAACTCGTGCTCGTCAACAATGCTCTTCAGATAAATTAAAAACCGATTGGTCCTGTCGGGCGAATCTTTGAAATCCCACAGGGCCGCAGTGATATAAATGAGTGAAACGGTTCGACTGACCTCCTGAGTTTCAGGGTCACGAATCACATACATGCGCGACGCATAGGGCACTTGTGAGGGGCGGGGTCCACTCGATAGTACGGTAAACAGGGAACATTCCATTTGAAATGCATCACGTCTTTGAGGTGCCTGTGCGTGATATTCTGGAGCGCTATGAAAATACATAAGCTGCTCTGCGCCTCGTAGGAAAGATATCAGCCAGTTGAGAGAAGCAAGGTCAACCGCCGGCATTGGTGGGGGTAAGATAAATCGCACGTAGTGAAGAAATCCCTCCACAAGAAAGTTAGTTCCAGTACGCGGGCGCATAATTCGAGAGGCGTGGTCTAAATAAGCTTGAGCCTGTTGTTTGTCGCCGAATCGATCTTCACTAAGAGCCAACCCTGACAGAGCAAAGACTATATGATCAGGGTGGACCTGTAAAGAACCCGTTGTTGCATCCATGATATTTTTGCGCGCCAGGGAAACGTGTCGTCGAACCTCCTCACTATTGGGCGTGCCTTGGAGCTGGGCTTTCCAGCGAGCACAGTAAGTCAGAATCGCTGCCTGGAAAGGGACATAATGCTGTGCAGCGGTTCCAAAAACTTGAGTTTTGATATACGAATTCTGTCCAGACCAGTAGGTCAACTTGCTTGCCCAATAGTCGATTAATTCCAGGTCTTCGGGGCTCTGGGCAAACGGAAGGCTCAAGGATGGATCCTTTGAGGATGAATCGACAGTCGTCAGCGGGTCGACGTGCATAGGCGTTGGGTGCGAGTGTGGATTGACGGTCGAAAATCGTATGGGAAGCTGCATCTAATGAGCACTAAACTCTTTATAGTATTCAAAGACGGGGGGGGGGCTGGCGCCATAAGTCATAGTTGATTGACCAAATATTAGGGCCCAGAATGTTTAATACATACCGAAGAGTCTTGTTCAACTGGTGCGCCGGACACACTAGCGCCGACTGGTTCTTGTATAGTATCTGTATCATATCCACAATCGGGACCGGCCTGCCAGGATGCGACTTCTTGCATATTTTCCGAGGAAATGGTGCCATGAGATCGTTTGCGTTGCTTCCTTTTCTCCTGCACATGATGCCGCATTACGTGGGCACGTTTCTCTTTTGAGGATGAACTAGAATCAACAAAGTAAAATGCTTGGTTCTTCGCTAGATTCTCCGATCCGGCGGGACGCCGGCGCCGTCTCGACTTAGCTACCTGGACGTCATCGTTCGCGGACCCTGCATATACAAATTGAAATGAGCATTAGGAACCTGGGGGAAAAGGGAAAGCAAAAGCAAACACGGTAGCAAAACAGTTTCCCACGCAGTGCAGTCATACCTGGGGTACTCGGCGAAATCATTGGAGGGGTGCCCCCCGGATTGGTCGGCGCATTCGCCTCGTTTTCGCTGGCCGACATGTCTTGATTGAAAGTTGATTCAAAGGCAGTGAAGCTGTCACTACAGCAGCATGCCGAACCAACAACCTCCAAAATTCCTCCAGTCCGAGAATCGGGGTTTGGGCACCATCGCAGGCCCTGAATCAAAGTGGATCGTTTCCAAGGGGAAACCACGCGCAGGGGAGAGGGTTGAGGTGGAGGAGAATAATGCTAAAGCAGGGCAAATACTGTATGCTCTCCCGGCGATGCAAGGTGACGGAGCTGATCATTCAGCAATAGTCTTTCACGGAAGAGTCGGCGTGGGGCAATGAACACACTTTCCTTCCGCCCGTGCGAACAGAAACAATCTCAAATGCCCCACGGTTGTGGTGAAAGGGGCGGCTTAGGTCTTTCGTCCGAGATAGGGGACTAGCAAAAGAGGGGAAGAGGAAGAAACCAGTGTAATCGAAGGTTGAAAGATGATCTTGTCGTGTAATAAAGTCGTATAATCATAGAATAATCATGGGGTAATCGTACATTTTTTTTTCTCAGAAAAAAAAAAGGCAGATACCAAGTGAAATCCCCGAGACCAGGAAAAAGGGAGGGGAATGACAATGCTTTTACCCAAAAGAGGCTCAGTAACGTGTGGAAGTGGAGCCCATTTTGGCAACCCGAAGAAGAAGTTGATCCTGCCCAGGTCTGAAGGGTGATGGGAGCGTTGAAGAAGCCATGACGCGATGTGGTTGGCTGGCAACTTGGCTACTTGCCAGTCAAGCGGTTAGACCGGGATTCTGCTGGACCTTGGAGGTGCTTCGAGGGTGCTCCCAATGACCTATTCGGGCCTAGTGGACCGCCCCCATTCTGCACTGCGGCCTGAGGTGTCGAGTTTCACGCAGGCATGACTCAGGAAGCTCAGCCCACGTGATTGTGGCAGGTCCCGTGATATCTGTGCTGATATAAGAAATCAATTAACGCGGTCCGACGCGTTGCTACGCGACCCGGAAAAAAAAGCGTGGCCCCTGTCTCCTGTGTGTGTGTGCCCGTTGACCTGATCTTCCTCTCTCTGCATCCCATCTCTACGGACCCTCCCCTCCTCTTTCCCCTCCCTTCACTTTCATAGTATCTGTGAGAGAACTTGTGATTCTAGTTGTGGCCTCGATTCCCCCCAAAGGCCCTCCGTTCTCTCCGATACAATGTCTTTGGTCGATTCCATTATTCGATCCGACCTGGCGTCGGGGTCGGCCTCCCGTGACCACTACCAGTCCGACAACCTGCCGAGCTCTCGCCGTTCTGAGAGCCGTGGCCCCATGAGTGATATGAACGCATATCCCGATGATGAAGTTGTCGGTGCTGGCTCGTCAGCAATCAGTCGCTTAAGGAATCCCTATGCGCCGGGTCCCCCGCCGGTCGTCGATGAAGCGGGAGAACAGGTGCAGCAAGCATTCCAACAACATCTTGAAACATTTAAAGAGGATGAATCATCTGCTGCTCCAACTTCATCAGGTCAAGTTCCGACTGATCACTACTATATCGCCCAAATTCGAGGCATGAAAAAGTTCGAGTTGTCTACCCTATACGTCGACTTCAATCACGTAACCCGGTATCACAATCCCATTCTGGCCGACGCTATTGCAAGCCAGTACTACCGTTTCCTCCCCTTCCTAACCAAGGCCCTTCATAATCTGGTCGCCAAGTATGAACCGGAATACTTTGTTTCCCATCGCTTGGCCTCCACCGCCTCCACCAATTCGAGTGCCTCTGTGCAGTCTGCCTATGCCAATGTGACTGACAACCACGACCTGGCAAATGAAATCCGTGGCAAGACTCGCCACCAACAGACCGACAAGCTGTTTGCGCTGGCATTCTATAACCTCCCCTTGGTCTCTCGATTGCGTCAACTACGAACATCTCAGATTGGAAAACTTCTCTCTGTCTCCGGTACTGTGACAAGAACGTCTGAAATCCGACCGGAGTTGTCATTGGGTACATTTATTTGTGAGGCCTGTAAAACTGTTGTGCCCAATGTGGAGCAGACCTTCAAGTACACGGAGCCTACTGAGTGTCCCAATTCCACATGTGGCAATCGCAATGGTTGGCGCCTGGATATTGGTAAGAGTACCTTTGTTGATTGGCAGAAGGTCAAGCTGCAGGAATCGTCTCACGAGATCCCGACCGGAAGTATGCCACGCACGATGGATATCATCCTGAGAGGTGAAATGGTTGACCGTTGCAAGGCTGGTGAACGCTGTATTTTCACTGGTACCTTGATTGTCGTTCCTGACGTGAGTCAACTTGGACTTCCCGGCGTACGTCCCGAGGCAGTTCGTGAAAATAGCTCTTTCCGTGGTAGTGAGGTTGGCGGTGGTGGTGTCTCTGGCTTGAAGGCGCTTGGTGTTCGTGATTTGACCTACCGACTTGCCTTCCTGTCTTGCATGGTCACTCCCGATACGTCAACCCCTGGACAAAAGCCTGAGCAGCAGCTCAGCGGCCAGTCTGACAACATCCTAGCTTCCTTGAACCAGAACACAGACGCGGACATGGACGATGACCAGGCACAAGAAGCCTTCATCAACACCTTGACCGAGGCCGAAGTGCAAGATCTGAGGGCCTTGGTGCACTCAGACTACATCTATTCACGACTAGTTGACTCCATTGCTCCTATGATTTGGGGCCATCGTCAGATCAAGAAGGGTCTGTTGCTTCAGTTAATTGGTGGTGTGAGCAAAAGAACATCGGCAGAAAGCCTTCAACTGCGTGGTGATATTAACATTTGTATTGTCGGTGACCCGTCTACAAGTAAGAGTCAATTTTTGAAATACATCTGCTCTCTCCACCCTCGTGCGGTTTACACCAGTGGTAAAGCTTCATCTGCTGCTGGTTTAACAGCTTCGGTTGTGAAAGATGCTGAGACTGGCGAATTTACCATTGAAGCCGGTGCCCTGATGCTTGCCAACGGTGGTGGTATTTGCGCGATTGACGAGTTTGACAAGATGGACATCAGCGACCAAGTCGCTATCCACGAAGCCATGGAACAGCAAACTATTTCCATCGCTAAGGCTGGAATTCACACTACCCTCAATGCCCGTGCCTCAATTCTCGCGGCTGCCAACCCCGTCGGCGGCCGCTACAATCCCAAAAACACCCTCCGCCAGAACCTGAACTTCAGTGCGCCCATTATGAGTCGTTTCGATGTCTTCTTTGTAGTCCGCGATGAACCTAAGGAGCACGTTGACCGCAACCTGGCTGAGCATATCGTCAATGTGCATATGAACCGCGATGAAGCTGTTGAGCCAGAGTTGAGCACTGAGCAGCTGCAGCGCTACATTCAATTTGCCCGCACTTTCCGTCCCGTTTTCACCGATGAAGCCAAGGCCCTCCTTGTTGAGAAGTACAAGGAGCTACGTGCCAATGATGCTCAGGGCGGTATGGGCCGTTCATCGTACCGTATCACTGTCCGTCAGCTGGAATCTTTGATTCGTCTGTCAGAGGCTGTTGCCAAGGCTAATTGCGTTGAGGAAGTCATTCCTAAGTTTGTCATCGAGGCTTACGATTTACTCCGCCAGAGTATTGTCACTGTCGAGAAAGACGATGTAGAAATGGATGATGATGCTCCACCTCGTCCCGCTGGCGGTGATGATGATGAAGAAATGGCCGACAGAGATCGTGATGGTGACAGCCCAATGCGTGAACATGCAGACGAGGCTGATGCTCAACCCAAGCCAGAACGCGCAAAAACCAAGATCACATACGACAAGTACGCAAAGATCTTGAATTTGCTAGTACGCCGTGTGCATGAAGATGAAGTGAGCCAGGGTGAAGGTGTTGAGCACGAGGACTTGATCTTGTGGTACTTGGAACAGATTGAGGCTGAGATGGACACTCAAGAAGACTATGAGCGCGAGCGTGATCTTGCCACCAAGGTCATGAAGCGTATGGTTAAGGTAAGCTTTATTTGCCCGATCATTTATCCAAAGTTTCCAGATGACTAATTCTTCATTTATTTTTATAGGAACGTGTCTTGCTGCGTATTACGCCAAACCTGATGACGGATGAGGGCAACACCCAAGAAGCTGGCGAGGAAGACAAGATTCTCTACGTGTTGCATCCTAACTGCGCATTAGAGGAGATGTAAAATGGAAGATCATTCTGTCCAATATCTTCTGACTAACTTATTTCTTGTATTTCTTGGGATCGGTTCGTTTCTTGTTTAGCATTTTCAGGCTGGCTTACAAAGGAGCTAAGGGGTCATGAGTGATGATATCCGTTTTTTATTTTCTACAGTATTTAAATGAGCATGAATGTATAATTCTGAACTTGATATCTATTGCACAGAATTCGTAATTCCAAATATCATATGTAGTAGGTAGGTACCTAGGTACGATCATCCAAAATCAGGTACTAGTAGTTCCAAAAGGTTATCGTGAATGCACTAGTAGATAGGTAGCATTATCGGCATCGTATAAACTTGACCATGGTACTTCTGAGGTTTAAATTTTTGAACATCCTCACTGATTAACTCCATGTCCCATTCGGAGGCCCAAAATACCCAACCGATGGCATCTTCAGCCAAGATACTCCTTGTCCGTCCGCAGTATTCAAGTAGACATTATTCCCCCACCAGTCAGGGAAGGTAGCGCCAGGGTATGAGATGCAAAAGAAAATAACAATACCGCTCAAAGCGAGACCAGTATCAAGCGCAGCAGCGAGGATATAATCTAAAATTCTGGCGTCAGCACTGGCAACATCTAACAGATTGGAAGTGACCTAAAGGGAGACAAACTGTATTTAGTCCACCACGCGAACCAGCGGCGGCGCACAACATGGTTGAAGAGAAAGTTCACGAGAGCCCAACTCGAATAATTGATTCCAGTTGCCGGAGGGACATTATAAGTCCCCACGAAGATCAAAGGCCAGTTGATAAGTTTCCAGAAACGTTGTTTGGTCCATTTGTACATAAAGAACGTGACGAAAGGCATCAAAAGCCCGATCCAGAAAAAGTGCAGCAGCGACGAGTATATTTTACCAACCGAGTAAAGACGTCGAGGTCCGACTAGACCCCAAATAACAGATGAGGAGTATACTGTTCGCCCATTAGGACATGTGAAGTTATCAACCTGATCTGTTTGACAGATTCCCTCGATATTGCCCAGCATCCAGAGCGTCACACCAGCTTGGGTGAGGGCACCAAGGATAGTCGCAATGCCTTGAGCAAAAAAAGTGGTCCGTGGAGGCACCTTGAGATAATGCGCAAGTTTCATGTCCATTGCAAAGTAAACCCCCTGACCCACGACATCTGTGGAGAGAATCTTGAAAATCATGTTTGCTAGCGGTCTGCCTTCGAAAAGGTATCCGCCCAAAAACTCGGCAAGAACGTTAAGCTGGTTTGCGTCGACGTTCGTGATGCCCTGGACTATACCGCATGGTATCATGTAGATGGTTGGAAGGATCAAGCCGAGGAATACGCCGTAAACAGGCAGCTTGGTATGATACACTTCCACCATGGCAATCGACATTGCCATTATGATTACGATAATCGAAGCATACCAGTACCATGGCGTACGGCGATACGAAGCACGAATCAAGCGGGCGTGGACATCAAGTTGGTTGCGGCCCTTCAGAGCAGCCCAGAGATCACGCGCGTGCCAGATACCGATATGGGAAAGAACGGAAGTGATTGAGGCAAATGAAAGGCCGTAGACGAATGCGAAGGTTGCGCCAAGGTATGGAGGGGAGTACTTCTTGTATGCTTCCACATCGAGGGTATTGTCTTTTGCAATGACACGGGCAGTTTCGTAGACTGCGCCGGTCCTATCATAGACATCGGCTGTCATCAGTGGGAGGTATGCTGTAAACCAGACATTTTTGTAGTAAAGGACAGGGACAACAATCCAGTAGAAGAATGCAAATCCGGCGAAGACGTTAAGCGCTGCCCATGAAGGAGATAATAGGGGATTGGTGTTGTATGCTATCTGACTCCAGTCGAATGTGATGGGACTTAGGCCGACACCTGTCTGCATACCAAAAAGCTGGTTGACAATTACGTTCTTTGGTGCTATCCAGCAGACCCAAGTGAAGTATGATAGAGCTGTAAAGATGAAGCCTGGGAAGAAGTACCATAAAAACCCACCAGCGGTTATGTAGAAGAAAAATCGCAGACGAGAGATACGCCATCCATTTGCGAGGGTGTTGGCCCGAGAATGTAGCGTCTGTAGCATAGCGCAATTAGACAAGACGCCTGGCCAGATGATACGAGCAGGCTCAACCAGCCATGGGGCTGTCAGACCAGCAACGCCAAAACCTAGAAGTTGTGCACAAAGAACAATCATAACGTAGAAACCAGGTTTCAAATCGAAATCATAGAAAGCTTTGCTAGAAGCTTGGATGATGTTTGTGGAATCGGCAGTAGCGTAACCGAAAGAGACATTGCTCATAACAACAATAAGAGCATGCTCCTTGATGTTGAAATCTCTATCGGGATTGATCATGAAGCTTCCCAGTGGCCCCAGAGAGACTCTCTTCATTGGAAGGGTCTTTGCGAGAAAGACACCAAGAGGATATGCCAAAAGTTCAGCGACAAGAGCAACAATATGAACCGATGGATATCGTAATGAGAAGAATTGATTGATTCCAGAACCGAGCATTGTGAACACTACCCCCAGTAGCCACATGCGCACGGTACTAACAGGCATGTTTGGATCATCGGTTTCAGGGACGACAGCTCTAACTTTTGAAAGCGTCAACCCACAGGCTCAAATAATTAGATCAGAGATGTGCGCTTACCCTCAGGGAAAGGCGACCGATTCGATTCATAGCTATACTCAACGTTCTCATTGTCTTCCTCCGACTTCATTTCAACATTATCCAAGCCCCCCTCAGCCACTTCCTCATCGGCATTGGCGGGCAGAGGCTTAACTTTTTCGATATTCGGTTCTTTAGATTCCATAGCTAATAGCTGCCACCTTGGTGTTGCTGCACTCGGTGAAAACCCTTTTTTTAAAAAAAATTACTAGGCCTCGTGGTACAAAATTTCTTTTTTATTATCTTCAGCTATTATTTCTGGAACGAATTTGACTTTGAGGAAATGCGGGGAAAGATAAGGCTTTGGACAAGAAGCCGTTGATCGCAGTACTATGAGTGGAGAAAAGAGCTTAGCTCGAGATAGCAGGTCGAACCCCGCTTCTATAGGTATGCCAATTGAATGATCAAGGACGGAGGGAGCGATCGGATTTGCCGAGAGAATGGGGAGAATAGATTTTCTCCTTATGTAGGTGACGTGCATGGTAACATCGAAATTTCTTGGGTTTTAAGAGCACGCTTTTTGCAAATCACCGTGACAAATGGCATGTGAATGATCATACCATAAGATTGGCTATACTAGGTAGTAGATTGTTATCTCAGGGTTGTTGTAGATAAACGCACCGAAATTTGCCGACGAGGAAGATAAGAACAAGTTTCTCCCCCTCAACACTGGACACAGGCTAATTTTACGGAGTATTTGGGGTCACAATCAAGCGGCCCGTTCCAAGCTAGTAAACAAGACTAAGACAATTTCTGAAACTCCTTAACTATCAACGACTTCAAGCGTTCTTGGCCAAGAGCCTTGTCGGCTTCGGCCCCTTTTCTGGTCGAGTGGCGTCCTGTGGCGTCCTAGGCGTCCAACAAGGACATTCCCTCGCTAGTTAAGTTCTAGATCATGCCCGGGCACTGATAGATCGATTTAACGAGAGGGCTCTGTGAGCTTTTACATATATTAACTCTCCAACGCTAGTATTCTCGGCGGCCGCCGTTGCTGGTGGTCTCGCCATTAGTCACCTTCAAATCAGCTAGCATTCCAGATCGATAAAACACCAGCATCGGCCGTAATAATCATATCATACTCCTGGTCGACGTGTCTGTTCTTATCCAAAATGGCACTGCCTAAATTGAAAACGTTGAAAATTTGTTTTGGTGACAGGCGACAGAAGCACATACGAAATATCGCGGCTCTTTTTTTTTTTTTTTTTTTTTTCGGCAAGCGGCATGGGTAATAACTAAAATACTGCTTTCAAGCGTTTCATGCTACTCGCCACCACGGGTGACACCCATCATCTTGGACGGGTCGAAGGGACCAATGAATAGATCGTCGAGACCAGGACCGGCGGCAGGTTTCTCGGCATTTTCAACACCAGCTGTTGACTCAGTTTGTACGCATACAGTCACGGCACCACTGATGTTATTGTCGTATTCGGTTTCAGGGTTTACTCCAGGAATTGAGCGAAAAGCAAACATCCGACTGAGGCTGTCTGCAAAGACCAGTAGGTATGTCAACATGTAGATTTTTTTTTACTTGGACAACCACTTCAATTGACACCGAAGTGCCGTGCTTCGCTCAGCCATTGAGCTCCCATCCGTGAGAGAAGACAGCATCTAATTCTCCCATTCCCACCACAGCCAAGGAATCAAGTTGTCCCCAGTCTGTAAATCCAGCCGAGCCAATCACTGTATAATTATTATCCACTGCGCTGTCAGCCCATGGTGACGGGTTAGAGTCCAGCGATGGGTGCATAATTAGATTGGCGTCCTGCAACTGCTCTAGCCCATTAACGCTGTGGCTTTCGCCGGCGACTTTATTGACGTCCAAAGATCCGTTTCCGGGCACAAAGCCACTCGGATGAACACTCTGCTGATTGATCAAATCTCCGACGGCCTCGGTAGGTGCATGGTTGTAAGGGATTGTGTGGTCATTCATATGACTCTGTAGAGGATGCTCTTCATTTCGTACCATAGTAGCCCGAGCCTCTTGGCGAAGTTCCTCCAAAACCACAACGTATCGTTGCACGGAGGATGAGCGTGAGCCGCAAGTCGTCAGATCTCTTTGGGCTTGTTCACCTATTTGTAGATAACTTAAAGCTTCCTCCAGCTTATCTTTTTGTGCAGCCAGTTGAATAGCGCGTACATATAAGATCATAATGGCAGAAAATCCATAATAATGAGTGAACTATTGGCATAGATTAGCTTCAAAGTCCGGCACAATCTAAGTATAAAAGCCTGCACACGTGTATACTTACCCAAAATGTACTGTACATCCTGCGCTTTTCACAAAGTCCGCGAATTACTTTAGCAATCTCCGTGGCAGCCGTGAGACAAACATCAATATTCTGGTTGATGGGCCCACACTGGGAATTATCGGATGCTTTCTCAGTGTCCACAAGATTCCCAAGATGTTTTATCATGAATGGTCGGTACAGTAGGATTTGAGCATGGTAAAATGCGAGGTTTAGCACCGTATATTGTCGTTGGTAAATCAAGATCAAAAGGTCCGCATTCGAAGAGTCAAGAAAAGTAGAAATCTCTTGGCGCCAAAGGGCGAGATCCGCACCATGACGAGCAGCGGCCGATGCCTCTGTCTGGGAGGGTGATCTATGGGCTGCGTACATATCATGCAATATACGTCCAATGATGACCGAGAGCTTTGCATGGTACAAAGGAGCGAGCATTATACTCTGTCGAGTTGATGCCGGGGGGAGGATCTGATGTTGAAGGATACGTGTATCATCAATAACACTCGGAAAGTCTTGGTCAATGTCGTGATCATGAAATATCCGCGGACGACCCAAGGCTGCACTGAGATAGTTATCCAAGCTGTATGCGCACCAAAATACGCGCTTTCGGCATTCAAAGTCAATGATATCAAGACCCGCTCCAGCTTCCCTCTTGCGGTTACGATGTAGACCGATGGCCATCGCGAGTCGTGCCGTTGTCCCGAATAAACTCCAACAATGATTGATACGTGACTGCGATAAAAGATAAAAGCACTGTGCTAGGCGTGCTTGAACACTTGTTAAGCGAACAGGGCCTGTCTCGACGGCGAGTTGCTTTTCGGAAGCTGCAAAATAAGCCGCGCTACAGGTTCCATCAGCTTTCTGGAATTATACAATAGTTCGAGATTTCCAGAACAGATTAATCTGGGGTTGAGCGACTGACCTTTTTATTGAACCACTGTTTGGTGTTTGGTTTGATTCCGGCTGAGATTGCTTTGCTTGAGCGAAAACCATCAATACCACGGCCCTTTTCCCCTGCATGCCAGAGTCGACAGACTCTGATCCTGATACGGCTCTATAGAATTCATCTACCCATCCCTCGATCTGTTGCTGGTGAAGGAAGCGATGCGTAGGAAATGCAAAATCAAAATAACGTGCCACAAGTGCGTTCGCTTCCTCTTTTGAAGGCAGTAGCATGAAGGATGATTCGGCTTCGGGTAAGGGACAGTCTCCAAAAGTGAATATAGGTGTGTTACGTGGAAGCTCCAAGTGTTTGTATAATTTTCTTTGGGCTCGAATCAGGAACGAAACCCCAGAGGAAGGGCCGACATAATGGCCCTCTGAATCTGTTTGATGGGGTTCAAGAGAGGCGCGAGATGGGGGATTATTTTCAGGTTGGCTTAACCCAAGCATATCAGAGCCTGGTACAAGTGATGTTTGAGGCGAAGGGGGCAACCCACCCACTTCTAGCGTGGATTTCAATTGCTGACGCTCCTCATCTCGCTCCTGTATAGACTGATCGGTAAGAGGGACCAGGGGCGCTTTGCCTCTAGTATAGTCGGCGTTGTATTCACACGTCCTACCAGTTCGGTTGCAGCTGTAACAGGGCAATGTTCCGGTGCAGCGTAACTTCTTCCTAAGTTGAATGTCAGCAGCACTTTCTTCCACCCCCTTCAGTTCCCAAGGAAACTCCCATCTCAGCACCCATCATTGCCGAAGACGTCACTTACTTTTTGCAGCTATCGCAAGCACGGGTCACTCGTACGCGGTGTTTCTCGCGTCGGCGTTTCCTCGGTGGCTCATCCTGTGTCTCCATGGCCCATAGACTCCGTCCCAGCTTCGGAAATGCTTGGAGGGGCAGCGTACTCGGTAACTGACAATCACCGAGCAAGAGACCACGATGCTTTGATCCACAATTCGTTTATACCGGATAATTCTTGATTAAGCGGGAGAAAGTGACTAGTGCAAGGCAAGTTGATGGGGTTCAGGTTAGGTCACTCCTTTCACTCCGTTTAATACTCGGATAAAGCCCGTTCTGCCTCGGATATCATTGCTTGGCGCCTTCATGTCTCTCTAATGTCTACCAATGCCACCAATGAAATACTATACCACACATTCATCTTAGATTTGCCCATATTTATTACGCTTGTGCACAGCACTTTGGGAATTGGCTATTATGCAGACATTTGGTCTAACTTCGATAATAATTAATATTTGGGCATAGTAATGGACTGTTGATCTATCCGGAAAATAATCCGGGCGCAGCGAGTTTCCCGAGCTTAGAACATGTCACGCATCTCTCTAGCTAATGTAGAAATTACCATTTACCACTCTCTCCACTCAACCCCAGGATTTCGGAAGCAAAGGATTCGCCAAGCTTTGGCATCCACTGCAGCGGCTCGGATCTTTTCTTCGTCCAGCTCTATCCCACGGCCGGGGCTCCGCATTAGATCTAGCATTCCATCATGAACTAACTGTCCAGTCCTTGGGATTTTTGATGTAAGTCCCAATATCTGCTGAGCCTTGGCTGTAGTGGACGCCCAGACTCATTTCTTGAATTGCAAAGTTAGCCCACACCGCATCGATCTGAATATTCGCAGCCAGCGCAATTGGCTCGAGAGGGCAATGCGGTGCTAGAGCCACGTCGTAGATCTCAGCCATGACTGCAATACGGCACAGTTCCGATATACCTCCAACATGACTGATATCAGGCTGGAGAATACTGACGGAGGCCGACTCTAAGAGCGGCTTGTGGTCCCAACGAGAATGCAAACGTTCACCAAGAGCAATTGGCACAGCGACTAGTTTAGACAAAGCGGCGACGGACTCCGGGTGCTCGGAAAGCAACGGTTCTTCGATAAATAACGGTTCGTGTGGAGCTAGTTCATGCGCAAGTTGAATTGCCATTGCCTTGTGAATTCGTCCATGGAAGTCTACCCCGGCATCGAGACTTAGCAACTTGACAGTTTTGAGTCGTTCTACCGAAGCGTTGAGCGACGAAGGTGAATCCAACCAGCCAAAATCTTCGGTTGCGTTCATTTTCACTGCGTTGAATCCCTGCGACATGCGCCCGCTACTAGACACAACAATTCCATTAGGCTTCATGAAATAGAAGGCCAGATTGGGTGTACTACCGCAACAAAACTTACGCTTGTGCCTCTACATCCCCCGGTCGATCCCAGCCTATCCAAGCATACACCTTCAACTGATCGCGAACCTTGCCACCCAAAAGCTCGTAAACAGGAACCCCAAATCGCAAAGCTGGAAAATAAAAGTAGATCCATTAGCCCATTCACAATTAACAACGATCTTCGCTTGATTATCGTCACTTACCTTTCAAATCTCATAATGCAATATCGATACCGGATAACGCACTCATCAAGATTGGCCCACCTCGATAGCATCCGATGTGATAACCATTTTGCCAGATATGCTCAATATCACAATCATATAGGGTCAACAACTATTCAAGCATAGGTCGGCCCATGGGTCATACTTAGCATCCAGGCCAACAAATCTCTCGATAAGAGCATGTACATACAAGAACATACATATTTCTTTCAGCGATATTTTTAAAATTGAGTAATCACTAGAACAACAGCCTATACTTTTTTTTTTTTTTTTTTGTTTGCGATCGTCAAAATAATGGCTCTCGTCTCTTCGCATTCGTCCAATCGCAGTCAGAGAAAGCAGTTAAGCAGGATGCACATGTGCTTGTCAAATTAATTCAGCACCTGTGCAGAAGATAGAGTGCTTGCATTTGACTTCTGTCATGCGGTACCTAGTATATTTTAGCTAAGCGTCGCTTAATACTTGGTAGTGACTGTAATTTTCTGACTGGTTGATCTGCAAGGTGTTTATCCGTTCGCCAAGATGACAAGCATACGGATATGAAGCATCATCCCCACCGGATAAGGAGCCCCAGTAGCTTGGCGCGTCTCTCATTGCTTAATCTAGTTAATTTCAACCTGTAAAATGCCCACGGTGGCCCTGTTCTTTGGATATCCGAGACCCCGCTTCCTCTCCACAAATTACTGACCCCATGGGGATCTTTCCCCAGAAAGTTGGCAGCGGGAATTGGTAATGTCAAAGGGCTTTAAAGTCGCTGGCATCAGTCTGCATCCACTTCCCCTTTCACAAGCTTTTTTGTCTTAGCACACTGCAGACTAATTTCTTGTTTTCATATCTACTGAACGAATATCAATTCTGGCTCTAGTCTCAGTCATAGCTATGGACAATGCCAAGGATCCCGCGCACAGTCACGTTGAGCAATATGTGGTCGAAAATCTCAAAGGCCAGGATGGTTCAGCAGTCCCAGCCGCTATACTAAATTTAACACCAGAGGAAAGAGAGGAGAGATCGAAAGCGCTGGTCAGAAAGGTGGACATCCGGTTGCTGATCATGATGTTGATCATGTACATTTTGAATTATTTGGACCGCAACAACATTGCAGCAGCCAAGTTAGCTGGTCTACAGGAGGACTTGAATCTTACTGGTAATGAATATCAGGTAAGAAAGCTTCTAGCTCTACGTAAGGCCATTGAAGCTATTCCAAATTCTGACCATGATTTTCAGGTTTGCGTTAGCATTTTATTCGTTGGTTATCTCCTTATGCAAGGTAAATCAGCCTATTCATCCTCCATGCTGAATCCCACAATCTAAATGACGAAGTACCTTCGAATATGATCCTCAACAAGTTCGGTAGACCGTCAATTTATCTACCCGGGTGTATGGTGGTCTGGGGTGTTATCTCTTGCTGCACTGCTCTCACAAAGAACTTTGGCGGCTTAGTTGCTGTTCGATTCTTTCTTGGGTTTGTTGAAGCTGCATACTTTGTGGGTCGTACTCAAAGCCTAAAGTTGGCGCTTTGCTAATAGTCTTCAGCCTGGTTGTCTCTACCTATTGTCCTCCTGGTACACGAGAAAGGAATTAGTGAAACGAACTGCTTTACTATATGCAGGCTCTTTAATTTCAGGTGCATTCTCAGGCTTAATATCCGCTGGTATTACGAGTGGCCTGAATGGAGCTCGGGGAATCGCAGCATGGAAGTGGCTTTTTATCATAGAGGGCGCTCTGACGGTAAGTCTTACTCCGAATCCGTGATCGGTGAGTATCGGTAACTATCAATGACTGAGCATTTCTAGATTTTTGTGGCCTTGGTCGCTTTCTTCATTGTCCCCGATCTTCCCCGAACAACACCTTGGTTAAGTGATGACGAGAAGGCTCTTGCAGCCTGGAGACTGGAAGAGGATATTGGTGAAGATGACTGGGTGGATAGTGAACATCAAAGCATGTTCCATGGCGCAAAGCTTGCGTTCCTGTGAGAAGAATTGTTAGCCCCCGAGAATCGTTTGGAAAGCTAACACGTCAACTCAAACAGGGATCCAAAGACTTGGCTATTGCTTGGTCTCATTTATGGCTGCACATCAGCTGGAGCCGTAACCACCTTTTTCCCGAGGTACGATTCACCCGCTTCGGAATCATGCTTCAATGACACTTATGCCTTCTCTTTTATTTTAGTGTAATGTCCGGACTTGGCAGAGACAACATTGACACGCTTCTTTTGACAACACCGCCATATCTTATCGGCACAATCATTGTGTTGATCAATGCTTGGCACGCCGACAAAACAGGAGAACGATACTTCCATATGTGCATTCCGCCCATTATCGCCATCGTCTCTTTTATCCTGGCTATGGCAGGAAATAACTTTGCCGCTCGCTATGTGTAAGTCTGCGCAATTATGCGATACGTCTCAAACAGCAGGAATTGACAATCTATTCAGGGCAATGTGCATCATGCTTGCTGGCATCTATTCCAGCTACGTTGTTGCCCTTGGATACATTTCAAACGGTAAGAATCTCAATATTATAGTATCGCAGAGAGACTCCTCTGACCAAAAACAGTCCTTCCACGTCCAGCGGCAAAGCGTGCAGCCGCCTTGGCCTTGATCAATTGTCTGAGTAACGTGTGCCAAATCTACACTCCTTACCTTTACCCTGGTGAGTGAATCTGTACTATTGAAATGTCCTGTACTCAGGTGCTATTCAGTCGCTAACTTCCAATATCAAGACTCGGCTTCGCCTCGTTATATCACCGCATTCAGCGTCAACATCGGCATGTGCTCGATGACCTTCATCTTTGCTACCATTCTCCGCATTTACCTTGGCAGGCTGAACAAGAAGCTCGATCACGAGGAAGGCACAGATCTGACTTCTAATGCAAACGCGAATGAGGAGCATGGTTTGCCCGGGCTGGCTGTCCGGCAAGGTTTTCGATTTTTACTATGAGATTCACAAGTTCGAAGGGCTCACTCTGGATAGTTTCAATTTCGAAGGCCTTGGTCGACTTTTTAGATGCTATAATTCAATATATCAAATTTGGGTCACTCAATTCTGGATTTAGTAGGATACTTTCTACTGCCTTTCTTCGAGCGGCCATTTTGCCCTTGATCTCGTTACGTAGGAATAATCAAGCTTTCTGCTTGCAAAGCAGATGGAGGCTTTAAGAGGGCCGCGTCTCTACTGGGTACGGGAATGCTATAGTATAGGGAACTACGAGCAGATGTGAAGTCTTCAAACAACTTGTATCGAACGGAACCGTTTGGTTTGCAGCTCACCCCTGTCATAATTTTGTTTCCAGAACCCTCGTAATCATGTCAGTTCGGATATTGTCGACCCTGTGCGCCCTAGTTTCCAGCCCAGAATAACATAGCCCTGTGCACCCGAGCTGTCGTCCTAGTCCTTCTGCATAGTATGTGGCCCCTAGACGCGCAGATCGCGATGCACCTGATCGGTGATACATACAGCACTTTACTTCCAAGGTCTCAAGAGCTACTCACTCTCATAGCTAAGAAATTTCGCCCTTTGCTTTTTGACTTCGATGCCACGCACCCAACAAACCAATTTCCAGCGCAAACTGGGCGCCTTCCAAGGTTCATATAGTATGTAGCAATCCAGAGAATGAGCGATCTAGAGTGTCACCATGTTGGACTCATGGAAAATTAATTATGTCAGGCTGAAATGTGATGACCTCAAGCCCAAATCTTCTCACCAACTGAGATTACATCTTACGCGAAGTCAATAGTTCCTGTCGAACACCACTTTAACTTGCCATTGAGTATCAAACTCTTTCCCATGCACGATGGCTCTATCCGACATCCCATGCCTCACCAACCCTACTCACAGTTTTTTTGCCCACTGCTTTGACCCATCAGATCAACCTGTTATTCCTCTCCATATCCCGCCATCATGCCTTGCAAACCCCTCTCACCCTCATCCAAATTGAAGGTCCATTGATAGCTCTTCAGAAGCTCCTTCCGGGGGTCTCATGGCACGTCCCACACGACTTTCCTTTACCAGGGGGTCCCAAGCTAACGGAGCTTGCGTTTCGGGCAATCTACCACCGAAATGTGTGCCCGGATATTCCTAGGGATATGGTAGTGCGGGGTGAATACAAAGGTTGGTTAGTAGAGGCCAGACCGAAACAGTAAGTTATTCCAAGGTTCCTTCATATAATTTTTCTTGATAAACTATACTGATAATTTTATCGTATAGGATGATTGACTACTATAGAGTTACGTTCGACCACCTTGTCCCATCCGACGACACCAATCCAGAAGTCTTACAGATTAATATCATTGAAATTGAAGACAATGCAGGGGTATATGCAAACAAGGATAACCGTTTGAGATCGACCCAAATGAATATATTGGGAAGAAGGTGCTTACTGTGCCGAGGTGCTGTCAAAAAAGGAATGGAACGACAGGTCGAATAAGAGTTAACGATGGAGTGAATACTAGAGATGGCAAATGATGTGTTTTCTTGATCAAAAAAGGGGACAATATCTGGAACAAGATAAAGGTGTAAATGACAAGATATCGCCAAGACACGGGGTCGCAAATAGAGTCACCGCATTAGTTATGGGAAGTTTCGAACAAGGGTTCAAGATAGAATCTCTGTATGTGAGCGGTGAAAGTAATTTCGATCCAGGGTGTACAAAATGCAAAAGAAGCCGTTTTTTAGCTTAGAAATTACTCGCGACCATTTGTACAGGACCTTCGGCCACAAGTATAAAAAAAACTGTCGACTAAAAGGGTAATTCAAAGAACGCCAACGAAGACGCGCCGTCCGCTCCAATTCGAACTTTTTCCCGCAAGAAGCCGCTGCAACGAAATCGTCGGGTTTGCACATGCTGAGTGCAGTTGGATGCGGTGTCGAACAATTCGAGAAGAGGGTGTTGCAGATGATCCAATCATTACTAATTATAATTATATCTAGTGGCTAGACTGGTCTGGATGCGTTTTGATCCTGCTAGTCATAAGCCTTCGTGTACGCATCCGTGGTGGCGACGCATATAGCCCGCGACCGAAACATAACACACAGCACACCACTACATGTCGGGCGTGGGAAGGGAGGGTATGAACAAGTTGTGCTGGGCGGTGTTCTGACTGGTGGTGTTGAGACAGGAAAGACAACACATCTAACCAATGATGTGGTGATCCCCGCCTTTCCCCGGACACCATCTCACGAAATGCCTGTGATGAGGAGGTCTGAGGTCAGCTTGCTACGGTGGCATTTCTATTTGTGAGTCTCTATGGCTAATGCTGTGAGTCAGGGGCGGCTGGTTATATGATGGCTAATACTAATACGACGATGACACCCCTTGGCTCATTCGATCGACCGATTTGATTTGATTCGATTTACTTTGATGCCTCCGCGACACGTCTCAGATACGGTGAGGAAGCGCCTAGGGCCCCGTCGATCTTCTGGTCGGGGACCGCGGACACACTTCCCGGTGCAGGTTTGAGTTACTCACACTGCGAAATGCGCAGCGGCTGCGTGCTCTGATTGATTGCTCTGCTGTGCAGCCTCCCTTGTCACATTCCCTGGTGGGGCGAATCTGGCACCCGAGCGCAAGCCCCCCATGGGGGAAGCTGGTTTCCATGGCTCGGGCTGGGAGAGCTGCATCCGCGTATCTGTAGTGCGCTCGGGGAGAGCAGATGATATTTTGCATGCTTTGGTCGCCAGCTTCCTTGTTATTTGTGCAGAAGTACCCAATCGCTCTATCGCACGGATCCAAACCCGTGCAGGTGTGGCGGGAGCTGCAGAGTTGTGGCTGAACAATATCGGAGCGGTGAAGTGGAGGTACTTGGGATATGGACCTCGGTATCTTCTTGACGATGTCATATTTTATACATTGATTACTCCGTCGAAGTGAACCTTGGAATGAATTGATGGTGCATAACATAGACCTCGGGAGCTGTTCACTTTCATTTTTTTTTCCACCCCAACTCTTTCATCCTATTGTGTTTCCTGGGTTTCTCATTGACAAAAAAGGGTGGGCTTCCTTGCCTCCACTGGAATGCGATCAGAGATCTTGCATACGGACTGCAGATTTAGCTGCAGGGTAATCCCGGAATGGCTTCGTCAACCAGGTAGGTGATAGGACTAATCAAGTACATTGCATATTAAGCTAGTTAAAAATGTTTGGTTTGAGCACGGAGTATGTAAAGTGTCAATTGTTATTTGCCTATCATTTTCAAATGTTGTAGATTGTGTTACGGGTTCTTGCCCTTTGCATCATGTATACTCTGTACACCTCCAATCGATAGAGCCAATTTGGTCAATTTATCGGATGTAAAATTAAAGTAACATCGCACTCACCATATTCCACATATTCATACATATGTGCCACCTACGTACGGGGTTCCCCGTACCTTCAAGGCTGGATCGACTGTACTTGACTAAAGGAGTAAACATAACCACATGCGAATTCACAAGCACTGGATGAACCCGCCACAGCGGAGTGCGGAGCTCTCCCTAGGCATATGTATGAATTTGGAGCAATTTCGGAGCAATCAGGAGACTTCTTCCTCAATTTAGTCGTAATCCGAAAGGTCCACTTTGGGTACCTGGATCCACCATGAGGATTAACATGATAACCAGCTCCATATGTATCCAGCAGTTTGGTAACTAGTATGAGAAAGCCAGTTTGAAAACCGAGAGACTGGGAAAGGGGGAAACGACCACGATCCTACTGTACACTTTCTGCGCCGCGGTCCGCTCCTCTCAACCCGAGGGAAACGCATCATGATCGACGTTGACCAAAGGTACCGAGAAACCTGTCAAATCCACCATCAACAATGTCTGAGGTCAGTGACTGTCGCGGAGTCGGAGAGGTCTCGCCCCCCCCCCCCCCCCCTTTTTTTCTCTTTTACCTGTCGCTCAACCTTTGGATATCTTCCCCGTTCCCCGGCGGGCCGTCAACGCAGATGTACGAAATATGGAGCCCCTGACGCATGGGATATATTGGTTTCCTGGGAGCTGGGACTGATGTATCCAGCGTGATGGAATCAGGATGGTGATGTATTCCGCATCAATTGGGAAGAACAAAAGTCCCTCTTCTCCAGCCTCTCGGGGGATTGGACCTGTCTTATGAAGCGTGAAGATCATCGACCTAATTCAGGGGCCGGAGCGAGGGTGTCGTCGGGGAACCCAAGAAAGCGGATCATGTCCCCACTTAGGGCCGGGGGAAGAGCTGCTTGTCCCGCGCAGCCCACTAGAGCAGTCCCAATGAGGAGGTTTTTGGGTCGATAGCCTTATTAACTCGCATTCGTGAGGCGGAACTTTTCATTATACTGTAGGAAAAAGAAAAGAAAAAGAAAAGGAGAGGTGTCATTCTGATTTCCTCCGAGATAGGTTATTTGCGAGATACGGGGTGTTGCATACGACTGGTACATTGGACCGTTGCTACTATAGAGTGGCGCTTTTGATCTAGTAGCGGTCTCGACTCGAGGATAAAAGAGGGCACAATCTAGACCGCGCACAAAGAAATGCGATGGAGCGGATAAATAGAAGATCGCTGATTCGCGCAAAAATAGGATTGCCCATGACTAAGGAGCCCCATTGTTAATATTTAATTCCTCCGTGTTTTTCCCTTCCATGATCCTGGTCGCCGAATTTCGCTAGAATGAAACGGCGCTCTGTTAGTGGAGGATCCTGAGTGTTGTCGGAGTCCGATATTCGAATAGTTCCTGTACTCTTCAACACGTGTTAGAGAATACCCGGTTCAAAGTTCTCTTTGAAGCACTCGATTTATATTAACCGATCAAAATAAAAAAACAAAGATGAAGATGAAGATGACAGGCATTACTAGATTTAGTTTGCCAGTGCTCTCAACTCCTCCGTTGACTCCAGATCTAGATCCCCCTGTTTGATCTCCGTAGTTTGACAGTTCGATCCCCAGGAGAACCGCGGCCTGCATTTATCCGGCTCAACGCTCTCCCATTGTCTCCCGAGTGGAGCCAGACGGGGCAGCTTCCGCGGGAACCGTTCGCCCAAAGCCCAATTTTCGGCGATGGGCCGTTGCTTAACAGTAGCTAGGCTCTGCCCCAAGGATGCCCGTCGAATTTCTCCATTTTGTTCCATTTTCTCCACGGGCCCTACTAGACTCGACCCGAGGCAGGGGTCAATAGTGGAAACGCGGGCGAGCGCCCTTAATTTTCATTGAAATGAATCAAAGAAAACCAGCACGAACTGCCCCCAAAGAAAATAAAACCGTTTCATTGTATTTCTCCTATCTCTCTCCCCTCCGTACGCTCCTAGAAATCGATCTATCATCGAATCGTTTTCTTTGATTTGGGCTATCAATCGGTGTAGACGTGTTGATGCCACCGCCATTGTTCCTGTTTGACCGCCACACATTGAGATCACAAACAACCCTCGAGTTGGGATAGATAGCCTTGTTTAAGGCCACAACACTGCAGCGTTCATCCAGCGGTGAAATCCGGAGTATTTTCATTGGAAGATTTCCATCGCAGCGGACATACACCGCACAATCTGATTTTCACCGGCCCAGATCCCCCGCTGCAGCCGGTTGGGCAGCCCTTTCGGGGAACAACTACTCGTACCGCAAGGGGCGGTTCTTTTTTTATTATTATTTTGGATCCTCTTTCCTGAGTGACCTTTGAGTTCGTGTGCGATCGTGCTGTCTTTCTTTAGACTTTCTAAGAAAGGTCTTAGAAATATTGAAAGTCAAAGGAACACGCGCTACCTACCCTCGATGGTACAAAGTACTCTGACGAGTATCAGCATCCGGACAAAGAGTTGATACATCGAGATACATCGATTGGGGCGGCAGTCCAAAATACTTTTTCTTTTTTTCGCAGGAATTTTATTTTTCTGCATTTAATTCATTCACCTGTGGATGGGTCCCATTTGCTGATCCCTGACTCCTGATTGACCCGCCTCACCTGCACGGAAGCCGCATCCGCGAATTTTGGAATTTTGGGTTTTTTGATTTATTCTTTTTTTATTTTTTTCGATCGGGAAAATCATTTTATTTCGGGTTTTTCGATTTATTTGACTTGTCTCAGTCGGGACTGCAAGGGTGTAGCCGGGAGTCTAGAATCCTTCCCCGGCTTTGATATCTTCATAAACACTCACCTTCGCCCTCTCGATTTTAGGCCCACTTTCACTACCTATTTTCTTTCTTATATCCTCTCCACATTTCCCTCCTGGAACTTCCTCCACACTTTCTCACTCATCATACCTCATCATCTCTCCACTCTACTCTTCTCTGGCATCTTACTTTCACATACAATATGCTTCCTATCCAGTCGCGTCTGCGCGATATGGCTCTCGCCAAAGCCACCGTCGTGGCTCCAGTCGCAAGCACAGATCCAGCTCAAGTGAGCTTCAGCTGGGACAGCAGCTCATGTTCATTCTCATGCTCGCCTCTATCCAACCCTTCAGCTCCACCACCAACTCCTACCGACTCCCTCTACGATATCAACCCCCGCAAGTCATCTTTCTCCAGCGAGTATGGTATGGGTGCAGCATGTGCTTTTCCCTCATGGCCGAACCGTCCATCCTTATCAAGTGTCGACTCCAGTGACTCGTTTGTCAACAATGCGTATCTATCAGACGAGGACCTACTTTGGATGCCCGAGCAGCCCATTCCTGAAGAGGAACCAACACCACAGGAACCAGCCGATATCATCTCATCAGTAACCATGGAGCAACAGCTCCAGCGAATGCAAGAAGCCGCCGAAGAGGAGGACCGCCGGCGCTTCCTGGCTAAGGTGCAGGCTCATGCACGCGCCCAGCAAGCCTTAAGGCAAGCAAAGACCGTTGCGACCGAGCGAGTCACAGTCACACCAAAGAGTAGCAAGAAACGCCGCGTTTACCCAAGCAAACGACGTGCTCATTCTGCCTCCAAGGTACCGGTTGCCTAAAGTGATCAACTCTCATGACTCTCTCATCGGTGCAGCGCAGGCGTTGTCCGACTTATGCCACTTAATATCACTATTCTCTTCGCTATTGCACTGCTGCTTTAGCCTGTGTCGTTTTTATCACCTCTTTTTATCGACCCTTACTTCCACTCTCACTTTCACTCTCACTTCCATCATCACTTCTACTATTACTCCTACCTCCACCCACGGCCCCTCAGCCGAGGGGTCCATACATCGGACCTACCCCGAACGCGTGACAACGCCCCCAACAAATCAAACGAGGGGTCCTAATCTCAAACGACTAGACCCCTCGCCCCCAGAGATTAGGCAGGCACACCGAGACGCCTTGACTCTGGCCCGTTTGCACATGGGGGCCTTGGATTTTGACTTTTCAACAACAATGACGCCGAAATTCATGCATGGCGCCTTATCGCAGATCTCCGCACATCCCCGCGCTTACCTAATTCATCGCTGTCGGCGCTTCCAGAAAACACTCCACACCGCTGGTTGAGCGTTGACTCATTTCGCGAATTCCCTCCGATAATTTCCTCAATATCTTGCTTATTGGCAGCTTAAGTTGCCTTTTTCGGTCTTCTGACTGCTGCATCCCGATGCGGGACCCGGTGTTCATTTCCCCATCTTCCGCATTTTCCTCATGTCTTCTTTCATGTCCATCTGTCATCCATTAGCCTAGCGAGTTTTTTATTTGTTTATTTTTGTTTTTATTTTTATTTTTTTTATTTTTCCTTTTTTTTTTTGTCTGCTCTGATACCCCCGCCAAATACCCCATCTTGTATCCCTATTCATTTTCGTCGATGCCACACAACTTTCATGTGGCCTTATTTCATTATTGATCCTTTTGCTTTTCCTCCGATCGCGCGAACTGCGCTATCAGTGATCATCGGCGCCATGGGCGGACGCCACGCGCCACAATCACCTCACCCTTTGTCCCTCGCGACTGTCGGTGAGTTGATGTGCGTTGGCTCTCCCTGTTGGGCACACACTATCAATCCATAGTACTTAGGTAGCTTAGCTATAGCTTTTAACAAATCTATCCTATTACCAAATACTTTTGTCGCTTTGTTCGCTTTCCATGCTTTCTTTGTATCTTGTACATTTCCCGGTGCATGTAGATGGCAACGTAGCAATTACCTTATCGCATGTAATACCTTACTGATCAAACATTTGAAATGTTAAAAATAATTCTTTCCCACGTTGCCTCGACGTGTCTTTCAGCCTTGACTCTTGCCCTTTCTATTCGCGCTCGTGCTCTCGCCCGTGCTTTGTGCTCATGCCCAGTCGATGCTTACAACCCATACCTTGGGGTCCGCCCAACCAGCCCCATCCGCAGAAGACTGTGACTCGCGTCTGACGGACGGCCCTGCAGATGACGTGCAACGGTAAGATAATAAGATTGGGGCCGCGTTTTCCACCAAGGGGCTAGACGAAGTATATACTTGTATCTAAAATCAACATATTGACTAATGATTGATGATGGGATGAGAAATCAAATAATGGCTGAAACGAAGGAATCCGACCCTAGAACAAAAGGAACTATTCTTGTGAGATGATCCCCGTTGCATGTGTCTGTCCCCGGTTCTTTCATTGGCGATCAACGGGTCTTCGGGATTATTGCCTTACCAAAGCCAACACCAACACCGGTGGCCAATACCCGTATTCTTCCTTGACAGTTACCCTATATTATTAGTTAATAGTATCCATATAGACAGGGTATATGGTGACATTGTTCAAGTTGTAGGCGCCTAGACATCCCACGGGATTCTGTTCGCAGTAACCGTTGCCACTCGGTAGATGCCCCGGTGCTTTAGCCGCCTATTATCCGGTCACGGGAGGTACCCCGGACGCTTTACATTTTGCCGTACATCGGAGGCGCAGCTCTAACTCGTGCCTCTTTCATTATTTTTTCAAAAAAAAGAAAAAAGAAATAAACATTTGAATATTTGTCCAGGTTTACGAGGTTGCACTGGTGTGCCTTATAAATCGGATATTCGGGTGCATCATTCTCGAAAACTTATCGAGGGAATAGAACCGGAGATTCGAATAAAGGTTTGATACATTATTGTTTAATGGCGATTATGCAGTGCGTAAATTGAATTGGCTTTTGGGTTGAAAATGAGAAATTGCATCATTTTGGGGGCTAGTAATTGGTTACTGTAAATGATTATTTTTTTTTTCTTAAAGATGCAGATGCTTGTCGGCTTATCCGCTAATCGTGGAGTCAGATTAGATCATTTCGATTCACCGATTTTTTGACCCGTTTCTCTAATAGGAAACTCAAGAGAAGGGAGGACCTTCTTCGGCTGATTCCTTTGGTTTCGCCGCATTTCCTCTTTCCTTCGTGGACTTTCGATCCTCCGTGGGGGTCATTCCGAGGTCGGCGGGATTTCTCCTCATTTGGACAGCGTGGGGCTTAACGTGGATCTCAATGGGGGTGGAAAATCTACCCCAGACCGATTCTACCACCTGACACGTGTGGAGTTGAATTGTAGATTGATCTACTGTTGATATGTACAGTACACTGTGAAGGACCTTGGAGAAGTAAAGTTCCCCGAGATTGTACCATGGGTTGAAGGTGGATCCGCGGACGGTTTCATGTTCTGGTTTGGATTGGTTCGTGCGGAATAAGTTACCTGTTTGAACTTTCGAGGTCGCGACGGAGTGAATGTGAAGCAAGTTGGAAATCAACAGTGAAAGAGTCTCAGTTGGTGTAACACTTGATGGGTTTTGTTCTTGAAGATACTCAGCGGTCGTTTCACTCGGATTTGAAAATTCAAAAAGCATTGTAAGCTCTCCACAAGGCCCCCAAAGAACATTTCAAGAGAAAACAAGTTACTAATAGATCCGTACACAGTGTTTTATGAGTATAATTTACTCCACAACATCATTGTTTATCGTCGGAGCCTTCTAACAAGCCCGTTTTTTCTCTTCAGATAGATCTCTTCCAATTGCTCTGCCTTTTCATGCTCATGGGAGGTCTCTTCGCATGAACTTGATAGATATTGACTGCGATTGAGCCTTTTGATAAGCATTGATAATTTGATGCGGCTGAAGATGTCGGTTTCACCACAGGCCACCTTCAAGCATGGGCTTTTGTGGAACTTTCGATATTTTAGGCAAACCTGGAAAATGCAAACTGACTCCAGAGTGCAAAGGAAGCATAACGCGAGATTTATTCTCTGAGTTTAGTTTTTTGTTCATAAACCAGGGGAGATAAAAGAATTATACTATTATAGAATGAAGATATAGCTCTGAGAAAAAGATTCGATACTGAGATATCAGGAGTATTAACTGGATTGGCTGAAGTACTTGAGCTTCAAGTTCAAATTGATGATTTCATCCCAGAAGCATTGGGTCGGAACGGATTAAATCAATACCCGACTTCATGAAGAAGGGACTCCTTGTGTGCGACGACTGCCTAGAATGTGACCAACTAAGGTTGGCAAGTTGGGGTTCCAATTCGTTGGGTATGCTCACATTCCCTTGACTCGCTTGTCAAGGCGAAAGTCATCATGTTTCTTCGGAGACCTCATCGCAAATCACGCAATGGATGTACCGAATGTAAAAGACGCAGAGTGAAGGTATCGATTCACCTTGAACTCCCTTCTTCTCATTTTCAAAAGCTCATGGACCTCTTCGTATAGTGCAATGAGCAGCAACCTTGTCACAACTGTATCAAGTATGAGAGCAATTGTATCTTCGTGACGGATCTGGGTCAAAATCAACAGCGGAGCTTGACTCACCCAACGCCATCAATTTCGAGGGTATATCAAAGCCCCTCCGCCACGGTTATTGGCGCGGTTGAATGGCTTCCAGGACCCCTGTGTGATCTTGCCAGGACTGCGGATTTTGAAATGCGAGATCTTGAGCTCATGCATCACTTCAGCACTTCAGTCGCTAAGACGCTCTCTTCTTGCAACGCTATCCAGGATGTCTGGGCTATTTCAATTCCTAAGGAGGCTTATTCATATGACTATCTCATGCATGGCCTGCTCGCAATCTCCGCTTTGCATCTGGCTTTGTCTAGCCACGAGAAACAGCGTGAACGTGAATACGCAGATTTATCTACATATCACATACACAAATCTCTTGCTCGCTTTAGAGAGACGCTCGCCAATATATCAACGGAGAACTGTGTACCTCTGTTCGGATTCTCTTCCCTAGCGGTTATCCATGTATGTGCACAGCCTGCCTTGGGAAGTGGCCCACAGCTAGGCCAAGAAAATTCCACCTCTCATCTCGAAATGCTGATCAGGATTTTCAACATGTGCCGCGGAGTGGCGTCTATACTCACACCGTACCATAGCGAGATCCGTCAAAGCTCTTTAAGTCCCTTACTTCATGATGATTATCGTCTCATGAGTGATATCTCAAGGTATCTCTGCCACCGCCATGTCTACGAGAAAGATTCTTCAATCCAAGACTAACGCATATGAAAGTCCCTACGATATCGATCGAACCTTGACAGAAGTGCCCCCTTTTCTTGAACTATACGATCTTGTGAAGAACCAAGAGAATGAATTTCAAGAGCAATCCGAGTATCTGGATGCCTTGAAAAAGCTTGAAATGGCATTTCGCTATATGCGTATCGCGACACAGCCATTAGAACCCGGTGCCGCTTTTGTGTGGCCCGTTTTGCTGGAACGGAGCTCCATCCACCTCTTCATGCAGCAGACACCTGTGTCGCTGGTGCTTATAGCACATTACTGTATCATCCTACATCATCTTGACGGCTATTGGTTTTTTCATGATTGGCACAAAACACTCCTGGCCGAAATTACAGACCTTCTGCCTGCAGATCTCAAGGCATGCGTCGCTTGTCCAAGGAAAATTTGCGGTCTTGAAGACTGAAGGTCAAGCTTCATAAGTATGAGGCAAAATGAATATCGCGTCCGAAATCCTTCCCTCAGAGACATTTCGGATAAAATCAAGCTGAATCTAATTGCTAAAACTTCAAATTCTTCCTATGTGCAAACTGATCTAATAAACAAACTAAATACACACATTCTTAACATTCGAATTCCGAGTCCCCGGTTGCTTCTCACAATACCCCAAACTCATGAATTCATTCCAGAATTATCACGGTGTGCGAGACATAGATCTCAAAGCTTCCATCGAACCACGGTGATCCCTATGAGTTGAGGACAAGATCACAGAAGGATGAAACAAATTCATCGCCACCATCGCAAAAAACATCAACGTCGCGTCAAATACGTACATGAAAGCCTCATGGCTAATGAGATACCCATTGTTGCCTTGTGCGTATTCGATGAGACGAAAGACCGATCGGATCAATATCAAAATACTGGCAATATACAGCCCCCAAAGAACGGATTCCCAATTGCGATTGATACATAGACCGCCATCCTGTTTCCCTTCGATTGCTTGCTGGGTCGGTCTTGGGCGAATACGGACATGGAAAATAATCGAAGTGATGATAAAAACCGTGAAGAACACCAGTTGTACACAGAGGCCGCCGATCGTAACATGCTCTCCGGTTTCCATAGCGGAGACTGTACCGCTCGCCATGATTCCTCCGCCTGCAAAGTTTTCATTAGGACTCGAATTTTGTACCCTGAAATGGCATACATATGCCGCTGCGAGACATACCTGCTGCCTGCATCACAAATGCTATCACGTCACCTGTCACAAAAAGGCCTGTCATCCATTTTATTGGTACAATGCTATAACTTTCGGCGCGAAGATGCACGATCAATCTCCCAAGGACCATATAGATAGATGCCGCGTATAGTGGAGGTGCCAGTAGGATGAGGAGGGTTTGAATAGAATAGATGGGCACGCTCTTGGTATTTGTATGTGACAATGCCCGGGCTATGTATCCGACTATCTGGACTTTAACTCGCTGCAGTTAGCTTTATATCCTCGCTTCCATCAAATCTTAAACCAAATATTTTGTCTGAAACACTCACATATTCCTCCCAAGAGAAACGCAATAAAGTACCAGGAGCGGCTCCTGATAAGCTGCCAGAGATGAAGGATAGTCGTCACGATAAAAAGGACAATGAAAATCACAGCCGCTGTGAGAGATGGTGTATAGCGGTAGAGCTTAAATTCAAATTGTTGGCTGGAGTCGCTCATGATGAAAATCGTGATTGAGCTACAGGGCCAAGAAGATATTACAGTCAAAAAAAGGAAAGAAATTTTTGAGAAATGTTGTTACGAGTGGAAGAAAGCTGGGGAAGACTGGATTGACTCTCCTTAAATAGCCAAAATGTCTTAAGACACATATCTGCATCCCATACGTTATTGCTCATTAGAATCGTAAATTTTTCTTTTCAGTAGGCTATGCCAATTGCCAGAATGGAATTTGTTCTATACTATGGACCCAGATCTGCCCTATTTGGGTTTAGTGTACGACAGTACGAGTGCCAATGAAAATATTTTAAGTGGAGCTCTGGACTGTATGGAATGGGAGTTGGGTTGAGAATAGACTTTGGATTGGTACCACCTGGCTACTTCAGTGAATAGCGCTATTCAGAGATCAGGAGCAACGAAAAAAGTGGAAGGCCGAAAAGAGTAATAAATGGTAATAAATAAATTTCGTTTATTCCGAGACTAATTCATCCCCGAGGAGAATATCTTGCAAACAAGCAATGACACTGTCTACAAACCCTTTCCGAAAAGCTCATCTCCTACCTCCTTCAGCAGAGGTTCTTTCTGTAAAGCGACTACCTTCCCTTTGGTCGCGACGGTTTCCTTGACACTCATAGCACGACAAAGATCAATCAAAGTTCCGTCCAGCGGAGCCTCGTAGACAAATAATCCAAGCGCAAACAAAAGACCGTGTAAAGCTTCCGGGCTTTGATCTTCACGTGATGTAGCTTCCAACAGAGAGGCAACCAGCTCGACCTGATCTTCTTCCGGGAGGCGATCGGGCTTTCCGTCAAAGCGAGCATTGTGATTGAATGCAGCCAGATTGTAAGCAAAGGATGCTGCTACGACGCGTAAGTTCGAGTGCGAGTCTAGGAGAGAATTCGTTGCTAGGCTCAGGCAGGTTTCTTTCAAAGGCGAAGAAGACGAGGAAAGCTGGTCGGGGTAAAGAGGGGTGCTGAAGAGGTTGCAGGCCAGTTGGAGTGCCACGATGCGGAGGTTGTAAGGGCTCGATGACAAGTCGTCTTGGGAGAGGGGCGAGAGGAGGGTGAGAAGAGTTGCATGCTCCTTCTCCTCAGCGAAGTAGCCGCTCACACGTGGATCGAGAAGTAGAAGGCGAACAAGGTCGACGACAGCAAAGTGGCTATCGCTCGGCAGTGTTGGGTAAACAGATTGTAAAGTTGCTGCAAAGGAGTGGAGATCCGGGACTCTGACATCTGCAGCGGGTGTGTTGTTATTTGAATGACGAGCCTTGACGAAATCTATGACTGGTACAATGCTTGTTGCGTCTTTGAATTCTGTTGGTATCTTTTGCAAGAGTTTGTCTAGTGGTGGCACCTTCTTGTACATAACGAAAGTGGTAATTTGTCGCTGAAGACTGGGGAGTCGTAGCTGACGGTGAGGATGATCTGGGTGTGCCATTTGGAACAGCATTCGAACATTGCCTTGAAGCTGTGCTGGGTTGGCACCTGACCATTCATCGAGCTTCTGCCCTTTCAAAAATGTCATAAATGTAGGTGTTGCGCGTACGCCGTACTTCATGCTCACATCGTAGGCGGACCCGATGTCGACTTTGATGAGTCTTGCTTTATCACCGGCTTCCTCTGCGAGCTCGTCGTATGTCGGATAGACAACCTTACAAGGTGGACAGGTTGATGAGGTGAAGAAGATGACTGCACATGAATCCGACGCAGCGGCTAGCTCACTTTCAAGCTGGTTCAAGTTGCTAACGATTCGAACTTTCCCTAATGCCGAAGGGGCCGGGGGTGCAGGTGCTTCTCTTGGTGCTGATGGGGCAGCACTTGGTCCCCCAAAGGGACTTGGTTCAGTGCCTTGGGTAACACCCTTTAGAGCAGCCTCGATTTGAGGCTTCATCATCTGTCCGAATGGTGTATCCAGGAACGTGCGCGGCAAATTAATGATCTTGTCTGGGATACTCTTGCCCACTAGGAACATGGAAAAATCCTGACTGAAGTTGTTGCAGTTGTGAAGGAACAGGTCGTAGGACTATGCGACTGTTAATTTATAGCTTCTTGCCATACAGCACTGGCACACAAAAAACAAACCTCTGGTGTGTAAATCTCAGCTAACGAGCTCACGTATTCTTCGATCACCTCAGTCGGGAGCTCTGTTGTTCCCAGGTGTATCTTCTCCATTGGCTGTCCATGGTGAGTAGTAGCAGGGAGAGCAGTTTGGATTCCCTGGCCAAAGTAGTACTCCATACCACCGACCACAATAGCCGTGTGATAGATAGCATCAATCTGGGTCCCTGTTAAGGGGGCAGAGTACTGATAGCGCAACGCATGAGTTCAATATTTTCCTAAATAAATATGACGGTGATAAAGCTCCAATTTAGACGTACCATGCGCGCAAGACCCTGAGATATGGTTAGCTTGAATAAGATGTAGGCATGGTAGCAGGGGTCTCACTTTGGAAAGGTCGTAGACGTAGAGTTCCACGTCCATGGCGTGGGTGTTTTGATTTTTTAGTTGAATATGCACTTGATAAGGGCCCAATCGAGTTGATAACCTTGTGAGCTGTGCAGGCACCGGTCGGATCACGTCAGCTCTGAGTTCGGGGGCCTTCGATTGTTTTCTACTGTCGATTCTCCTACTGGATATAGAGATATGAAGCTTTGGGAAAAGATATTCTTTGTTGGTTGATACAGTAGTGTATCACTGATTTAACCGAGTAACCCTCTGTTAGATTCCCAGCACGAGTGGAGCTCGTTGTTCTTCTCTGCTCATTCTAAATCGTCCCTTGATCTCGTCCGCTGGGTTTCACGTGACAGCGTACAGATTCTAAACCCAATGTAGACTAGTGCCAATCTATAGAGAAATATGCTTATTTCCAACCGTGGAGCCCTGAAGGATTATACGAGAGGGTAACAGGACTCGGTGAAGCTTGCAGCCGCTTCGAGGACAGAGTTGAGAGCTGCCAGGTCAAATGAGGAAATGTCAAGTTTCGCGGTATTGGTTCATCTGTGACTGTTTGAAACACTGGATCTTTCCAAGGTTCCGCTGGCGGTGGGATTATGAGCTGTAGTATGAATTATAGTATGGAACGGGTTTCTCGAAGTTTTTCTCTTGCCGTATCTTTTAGAAATCTCATTAAATTATGATAGTAAAAAGAGAAATACCTTCTTAGACCAATCTGCGCCAAATTCAGAGCTTGAGTGACTATTGGTTCCCAAGCTAGCAGTGAAGACTTTGCCGTACGTTGTTGATCTCGCAACTGTGCGGGAGTCCCGGTCGGAAACAAGCAAGCTGGTAATACTGACGAGGAGACGTGCATCCGTTGGATGCAATTATCTGCCTTTTTTTTCCCTTTCTACCGTAACCGGAATCGGAATCTCACTCGCTCATGCACCTTGAGACACCGTATGCGCGTGCATGCACGAATGAACTATTCGTCTTTGAAGAATTGAGTTGCAAGCATAGAAGATGGTCGCCGCATTCAAAAAAATTTTTTAGCAGCACGGTATAGATATTTTGTTCAACAAAAATCGCCAAAGTATTAACTGCGTTAATCAAAAAGGGTGATTCGGCACCACTGCACCAGCATCGAGCGAATTCATCCTCAATTGGTCACTCCTTTTCCCTTCGTTTGCGATTTAATTCAATTCGATCTGAACCGTCAGGCCAGAGTAAGCAATTTTCTTGGGATAGCCATTGGAGGCTGGATAGCTGAGTAGTTGTAGATTACCAATGGGAACTCGGCGATGCCCGTTGGCGCATACTAAGCCGTTCTGTCTTACGGTCAAGCCCAGGCAGTCTGGGATCGATATTTCAACTTGAGAGTAATAAACAGGGCAAAGAGACGATGACGATCATGCTGGATGGAAAATATGCCTGGCCTCTCCAGGTGGTAACATGAATCTTATTATGCCATGCAAGTTTGGAATACATCGTATGTGTTAGGTAGTATGGAGGCTCAAAAGGGATACTATGACTTCGTTCCAAGATTAAAAAAAAAAAAAGGCTTCTCGGGGTCCTCACACAGCTTCAAACAGAGGGAACGAAGCTCCTGTATGCAAGAACTGCGATGTCTATTTGATGAAGCGCATCATCCTTGTGCAAAGGGCATGTCCATATTCTCAGTCATTCTGGTTGATTGTATGCTACCACAGATGTAAATAGACCCACAATGAAGTGGATCAGAACCTCTCTCATATTGCCCATTATCACCGCTTTCTATTCCCGTCGTATTTGCAGACATTCTGTATGACCTCACATCCAGCTTCAAGCAATCCAGCTCCGAACTACATAATATCCAAGCGGAGTTTTCTCTCCTTGTCAGCGAAATGGTAAACACATACCCGCAATTCTACATGCAGCTTCCGACTAACTTGTTTCCTAAGCCTCCTAAGAGGCGCGGAGCTGCCCCCAGCTCCTCCGCCGCTCCCAAGCGCGCGCGCCCCTCCAAACTCGCAAAAGATAACAATATCAGCGCCGAAGAGGAGAACGAAATAAAGGAGGTTTTCCATATCTTCGCCGATAAGCATGAGGAATTCCCTCATGAGAAAGAGGGCGTCATTCCACGAGAGGATGTGCGCAAAGCGTTGGTGTATGTGACTCCCGTGCATATGCATACCCCCAATCCACCAAATTACTGGCTATAGTGATATACCCCCTCATCGTCATGATTGAACTGACGTGGATTTTTATTAGAGCTCTTGGTCTACCCCCAGAAGACTCAACCGAACTCTCCGAGATCCTCTCCGCACTCGACCCAACACTCACAGGATACATACCCTACAGTCCATTCGTCTCGGTCGCTGCTGCGAAATTGCGCTCTCGTGATGACGATTCTATGGTTGCGGAGGTAGATGATGCATATCAGCTTTTTACACGAGGCGGCAATGGGCCAATTTCGTTAAATCACCTGCGGCGCATTGCGCGCGAGCTGAAGGAGGATTCGGTTGATGATGAGCTTCTTAAAGATATGATTATGGAGGCTAATGGAGGTGCTGGATTGAATGCGGGGGTTACGTTGGAGCAGTTTCATGATGTCATGACACGGGCTGGGGTTTTCTAGAGAGAAGATCTCCATTGTACAGCTGAATCATTTTGGGTAGTTTTTTCTTTTTGGGATGGACATATGGTCAGGTCTGGCGTTGGTGTGCTTGTGGGGCGTTAATATTTGCATAGCATGGGTGAACGGCTCGCTTTTTTCGAGATCCTGAGTCGGGATAGTTCACCTTTTACTTAGTCTTGTAGATAGGTTATTCATTCAACATTTGAAAAGCCGACTACATCATGATATACGGTTGGATGCCCTCGTAATTCAGGGCCCCTCATAAACAAGTAAAGTAGACCATACCCTTTGAAAGTTCTTTGTGTTATTGTAAATACATACCGTCCGCCTGTCCATTCATCTGCAACTGAAGTTAAAAGAATTAGGCGCAGAACCGAGTGAAACTTGAAAAGAATAGCAAAGAAAAAGTCGTGGATGAAACACGCAAAAGGAAAAGCAACAAAAAAAGGAGCAAGGAGGACGGCAGAAGATATGACCCGCGCATCAACTATCAAATTCCCCCAGACAAAATGCCAAGATCCATTTCAGGAGCAGCAAAGAAAAGTCGAAATAGTGCCCTCAAGCAATTTACTGGTATTCAGTCAGCATTAGAACAGAGATAAGGGATAAAATATGCAGAAACTTACAGAAATCTCGTCCATGCCAAGGTCCTCCCCACCGTTGGCCTGCGGCGCAGCACCATTCATGGGAGCGCTGTTATCAGCAGGGGCTTCACCGCCGGCAAAGTAGTCGACCATTTCGGCATCGAGCTCTTCAACAGACTTGGGCTTGCCACGACCAGGGTTGCGGCCTTGGCCACGTCGAGCACCACGGCCGCGTCGACTAGTGTTAGCAGCAGCAGCCTTGTTAGCAGTGGCGGGCTTGGGCTTGGCTTTCTGGCTGCTGTTGAAGCTATTAATATTTGTTTAATCATAATTTATCCTCAAAGGGTGCAAACTTACGCTGCAATGCGGTCAGCGAGGGGCTTGGCGGCGGGAACGGCAGGGGCGTGAGAAGCGTCGAAGACAACCTCGATCTGTTTTCAAGAGTTAATTACTTGACGACTCGTTTTTCTCATAGCGGGTTGTTGTCTGACCTTGATGGGACGCCCATCAACAAGGAGGCCATTCAGCTCCTTAGCAGCCTTGGCGGCGGTATCGGGCTTAGCGAAAATAATGGAAGCAATGCCACGGCTGGAACCGTTTTGGTTGTAAGTAAGCATAATCTTCTTGACGGGGCCTGCAGATTTGGAGAAGTATTCCTATAGCGTAGACAGACGATCAGTATTTTCGTCTGACAGGTTCAGCTGTAGCAACGGCGATCGAATGTTGAAGGGGAAACAACAGCGAAAATGTGAACGAGACAATCCATCGGCGAGAGCATCAGCGAGCACACAGCGGCAATCCATAAATCCGTCACGATCCCAAATATACACTATTCACATTGCAGATAGCATCAAAGAGTACTGCACTCTTCGGCAAACTGCTATCCATGGTCGTTGACACCATTTCCACCTCCGACATTTGGCCACATCATTCTTAATTATCCCTCTGTACATCAATCTGTTGATTGATCGCGACTAGTCTTCGAACGACAAGGTATGTTCTCCCCGAAATACTGTTGAAAAGGCATGCCCTCGCCCTCGCCCACTGTGTACTTCGGCCGGGAGTGTAATCATGCGTTCTCGTGGTCGCTATATATTTGATGGGCTTCGTCGCAGAGCAGATATAGTGTCTTTGTCTTCGTATCACTATTTGGGATTCACCCCAGAAAGTAGTGAGAGTCTCCTGAGACTCGCGAAGATAAGCCTATTGGCAGGCTGTGTACAACCTTTTCACCCAAAACAATGTCCAGTGGTTCACTGGTGCGCTCGCTGATGTCCCTCTGAAGCTCACAACACGAAGCAGGAAAAAAGTGGAGCGGGATTTCGAAAAGCGGGTCAAAACAGGAATCTTTCGATCCTTGACCGTGGCACAGTACTGAAGTGCAATGCAGGCGGATTGCTCTTGAGAAGCTCTCGACGCAAGCAGCAAAGCTTCATGAGACAAGTACTTAGACGGTGCTCGACTTCCTGCTTCGCGGGGTGCCAACCAGTACGCAGAAGCATTTTGGGAAGGAGCAACCCGTCTTTTGCCAGACGCCAAGCGACGACTACCATAGGGGTATAGGAGAGTGATAGGCCGAAACACGGAATCGAGGTTGTTGCACCTCTGGTTCGAAAACAAAGATGGCGATCACAGCCAAGGCGAAGGCCTCTGGATCAACATACCTTGATATTGGCCTCAGTCACATCGGAAGGCTGGGGAAGTTAGTCACATGTGCAAAATAGTGTTTCGAATAATGATGTGAACGTACCAATCCGCTCACGATGATTTTGCTGGAAGCAGTGGGAGCTGCAGGAGTTGGGTGCACAGCCTTCGCGTTGGCCTTGGGAGCCTTCGCAGACTTCTTCACGCCTCCCACGGAGGGCTTAGCAGCAGCGCGACGGTTACTGCGGCGGCGGGCGGTCTGGCGACGGTTTCCGACGAGATCATCCAGCGACTTATCGAGGTTGGCAGACATGATGAAGATGTGAGAGAGAGGTGCGAAACTGGCGGTTCGAGTTCACTTGGATTCAGTCGCGGAAGGACGCGTTTGTGAGGATTGAACGCGGTAATTTGAATTCGTTCTGCAGAGAGGAATTGGTTGAGATAAATTTCAACGTTTATGAAAGAGGTTTTTCGATCAGAGGGGAAAGAAAAACCAAAGCAGTGAAGACAAAGAGGATGGATGAATGGGGTCAGGAGGGATGGGCGAAAGGAGTGAATCATTGGGGCGGTACGCTAGGCTATTTGTGGCCGGTCGGGCACTTCACCGTTTGATCTGTTTGCAACGCGGCTGATATCACTCTTAATGCGTGCTGCCGCAGTACACATGCGAGTACGAAACTGACACAACCAGATAAGAACTAAATGCGCAAAATTTGAAATAGTATAGAATGGTTCCTCGAGGACTCGATGATAAATTTTCTTACCATTTCTCTGGAATAGTATTCCTCGAAAATTTAGTGGTCTCATAATAACCAAAGGGCGAGTTTTACACGTAGACCTCACGTTTGGCGCGTAAGCCGTACTTGCCGATAACCTTCAGCTTCATCATAGTCACTAACAAAACTCGGTTGGGCAGACAGAAAGAACATCATGATATAGAAAAAAAAATATTACACCTTCAATCCGTGATCATGGGCCTGGCAGTACCTAGTTCATAGCATAGTAACGACCAATCCGATTTGTAGTTCCAGTAGAGCTGTAACATAGCAAGTAGGTGCAGATGCTAAGCAAGTCGGAGAATAGTCTAGAGTGTACAACAATTGAGATACGAAGGACACTCAACTTCCATAGGTATACGTTGAGAAATTACTGAAAATCCAAGCTTCGAAGTGGCAACTGCTGAAACAATCCAATGAGAATGGGTGCTTAGGTCCAGCCTGTACATACAGAGAGTTGAATTATACCATAAACTCCTTCCAAATTGAAAATGAACAACCGACAAAGAGACTTGGGTAGATGGAGCGCTTGAAGAAAAGATGGGGAATAGACGTGACAGAAAGAGAGGAATGCAATCGATGGTGAATCAGCTCTTCAAGGCCTCCAGCCGACCCCGCATTTGCTCAAGGGTTGCTTCTGAATCTTCAAATTGGGGCTCGGCCACGGGGGCCTCCTCAATAGGCGACTCGGGCTTGACAGGAGCCTGGGAAAGTTTGCCCTGCAAAACTTCCTGGAGAATCTTGTCCACCTCTGCGTCGGCTTCATCTTCCTCCTCTTCCAACAGGTCATTGACAGGCATCGCATCCTCCACTATCTCATCAATGATCCCAGCCTTGACCAACTCCGTAGACAGCTGGTGCATAGTGGAATGTAGCTCCGGCATACGCACTAGCATATTAACATCTTTCATAATGGCTGTCGATTTCTGCAGACTGCCTTGGATCTTGCGAACTGAGAAGGCTTCGTTGACCTGCATTCCAACACTCTGCAGCTGAGCTCGACTGGTATGTAACCGTGATGATTGTTTTCTGATCCGTACGAGTTCTCGCGCAAAGGTCTTGGTTTCGCTGGTTGCTTGTTTGGCCTGTGAGGGGTTTCGTTGGGCTCGCTTCGAGGCATTGACGATGTGTTGTCTGGTCTTACTGTCGAGGGTTTTAAGTTGAGCAAGGTCCCGATCGAGTTGTCGTGTGTTTGCGCGAATGAGGGCATTGCATTTTCTCATCTAAATTTCCACCAGTCAGCGAATTGGATGCGGTGTCACCCGATTGTTGATGCCCAGGGTCACAATATCCCACCTGAACTTGGGGGTCAGGCCCGAAGAAAACTGCCTTTAAAGTCTCCATGGTAGTATAACTAGTGTATCTGAGCAATTATCAAGGTATCAAAGAAGCACTTTGGATTTTCTAGCTGATCTGGACGAAACGTAGATCGGAGGTTCAGCGTGTGTAATGACGTGGGCTGTTCAGTGCTGTCTCTGAACGTATGGCCCAGATCGAATGGTAGCTTTAACGATGATATTGACAAGTATGTATTTCAAGGAGCCAGGATCAAGGCAGCAGCCTTTCGATATGAATCCCCAGCCCTTGTGTGTTCCTTATTGGGTTTGCGATGTCTGCGGCAACTTGGTGGAGGGGGCTCTCAAGAATCGGCTTAGTCATGCCTGTGACGTTCCGCGAGCGGATGGACGAAAGGAATTAATAAACCTTGTAAACGAGGCATCAACCTGCGAGCAAACCTGACAAACAGCGCCCGCCTGTGCTTCCAGTACATTCTAGCACTGGTGAAAGCGGTACATGCTCTCCCAGAGTAAGTGTTTCTTTCTCCCTCCCACACTCCACGTTTCAATATCCTTCAAAGCTTCATTTCTCTTTTTCCTTTATATTCGACCTCATTTCGGATAATTATCCCTTCACCTATTCACTATGGCCACCGTGCACCCCGAAGGTAAGTTGTGACAGCTCTCAACTTCCCCGCTCTGCTCCAAACACTCGGACCTGCACATTTTGCAATGACAACTGCTATGACGTTATCTCAGTTCCTAAAGAGTTGGCGGGGAACAGTGTCTTGCAATTCAATCTGGCAAAAAATGGAAGATTTGAAAGAATCAAAACCGCTGACCTGAGAATTGTTGGGTTTTAACAGTTACCTGGGCTCAGCGTTCCTCGGCTGATGACGCCGAGCGCAACTACCTCTACGTGAGCCTTAAGACTCCCGATGTCCCCAAGGACAAGGCTTCCCTGAAGCTCAACCCCACCAATGTCTCCTTTACTGGCCCTTCCGGCAAGGGCGTCACATACTCCGTCTCTCTGGACCTTTTCGGCGAGATCGACCCCGAGAACAGCAAAGTGAACCACACCGACCGTGAGGTTGAGCTTGTGCTGCGCAAGAAGGAGCTGAAGGAGGAGTACTGGCCTCGTCTGCTGAAGGACAGCAAGAAGGTTCACTTCTTGAAGACTGACTTCGATAAGGTATGTGGTTCCTAGCGGTTTGAATTGGATGCTTGGTAAGACGGCGGGCTAACCTGATATGTAGTGGGTGGATGAGGATGAGCAGGATGAGGCTGCCGATGATGACTATGCCAACAACTTTGGTGGCTTCGGAGGCGAGGGCGGCGAGGGCGGTGGTCTGAGCAACATCGACTTCTCCAAGCTCGGCGGCATGGGTATGGGCGGCGAAGGTGGCATGCCCGACATGAGCGCTCTGGCTGGTGCTATGGGTGCTGGTGGTGCCGGTGCCCCTGGCGCCGAGGGCGAGGAAGAGGATGTGAGTTATTCCCGATGTGCTTATACTCGGTTTTGGGTAACATGACATGCTAACCATGACAAATAGGATGAGCTCCCCGAGCTTGAGGAGGAGAAGTCCTCCAAGATCCAGGAGGTTTCCTAAGGGTTTTTTTTAATAAACCATAAACAAATTTTACCCTCTGGGAAATATCTATGACGACCAGAAATGAAAAAATATGGGTGCTTTAAGGCGCCTGCGGGATGGTGTGCCGGATACTCTGTTTTTCCCCCTTTGATTGCTTGGGAACCCCCATCTTTGTAGAGCAAAGCGACCAGGCTTAGCTGAAATTAAATTGATTTATCTACAGCCTGGGTAGATAATCATTCTTCGGGAACCAAGTGCTTTTTCCAACGACGTAGTTAAATTGAAGATAATTGGAGGCGTAGCCCAGTCACGCGAATCCTTGCTATAAGACCCTAGGTAGTATATCCTCGCGGCGTTTGCGAATATCTTAAAATGAATCTTATTAAATTATAAATTCTTATAGGCCAATAAGGCTATCTGAGAGAATCTGGTGATGTCTCATTGCAATCCTTTTTTTTTTCTTTCCTTGGATAAATTTTCTCTCGCATGCCCAGACATGTACCCTGGCGCCTGCTCAGCTGTGCGCACCGAGTATGATGTGTGGGAGCAGAAACGGGGCTATGACGCACTTGCTCTCAGCCGAACACCACCATTTACCAAGCATAGATATACGACGTCTAGAGGACAATATATGACATACCAGAAATGAAATACTTCAAAAGTGAATAATATTTTTATTCTCGGGTAATACTTTCCTTTCTATTCCCCTCCGATCTCTTAAAGGGTTCATTGGGGTCACTTCAACCCTTGGGATATACTTGAAGGGCCCGGGCGGTCATTGGTCAGTCACAGATTGTGCCGCCACACTCTCACCCCTCGAATTTGTGGAGGCTCTCTTCTTCCTCTTTCAATCTCGTCGAGTCTCAATACCAAACTTCACTGCACTCCCCCGGGAACTCACCTGGCTTTATTCTGAGTTGCATCAGCGTTCTTCCGATTTTTGAACAGCGACTCGCGCGGCCGGGCGCATCTTTGACTTTTTTTTAACACTGTGAACCGCTCGTCACACGAGCCCAATCCGTCACTATGCCACCCAAGAAGGCTGAACAGCCCAAGAAGAAGACCAAGACCGTCGATGACAAGGTGAGTGCGCTTCGAAAATTCAAAAATAATTTTTTAATCCCAGTACCAGAGGTAGACTAACGTTTAATTCCTCCACAGACGTTTGGTATGAAAAATGTACGTCACCGATGAAAAAAAAAAAATCCGAATACAAACTCACCAAGACGCAACGAACTCAACTAACACACCCACCCACAGAAAAAAGGAGGAGCCGCCAAGAAACAAATTCACCAGTTGCAAGCGCAAGCTTCGTCCAACAAAAATCCCGATGAAAAGCGAAAAGCGGCCGAGAAGGCCCAGCGGGAGGCTGACAAGGCCGCCGCTGAGAAAGCCAAGCGAGAAGCCGCTGAGCTCTTCAAGCCTGTCCAGGTTCAGAAGGTTCCCTTCGGTGTCGACCCCAAGACCGTGCTGTGCATGTTCCACAAGAAGGGTGGCTGTGAGAAGGGTCGCAAGTGCAAGTTCAGTCACGACATGAACATTGAGCGCAAGGCGGCTAAGAAGGATCTGTACACCGATTCTCGTGAGACAGAGGAAGATACCAAGAAGGCCGATACTATGGACAACTGGGATGAAGAGAAGCTGCGAAGTGTCGTCATGAGCAAGCACGGCAACCCGCGAACGACTACCGACAAAGTCTGCAAGTACTTCATCGAAGCGGTCGAGAACCAGAAGTATGGTTGGTTCTGGATTTGTCCGAATGGCGGTGATAAGTGCATGTATAAACACAGTCTGCCTCCTGGGTATGTTGGATTCTTCATATTGCGCTTTTTTGCGAAAAGTATACCACTGGTTGCTAACTTTATGCCCACAGATTCGTTCTTAAGACAAAGGAGCAGAAGGCTGCTGAGAAGGCTATGATGGACAAGTCACCATTGAACACCTTGACTTTGGAAGACTGGCTGGAGTCTGAGCGACACAAGTTGACTGGTACCCTGACACCGGTTACCCCAGAGTCTTTCGCTAAATGGAAAACGGAGCGTATCAGCAAGAAGGCCGCCGAAGAGCAAGCCCGGAAGGCCAAGGATGCTACTGGTCGTTCCATGTTCGAGAGCGGTGACTGGAAGGATGACGAGAGCAGTGAGGAAGAGTCGGATGATGAAAATGATGATGGTGCCTTCAACTTGGAGGCGTTACGACGGGAGACCGAAAGGTTGCGTGAGCAGAAAGAACAGGAGCGCTTGGCCAAGCTCTCAGGGGTGGAACTACCACCAAGTGACGGAGCTGTGGCACAGGAGGCTACAGGCTGAGCCCCTTCAACTCCTGGTGAGACCAATTCTGTGAGTCTCTGGGAAGTACCATTCCCTGTCGGATTTTGAACATCGACCGTACTAGGCCGGTGCTTTCGGCCAGCGGGGATAGGATCTCCATGATCGAGTGATCATTACAATCGCCAACTATTCGGCGTTGTATACTGATGCATCGGAAGTTGCGTTGTATGGCCTCGTCATGCTCACTGGAGACTCGCCCAGTCGTCTTGCTAGTTCTTCCCCCTCTATTGCATCAGTCATTTTAAGTATACGGCTTGAATAGGAGAGAAAAACTGCGGGGTGATTGGTAACGAGGGCAGAGGATGTTGTGAATATCCTGTGTCTCATGTGACGGAAGATTCAACGAACTGATTTTGTGTTATGGCAGCTTGCTTTGGTAGCAAAAAGTCCATTTGTTCTCAACATCGCACGGTTTTAATGGCAATGATTCCCCAGTATATTCCGGTCAAGGTCCTCGATACTTAAAACACCCGATGACCTGCAAGGTCCCCGAGCCGACCACCGCCCTTATCCCAAGGTATACATACCTTGATTAGAGAAACGTTCTAAGTAGGCCCCGTATCTCGATGGCAAATCGCCTCGATCAGATATCAGTAAGCTTGGCTTGTACATGGTGTTAAATGGTTGAATACATGCATGGTTGAATTAACTACATATGTAAGTGATGAGTGGATTCATACATAACCCATATGCATATGTTACAGTGCCGCCTTTTCGCGCAAGATGCCATTTTCCAGCATCAGTGCCACCGTATCTTCGGCAACACCGTGCGAAATCTCATAGCCCCGACCACCAGCGCCATAGGCGTGAACAACATGCTTGCCCTCGTTGATCTTTTCAACTTCAATTCGCATGCCGCCTTCGCGAGCAGGTCGTCGACCAACGATATCACGAATGACATCGAACTCTCCACGACTTTCTGGCGTAAAAGGAAACCATTTCTTTGCGTTGGCAAGTAACCTAGCTCGCGTCTCCATCGAAGGATCTGGATCCCAATTCCCGGGCTCTTTGGTGCCTCCAATAACTGTCCCACCATCCAGCGGACGTGGAATACAAAATGACCATGACCCATCATCATTCTGGCGTGTGATAGTCGCTGATACAGGATTTCTCACAAGACATGTTTGACCTGGACCGACGCGAAATCCATCATGAGTATGTGCTCGTAATAGTTGTAGTCGATAACATGAAGGGACATACCTCTAATAATGAACGATTTCGGGTCATTAAAGCCCATACCAGAGCAATTGACCACAGTCTTCACATTCGATGCCAACGAAAATGCCTCTTGTAAGTCCGCAAGAACATATTGTTTTGTACTTCCACCCTTCAAAATAAACTTGCGCAGCATATGCGCACAATAAACCGGCGAATTGAGAACCCAGGTCTTATATTGAATGCCTGCTATCACTTCAATTGGAAGTTCATTCTTCGAGAGATAACGGAATTCCTCTGAGGCGACATGGGCATTGCGCATATCCCGCGCATCCAGGTATTCCGGCGGTGTTACCTCGAGTTGCTCAATCCCTTGGACGAATTTGACGCCTGCGGCTGGTTCATCAGCTGCCACCTTCTTCATGAACTCGTATGTGCGTTGCGCCTGGCTTGCTTCGCGGAGTAATTGCGGCGAAGACCCTGGTACGGGTCGATAATGCGCTCCGGCCCATGGGGAGGTATAGTTGACGGAGGTGTCGGAGGGAAAATCTCTGGCTACCAGGAGGACGGATTGGCTGGGGCTTAGATATTGTTGGATATGTAGCGCGGTTGAAAGACCTATTACGCCGGCTCTGGAAAGGTTGGTTAGTTGACTAGGCTTCCCGATATCGCTTAGGTTTTTTCTTTTTTTTTTACCCTATAATGACGATAGTCTCGGGCTCGGACATGGTGGTTCACGGATTAAGATCGCGGAGGATTATTAATTGAAGGATTCGCGTAGTAAACTTGAGTGTAAAGCTATTATCGGGTCATCGGTATAGTTGGTTTATTATTAGAGTGCCAGTGAGTCAAGACCGCAGGATGTTCAACCCCGCACGGGCTGGTGGGATGGGGAATTGCGGTCCTTGGTTGATTCCGGAGGTCATGGCGGGTGTAGTAGTAGTAAGACATGATCTATATTGCATAGAAAGAGCCATGCGCGGGTGTTCAGGTATAAATTAATTGAGGCTTGATATAAGGTACATTGCTCGTGATGGACTAGGGTCTATATAATTCTTATATCATAAACCCGTTGGCCGCACGCAGAGCTTCTATTGATCGACCTCATTGTACATATCGGCGGGACCCGCTTGGCGCCCATACTGGGAACCTCGTCGATGAAACTTGCCCGCTTCGAGGCAAGAAAATTGGGATGGATCACCGGATGGCACAATGCAGTCTCCCGAGTTGATTCCAAGTTCAATTGGAAAACTCTCCGTGTTGTCCATCCTCCCCGATACCACTCCACAGAGGCCCAAGCTCCATTAGGAACACACGGTATACTGTGCCTGGCGTGCAGCAAGTATGACCCCGGCTTACAGCACACAATCACATCACATAACGACCAGGGGCACCCGGGAGCTTCTCCCATGTGCGACCCCGATCGTTGAAGAAGCGAAAAAGCAAAACTCAGGAGTTCAAGAAAGGCGATCTTGCAAAAATCAATGATCATCCGTATATACTCCGTACGAAACACGCCGTAATCTCCCTCCTAAACTAGGATGAAACACCCGGGACCGTTGTGGAGAGAATTCTCCGTCAACGATCAAAAAAAAATTCAGATTCGCGCGATCATAGGCTGCCTCGAGGACCCTAGTGAAAGTCATCCCAAGCCTTGCCCAAGATTTGAAGGTGATCTGGACGCGCATTGGTTGAAGCGAGTTGCTGTAAGCGCCGAGGGATCAGCAGTGACGGAGTGTGATTGGCGGGAGGAACGTGACGAAAGGTGCAGCTTGTCAACTTCCTGCACGGATCTCTTCAATCACATCGATTTTGCTGCCCTTTTGACTTTCTGGTCTTAGAGGATGAACGTCGGTTTTGATTGGGGGGTCACTCGTACGTCTCGTCCCATGCAGCGCTTTTGTCAATAACCTGCCCATTATGTACGTGGATGCGAAATGGAACAAAAAGAAAGATATTCTACAACCGCAGCCACTGGGATGGCCCCGGATCATTAACCCTTTCCCAACATCCAACGGCTGTCAACTTTATTGTTTTTTTCTCTCCAGTCAATTGCAGCTTACTGACAGGAAAGAGAACCACGGGCCCTCTCCGACAAGAAAATTGGAACGATCGACCTTGAGACTCCACGCGCTGTCTGATATCGCTAGACCCACTCTCTGCCCGTCTTGAACAGATGCTGATGGTTCCCGTCTGTGATTCGGGAGCCTCTTGCATCGATCTAAACTCGTAACTTCTTGTGCGTCCCTCGTTTCTGCATGCTCGTTGGTGCAGTCCCACCAACCCAAAGCCATGCACCCCAGCCACCAAAAAGGCTCGATCCTACCGGCTCCGCTAATGATGTGATGCTCTGGCGGTATCCATATTTTCGGGCAAAGAAGGTGGATTCTCCTTTCCTCTCAGGCCGCCCAATGTATGGCCAGTTGTAAAATGAAGCGCCCTGTATAATGCCCCGGCGCCAACCCCGATTGCTCGATGGTTGGAGATACTGATCGGCTACCGGCGCCCCCTCTACGATTCTTGAGACTAAAAAGAGAGCTTCCTGTCCTACCGGAGTAAGCGCATCTTCCATCCCTGAATCTACGGTGACAAGGGTGGCGCCAGATTTTATATCTCGCGTACGCAGCATACAGTATAGATATACCACCCCTGCTGCTACCCATCTCCACCCCACGTCCTGTCACAAACCTAAGCACCTCCAGCCACGCTAAAATTTTATGGGATGTGATGAACGTGGCCTACAATTCCTTCCGAATCCCTGGTCATCTTTCTCTTTTTCTCTTGTGCTTGCCTCAAATTTCCCACCACCCCGGTCAAGCCTGCATTAATCAACGCCATTGAATTCCCACAGCTCCCCGACGGTCCTTCTTTTTCCTTATTAGGGCCTGCATCGTCTAGAGCTAGCTTCCTGCAATCCTTTCGTCTGCCAGGCACTAACCCCTCTCCGGCGCTTCCCCAAAGTTCCCAAATGCCTGGCGCTATCCTAGCACTTTCCCCTTGGCCTTGAACGGTAATTCTAGGGTCGTGGCGATTAGTAACCTTTGCCTAGATCAGAAAGGATCAGGTTAGTATTTCTGTTTCTTTTTCGATTCCCTTTCTTTTCCTCTTGCATCTTCCTCGTGGGCTCGTGGAGAATTCATTGCTTTGCTTCCCACGTTTAGTGTGGATCTGGAGCAAGGCACGAGGCCTAGCTTTTCGCAAGGTCACTTTGCTCCAAAGCTTCTTTTTTCCCCTCTCTGGCCCACAATTTCCGTTAAAAAGAAATAAATTAAATACGAAAAAATGGAAAAATTAACACGGAACAGGAACAGGAACTTGGTGCCAGAATCGCGACGCTCGAAGTCCGTTAAAACAATGGCGTCGCAAGTACAGGATTCCGAGCTTCGTTTCGAAGCGTGCGCCGCCACAGCATCGCTATTTCTATATGCACAGGGTCCTACAATCCTTTGCCTCCACCACGATACTCTCGCAATCGAACGTCGTTTCCATAACCATAAGGAGGATATTGATTTCATTTCGGTGGATAATGTGAGCGAACGTGGTGCGGGTAGACTGGTAGTCAGCTATGATTTGGGGCAAACAGCGATTGTTTGGGATATTTTTACCGGAACAGAAATCTCAAGATTTGCATCTTTCGACCACTTGCGGGTGGCATCATGGCTGCGCAATGGAAATGTCGCATTTGGTATGGAGAAAACATACCTGTGATTTGCTACAATTGCTGATAACCCACTTTTTCCAGGTAATGACAAGGGTGAAGTTATTCTATTTGAGCCTTCAACTTCAGAGCATATCTCATCACGTACTATTTTTGACCCTATCACTTCTCTTGCGCCTTCTATGGATTGTCGCACCTATGCAATTGGGTATGTTGAGCACATTTGAACCTCAAATACCCCCAAAAGTCGAGTGTGGTACCCTAATCTTTGGATTGATCAGTTATCAAAATGGATCGATTCTCATCGCAACTCTCCTTCCCCAATTTACCATCCTCCATACCTTGACTACATCGCGCGGACCTTCGCCTATCATTTCGATCGCTTGGCATGCCTCCTCATCGAAACAAAAATCGGACATGTTGGCAACACAAGCCTCAAACGGTGATTTGCGAGTATGGAGTGTATCAAAGCCAGCGGGTAAAGAGTCTCCTCGAGTCATTCGTGTGCTAAAACGATCCGATTCAACTTCCGCGGAACCGAAGTGGATGGCATGGTCTAAAAATGGGAAAATCGTGCAATATCTTGAAGGGTGAGTGAAAAAGCAGTTTTTGAATCTTCATTTCGCTCAAATTAACAACAATGCTCATTTGAAATACTCTTGAATAGTGAGACATGGGCTTGGGATGTGCGAACAAAGCATGTCACCTATGAACCAATTCCTACAATCGATGGAGTACGGGGACTTGCAAACCATGGCCCTACTGCGACGTTATTTACTATCGGTCCACACAATACAGTCCAACAGTACGACTTGGAAACGCCAGGAATGGTTGCCAATGTACAGCATCCACCAGTCAGCTCTCGGTCAATCGTTTCCGAGGATCAACGATCTCAGACAATGTCCTCGAGACGCTTGCAAGATCCTCCAAATATTCGGGAGCAGTCCAGCTCAAGGCGGACACCGCATGACTCTAATAGTCTCGACAACTTGAAACAGCAAAGATCTAACCTTATTAGCCCCGCATCTTCTAGAAGTCGAACGGAATCTGTGAGCTCAAAAGCTTCATCTGGGAAATTCAGAACGGGTCCATTCGCGCCACCTAGTGTCTCAGCACATAGTGCAACGACATTTTCTTTGGCATCGGGTGATCATGATACACCACAACCATCGGCTGGCTATAATTATGCATCTTCAGTATCAATGTCCTCAGTAAGAAGCTCTCGGGCTGGGTCACGGGCTGGATCGCGACTACGGAATGAGGTGCAGATGAGCCCCGCCGAGAAGAACGTAGTTGATCTATTCCCATTTATCCGGGCACGGTTAAACGACGTACCATACAAGCCACAGCCTGCGATCGATGAGAACAGCCTGACGCCCGATGATTTACGCCAACAAATGCTAAGTGTAGTTTTCGGCTGGGAGGGAGATATCTCGGATTTGATCAGGGACGAGTGGACTCGTCATGCGTATGGAAGTCCGAGTGCGATTCTTTTAGCCCAATGGCTTGGAGAGACGAATACAGACCACATGGCGGCGATGATTAGCTCTGGGCCTACAACGGCTTCTGACTGGATGCTCCTTGCCCTGAGTCAAATGAAGGGGCAGGCGCAAGCAAACAAAGTTGGACAAAGTTTTGTACAAAAGTTGCTGGAAATCGGGGACATACATACTGCAGCATCTATTCTTCTTGGACTGGGAGATAGCAATGATGCTATTGAAGTCTATGTGTCCCGCAAACATTTCATGGAAGCTATTCTCATGACTTGCCTTCTGATGCCGACAGACTGGCAGCGTCAATCATATCTGGTTAGACGATGGGGTGAACATGTGGTCACGCATTCTCAGCAACAACTCGCTATTCGCTGCTTCATGTGTAGTGGTGCGGAATCTTCTGAGCCATGGACTTCTCCGGGTGCTCAGCAAGCAACTACATTCGCCGATGTGATGGGTGGAAAATCGCCACTAGAGCCTGAAATGAATCAACAGATAGAATCAAATGGCTTGATACCTCCACGTCCTCGATCAACTTCGAGCTCCAACCAGCGAGCTAATCCAAAGGGCCCTGCACTGAAGCTTATCACATCTTTCGATGCGAAATCAAATAAACGCTTCCGCTTCCCAGGATTGAAGACCGATGATCAAACACCGACAAATGCTCCCGGTATAACACCCATCGCCGAGTCTGCTGTCCCAGAATCAGCCGTGGGCTCTTGGAAACTCAATAACATCCAGAGTCTTAACCAAGCAATGACATCACGAACGACTACCCCTTCATTCAACCGACGCCGTCTCCCATCGATAGGTGAAACACCTGTGGATGTTCACCCTCCGATTTTCTCTCGTGCCCGCTCGCAACAGAGCTCTAGCGCGTATGGCTCAACTTCCGAAGCTGAAGATGCCAGTGGGCATGAGCAAAGCCAAGACGAGCAGGCGGATAATGGACTTTTGACACCCGCGAAATATCATGGTCTTGACTCGATGAAGCCAAGCCCTCAAACTGCAGTTCAGGCCATGGACAAGTTTGCAGCTATCAAAGGACTTCCATCGCCATCCCCTGGGGTCTTTGATATCTTGACAGACTCTTCCCACAATCGAAGTGTATCTCGGGATAAGAATCCAAACGGACTTCAACTCGACATTGTTCACTCAGATGTTCCATACCCCGGCCCCCGCAGCCAATCTGGTCTGCTTCACAGCGCAAAGAGCACTTCGACTATGAACAGCTATACTTCTGCTAAGAGCCCAAGTGTCACTGGCCGTAGCATCGACCAGTACATTAGCAGTCTAGAGGAGGCTAATTACCACTCGCAGAGGCATAGCAGCCGTCATGGTCGCGGAAGAAGGAACAACGGGGATGACTTGGAGCATTCTCGTGAAGAATCCCGCGAAACTACCCGTGGTCGCTATATTCAATCTGCCAATCGATCACCTTCTTCCCCAGTGCCGATGTCACCAGATGAGGTTGCACGCTATCATACCGGAGAGATGGAATATCCGGACCAGCAACGAAAGAAGTCAAAATCTCGTGCTCGAAGCAGCAGTAAGATGAGGAAGCCCGGATCACGCACCCGCCAGCGATCTTCTAGCCGGAAACCATCGAGTCGCCTAGCCATTGATCGTCGTGATCCCTCAGCACGAGGTCGAAGCAATGACCGTCAGGGCTCTTCTGCTCGCTCGCCATCTTCCCCTGTTCCAATGTCGCTTCCTACACAGGAGTCTTCTCAGCAAGACGGTGCAGATGATCCACTCCGTATCGTTGCTGGTAACCGCGAGAGATTGCGCTCGCAGCATCGCAGCGCTAGTCGCCGTCGTGCAGAGCGAGGAACTAGCTCTAGACGAGAAGGCTCCCCTGAGACCAAACACAAGGTGTCTTATAGCCAGCCTGAAATTCGCCCACCCCGTGAGTTCGAACTTCCTGCTCAGCCTGAACGCTTTGAGCAGCTAAGCAGCAAGGCCTTTGGACAAGAAGAAGTCTTAAGCGCGAAAGCATTTGGGCAAGATGATACCCTCGGCAGTCAAGCATTTAGACAGGAGTCTCTGGGCAGTCAGGCTTTTGGAGATGACAACCTCTTGAGCAGCAAGAGATTCGGGGAGGAACCACAAGAGCCGCAGCAACCGCAGGAGCCACAAGAGGAGGAATTGCTAAGCCCTTTGGCATATGGACAAGAAGAAACTCTGGGTAGTCAAGCTTTTGGGCAGCAAACCTTGAATAACCAGGCCTTTGGACAGGAGACATTGAGCAGCCAATCCTTTGGCCAGGAGACACTGAGCAACCAGGCTTTTGGTCAAGATACTATGCTGAGCAGCAAGGCTTTTGGACAGCCCGATACCATGAACAACAGAGCCTTCGGCCAAGAGCCGGTATTTGTGAACGGAAACGGCCAAAGTAGGCCCGTCTCTACCCAGGAGGAAGTTTCTCCAACAACGCCATTTGTCAGTCTGGCCGAAAGGAAGAGAAGAGAAATAGCCGCCGCTGAATTGGAGGCACGCCGTCTTTCCCTAGCCCGCAATCCGTCTGCACCCAACATTCCATTCCCAGGCGAGCTAGCCAAATCTCCTCTGGAAAGCCCTCCTCCCTTCTATGGAAACTCTTACTTCCCACGAGCTCCATCTCGAAACAATATCCCTCCAGCAAAGAAATCGCCTGAGTACCACAGCGGCTCGGATTCAAGCTCATCGGGTTCGCGCAACCCCGTCGGACTTCCAGCGACGCCACGAGCCATGCGACACCCCAAGTATGGCGGTGGCCGCGAAGAGCGACCACCCTCTGTCCCAACCATCCCAACACATGGTTATGGCTCACAAAATGTGAGTGATGGTCGCTACCAAAGTGAAGCCGCAGAGAGAATTGGGAGATCTATGTCAGTTCCTATGCCAGAGGGTCCAGCAACCAGATACAAGAACCCACCCCCAGTGCCATCTGAGGTCCCAATGCACCCTCATTTCAACCCAAATCTCCCCCGAAGCCGCTCAAACAGTCGTGCCCGCAACGGAGGTCACCGCCGCACTAGCTCCGGCGGGTATATCTCAAATACCTCGCCCCAGCGTACTGCGAGTATCGAAGAGACAATGGGAAGCTCAATGCATCGACGACCATCGGGCCCACAAGCAGACATGATTCCACCCCCTCCTCCTCCGCCACCAGCTCCTCCAATCCTTCTACCTGAATTGCAGCATCTGAGTGGTCCTCCGCCTCCACCTCCACCCCCAATGCCAATGGACCTCGCATCTCCTCGACAGTCTACTGCAACAATTGATGTTGCTATCGAGAACGAGGACTTTGGCCACCAGATTCCTCGTGCTATGACAGCTGCCCCGACTATCCACGTCAATGCAAGTGAGCCCAAGGTCAATAAACGCACGTCATTTGAGCACCAGCATCGTCGAAACCGCAGCTCGAATAACGAGAGCTTCGCGAACAAACTGCGTAGCTTGGCTCGCATTCGCGGCAATAGTCGCAGCGTTGAACCATGGGGTACAGCCACTGAATGGGGATCTGATCCTCATGAGCTTGACATGCCCTATGAAACCTTGCACTCCCGTGCCTATGCACCTGGACAGAACTTATACTAAGACAATTTCGATACTTTCCCGGGTTCATCTCGTTCTATCGCATCTTTTTATCCTTTCTTAACACTCACTTGTCTCATATCTTATCGTTTGCTTCTTCATTTTGATGATTGATGTTCATGTTTAGCGATTCCCTCCTCTTATTCTATCATGCCCTTCTCTGCGTTCCTGATATACCCTCACTTGCTATATTATTATCCCCATTTTTTACGGCTACTGCCTACTTCCATTATCACAGCTACAAGAATCACATTCCCCAAGTCCGTTGTCTCGTATACACATCCCCTCTAGCATCTATATTCCGTCCCTATCAAAATTGCAAGACTTGTATCTTTCATACCTTTCTTTTCCTTTCAAGAATTATCATACTACCAGATGGAATGTTCGAATGGTGGGTCTACAACTATATGCCTGCGAAGGCTAATAACGGTCGGAGTTATCAACAGAGATATTCAATTCAGATACCATTCCATGGCACTTAGTGTACAAAAAAATGCAAGTAACGTAGAAAAGAGGACTCAATTATAAAGATTCTACGAGCCCCAGCCCCAGCCCCGTCGACTCGTTGGCTCATTTCCATTTCGCTCCTGATCCATCATCTTATCAAAATTAGCCTGGGCTTGTTCCTTCTCCCGTTTCTTGTCAACATCATATTGATCCTGCGCACTAATAGGAGAAGGGTCGGCAGGTGGTGACTGATTCTGAGTCTGGCCCCATCCGGCAGTAGGAGATTGACGGTTAGAAGGCTTTGCCTGAGGTGGGACGTTCTGCGCCCGGATACGATCCCAAGAACTCATTGGCGAACCGTCGGGGTTTGTGTTGCGGTACTCAGCGGCAGTCGGGCTAGCATCGTCGTCCTGGCCACCAATGAAGAAATCAGTGCTGGAGGTTCCTTGCGAAGGGCGTTGCGCGGGCGCAGAGCCATATCCAGGACGCGGCGATTGGTACTCAGATGTCGGGGAGTCGTATGTTTGGCCGTCGGCGGGCGCATCATAGCTGTATTGTTGTTCTGGCGTCGGAGTTTCCTCAAAGCCACCTTCCCCAGACAGCTCACGTCTAAATTTTTCTGTAACGTCGTGGCCCAGCTTTATATTCCGATACATCGAATTGGCAACCTCGAGCCTCCGCTTCTTAATAGCTTCGTCTTTCTCGTGGCTGGTATCCTCTCTCCACTGCGCAAGACGAGGATCTGTAATAGAAGCGCTCACACTAGTCCACGTTGAATAAATGGTCGTTAACATCCATCCCAACGATCCAACCCAAAAAACTCTAAATCCATAATTCGCCATAACAGGCCAAAAGTGTCTCGGGTCAGTCTTTGCGATATGGAACACGGAGGAAAACCTTTGTCGAATTGTATGACCAGGTACTCCGATTGTCGTTTTCTTGTACTCCCATACGCCACCAATAAGACATGATACAGGTAATCCGATTCGGCTGTAGTAGAGGGACTGTGTGGTAGAGGTGCAGAAGGCATCTAGCTCGTCTTGTGTCAATGTGCGTCCGGTAATAACCCACGAGCCTTGCAATCGGTCAAAAATTCTTGCGCCAGCTGAAGACTCCCAAGATCTGCGCCCGAAGAAGCCGAAGTAGAGTGTGAATAAGTCCGGCTTCACGATGGTCTCCGGTTTGATCCTCAGACCTGCCATTAAATTTGAAGGGTAGCCATTTGTTGAGGTGTTAGCTGGGGCACCGCGGGAGGCGCTTTCGCCTGAGAATGAGCCCCCTTGGGGTGAGGCGTCGTCGAGCACCATCTTGTGAGGTCAATGGATGATGGTATTGCCAGTCCTCGGCTGCGAAGAGCTAGCTCAAGCTAGGCTGGCTCCGCATGACATTGGCTGATGACTAATTTGATGCCTCTTTTTGCAGGTGTTGACGATCATCCCTAAACAAAAGGCTGCCGATTACCATCATTATCTTTTATAGTTTTCATGTGCACTACAAAATACTATCAAATAACTCAGTAAGTAGATATCTGGCTTGTGCATAATTTCGCTTACATGCAATTCCCTATAATATCTTAGACAACTGGTATATATGCTTTTCCCTTCTCGCCAGAATTCAAAATCAGATATAGATCTGCCATTTCATCAACTGATGAGAATTCTTCAGCCTCCAGCACTTCAAATGGATTCTGAGAAATATTAATATACGGGAAATTGTCATCCTCACGACAAAGAACCCTCTCATCAATCGACTTCCAATCCATATCAAACTCCAACCCATTGACCGATATGTTACCAACAGCCCCCTTCCCAATGACATTGACTTTCATGGTCGTAGTAAATGTCTCGCTTCGTGAATAAGCATCACTCGAATAATTTATCGTAGAGCAATTTGAACACTCATTCTCCTCTCTTCTGTATCCCATCCCTTCATTTTCACTAGCATATACCTGCTTGAGCACCTTGCAGGTGATGATATCCCTAAAGGCATCTTCATGAGACCCATCTTGTTGATCGGGATCAATGGTATCACAAAGCATCAATTGGTATCTAGCTCGCTCAACTTGAGCCGCAGCATCGGCTGGAATAGCCAGGACCCAAACACCCCAAAACAATTGGTCCCATGGTCTGTAGATAGAGTCTGGATCCCAGTATGCACGAGGGTCTTGTGTACGGCACATCATCATTTTGACAAATTCGCCCAGCATAAGGATTTTGTGACCTTCCTTTATCATGGGACCTATAAATTCCATTGTTGGGTCCAGATCGCGGAGGAGATTGAGATATTTCTTGTGGTGCTGGAAATCATCCCATAATTCCAAGGCGTATATGAGAGAGCTCACGTCCGAGGCTGTGAGTTGCCATAGGATGAGATGACTTAGATTTTCCTCATTAAGAAGGATGTCTTGAAGACGTTCATGGGGTCTCATGTTCTCTGTATGTTTTGTCTGTTGGTGAGTGAGAGAAAAGGAGTATCGCGATTATCTATGAATATGGGCGTCTTTAAATACAAATTCCGTTTCCCTGAAGAGTACGCAAGGCTATGCCCGTAGAATCGTGGAGCCTAGATACTATGGGCCCCCAACGTAAAGTATACAAGCTTTGACGGTGACTCACACATGTGCAGCCTCGTCGGATCAATTAAATGTGACTTGAGACTTCAAATATCATTTATATTCAATTATGTGTATTATTAAGCTCAGTTCTACCACTTCTCAACATAAGGTCTCAAGTCCAACTCAAACGCAAAAGTGGTACGCGGCTGAGTATGCAGATACCAGTATGAATCGGCAATCTAAAAAGCAATAAGTATGTGTACGTATATCAAGTATTCCCGGAATTGAACTTACAGCTTCAGGACTCAGCTTGGAATCTTCAACGCCGGATCCCCATGCCTTCGTACGAGGAATATCAATAATTCCATCGATAATAGTGTGAGATACATGAACACCCTGTGGACCGAATTCCCTAGCAAGTGACTGGGAAAGTGCTCTCAGAGCAAACTTGCATGCAGCAAACGAGGCAAATTGGGGTGAACCCTTGATACTCGCCGTGGCACCAGTGAAGATTAAGGTGGGTGGGTAAGTAGCCGATTCCTTGCCCTTAAGGAGAAGAGGTAAAGCTCGTTGAGCGAAGTTAAAACCACCCTTACTATTTGAAATGTTAGTATCCACATGTTTGGCATAATGCAATAATGCGGGGCATCATGCCGATACATACGCTTGGCCATTGAGTCCAGCTGCGAAATCATCCTCAGTCAATTCGAGGAAAGGCTTCTTAACAAAGCCACCACCGGGGTTGAACACTGCTGCTGCTAGCACGGAGCCAGGGAACTGCTTTTCAATTTGATCGAATGCACTATTCACGCTTTGGCTGTCGCTGACATCTGTACTGATGCCCACTGCATGCCCGCCGTTCGAGGTGATCTCCTGAACAACGGCATTATAGCTATCGGGGCTACGAGCTAAAAGCACAACGGGGTACGATTTAGCGAAACGTCTGGCGATAGATGCGCCCTATAGAAATGTTAGAATATGTACCAAGTAGAATGTTCAATGTTGTCAGGTATGTTCAACTTGAAGTTGCTATTAGCGATGTCAACGTACCGTGCCTGGACCAACACCAGCAATAACCGCGAGTGTCTTAGCAGCCATGGTTAATTATACACTGAAAAGATAGTTCCGTTTAAAAGTATTATTCCAGCTTTGAGCAATCGAGGGGAGGGCACGCAATAAATAGACTGTCTCGGCGTTTGAATTGCAGCCGACGCTTAGAAATAGCAGCGGGGTTTAATCATCACGGCCATTGATGATATCATCTAAGTGGAATAAGACTGGTACACTCATCCCGAGGCCAAAATAATAAATTGATTACAATATCATCCAAAGATCTCATCATGCACTAATAACGCAATTATCCATTATGCACGCAGCACGTTATAGACTAAACAGAGTATGCGGACTTGGTCGTGTACAGGCCGTTTCAACCTGAGGCCACAACTCTTATCGATAAGCGCATAAATTTCCCAAAGCTTCAAAGTCGCATTTGCCAATGCCAATTCTTCAAACCAACAAAATGGAATCCTCCGACCCATTACTCAGTGAACTGTGCTCAATATGGTAAGAGGACCCCACGAAAGTATCCCCATTCATGAAATCTCCCTAATCCCTGAATAGCCACGTCAACCCTCCGAAATACCGCTGTCCACGCTGCTCAATCCGCACCTGCTCTCTACCCTGCACAAGACGCCATAAGCTCTGGTCCCAATGTTCCGGTGTACGAGACCCAGCCGCGTACCTCAAGCGAAATGAATTAAATAACGAGACTGCCTTCGATCGCGACTTCAATTTCCTTGCGGGCATCGAGCGCTCAATGGAGCGTGCGGATCGAGACGCTGAGAATCGAGGTATTGATCTTGCGCGCGGACAGGATCAGGAGGATACTTCGGGTACTGTGACTGGTCAGAAGAGGAAACATCCGCAACAGGGACTTGTGAAGGGGGAAGCGGGCTTTTTGCGTGGAGCTGAAGCTGGTGGTGTAAATGTTATTCGGGCACCGAGGGGAATGACGAGGAATAAGTTGAATAATTCACGGTGGCATCCTAAGTAAGTGGGATTTGATTTCTGGGCAAATTTTTTTTTCTAATGGTTTGTTAGGCATAAGTGTCTTAGTTGGTCGGTTGAATGGGTTCCTGTGAGCGGCGAGAAGACTGTTCGGAATTGTTTGGAGAATTGTTCTGTTGCCGAGTCTTTTGATCGGGGGTTTCCGGTGCCGAAACAGGAGAAGTTGAATGAGCCGTCGAACAAGGAGCAGGGTCAGCAGGATAGTGGTTCTGCGCAAGATACACAACAGCCCGAATCTGGAGCCGTGCCATCTGGCGATACCGAGTCTATGAATGCGCAACCTGAACAACCGTTGAACACCGATGCGCCCGAGGGATCTTTGAATACATCGGAGGACAAACCGAAGGAACCACTCATTGTCTCACATCGAGATCTTTACTTCTATCTCCACCGCCCACGGACAACAGTCAAGAAGCCAGTTCTCGTGCCCCTCGCACCACAGATCACGCTTGCTGACGCGCTTCGTGAGAGGACGGTTCTTGAGTTTCCTACGATATATATTTTGCCAGAATCACCAGATGAACTACTGAAGGAGAAAGAGTCTTCAAAGTTTATTCTGGAAGAAGAGTATCTACGTTCTGTTGGACCTGAAGATGCTGCTAAGAATACAGGAAGCGCTGATGAGCCTGAGGCTGATTCCTCAGGGTTACCAGGGTCTTCGGTTGATCTCCAGAATGTGGATGAGCAGAAAGTCTTGGAAGTTTTGAAACAGGATCTGTTCGAGCCAGAATCTTGAAAAGGGTATTACAGGCCCAAGCATGTTGAGCGATTGATGTATATTTGAATGGTTTAACTCCATTTGTACAATAAACTAATTTCCACATTTGTCAGTGCGCGCAGATCAATAGCAAGGTCACGGTGATCACATATAGCTTATCAATGCAAATAAAAGAACCAAACCCTATCAATTGACCATCGGGACTCGACTAGTAGAGGAATTCAGTTGACGAGTGAAAAGTCTTGGAAGCTCGCCAGTTGCTGAGTTCAGTAGTGGGATCAAGAGCAAAGTGGGCGGTACCAAAGCTCGGACCACCATCATAGTTAAGCGCTGTTTTTGAAAAATTTATGTCCACTTTAGTTGATTTGTGAACAATTCGCACCCAAGTGATGTCGGAGGGTATGTAGTAGTAGATAGAAATAAATGTGGATTAGATGTATTAGACCAGGGAAATCGTACGCTTTGTGGGGTGTGGCGCCTGGTGGCCTCCAAGAGACGAACATGGTTGGGGGAAGTGGTGGAACTAACGGGGCGTACCGGCGGGCGTACCCACCCCCCAGTGGGCCCCAGCTGATGGGGGGCGATCGGGGAGAGGGCAGGCTATGGCGAGGGCAACGACAAGGGCGCGGTGGGCTCGGCTTCAGGGTTCTCGGTGTCACAGTTGGTAAAGAGTACACTTACTAGCCTGGGTCAGTCCGGAACACTCTTGAGATGAAGCGTTAGAACCTAGAGAATAGACTAGCCATGATCGTTCTTGTAAGGAAAGCGATCCGCGAAATACGATGCGAGGTCAGGTTAGACTGTTTCAAATACTCGATCGATGGACAGGATGTCTGCGCCATCAAGGAGTTAATAGATTGATCCCCAAAGGTAAGCCCAACTCAACCCCCAAAGTCCAAATATGCAGATAGGGTATTGAACTAAATGACACAAAAATCAAAACTCCGAGGATGCATGCAAACCCAAGGGTATGTAAAATCGCTATGAACGCAGATAAAAATCACCAATGAACCAATAAGAACCGATATATCGAAAACCATAAAACTCCACAGTAAATGCAACAAAATGTCACTCAGCTCTTTGCCGATTCTCGGATTTGAGGTCCACAAGAGGTTCAAACCAAAGAAACGAACAACTGGGGGATGAATTCGCTTCACCAAAAGCAGGCTCCGTCTGGCCAAACAGACGGTCATCTAAACTGGCCGAGCCAATGCCGTGTGAAGAGCGAAATGCAGTCTTCAACACGCAAGCTTGTCCAAAAACACTTGACTTGCAAGGTAAGAGACTTATATCAAACCCTCATCGGATTTGATTATGATGTTGAACTGTCCGAATCGGAAGCAGTGGGAGGAACATCAGGAATAGAGGCCGGGCGGGCTTTGCTACCCTGCGCCGACGGAGAGGTAATAGGTTGTGTGGGGACGGTGTTTGGGACGGTGGGAACGTCATCCCCCTGGGCCTTACCGGCCTTCCCAAAAGAGTGATCAGCCTTCGATTCTGTAGGCGAGATATTCTGCTTCTCGGAGCGACTAGGTTTCAGCTTCAGTCTTCCCTGCTCTAAAGCGCGGAGAACAGAGCCGAGATCTTGAGGGTCGATAGACCGCAGTTTACCAATGGCATCCTCCGAAACGTCAGAGAAAGCCTTCCAGCCCAGTTGATCGAATTCTTCGGAGGTCGAAGACTTCGATTCAATGGAAGGACCTGGGCCTTGGCCAGTAAGGACCCGTAAGAAGGAATCGGAGACACTAGGTCTGCGAGCCATCTTCACGGGTTTAGACCTGTTACTAGTACTTGTTGAGGCAATATCTTCTTGCTGACGTTTTGGTGGACGCTGAGCCATCACTGCATTGGGTCCTTCACCGACTTCATTACGAATCTTGTAATATACAAGACCCAAAGTGGCTGCCAAAGCTTGATGGGCAGCTTCTGGAAATCGATGGACTGCCTCAGCACGGGTGATGCTGAAGTTGCTATCACTGGAGTCACTTGAATCGCTGTCATTGGCAAACATGTCCGTAGGGTGCATGCGACTCCAGCTTTGATAACCTTCCAGTTGATAGAATTCTGCGAGTTCAGTCAAGCGATGTACTGAGAGAAAAGTTAGGTTGGTAAGACTCATGCTATTATATTGACCGGCTTACCTCGGCTTCGTTTCTTTAAACACCAGAATCTCCACACAGTACGCGGGAAATATTGAGGCCATTCAAGAGCACCGTCATCAAGGATGACAGGCACGGGGTTGATAGGGGCGTGTATTGTTTGGGCGAGTGAGTTGAAGCGGATCCGATCACCCTGTTTCAGACGTGATTCAATTGAATCAATACGACCGTTCACTCTGGATTCCATCGAGCTCATTTGGTGTGAAAGTTTGTGTTCCAAGGTCATCAAATCCGTGCGAAGTTGGTTGGTAGCCGTTTGAAGTTTACTGATATCAATACGTGATGCACAGATATCAGCAGACATCCGCTCATAATCCGACTGAAGACGATCCACGCTTTTCTGTAACCGGTCGACATCGCTTCGCAAAAAAACAGTCTCTGTGCCGGACTGGCCGATACTGGACTTCAACTGAAAGATGCTGCTTCGAATCTGATCCACATCCGTGCGAAGAGCCACGACATTCAAATCAATGCGGTGCGAGATGGCGTTGTGATTGGCAAATTCGCGTCGGATGTGGTCATCTTCGCGGTTTCGACGGTCGACATAGCCCTCCTTGGTCAAGACGTTGGATCGGAGTTCGAGGACACGCGAGTCCAGTTGATTCATACGGTCATGGAGATGGATGAGGGAGAGTTCCGAGCCAGGCGGTGTGGGTTCTCGTCGGACAGAGAGGCGAGGACTGGACATGGAGAGGGAGGTGCTGGAGGTACAGGAGTGGCTCCTTTCAAGACTGGTCATGGTGGACATGCTGAATATAGTATATAGGGTGTTTCTTTGTTGTGTCAATCGATTTCATGCCTTTGTATAGCATTTCGCGTCTAGATGAGGTCGTCCATTGTGAATTTTGGTGGTTGATGCTATTCTGGCGGAGGCAATTGTGGGAGGGAAGAAAGAGAAAAGGGCCCATGAAAGGAAGGGGGGCCGGCTGTGCCGTGTGACGGAGTCTGACCACCAACACGGTCACACCGAATCAGCGACCACCAGATTTGCCAATCACCATGACTCCCTTTTGACTACGTGTTTTTGACTCGCGTTTTTTCTCTCTGATAGGCGAGTTGGTTTCTATGACTGAATTCCTTTTATTTGACTCAATCCGAGTCATTCCCCTTGTGTTTTTCGCAGAGATGAGGATTATTTACCAGCGATACCGTGAGTGTGACCATACCGGTACCGTATCAAAGCGGTCGGATCCCTCGTCTCCCTTCTCTTTTCTGCGGTCGCCCGCATGCGTTAGCGCTTCCATGTTGCATTAGTGCGACGCAGGATCGGTCGGTGATGGAGCCCTGTCCTGGTGCATTCACGGTCTGATTGGCGATCGGCCTTCGCCACTCTTGGGTGTGTTCCCCATTCCCCCAATCACCACCCGCGCTCGACTCGCCCTCGCGCTGACCTTGTGCTATGTTGGCGGGTGACGCCATGTGTAGGGCCGTAACTGCGGCCCAGATTGCTATTCCCAGATTTCCAGACGTTCGTGTTCTTGAAACTCCGCACGACTTTCAATGTTTCCCCCCTCCCGAGGGGCTGCCTGGGGCATCCAGATTAGGAAAGAAAATGCACTGTACCATCTAAGCCGGAAAGAAGAAAAGAAAGGCTACTTGGATGAAGAAGAAAAAGAAAATAATGGAATTGAAAATGATCGAAAATAGATTGAAAACATAATACCGCCACCTAGAGTCTCTTGGATTTGAATAGCATTCTCGAGCGTTTACAGCCCGATGCATGATTACCAACTCGGGGTAAGCCTTCTAACATACAATCAGGTATCCGCCAAAACTTGCCACCAGCGACACGTTTGCTAGTGCAGACTTGAGTACACAGTGCTGTGGTCATGCAAAAAAGTTCAAATAACATTGGACAAACAATCAACATGAATCAGACCTGGGTATCAGAAGATCATGGTCGTAATGGACTACAATCGCAAGGCTGCTGCAGTCTACGGTCGCACACTTATTCTAAATACAGAGAAGCAAAGGCTGACCGAATGCGCATGCGTGTTCAGCCTCGAAAACATCAGCTTGGCCCTTGCTGTTCAGCAAAGGCGTCGTAGCATCATCGTGGTTCGGATATGCCTCGGAACTAAATCATAGATGTTGTTGGCCTACAAATTCCCAAATTTTATGATTTTTAAACTGAAGGAATCTTCATGAGGTAGAATAACGACTGCTGCTTTTCCAGATTGAATGCCCGTGGGATTTGAGCCAGCATTACTAGTAGCATCTGTTTACCTCGGATTCCCTACCCCCACCTTTCCACGCATCTGTTCATTCCATCAAGTGCTATCACTATGTGCTGTAGTAGGTGGGGGTTCCCACTCACAGATTTGAAGCAAGAGGTACTATATTCTTTATAAAGTCGAAAATCGTCATGAAAATAAATACCATCAATTTAATTCGTTTGCAATTAAATGAGCGGTATAGTACACTTTGAAGGACCTTTTATACTTCACGATCAAAAATCACCAGTATGTTCACCCACGACAGGACTCAGCACTTGAGCCATGACACCTATTCATAAATACTATACAGTGAATCGCTCCGATACCGAAGAAATCACCGCGCTCCTCTATGCGTATGGGAATGCCTTGAAGAAACGCAATGTAGAAGAAGCAACCGCTCTCTATACTATAGACGGCGTCATTATGCCGCCACACTTCTCAGCAAGTGTAGGCAAGAAGGCCCTCCAAGATTCATACAATCGGATATTCTCGAAATCACACCTACAAGTTTCTTTCCAAATTCAAGAAATTGTCATCATGTCTTTCGAATGGGCATTCGCGAGGACAACAGCTACAGGAACCAAGACAATGCTTGCAACACAAGAATCTGAGTCCGCATCGAACCAAGAATTGTTCGTAATGAAGAAAGAAAATGGGAAATGGCGAATTGCTAGATATGCATTTTCGTCTATGAAACCATTGGTTCAAAATGGGACAGGAGGCCCCCAGTCAAAGTTGTAATGCTGGTAGTCCCGCTAACTGGTACATGCGCATGTGTGGAAAATGCATATACTTCATCCTTAATGAAGATCTCCGAGTCTAATCGATGTATCTCTTGCCATTTTATAGTTTGTATACTGTCAAATTAGAAAGAGCAATCGAAGCATGGGTCAACGTGGCCAATATAGGAAGTCACGAAGCCCTAAAGTTGACATCGTGACTTCCCGCGTACATGGAAAGGGAACGCCGACCTGAGATGAGCGAATCTCGAAAACTTCAGCCTTCCAGAAATCATCCCTCATGCTGCTCTTTGCTACTTTTTGGTCAAAATGAAACGGAATGTTCTCCCCTTGGGCATATTGGGCCTAGCTGTGCTCTGTCTTCTTTCCCTCGTCTCAACACAATCCATTAAGCATGAGAAAGTATCAACCCTCCCGGTGACCACGAAAGACCCTCGGGAGTGCGACTGCTTTACCGTGTCCGGCGCAGATCCAGGATACTTCCAACATTATAAACTCTGGGATTTTCGCACTGTGCCTTTAAAGAGGGACGACGGAGCACTCCCCCCAGATCAAGATGACGACAGCGACGAATGGGACGACTACGGGGAGGGTGAAGACATAGATGAAGAGAGACACGGAAGCGACGAGGATGAAAGGGATCCGTTTGATGAAGACGAGGACGAATATGAAGATGACGAATATGATGAAGTATCAGTGACGAATTCTCTCTATTTCTTCAAAACGACTTTCGATAAAGACTGGGTTAGCCAGAAATGGCATCGTCCACGTACCCCCATCGCGCCAGTGACGATGGTGAATTCCAAACGAAACGTCTTCTTCACTCGCGCCGAAGACCGTCCAAATCCAAAAGCAACACACCTCGTGTTACGCACAACTCGTCATAGTAACTTCACATCTACCGCTGAGATCGAGACCCGCGTCCGCAATATCTTTCGCTGTTCTTTCCGGGTTCATATGCGCATTCTACCAGCGAGTACGGTAGTTTCACAGCCTCCTCATTTTCAAGAATGGCCATCACGAGATCCAAATCATCACGCCATCGCTGCGCTCAATGACGGTCCGGGCTTCGGTAATATCACATCTGTACCATTCGATGCTACAAGGCCTCCACCAGGGGCATGTATAGGCGTCTTCACATACCAAGCGAAGAACTGTGAATCAGATATCGAGATTCTAACCAGTGACCCTTCCCATCGAGTCCGATATGCCAATCAACCTGATTACGATCCGCTCACGGATCAAATGATTCCAGGCGCGGCTACAATCGCGGATTTACCGGTCCCATGGACAGAATGGTCGACGCACCGCATAGACTGGCACACCGATCGCTCTCGGTGGTATGTGAATAGTCAATTGCAGGAAGAGAAGAGCTACCGGGTACCCAATCTTCAAAGCAGACTTGTCATCAATCTATGGAGTGATGGCGGGATGTGGACTGGCGACATGAAAATCGGCGATAGTATCTATCTTGCCATTGAGTATATCGAGTTGGCATACAATCGGTCTTCGGATGGGAATGCACAGGGCAAGATTCCGCCAGAGCAGAATCATGGAGGACATCAGCTGCCCATTCCTGCGAACAAGACTGATATTGAGATTGAGGCTGTCTTCGAGGATGAAGAATTCTTTGAGCCTGAAACGGAGATATTGACTGGCGCGTGGAAGAAAAGAAAGCACAAGAAGTGCAGGAAGGGGAAGAAGGGGAGGAGGTGTAGGGAGAAGGCGAAAAAAGATAGGCAGAAACATGGGAAACATGGGAAACATGGGAAGCACGGTAAGCATGGGAAGGGCCCGGGAGATGGAGGTCACAGTACTGAACCCCAGTGCCGGCGCATCTGTAACATTGATGAACTTCAATTTGGGTCTGTGGATTGAGATGGGTATATCTTTAGGTAGATTTTCCCTAGAGTCCTTTTGTTGTCTTGCAAGTGATCGTATTATTGGATTATTATTATTATAATGGACATGGTATAGAATCTCGATGCCACCAATCAGCGGTGTATATCCATTTCGCTTGCTGTAGATAGAAGAAAACGTGTTTTTTGTAATGCGAATGTTCGATTCTATACCAAGGGGAAAAGTAGGTCTGCTGAGGGCGCAGCATGTTAAAAAAAGCTCAGAAAGAGAACAAAATCATGTAATAAATAAAAAGGCCTGCGTGGGCCTGCTCGTATCTTGACAACAACGGGGTATCATTTGCATTCGTCCAGGCATCAAATCAAAGAGAAAAAGAAAGAAGTCCAGAATTCAAATCTCGAAAAAAGCCCATGAGAATCAACCCGCCCCACTTATTTTGTTCGCCATGCACACCATGATATTGATAAATGGAAGCCATAAACGCCAGGGTAATAGTGCACGGACTATTACCACTATGATTGTGTGAGAGTGAGTGAGAGAGAGAGAGTGTGTGTGTGTGTGTGAGGGAGAGAGAGAGAGAGGAAAAGAGGGAGGGAGGGAGAGATGTAGAGGTGATGTATGTATGCGTTGGTGGAGAGAATGGTGATGTGTAGTTCGTGTAGCACTGCGTATCCACAGATTTCTTGATCCATATGCGAGGACATGAGATGAAAGTAGAGTGGAAGACACGATCAAAGCAGGACATTACCAGTTCGATCAATCGGACTGAATTCTCCATGAAGCCCACCATTCATGATCTCAGCCACGATCTTTTGCCGCAGGAGCCTTGTATCCCTAGCCCCAAAGGCAGTCGGCTCAATGTTCAATGCGATCGCTTTTGCATTCGTCAACAAGAAAACGCCGCAGTCGCTGCCATTGTCCTGTTCAGAAGAGACCGATGAAAGGACCGACCATTCATCATCCACAAATTTGGGTCCAAGCTCCCCATGTAGCCATTTCTTGATTATATTCACTTTGGCTGAAAACCCGCGATTGGGTAACGAATCAAAGTATTCAATCGTTCGTTCGATAGGCCGAACAACCATTAATGTCCAATGAGCCGACTCATGCACAGGAACGAATATTGTATCAACCTCCAGCAGACCTTCACCACCAATCTTGGCTCTTTTGGCCCACCGCCGTACGCCGTCATATCCTTTATCTCGAAGACTGGAATAGAAGAAACTGTTGAAAGCGTGATATCGTGGCCGTCCGCCCGCGATTCCAGCTGATTGTTGAAGATATTGGATCAACACTGCCAGGTATGAATTTATTATCTCATCATTGAGCCAGGCAAACGGCTTAATGCAAGTAGCAACGTCCTTTTGATATAACGGATCTCCAGAAAGAGACTGGGCCACCGCGCCAGAAGCGCACATGGCTTTTGAAACTCTGTTCGACCAGTCAAATGACAATTGGCGCACGCATTTACCTTGTGGCCTGATTCTTGTGGGTCGGCCTTGGTCGCCTTCCAGCACTAATCTTGCCTGCTCCAACTGCTCCCATTCCTTTTGAAATATGGATGCTGTGCGATCCTTCGGAAGGCCTTTCCTTTGCGGCGAAACTAATTGTACTGCGGAGACAGGTCGACCGAACGGAAACTTTTCATATGTCTTCGATCGCTCAAGCCACGGATCCTTGAATTCCTTGGGATCGAAATGCAGATAAGTCCTATTCCGGTTTGGTGTTTGTACGGGCTGGGAAGAGGTGACTGGAGCAGGTCTCGGCACTTGTCTCGGGGTTGTTAAGGGACGAAGATAAGGGGCGAGTTCTGTGCGAAGTTCAGGCATTGAAGGGACGCCGATGTCCCTGGTGTCACTGGGGACGAATTCCTGTACTGGGACATCATGGCGATCTACGCGGTCGCTGGGTTGAAGTTGCGGGGATGATGGACGAGACGATGGAAATGCCCCTGGTATTGACAAGGAGAGCTCGTCTAAGGGATCCAATGCCGTGAGCGATCAACGATGCGATCGGGTTGGAAAGTGGTAGTTCATACCTTGGATGTCTTCTTGCTCTACCAGTTCACTGCCCTTGCTAGCTTGAAAATGCTCATCCTGGACAGAGAATATATTCGCATCTCTCGGGCGATTTCCTAGCACCTTCTGCCTGAACCAAGAGACGACGCCCATCGTTGCGCTTTCAATGCCACTGGTGTTTCAAAGGTGGCTGGGGAACAGTTCAGCCAAGGGCGAACTGATGATTTATGAGCAGATCCCGGGATGAATAAACGGGTGATAGGATTAGGCTGAGGCGAAAGTAAACGTAGGCAGCGACAAAAGAAATTCCCATTGTCGACGAGCGACCACAGTCAGCTCCGAGAGTGTTGCGACTTGAATGATCGCGTTCTTGTTCCTTCCCACCTGGGCCGCTTTCACAGCTTAATCCAGACCGAGCTTAGTGCCGCTTACCAAGAATTGACTAGCCGCTTTTAGAACCGCATCACGTGGTATATAATCTGAACTTAGAAGTCATTTCTCTCGCTCTCGCTCTCGCTCTCACTCTCTCGTCTTTGTAACTCCCTCATTCTTTCCTCTTTCCTTTCCTTAGCCATGCAGAATGTTCAAACAAGGCTACTGCGCTAGGGAATTACCAGCTTACAATGCATGATTACTGGCTTATATGACGAGAAATCGAAGCCTCGAGGTTATAGCGATCTCACTTGCTTTACTGAATATGCACATACCGTCTCTCTTGCATCATGGTCCAGAAACGAAAAGGTCGCGAAACACATCGTGTGGCTGAATCTCATACGTTGTTTCCCCGACATCGACAGACGTATACACTTTACCCATGATCAAATAAAAGATACCGCAAACGCTATGGCTCTTGATAGCTCACTTCACAAGTATTTCGGACAATTCCACTTCGCATTAAAACCAACAAGAAGTACGGCCATGCTTACGCGGCCTGAGTCCTGACTTTTCTTACCTTAGAATTGTCAGCTCAAATATTACTTTATAATTAATACTTTAAAATATAAGTCAAACGATATCTTAAAAGAAGTCTCGGAAGATGTTTGAAAAGATTCCTGTAGAATCCTTCAAGTTCAGACTGACTCCAGCGCTGTCTATATACTACATATATGTAAACTTCGGTAGAATACGCGAGGGCTACCGTCTACACTAATCAGAAGACTCGATTTATATAAACTTCAGAGAAGTCGTGATTGTCTTTTCAATTCTGAGGACTAACCAAGCGAATATAAATACTATAGAGCCCTTTAATCAGGGTCCTAATTTGAATACTACTGCATTGGGACCTTCCAAGGTTAAAACCTTGGAAAGCTCCTGATACGGCACAGTTTGGCACGTCCTCTGATGATCATGATCGTCATCAACCTCCAAACCCCGATCACTACATACTACTACACACTATATTATCGCAATACTACATGCGACGGGCTTCGCAGCGGAGTCAATCCAGAAAACGCCTCGAGAAAATGAGTAAACTCCTTTCCTCGCAACCGATGGCAGTACCAATATTTTAAAAATACTCCACGCTACAACGCTTGGTGTTCTGGGCTCACGTTCAAGCAACACAGCACAGGGTGGAACGGGTGAATCGCGTCATGTGAAGAACTCAAAAGTTTCAAACTTCATTATGGAACAGACTGATGAAGAACATTTGAACTTTATGAACTTAGTGTTACCTATCCTCATGTGGTCCTATGTAACCGGTTGAGCTCTTTAATACCTGCCAGTGTCTGAGATTCCTTCCTTCTCTTCTACTAACATTATTTATCTAAGTATATTTATTTGTGTATCTCAATTCGCACTAGTTACCTACTAGTATATATAGTATGAAGCTGCGATTCCAATTGGCGCGAGTTGTCATTTTGGATTATAATTATCTTCCGGTACTACTAGGTAGGTAATCAAAGTTGTATACCTAGGAACTTGAACCTACTGTGTTACCGTGTGCCCACCAGAAGAGAAGCGATATCATGGGGGGGGGAAGCATATGTGCATGATCCTATCTAAAAAACAAACCTTGGAATATTAATCCCGAGTTGCCTGCGGCACTAAGTGGACCCGCCGCTAACCACATCGGGGGATCTGCATGACGAACTATAGAAGGCTGCAAACCCTTTGATCATTGAAATGGGGCGATGAAAATATGCAGAACAAAGAGAAAGGTTCTTCGAAATTAATGATGAATTGATGTGATGAGATTCTATAAGAGGCGCAAGATGCCAACGGATTTTAGGTGGCCTTACCTATCGAAATTAGGTACCGCTGGAGACACCCAAGGATACAGATCGCAATTATGTACATGCGCAATCCGACCTATGTCCCAAGGGAGTTCATCCAGCTCAGCCCGTTGCATTGGACTAAGCCTGAGTGATCATCAAAGGTACAGGTGAAGAGGATATGAACTGTGGCCCTGTCCATGCTACTAAAAGGCTAATAAGGAACTCCGAGTCCGATAAACTCGAATACGGGGGGTGCCACATTAATGACGACCCACGGAATCCCTAAAGTGCGCACAGATCAGTCTAACGTCTGTGATGAACGGGTATTTGCAAAACATACCTGCATATACGACCAACTTGGTCACAACTTCAACATCGTATCGTACACGAGGCTTTTTAATTTGAGAGAACACCTCTTTCTCATCTGATCGTGATGTTTCATACTGAGGCGGAGGGAGAGGTGATGACCGCGGGATATTGGCATCAGCATCCACAGTTGCCGAGGTTCCTGAATGAGGACTACCTGTTCCCATCATGTGCTCATACTCATCTAGCTTAGTGGCCTTTCGTGATAAAACAGGAGCGCCGTTGGGCTTGGTCTCTCCGTCGACAGGCGAATCGCGAGTACCGCCAGATTGACTCTCGCGTCGACGCTTCTCGCGATATGCAAGTGTCTCGTAAGCATCAGCTTCGGACTGTGGGCCAATTGAAACAGCCCGTCGTCGTGGGTGTCTCATAGTGGTGATTATATTAGGGATTTCGGAAAAGTTGGGCAGCACGTCATGGTCCTTCAGATTGGACGGAACGGTTGTATATTGGCTGTACTCATCAGAAATGATCCACCTACAAAAGATGAGACAAAGTGGGCGGATTTAACTTACGAAGCAGTTGTGAAAAACCTGCGAGGTAAGAGAAGTCCGAGCTTCTCTAGACTTCGGAAGACAGGTGGAAGGATGCGCAGAAGAGTGGGCTTTGTAATCTCTCGCCATGCGAAGACACACAAGACACCCACGACAAGACGAATGACAGTCTTGATTACTCCGAGACTTTCGTAGTTGTAGGGAATAGTCCCAGGAAGAGGTTCCGACCAGGCGAGGCTAGATTGTGTGAAGTACCACGAGCCAACATCAACTCCAAGCGTCACACCAGCGAAGGCGACACTATCGTCGAAACAAGGACAGTCATCCGCAGGCTCTGGGTGAATGCGAACTAAAATGAGAATGGCGATAGGGATGACAAGGATTCCTTTCAGGGACGCAGATAGGATATACTCATCAAACGCCGGGCCCAAGCTGTATTGCGCATAGCCGATCAATGCGCCTAATGTACAACCAATAACTACGTCCAACATTCCGTGCATACCACAGTATAACCGGCCTAATACGATCGAAATGACATAGAGATAGGTGACCACCTGCAGGGCTAGGTTGGTCTGCGGGCTAACAGTCGAATCCGGCGCATTGAGAAGGGCGATCGCATAAACAGCAACAGACACAGCATTGGTGGAATGTGTTGAGGGAAATCCATATTCTAGAGCAGCCGAGCCGGACATGGTGATACGCTGCAGAGGTGGGGAAAGAGGCCGAGGAAGACATAGCAAGTCTTTAATGAAGCCGCTGAAAAAGACACCAGCCGCCAGAATGTGCACGAGTCTGATAATCAATCCATCGTTAGTTTTCTCCAACTTGCGCATTTTCTCTCGATTGTGAAATCAAATCATACCCGCGACCTAAGCTGGTGTGGCCGCACCAGAAAAGGAATGGCAGAAAGACCATGAAGAAGGTGTGCGTGCCGAGGTTGGCTGTGAACGCGAAGTAGGAGTCCAGCGCCGGGGTGCGGACTTTCTCCTGTGCCCACGCGAGGTATGGCGTTTCATATCGAATCAAAGGTAGGAGTTTTTGTCGAGGCCAGTAACGCCAAAGTGGTAGTCGGTTGGAATCTGATCGGGTCGCAAACAAAAGTGTTAACAATCGCGGATAATCCCACCCGTCGTAGAAGTGACAAGAATGAAGAAATGCAAGGTTGCATACAATGATTAAGGCTCTTCAGCCCTGCATCAGGCTGGTCTTTCGCGCCCTTCCCCATTATGCGGTGTTATCGATTATCGGTCTGGATGCGGTTGGACCCCATACATGGACAGGTCAGTGCCTGCCACTCGGTCTGGAACTTCGAGGCTCAGCGCAATGACATAAGGAGTGGATCAAAGTTGGATTTGCACCGAAGGAAGAATAAAGATGAATTTGTTCGTTATCGTTGTAGGGTGGGATGTGCCAGGAGGTTGTAATTGCCCGAGGGCCACAGAGATCACTTATCACCGCGGCTCAGCGGCCCCTGATGCCATGTGTGTGGGCTTAGTCACCCATACATCCAAACATTGGAACTGGTGCGAGATGCATGTCGAGTTCAACAATCGATGACCGAAAGGGAGAAGAGGATTCATCATTATTTCGGATTGTCATTAATCGAGATTCGAATGTGTGTGAACTTTTACCTTGAAGTCCAATGTTGGAAGTAGTAAAGTTCCAAGGTTGTATCATGTGCCAGTGTATAGTTCAAAATATTCGTGATAGTAGTAGGTAGTAGTAAGAGCAAAAAAGGTTGGATGTTTGAAATCATACGGAACACATCAAAAGCATAGATAAAATCTCAAAATTTATATGATGCCTGCTTAAACGTTGAAGAAGAGGCTTGATCTTCAAATGTTGAGAAAGGTTCTTACCTCATCATCTCATACCTATTGGATCCTACGATGAGATTGGATCATGCCAGCGTTAGTGCGACTCGATCATGGGATCAACCCTATAACTTCCAAGTATCCTATTCAGTTTCATGCCTATACTGCTACATCCATGGATATATTGTATGTAGTATGATAGATACTATTCCACGAAACAGTCATGTGGTCATCAATCCTGCACATGCACTTGATTTGCAGCAGAGGCAATCCCTGTTTTGGGTATGGGGTAGTGAGATAAAGGTACTACCTAGATTATTTCAGCCCTACTAGCACTTGAGTGTGTTGATATTTTCAGCTTCAATCGATCAATAGGGCTGCACTGCCACCACCATCAATATGAAGGTCCTAATCCCAGTTGGGGCATGCTCTTGGTATCTATCGTGCAAGGCTGGCACTATTTCCATGTTTGGTTAGTATTTAGATACTATTGTAATGGTTTAATTGACCATTGACCACCTTTTAAAACCAATGATCGTTGTATGGTCACTAGTTCATGGATCGTCAATCCTCCCATAGTTGGACCAATCCAACGGAAACCAACTTCACATTCAACAGAACCTGCTTCATACATTCCGTTCCCCAAAAAGCTACGCACGCCATCACCAAGTGGGGCATTGGCTCAGAGTGGATATGTAGTGTTTTACTTCCCGAGCACTATCGCCTGTCAACAATACTCCGGGCGATTCGGAAAGGATTTGCGAACTGGACCACAATTTCCGGTTCACCAAACACATGCTTTCCACAACCATTCAGATTAGCCGCTTAGAATTGTGGGACGTGACGCGCATCACATCGATGCACGAAAACTCTGGTGTGCCTTGACCTGCATAAGTTTGGCAACAGGAAGCGCCAATAACCAGGTGTCTCTCCAATTAGACCTTCAGCTCCCCTGTCAGGCTATCTTTAAACAAATATATCTTCTTGCCATCTCTTTAGCAAACCGTAATTATCGTCTCGGCATTTTCTGCCCGACCTATATCTTGCCACGGGGACTCAGCCGCCCAGGTGGACATGAAGATACATAGAGTGTAGATCACATGATATCGGTAGGCCCGAGGGGAAACACCACCAGCCTGTTCTGTTGAGCTGAACGGTGGGGAAGAGGGGCTGCTGAGGGGCTTGAAGCGGAGACCAGGAAATCGAAAAAAGAAACCGGATCGCAGAGATCACAGCAATCAAGGCGAAACTGACAGTTGGACCAAGGAGGATCGTGCTTCTGGCGTCATTGAAGCGCGGGCGTTGCCATAACAACGCAAATGTAAACATGGGTCTCCTCTTGGGCGAGACCCTCATCTTTATCGCAGTCGATCACCCTAGATCTGCAAGTAAAAGATCCCACAATCTCCTTCTCCTTATTTTTTAACCTTCCTCTCATCTCAACCTCGAAACTCTCAGAGACCCGTCTCTTTTCCATACAACTTCTCCGAAGACTACACCCCAACCCTGATCTTCTCGGCAGATAGCCGTTGGCTTACATCGACAACCCGCATTACAACAAGGGGGAACCTTCCATTCCATTGATCATGAGCCAAATGTATGACGACCAGTACTATGCGGCTTCGCGACGCCGTTCCGTTGCCACCCCTCCTCCATCACACTCACCACGCCACAGTCGAACTCGCAGCCACAGTGTTCGAGTGAGCAACGGTACAGCCAGCACCAATACCAGTTTTTCCAGTGGACGCATGTCTGAGGCAACCAACATCACGCAGCCGCCATCCTATTCAAAAAAGTTCGTTGTGGTCGGAGATGGCGGCTGTGGAAAGACATGCTTATTGATTAGCTATTCGCAAGGCTACTTTCCTGAGGTAGGTTAAATCCCCGCCCCCCGCTATCGACACCAAGGATTAGTCTACTAATCCCGCATGCAGAAATACGTCCCCACAGTATTTGAAAACTATATCACCCAGACTATTCACCGGTCATCGGGGAAGACAGTTGAGTTGGCCCTTTGGGATACAGCTGGGCAGGAAGAATATGATCGTTTGCGCCCTCTGTCCTACCCAGAGACGGATCTTCTGTTTGTCTGCTTTGCTATCGACTGCCCTGCATCTTTGGAAAATGTTATGGATAAGGTAAGCCAAGCAATTCATGGTATCTAATCGTCAACCCCCGCTAACGAAAATTTGCAGTGGTATCCCGAGGTTCTGCATTTTTGCCCCACAACTCCCATCATCCTGGTTGGCCTGAAGTCAGATCTCCGTACCAAGCGGACATGCATTGAGCTCCTGAAGACACAAGGATTAACGCCCATCACCCCGGAACAAGGCCAAGCTGTAGCTTATCGGATGGGCGCTAGCTACGTCGAATGTAGCAGTAAGGAGATGCGTGGCGTGGACGATGTTTTCGCTCAGGCAGTTGATACAGTCGTCACAACCGAAGACGAAGGGTTCAGGACTGCAAAGCAATCAAATAACCGCAACAGTGCCAAGCCTTCCAGTAGTGGGAGACCTGGCAAAAAGATCAAGAAACGATCTTGCAAGATTCTGTAAAAGGTTTCTTCATCTTCCTTCTGTCATGATCATTTACCCTTCTCGTTCTCTTCTCCTTATGGCCCGATCACAGCCTGGTTGCTTTTGTCGGCTAGCTTGCCTGTTTCCCTGTGTATGTGACATGTTAGCGCAAGCTGGACAGAGCTGGACATGAACTACAAAAATTTTTCCGAGTCTGGAGACGCTGCGCGCTCTCTTGGACCATACGTTTTCTTTTTTTCTTGTGCTGGAGGCGGCTTTCTCGATTTGACCATTGCTATTTTTCATTTTTGTGTCTTTTCTTCTTCTCGGCTTGCCTCCCTGTGTCTTTTCACTCATGGCCCTTATGGTTTTTGTTTCATGGCTCTCATGATCCGGGCCTTTGCCAATTTCTTTCCTTTGGCATGCATGGGACTGGTGTTCTCAATTACGTTATTTGATATGTTCTGTTGGCAAGCGAGCGCCTATCTGTTACTACTGAAACAATACATTTTCATCTTCATATTCAATTCAGAAATCGTAGACTTATAAAATTACGCAAATGAGGTAAATGGTATCTAGAAAACAGTCCAGCAAGCACGAACGCCAACCCCAACCAATTCAATGTAGTATTCCGCAGATATAAGCTCTTTATCGGAGCATAGACTGGTCATCGTCTTCCTCTTTCTTGATCGTTGGTCCCTGTCCTTCGCTCTCGCCACTGACTTTCCGCTTGCCCTCGCTACCTTCTTCAGTCTGCTGATTCGGTCCCATGAAGTTCTCAAACTGCGACCAGAGGGCCTCGACAGAACTGAATTCGTTTCCAACCTAGTATAGTTAATAATCCAATCATAAAGAACCACACAGCGCTGGAATGACCCACTGTGATGATGCTCTCCAAGTTTCGATTCAATCGGTTCATATTCTGAAGCACCTGTTCCATACCCTAAAGCACCGTCAATTCTCGCTTCAACCCGTATCAGATATCCCAAGAGCATAACCTACCACCGCAATCTCACGAACCAATTCCTCCCGCTGCTGCTCAAAGACGGTGGGAGTCGCCGCACGTCCCCCAGATCCAGACGCAGTAGGCCAAGCCATTTCAGGAGCTTATGAATTTATCCGTTATCAAAGTTTTCCGGCTCGCACCCAGTTCTAGACGCGACTGCCGCTCTATTATCGTGCTTTGTCCAACGAGCCAGCGGTTGCTGCTTGCTGGCAGGATTCCGGGAAATGCGAGTGGCTCGTGTTGGGTCGGACCGAGGTGGTCAATACGACTGAGACGATGATCGGTTACTCAAGAGCTGGCGTGGTGGGACTGTTGAGTGTAGTGCTAGCGTTGTGAACCAGGAACAAAACAGTGCAGATTGGTGACAGGGGACATCTGAAGTTGTTGTTGGTGGGGCTGTACTGATAAGAGCTTCCGATTGGCAATCAGGCTATTCTGCGGGACACACGTTGGCATCCAAGGTTTCGTGAGAACTTTGATCCTTCGTTTGCTTTTATTTTGTTTTCTTTTTTGGAGAAATAAATCGTTGCTATTTGTGTTTAGGCTAAATATGTAGCGTGGTAATTTCTTCTTGGTTTACTTTTTGCTGCCTAACTGACTTGCCAGGTAGTTTGGTTCTGAATCATGTCGTCCATCGCATCTACATGTTACAGTTGATTAAACATAACGCGATTATGCGTTTTCTCTCTCTTTAGTATGAATGCATCAAGCCTTGGGAAATTAGAATTCGAGATAAATTTATCATATTTGTCTTAGGTTGTCGACATCTTCATTGTCTCAGATAGTCACGATAATGCCGGATCTTTACTCGTACTATCTACTTAGGCTCTCTCATTAGAATGTCCATTTTTGCTTTTTTAGTGGTCGGACCTTGCAGCATGAACTGGTAGTTAGGTGACAGCGTACTCATTAAGTGATAAGACAAACTGGTTTATCAATCTACTACCAGATTGATATCTTTAGAACTGCATGTGCCTATTGTCTGATGCTTAGCTCCGAGTCGGGATACACAAACGTATAGAACGCCTTGTCTGGATTAGTATAACCTTCAAGTTGGTCCTCGGAGATCTGAGTTGCCTGGATGAACCCCAGACCTAACTGTGATATCATAAATTTTTGATGATTCGAATATCAAAATTCCCGCAAATTCTAGTCACATTACTATCACAAGCAATAGATTGCCAAAATGTCGGTCTTACTAAGATCACTTTAAATAATTGTGTCACAATTCGAACTGGTTTCTCTATGTCCCAGGCAATAATAGGGGTTTCTAACATGCAGGCTCTATTCTGCCATTATACTCGGATCATACATTGTATGCAAATGTCGGCCTTATGGGGCTATATGTCTTGCTCACTATCATAAAAAAAACTAGCAAAGTGCCTTCGGGTGGGGACGGAATCTCACAGCATGATCAGTCATGCCTCTGCTCTTAGAAAGCCCATAGCTGTAAGATATAACATAAAGGATGAGTGCATATGGGTATGATGCCCGAAACACATTGTATGAATAAATTGGCAATTTAGACCTTTTTTTGCTGGTGAAAGTGCACAGATCTTTGGGCTGAGTGGCCAAGAAAACCATCCATCTCAGGCTGGGCTACCTACTAGTACATCCGAGTTCCAGATGCAAGGCCCCCCGAGGCCGTTAGAAGAGGGGAAAGAGGAGAAAGACAATCCAATCAAGCTGCTCCCAACTTGTATTTCATACAGATATCGCTGCATATTTGATTGATCAATCTGCGTGATTCTACCCCAAGCCACCACTGGCATGACAGGAACCCAAATTCCGTAAACCACCGCAACAAAAAAAAAAATAAAAATATCCAAACCCTCCTGTTCTACAACCCATTTCCAATCCCAATTCCAATCATGATAATTTGCCCACCGAACAGATGTACTCAAGTGGATCAGCCCAATTTCCGACCACTTACATAACCAGATGAGAACCATGGATAAAGACCAAAACAAGAAGAACCCAAGATTCCACCGCATCCATCGTCATTTTATTCGCCCCCTCTTGACATAATTCCAGAACTCACTAGTTTACACACTAAGATGCCCAACCCCACCTACTAAAAAATAGGGAATCAGAGACATTCAAAAAGCCCAGTCTGGCCAGCACACCAGTTCGCCGAGCGTCGTACACTGTCTCACCTACAGCCGAGCCGACACACCCAGGGTCTAGGGGTCCACCGGTACCTGGAAATGGAGAGCGACCGGTGCCACGGATCACGAAATTCAAGATCCAATCCAGACCAGGCGGTATTTTTGGCTCAGTTTCAGATCTGTTCAGGTACAAGTGTAGAAGGGAGTATTGGTTTGAAGCTTGTGTTTCCTGTGCGGTGCTAGCTGGGTTTTTGGGTAAGTACTGTTTTTGAGTCTACGGTATGCAGTTCAGTGGTGAAGGTAAAGTGTTCTGTCAATAGGATTGTGATTGAATTGGTCGCGTTCGCATTTGGTTGGGTATCGAAATTGAGCAGTACTACATTGATCGATCAGATCAATGAATCACTTTGAAGAATGAAGCAAATAGGTATCAAGGGTCATGATCGTATCCGTGTCTTTTTGGATCTCCTGCCCATCTATGTACATTTTTGGGGGTATTTGCTTCCGTGAGAGCAAATAAATGACTTGGATTGAAAATCATCCAGTCCAGTCCAGTCCGGTCCGGTCCATCCAGTTCATCCCGACATCCAGAAGAATGAGACAGGTGAAAGGAAATAAGAAAGTAGAGAATAAGAATAGAAAGGCTCGTCACATCGTTGTCATAGAGAGCGGGGCACGCATCTCCTTCATTAGGATTGCAGTGCCCTTGCCAACACAACCAGTAGAATCAAAGCCCGGTCATGGGCTAAATGACCCCTCCTCCTCATTTAACCCTTCCAGGACTCACGCTATGTCCAAGATCATTCCCGTCCATCATTTGGAATCCGGGTGTGGAGTTGCCAGTGCATTTCTCGCAGTTGATTGTCGCGTGGATTTTCGGAGGAGTAATTTGTGATTCGTAGCCAATTGTAAGGAAATCCATCGCTTTCGTGATCCGTCATCGTTTCAGTCGTATACCCAGAAATAGTCTGAATAGTTGTTCATAATTGTTTGAGGATAGTTCAGAGAAGAGGGTTGAACTTGAAGTAGTAGAAGTAATCGGCACTATGAGTTCCGTCGTGGTTGTGCCAGCATATTGCTGAAACGTTTCCAGCGTTGAGTTGGGGAAGCCGAGTTAACCCGCGACAGTTGTGTCTTGTCCATCGACTTGGAAGATTGTGTAGACGAGCGAGTCCGACCTCCGATAGTGGCTTCGTGATCAGCGAGGACATCCTCGAGGCGGACATCGGAATCCGAGCGCAAAGGCGAGTCCTTGGGATCGAGGATCTCGATGAACTTAGAAGGCGTATCCCGCATAGTTGCGATTTGACAAACACAAATACTAAACGAGTGTAGCTCTTAAGTTCCGTAGAGTCGGAGTTGCAAAAAAAAAGGTGGAGTGACTATAAGGCTATATAGTCGGAGGGGTAGGGTAGAACGAGACAAAGATTGTCTCAGTAAGCGCCCATGTACTAGAGAGGGGGCAAAGTGTCAAAAAAGCGAGAGTATACAAATATAGTAGAATTCATCAGGATCAAGGAGATGCGGAGGGGGGGCAGCAGGGGATTTAAGTAACTCCTATCAATCCCCAGTAACCCCCATAGAATAAAGGAAATTTTGGAATTTTCCTAAATTATAATAAAAAAAATAAATAAAATCCATAATTTAAATCAACCCAAAAATCGACTGGAGACTTCATCCGAGGTGTAATTTCAAAGCCAAAGAGCACATTGACCAGTCTGGAACGTTGTTCGTGTGGAGCCCGAAGATCAGGGGACTCGAGAACCCACTAAGAATCCTCACCAACGGAGGAATTTTTCTTCTTTGGTTCGTGGGTTTTTTTAGGGGCCAACAGGGGCCTCCTAGTGTTGTACTGTGTAGCACTTGCCATGGCCCACCAATGTACTTGCTCTCCAGGACATGTACCTCTTGTAGGTGGTACACTACAGTAGATAACTCAGTCGGATGTATCATGATAGACTTCCCCTTTTTCACGGAGACAAATTCTATATCGAACCTAATTTTGCTGTTCTACTACCAAAAACGATTGTAACTCCTCATTTTAAAATTTCCTGTACACAATGGTATGCACGCACGATTCCCCTATCGGGGCCAGGTGATGGGGGAAAGGGTGGGTTGCCGGGATGAAACGGGCGTGGGATCAGCACTCGGCAACGCAGTGGCGTCTGCTGTCTGGCCAGTGACCGTTGAGCGGAGCGCAAGATGAGTCCCTCAGAGAGTTCATTAGATCTTCGTGGGTCGAGGAGGGGCACTTGCGCGTCCTCTCAGGAGAATAATTCCCAGGAAATGCGTACAAATTCACAATGGGCCCTTTTTTTGTATGTGTGTGTGTGTGTGTGTGTGTGTGTGTGTGTGTGTGTGTGTGGACGAAATGGCGTTTTGGGGCTTGACGCCAGTTTCATTTTTGAGCAAGACTGGGACTCCCTCTACGTAGGAGCAGTGAGCTAAATCATTGCTCACTCCCCGCGTTCGTTTTCTGCATAGAAAAGTTGCTCTTCCACCATGACGTCGGGGGCACCGGCTCTAGGGCTCTTTAGTTCCATCGCACTTCTTGTATATCAACATGCGACCGTGTTGCGGAGGTGTTCGTGCCCCGGGTATCTTCATCTCCACAACTAATCAGCTGGAGATTTCTATATAAGGAAACCCGTGATACTGTAGCCTTCAAAGTACCGTACCTACCGTATATCAGTGGAGCGCGAGATGCGACTGGAGGGCGAATTACGATGAAGCTGCGTCCCTTGAAGGATGCTGGATCCAGTAACATCGCTGGGAACCGAATACCGAGCTAAGTAAGTATCGACTCAGTGAATTGCTGGTTTTGCCCCTCATCATATCCTGGTTGTGCACTGCCCACCATGCTGAGGTCAGGCGCATCGGCTTCCACGCCATTCTAGATATCTTGCTCAACGATAGAGTTCCAAGGTTGTTCCCGCTTACTCCGTGCTTTCTATGATCCTCGCTACCCGTGAGAAGGATCGAGTGGCCTGCTTTCTCGGTGCATAATACTGTATCCGTATGCAGGGTTTCGAAATCCGTGTCCCTTGCAGTCGCGAATCGTATCCCCGTCTTATTAACGGATACTACCTCTCGCCACATGTAGTTTCTGGTTCCTTCTATACTATACTAATGTATACTTGTCCCCATATTTACGGCTATCCATGGATGACAGCGAGGGATGTACAATGATGTACTGAATATCACCTCCACCTTCGATGTACATTGCACGAAGGTACAAAAATGGGGCTAAAATCCGCCACATCAAGCTACACATCAGGCTCTCCACAACATTGAAAATGATCACCACCTCCATACATCCGCATTCGTCATATCTGACGATATCCCTCACAAAGCGGTCTACAGAGCTCCGGGAAATACCCAATTCTTATCTCCCATTTCAATTTGTAGAGGATATCAATTATGTAGAAGATATCACATGTCGGAAATACCGTAGTTGAATGGATTTTGGCCAGTAGGCATGCAACAAGATCGCACTGGAAGAACCATCAAAACGCCTCGTGAATCGAAATAGCAAGCAAAAATAGAAACAAGTCCACATCCAAATCAAGTCCCTTATGTAGACTCTCATCATATCCACCCACACCACACAGCTGCGGGGTCTCAAAGCTCCAGTCTGTATTCTGAATTCCAAGCACAGACCTGCAAGCTTCGCAATCTTCTCCGCCTATCCAATGACCGAATCCATCCCGGCGCAAAGCAATATGCACCGTGGTATCGTATGTTCGAACAAAGAGCGCAAATTTAACCACCGCGGTGCGCGAACAGGGCCGGCGCAGACACACCTGTATCATAGATCATCGTCTCGTATTATTTTAGTTCCAGATCTGTCATTTCCACGCTGTCCGCTGAGCCCATCCAAAGAATGTTGTTACACCTGCACAGATAACCATCAGTATTTGTCGCTTAGCGCGGCGCGGACCGCATAGAACACATCGGTAACGTACCGGATCAGAACCAATCCCAGAGAACCAGTCTGCTTTCCATCGATGAACTCCTCTGTATCCCGCAGCAGAACGTTCATGTAAGAGTCGATGCTCTCAAGGGTACCCTTGTACTCGGTTTGGCCCCATTTCAGGCGAATGATCATCTCAGTGCCGACTCTATCCATCATGTTAGCCGTGATCTATCTTTTTCTTCGGGAACTCCGATATGCGCGAGCATGCTTTGACGGTTCAATGGGGTTGCGTACCTGGCCTGGAGGAATGGTCGGGGGTTTACGGGTTGGAACTATTCGTAAAAAGTCAGCAGGGGCTCTTTGATCGATATGTTTCATTGTATTCAGATGCGAGTGGTTTCGCCGAAGCTCAACAATCGCCGAGAGAGGAAGCTGAAGCTGGTATTTGGGTACGTACACTCATTGTGACGGTGTGGTGGCGGGGTTCGGTCCGTTTAGACGGCCAGGTGATGGGATAGGGGGAATAGGAGGAAAAGAGCCGAGCGAGAGAGCTTCTTTCCTGTGTTGATCGCGATGGTCGTGGACGGGAGTCTCTTGGTGTCGTGAGTCGTGCGGCGCGAAAATGTGAGCTGGACGGGATCCAGGTGAGGCCAATCATATCAGGTCATAGCTCACCGCCTTTATGGCATCGCTCAATATCATCTTATTCATTGCAATTGTTGAGACATATCTTTTTTTGTTAGTATTTCTTATATTTACTTTCAGTAAAAATAAGTATCATGCTTGTTCATGCGATAAGTTTATGCCACATGAAAAAGGGTGGTTTCATCATCGTGCTGTGCAGTGTTGTATCTCACATCCAAGCACCAACTATCCCCAACCCAATATTAATACAGTCAAAGGAACCAAGAAGCAATTAAAAGAGGAAGAAAAAAAAAAAATCGTATACCATCTCAAATCATCATCCCCGCTAAAAGTACTTCACAAGCAACACCTCACTCGCAGTTCCTGCTTAGCCACAATGCCCAAAATAACTAGGACTTAAGCACGACTAACACTCCAGGTAATCTCCTTAATGCTAACCTCCTCGCTCGACTTCTCGTCATAGTCATACCATTCGCCCTCCATGAGATCAATGCCCGAGAAAGGGGTAGATGACTCAGTACCCTTGGCTTCCCATTCTCCCTGTAGACGGCGTCAGCAAAACAGTACAGATGTAAGAGAATAATGAAGATGTTTACTCACGTCAGCTTTGAAGTCGACGAACTCGAGTCCACGGCAGTCCATCTCAATGATCTTCTGTTCGTTCTTCTTCGACTCGGCCTCGTATGCATTGGGACCGGCGATGATGGAAGCAGAGTGAGTTTTCTGATAATCGCGTTAGCGCCAAAGAGCAACAATGTTCGGAGAAACATGAGAAGAAAATAATAAATGATGCTCAAAGAAGCAAGTTTGGTTTTACTGGCTTATTATTCGTGAAAAATGGCAAATTCAAAGGGTGTCCTTACAGTGCACAGTCGGCACTTCCACACGAAGTTGGCCTCGCCTCGGCTGCCGGGGATCTCATGTTCTTCCTGGACTCTGGTCAGTGACACGACTCTAAAGAGACGAGCAATGAAGAGGAATCTGGAGAAGACACAGGACTGCAACTTACAAATCGGTTGAAGCTAACCCAGTTCGGGTGGGTTTCGCGACAGGAGCTGCATTGCACCTTGAAGGTGTAGAAATAAGGATTGTCCTCAGTATCGGTGGGCAGAAGAGCAGTCACGCTGAGTTTTCATATAATTGTTAGGTCCAATCTCATGAAGTTGTAAACATAATTGCATGCCATGCAATACATCTCTTTTTTTTTTTTTTTTTTGCATCGATGCGAGGAGAAATTTTCGACCAAGTGTAACCCTTCAAGCGAGTAGACAGATATTACGAGGCACTTACCCCTCCAGCTCAGCCTTGAGTGTCAGCTGCAACATTTTGAAGATGGGCAAACTGATTCAATTTGTTGGTTGCGGGTATGTGCTGTCAACGAGTCTGAGTGAGAGGTGATGCGGGGTGGAGACGGAAAATGCTTGGATGAAAATAGATCGGAAGGCTTGGCATGTGACCAACGACAATATTTCATGAATGAAGATGTTCAAGGTATAGATGAGTTTACGATAAGTAAGGGGAAAGAGGAAATTAAATAATGAAGAAAATTCTATTCATATCAATCATAGAGAAAAGGCAACGCCAATCATGCAGAAGCGCTCGATCAAAGGACCGATAAAGACAAGCTATTTACATCCAAAGTTTTTACAGACATGCGACCTTACAGGCGGCTCTGTTGAGAATCCTGTCCCAAAGGCTTGCTGGAGAAAGAGTTGAAGTACTCGTTAAGAGCATCGGCGGTACCACTGCCCTCCACCAGCTGGATGGTACAGGCGACATGGCTGTCGGGGCGGGTAACGACAATACCACCCTTCTCGGCATCGAAGCCAAGCTTCTCATGGGCAGAGAACTTAGCGTTAGGAACGCGAACGTCAGGGACATCATCAGCGTAGAGGTGGTGGTGGTAGTCACGCAGGATCTGAGGAACAGCATCCATATCGAGCTCATTCTTAGCACCGGCGTAGATGACAGAGAGGGTGAAGAGCTTGGAATGGGGGTTATGACGCTCGAAGAAAGAGACATCGGCAATGTCAGCGCGACGGTGGACGGAGAGGAAGGAACGCTCCTTCTCGAGGTTGGCAGCAAGGTCGGCGATGGCCTTCTTGGTCTTGTTCTGGTTACCAGCGAAGATGAAGATACGGAAGGCTCCGTTGGCGGGAACCTCCTGCTCGAGCTCGACGAAGTTGGAGTCGGCAAGACGGGTCACGACAGTAGGGGTGAAAGCACGACCAGGGGTCAGCTTAACACCGGGAATGCTGAACAGAGCTGACTTGGCAGGGTGGCTAGCATCCCAGTTGAAGACATTAGGCTTGTAGGCAACTCCGTATCCACTGGTGAACTCGCAAGAGGATTTGAAAGTCTTGACGAATTCATCCTCCTCAGAATCACCACTGACGGCCTTACTAGCAGAAACTTCATCGGCGTTGGGGCGGCGCTTAGAGAACAGAGCGGCGTACTTGGCGTCAAAGTTGAGAAGAGTCTCAGCGATGTCCTTACGCTCAGTCTCGTATGTGCTCAGGATAGATCGGTTGGCGAGACCGCTCTCAACGGCGTGGATCTTCCAAGCCATGTTCAAGGCATCGTGGAAGGCAGTGTTCATACCTTGACCGGCCTTGGGGCTGTGGGTGTGGCAAGCGTCACCACCCATGAAGACACGCTCATCCAAAGTGTACTTCTCAGCAATGCCCTGACCAATAGGGTACACAGAGTACCATTCAACACGGTCCCACTCAATCCAGTAGGGCTTGAGAATGTTCTTGGCGGTCTGTTGAACCTCCTCCGCGGTGGCAGTCTTGCGGGGGTTCCAGTCGGGGTCGGTAGATGAGGCAATCTGAACGTACAGGCGGACCATGTTATCCTCACGAGGAATAACCATGATGGATCCAGCGTCAGAGTGAATGGTACACTTGGTCTAGACTCATAGTTAGGAAACACACCCAAAATCGGTGATTTGAAATCTTTTAAAACTTACCTCGATATCAGGGAAGTTGGTGCGAACAACACCGTCCATGACACCCCAAACGTAGGCAATGGGGTCCTTGTGGTGGATCTTAATGCCGAGCTGCTCACGAACGAAGCTGCGAGCACCCTCACCACTGAACAGATACTTGGCGCGGACATTCTCGATGACGTTGGTATCCAGACACTTCAGGTTCACCTCAACGGGGTATTCAGCGTTGGCACCGTCGTTCTTGAAACCAGAGATAGTCCAAGGTCGCTCAACGCGAACACCGGCCTTCTCAATCTCATCCAGGAAAACCCTCTCGATCTTGCCTTGGTGGACCAGGGTGGTGAATGGGTAGCGAGTATCGATGAAGCGAGGACAGCTAGGCCAGCTGCCGGTACGGCCGATACCAGATCCATCACCCTTGGGGTCCCAGAAAGCGACGTCGTAGACCTTGGCGGGTTCATAGGCCATGATTGAGCGCTTCAGACCCAGGTTGCGCAGAATCTCAGTGGAGCGCGGCTGAATACCGTCGGCACGACCAGTAGCGGTCGGAACGGGGCGGTTATCGATGTGCTTAACCTTGTATCCCCATCGTGACATGCACAAGGAGAGTAGCAGACCGACCGGGCCAGCGCCCACGATCACAATGTCGTATGTTTCCTGCACCATGGTGCCAAGGATTATTATAGGCGGGGGTGGGGGAAGATCTGTATGTATGATAGCTGCAAGGGCCGGTGGCGGGAGATAAATCACGGGCAAATCGATGAAAGGAGAATCAAATTGAATGTAGTTTAAAGTTGTGAACCTGCATCAGAAAGATCTGAGCAAACATGTCGAGGGCCATGGCTTTATAAATCATTGTGAAGACGGCAGGCCGGGGTAAGCGGGTCAAATTAGCTGTGTTGCAGCAACGGCATTGAAAATCGGTTTGTAGAGGATAAGCAGTGGCTAAGGCTGGTGGGAAACGCGCCTGCGAGCCAATCATGGGTCGGAAAACCCGGGTTATGATCTTTGGAGAAGAATAGCAGGCTCGTGAGTGGGAGGGATGTGGGGGTGGGAGGAAGGCTGCGATTTGCCGCAGAGAAGCCCGAGCTGCAGGGCCCAGCGTCATGGACGAGGAAAAGCGAACTGGAGCCAGCGTCGAGTTCGCCTTGATGGATTCCCCACATCTCGGAATCAATCGTCGGCAAGTGGAGTGGCAGTCACGTGGAGCGGCCCTCGGCAGGCTAAACCGGGATTTCCTTCGCCGCAAGCAACCAACCGCTGCTGCTGCGTGTTTTCCCGTCGCGTTGATTGGTGTATATCGGGCGGTTCCAGACTTGAATGACAGTCATCCGGATACTTTTTTTTATTATGTATTATTTTACCCTGCCGCTTTATCCACCGTCCCCACAAACAGCTGGGAGTTGCGCCTGGCACTTACCAAGGGGGAATCCCGGTGTAAATTGCCATATGTAGCATCTCTCGATGTCCATCGTCCGTGGGACAACGGAATGGCATACGGAACACGGAAGAAAACATCGGCCAAATCCTGATCCTCTCTACTGATGGGGGAGCAGAAGGTAAAGTCGATGTGGATGAGGACCATGAACACGGATACATACAAGCAAGTTACCCAACACTACCGCCACACTACATAACAGCCAGGGAATCGCCAAATCAAGACTGCTATCCCCTGCACTATAATTCATGTCAAGATCGTGGCTAAATCTTGTCGATCAGATTCAACTATGATTGATCTGCTTTCCCGGGTTTCCGCCTGCCTTGAGCCATTTTCCTTGGAACCGATCACCTCGGGCCTAGTGTAGCCTAGTTAAGATGTCCCAGTCCCCCAGTCTACCCCGTTTATATGAAGACCGGGGAAACCCGCGGTAATGGAGCTTGACTCGGCACAGAGACCGGCCCCGGCGGTCGGGTATCCATGAAACATGCACTTGGGGAGCGATGATATCTGTACGTTTACATTGATAGTTGCCCCCTTGCAAACGTTGACGAGTGTAAATGGCAACAATAGCACTGTCCATGTACTAACTAATCTATCCTACACTTCCCAAGTCGTGAGCCTTGCATGGCCCAATTCAAGTTCTGAGGTAATTGATCATAACCTTAATTACTCGTCATGCTGCCTATCCAAGGGTTATCGAGTCCTCATAGAGCCGATCGCTGTGATCGACTAGGTAGCAACGAATAATGAGGCCGCCTTGAGCAATGGCAAGGCAACAAGTGAACCCAAAGGCTTGCGATGGAAATACTAAACACGTGTTGCTGCTCCTGGCAGACCCGTCCTTCTTGACTTGAATGAAAATTTAGCTGTCTAGGCAGCGTTGCAGTGAGAGATCCCTCTCTCCCTTCGGCTGCGTGCTCCATTCAGTTCCAATGTTTCGATTGAACTCAACACAAGATAATGTCCAATATGGCAATGTCCCAAGGCCTACAAGGCCACCCCCAGCCTCTCGTTTTAGAAGGCAACGAATCAATCCTATTGTGGTTCAAGAACAATGATGAATAGAAATTCAATAGTGGTTGTTGGACACCACTCCCTCTCGACGACATCTACAGTTATAAATTTCTTGAAGAGTTTTCCTTCTACATACTCTTCCCTTGGATCGTGTCCAAATCCTGTTTGCACGTTCAAAGCCATACGCCCACTGGCTCTTCAGTTTCATCATGGATTTCGATGGAGTGGATCTGTACTTTTTGCCCGCAACGACATACTCGCCTGATCCTCCCCAGGATGAATGCAATGCCTCGCCAATGGAGATAGATTCGGATATCCCCTCCAGTGCGTATTTGACACCTGGTACGGTGCGTGCCCCAGAAGATCACACAGAGGTTGTACCCCTGTTCGCAGAGTATGAGGTCCTCGCCCCAAAAAACCCGTACTACACTGAGCCTGAATGGCAAGGGGACATGGCAGCGATCAGCGCTATGAACGCCGGCCCCTCAGACCAATCTCCAGTTTCGAGTGACTCGTCTGCCAAAGAGCCTTTGCCCAATGAGCTGCGTAGCTCCACCGACTTCAACAACAATCTCGAAATTCTTTTAAGCCCCGAAGAAGCGAAGCATGAATCTTTGGTGCCATCGCACCTTGGCCCGCCACTCAGACATGGCCCTGGACACCAGCCAAGAGTTGTTAGTCCCATTCATTTCAGTCGCCCTCGCAGCTCCAAGATCTCTCTCGCTCGTTCTCCTAGTGCTAGATCATGGCAACGACCAAGCACTGGCCTTTCTAGCAATGCTCAGAGTAGCCTCGCGAAAATGCTCGAATCGATCGACCAGTCCAACCTCCAAACCCGTGGTTCAACTGAATACAACGGGCCCATCATTGCTGGTAAGAAGAATCTCTTCGGCCCTGATGGCCTATTAGGAACCTCATCCGGTCCATCTGGTAAGCTTGCGGGACCACTGCTTACTCCAAAGGGGGACCTTCTCCGCAGCTTGAGCAAGAAAATCAAGAAACAGATCGCAGTCAAGAAATCAATGGTAGATATTGTGAGTGAAATTGAAAATACATCATCCAGAACCAAGGACTGATACGTTTATCACAGCATCCCTCCAACCCATTCACCACCCCAAATGGGTTGAACAAGACCAAATTACCTGTGTCCTTGAATCCCACTATCCAGGCGAGACTGTACTCAGACCTCGAGATGATGATTTGTGACAGTGCGAACAATTTCTTGCTTCATCAATACTACGACGGCCGCATCTCCGAGAGCTCCATCAATAAGGTTTTCCATCAGTGGGGAGCAAAGAAGCGTTCTCAAGTGCACCAGTTTCGATTCGACCAAGCTACCCAGCGAGAGCTTCTTATGAACAATCGTCGCACAATTCGTTTGAGCGGCGTGTATGCCAACAACACAGTCAAGTTTATCTCTAACATGCGCAACTGGAAATCTATTACCGTGGAGATGACCTCTCGTACCTTCTGTCTGCCGGACTGTGCTATTCGTAAGAACCTGTATGAGATACAGGACATTCTTGAAATGCTCGATACTTCATGTGCCAATCTTCGGGTTTTTAACAAGCTGAGCGCCCAGGCACAGTCCCTGATGATCGAGGCTACTGAGCTGAATCGCTCACAGAGTCTGAATCACACGAGCTTCTAATTTCTCCTTTTTCGCAATACCGACTGATGACTACTGATGACTCAAGAGCTTTTTCTTTTTCTTCTTCATCTTCAAGACGGCAATGGTGCCCAGGTGGTTTTTCTTTTTCTCGCGCTTTCCCATTCGTGGGGTCTTTGCCTACAATATTTTCTACGTTCGTTTATTTGTTTCTCCATTATTCCACACATTCTTTATATGTACACAGTCCTTGTTTACCTAGATCCCAGCTGATGCCGTCTTTAACTTTCAAATTTGCTGGCATCTCTCGTTTCCTTGCAATGGACTGTACTACATACTAGAGTGGTATACTATTAAATACTAGACTCCGCTCACCCCACTGCACAGGTGCTGCACATTTGGTTTAAATGTTTTAACTTCAAGTTGAAGTGCCGTAAGGTCGTAGTAGTAGTGCTCCCTAGTACATATGATACTATAAACTTGTCAACTTCAACTCCGGGGTGTAATTTTTTGCCGATCGAGTCTCCGACCGACCGCTTTTTACTTAATGTTTTAGTCCTAGTCTTCGAGTCGGGTGAGGACATCTGGAACATGTGAACTTGAAGCAATCTGTACTACCGATGCCTGACGGATGATAATAGTATTGAATCAAAATAAAGAGCATATTCTTTGAGAACCAGTTTTTCCGCATTCTCAGTGTTGAACTGAACATGATTACTTCGTTGGGTAAACGGTGGCACGTGCGGCGACGTCATCTGGTTCACAAGGGGGGAAAGGCAGCTTCAATCTTGCTGAGTTTCGGCGCTTTTTCGTGTCGCGTCTTTTTCTTCTGTTCTCAGTTCCCCTCCGATCACCTTCTCCTATGCTCCTGTCAAAGGTCTGTCCTGTGTCTTCGTGACCATCCGATCGGGTGATTCCGAAACAAATAACCTGACCACTCAAAACGCTCAGTCATGATCATCATCTAAAGCGGTGGCTAGATCTGCATCTGGATCTCAGGGTTTATCGCCCCAGACCCTTGAGTTCTTCTTCACCCGAAAAAGTGGGACCGCACCAGGTCAATCATGACGGGTCCTTTCCATACGTATGGCCCGTCTTGCCTGCTGGCGGATGAGGAGCCAGAACTAGTGAGCTTGTATTCGCTCACGGATCCACCTGATATCCGATCCCACTTCTTCTATGTTTCATCCTTGCCAATTGACGATCCTTTAGCTCCACTACCTGCTGCTACAGGACAAACGTCGGGGAATGAAAAGACTCCTCCGCAGCCATTCTCAGCGAGAGATAATCTTGCCTTGGAATCGGCTTGGGCGGATTTGCGAGATTCCCACAAGAGCAAGTCTGGCCACAGTGGATCTCGGCCAGAACCATCATCTAAGAATCAGCATGGTGTAGCTGTGCCAGACTGTGGCTCGCCTCTGAGTGGAAGCAACCCCGATAAGACAGGAAGCCAAGGGGACGCAAGCTTTGGAAGTAGCAGAGGGATCCAAAGTAACCCCGCTTCCGTGCCAGTTGGCATTTCTGTTGGTGCCCGTCAGCGGAAAAGAGGATTCTCTTCTCCTCTGAATGAATCACATTTAGCAAAGCGAAGAAGTCAATCTCCGCCCGATGAAGCAGCCGAGGGACAAGAATTCGGAAGCAGCTTACAGGGACCCTCATCGCGCGATGCGAGCTTCAGTGGCTCTCCCTTCGCCCGAGCACCAGTTTCTCAACCAGAAAGTCCTTTCGGGCGTTCAGTTGAATCGCTAACTTCAAAAGATGGAAATGAATGGCGGGCTGAATTACGTACCAATGCTACCAATCCGGCATCTTCGAAGCCCTCTGGACTCCGGGCAGCTGTCAGTTTGGACGAGATCGACGTGGATGACCCTACAGAACAATCATCTGCAGAGGAAAACCAAACCAAGATTCCAGTGGGCGCATTGCGCCTCCATTTAGTAGAACTCCCAAACCTAAAGGTATGGCACCCTTATATGCTTTCGCATGGTCATTGCTAATCCGAGTATGCAGATGAAACCTATCTACTGGAGTCCTTTACATGACGTGTCGTCAGTGATCAGAGCTACGTGGTTTTACAAGAACACAATGCTGCCTGTCGAACCTGCAGTTGCGAATCAATTGGAAGAGGGTTACATTTCGTTGAAGCCATGGACTGAGACGTGGCAAGATGAGCTAAATAGCTGCGTCGAAAATGGTGCTGATGCGGAGACTAAGATAGTACACAAACTATGGCCTAAAAAGGATCCTGGCTCCGTTAATCCACCAGGAACTTCGCAGGGATTCCAAGCAAATGATTCCCAATCCGGTGAAGCCTCTAATAATCAAAAGTTCGATGACAACCGAGCCTCTGGAGGAACGGCAGTCTACAACGAAGCTATAAAACCATATATCACATCCAGTGCAATTTATGTTGATGCAAGAAATGCCCAGATTCTTCGGCCAAGCTTACTTCCATCTGCATCTAGAGGAAGGAAGCCACTCAATGCGATCCGTAAGGGACGGCAAATTGGCATACCCGTCGTCCGTGGATTCAACCGGAAGAAATGGGATCAACTACATCCAGCTAAGCCTAACCCCGTGGATGTACGCCACTACATTCGAACAAGCCAATCTCAAACCACAGCGCCCGCCGGTGAACAAATATGCTATGCTTGCAAGATGGAAGAGTTGCGTCCAACACCAACGGATTTGGTTTTTGTTATCCATGGCATTGGGCAGAAATTGTCGGAGCGAATGGAAAGCTTCCACTTCACGCATGCGATCAATGCTTTTCGCCGTCAAGTTAATATGGAGCTAAACAATGAGCCTGTCTGGCCCCATGTACGACAGGGCCATGGTGGAATCATGGTTTTACCCGTGAATTGGCGCACAACCCTTTCTCTGGATGATCCATCTTTAGAGACAGAGGACGCGAACGATCCATTCTCCAATAACTATTCACTCGATGACATTACACCTCAGACGCTTCCTGCTGTGAGGTCACTCATTAGTGATGTGATGCTTGATATACCTTACTATCTATCACATCATAAACCGAAGATGATCAAGGCTGTTTGCAGAGAAGCGAACCGTATTTATCGTCTTTGGTGCAAGAACAACCCCAAATTCCAAGATGAGGGCCGTGTACATCTTCTTGCTCATTCTTTAGGGAGCGTCATGGCTCTCGATATTCTAAGCCATCAACCAACCAACGTTTCTCGATTTAACTTCCGCGAAACCCCTCTACATAGCGATATTTTTGAATTCGACACCCGCAACCTGTTCCTATGTGGAAGTCCCGTCGGTTTTTTCTTACTGCTCAACAAAGGTAGGTCATCAAACCTCTATACTATTCTTCCCAGTCAACTGACCCCATATAGCAAATCTGCTTCCTCGGAAGGGTCGGACAAAGCCAGACAGTGAAGGCGAAGACAGATTACCTGGTGTGGCAGGGGGACCCGACAAATACGGTTGTCTCGCCGTTGACAACCTCTACAATATCATGCACACGACAGATCGTAAGTTCCAATCGATGATACCCATCAATCTCTATGCTAATCAATCAATGTAGCGATTGCTTACCGCGTAAACGCTGCTGTGGACAATGATCTCTCCAACTCACTCAAGATAGCTTCAATACCTAGCTCCTCTTCTAACTTCTGGCAATCTTTCGGTAGCGTCTTTCGCTGGAGCTCCCCATCAGGCTATATGTCTTCAACAACGCCTGTCCGCCCCGCGACGATATCCAAACTTCCCTCTAACGTTGAAATGGAAACTCACGACTTTACACGTGAAGAGATCGCTGAAAAGCGCATGCTTCTGCTCAACGACAATGGTCAGATAGATTATTATCTCTCAGGTGGCGGAGGTCCGCTCAACATTCAGTATTTGAATATGCTGAGTGCACATAGCAGTTACTGGACATTGACAGATTTTGTCCGGTTCTTCGTTGTCGAGATTGCGAGGAAACAAGGGAGAGATGGGACATTGACTGCTTTCCGGGCGGAGAAGAAGAAAGGATACAAGTATACTAAAGGTTGATCGACGAAGTAGCTACAATTTTCGCTTAGGGTACATACACGGGGATTTCGGGATTTGCATTTACTGCGTGGAGCTCTTATTTTGTGGGGATTTTCTTGTCATTTGTTCATAGATATCTGACTCCGTCTAGAGATTGTATTGTGCCAAGGGACCAGTATCCAGTAACTAGAAAAGTGCGGAACCAAAAAGAAAGAAAAAAAGGGAGGGGAATGTAGATAAAATAACAGAGAGAAGAGAATTGAGGCAAAAAATACAAAGTTAGGAAAACCAGTTCCCTTTTGAAAGTCATGTTCATCGTAACAAGTTTGAAAGGAAATAGATGTACCCGCTTAACAGATAAGTCGAGTATCAGATCCATAGACGGGACCCATCATCAAGGCCTCAACAATCTCGCCCTTGATACCAACCCCGCGTCCAGGGCGCAGGACAACGAGAGCATTCGCACGAGCAATGCTACCAACTCGTGAACTACGCTGTCCAGTGCCCTCGACGCCAGTGCTGGTAGCGTACAAGCGGCCATCAGAGCGTGAGCCTGTCACAACAGCACGGTGGTACTCAGTGCGCTTGGGATCAAGTGGGAAGTGATGTGTCAATACAACAGCCACACGGGGTAGACCGAGCTGCGGCGCCATCCAGGGTTTAGCAGTGATTGATTGGGAGCTCTCGCCTAGACCAGAAAGCTTGTGCAGGGAAGGCAAAACGAAGAGGTTAAGAGTCACCAAGGCTGAGGCGGGGTTACCAGGCAGAGAGAAGATGAGTTTTGATTTGCGCTCTTGTTGTGTAGTTGAGTCGGAGCCAGTTTCTTTGAAAGGAACGGTAGCAAAAGTGGTAGGTTTGCCTGGCTTCATAGAGACACGACCAAAGTGAATTGTGCCACCTAGAGAACGTTCAATGGTTGGTTTGAGGAGATCCAGCTCGCCCATTGAAACGCCGCCTGTGGTGATAATTACATCAACGCTTGAGGAGGCACGGCCTACACCACGAAGAGAGTCGCGGAGGGCAAGGTCTAGCTCGCTTGATGGTGTGTCACGGGCGATGCCTAGATCCACAGTCTCAAAGCCCCAGGATGTAAGACACGAGAGGAGAGATGGGCGGTTTGAGTCACGAATTTGGCCGCCGACTAGTTTGCGGGGATCATTGTGCTCCACGAGCTCGTCGCCTGTGCTTAGAACGCCGACACGGGGCTTCTTGAATACTTTCACTGTTCTGGTGCCTGTGGCTGCTAGTAAACCGATTTCACCACCGGCGGGAGAGATCAGATCTCCGCGGGCTAGGATCTTGGATCCGAGGGTAATGTCACTACCTGGTTCGCGAACGTTCTCACCAGGTTCGATATCGTCAGCTAGGATTTCAACAGTGGCTTCTTCTTGGCCGTCTGGGGTTGATGAGGCTAGGATAGTGTCTTCGACCATGACTACGGCGTTGGCGTTTGGTGGGAGCGGGGCTCCAGTGGTAATTCTAGCAATGGTTCCGGGCTGAAGTGGCTCTAGTACGCCACCGATGTTGGCATGAGTGATTGATGCTACGGGGAAAACGCCTTTGGTGGTAGCATTGGGTTCGTTAGAGTTGGGTGCAATAATGGCATAGCCATCAACAATACTGGCCCGGTAGGCGGGGACCATCTCGGCAGCGTAGACATCTTCAGCAAGCACAGATCCGACAATTGATGTGTCCACTGGTGCTTCAATGACTGTTGGGACAGGAGTCTTTTCGCTGATTGTGCGAAGGGCGTCCTCCACAGACAGCATTGGGTAGGGCGAGGACCGGTACCGCTGATTAGGTCCCGCGGATGGGTCATTGGATTGAGGTCTGTCTGATGGGGCAGTGTGTGCCTTGGGCATAGCATGGCCATGACCATGACTGTGATGATGGTGATGGTGATGATGATTGTGGTTATGACCAGTCGAAACACCAGCTTCGTTTTCTAATTTCCTCACGCCGCCAGAATGCAGACTGCGGGAATTGGCACCCGCACTCTGCACACAGGCATGAGGCAGAAGCTTCACAACAGCTCCAAGGTTTTCCATGGCTCCTTTCGGGGATCCGGGTAAAGTGATGATCAATGATTTATCGCGAACACCAGCGACTGGTCTAGCCATCATCGCAACTGGCTGGGGGTTAGCGAGGTGTTTATAGTGCACAGGCCGAACAGGGTGATGTCATCTCACATGGCGTTACTTTCAAAGACTCGGCGATCATACCATGGCTGAACGGGATAGTTGAGTTAGTGCCTTTCCTTGGCGTCTGGTTAAAGATAGGTACCGTATACAAACTCACACGAGGCCCGGGGCATGACGATGGATCAGAGGAGTTACAGCCTACCATGATGTCATTTAGTAAAGAGAACCGGTTGACCAACAGAAACAACAGGATCCCTGACCTCCGGAGTGTTATCTTTGACGGCAAAGCCTGTTCCCCCGCTCAGCAAGATGAGGTTATACCAATCTTCCCCGTCTGCCCAGTCGCACACTGCCTGCTGGATCTGAAATACGTTGTCCGGCACGATCCTGATTGCGGGGGGTTCCCACTTCCCCTCTTGGGTGAGGATGGGCGCCAGAGCCCCCGCTGTCTTATCCGAAGCGGGGTCCTGGGACGCCGTGTCAGAGACAATCAGTATGGCGGCTTTCAGCTTGGGTTCCATTGTAAGCAATTGCGTGGTAGAGAGGTGGTTGTTATGCGGGAAAGTGGGGTTTGGAGGGGGAAGGGATTGGATTTTAGTATGCCGTTGACAACCGGAGCATCGCGAAACCCCGGGAAGCGAAATTGCAACGCTTGTCACTAGTACACGGTCCGTGCTACGCCGTTCATGTTCGTTTCGTCGATGGCTTAGACTTGAGGGATTTTTGTTCTTCCTCTGTTCATCAAAAGTGGGTATTTACAGTCAAAAACGCGGGGAAGATGGAGAACAACCATCTCGTCCGCATGGTACTTCGAGAATGACGGGTTCTCATTTGCTATAATCACTTCATTACTGTACACATAGTGGACTCGATCCTCCCTTTCCCCGGATCGGCAATGCAATCCAGCAAGATAAAAAAAAAAGTAAAAACCCCGCGGAGCTTCTCTACGAATTGAATCGAAATCCCGGACGCCGCGATGCTGTGTATCAAAACATAGACAGGAAAATGATAAGAAAGTTTTGGCGAAAGAGCAAACAAATGAATCAAGAAAGTATGCCGAGATGAAATCATATAGGTTACCAGGGTTAATACGGGCTAGTGCCTTGGCCTCGTCCGATACCCTGGTTTAGGCAATCATAACCATTGCACATGTGTCTTTTCATGTAACAAGATGCGGCCCGTTACGCCGCGCCCATGTCCAGGGCCTTGCCACTCACCAGAAGACCGATGATAAGACCGAACAGTCCCAGGACGGAACTAAAGATCTCGATCACGAGAATCTTGACGAACCTAAATGTGAAAGGAAGGTTAATGAGACCGCCACTCTGACGAATGCAATGCACATCGGCGAATCCGGAATGGATACATACAGGCTAGGGTCAGCGGCGTCTGCCAGAGCAGCGCCACTGCCGTTAATTCCAACGGAGATACCGCAGATTAGGTTGCAAAAGCCAACTGTAACACCACCCCAGAAAAGTGCATAGCCCGTGTAGAGGTTGCTGCTAGTGTAGAGCTGCGCCTCAGGAACGGGACCCAGCTTGGCGGAGAAGACGATTGCCATAATCACTCCATAGATAGCCACGACCTCACAGAAAATAATGGAGATCAAATTCTTGGTTCGGATTCGGGGGGCCCGAACACCACCGCCGACGATCGAGGAGCCAGTGAGGAAGATACCCCTGTAAGCGGTGTTAGCGGGCTGCTTGTGAAGTACTCAAGCTCAGGCTTCAAGAATCCTATCGGGAAAGTGCATACCATGCAGCACCGACCACAGAACAACCAATGCAGAGTGCAATACCGATGTTTGCCCAGGCGTAGGGAGATACCTCCTCGAGAAAGCGGCCGACCTAAATCGCGCGGGTCGGGTTAATGAGACGTCCGGATTTGGGGACTCGAATATGATTCGTATCTAACGAGGCACGTACATTGAATGCTTCACCTTCTCCCTGGAAGAGCATATCTATATCCCGGATACATGAGTTAGCTCGCCGATTGTCCATATCGGGTCGGGTTCAACATACACAATCCGACCACCACAAAGGCGGTCGTGGAGAGACCAAGGAAGTACCGGAGAGCCATAACGAGCTCAACCTGAAATAAAAGGAGCGAAAAGGTCTCGCAGTGGAAGAGAGGAGGAGGATGGCGATAAGGGAGCTCAGCTATTGAAGCTGTCGCAGACAGTTGGAGTGAATTGGTGCTTCGGTGGCCGGAGCGGATAAACTCAGCTGTCCCGAGGCGGTGACAAGTCGTGGTTCCCCAGATCCACGGCTCGTCCAACTTGAATCGTGATTTATCAACCAGAAAGAGAGGGGTGTTCAAGATTAATTGTTCCTCTCTTTTCTTCCTGTCAACGCCACGTCTCTTTTGTGTGGCAAGTGCCCCGGATTACCGCCTTGTGGTGCACTCTAGACCAATCCCCCCTGAAGCAACTACCCCCTCCTCTCCTTATCATCAACAGACATCATGGCTTCCTCTGGGGTAGGGTCGTATTCGAACCCATTAAAGAAGTTCAAGTGAGTCGTGGTATCCATTATGCCGTATGTTAAACAATGGATTATTGACCAAGATTGTAGATTGGTATTTTTGGGTGAACAAAGCGGTATGATATGACCTCGAGCTCCCCACGCTATTCGAGGTGGATGGCAAATGGGGTTGGCACAAGGACGACACCTCTGACAATGCATGATTACAGTTGGAAAAACGTCGTTGATCACTCGCTTCATGTATGATTCGTTCGACAACACATATCAGGCCACGATTGGCATCGACTTTTTGTCCAAGGTATGCTATCATGCTATGTCCAAATAATTGATTTGCACCCGCAGTAGTGTTCAAGGTGATCTGACTCGCGTTATTTCTAGACTATGTACTTAGAGGATCGAACGGTTCGCCTCCAACTTTGGGATACCGCCGGCCAGGAACGTTTCCGCTCCCTGATCCCCTCCTACATTCGTGACTCTAGCGTGGCAGTCGTCGTTTACGATATTTCAAATGCAAAGTCTTTCCAGAACACTCGGAAATGGATTGATGACGTGCGCGGAGAGCGTGGAAATGATGTGATCATCGTGTTGGTGGGCAACAAGACCGATTTGAATGACAAGCGAGAAGTCACCACCGCACAGGGCGAGGAGGAGGCTAAGAAGAACGGCCTGATGTTCATCGAGACCAGCGCCAAGGTCGGACACAACGTGAAGCAATTGTTCCGAAGAATCGCCCAGGCTCTGCCTGGAATGGAGGGTGAAGCTAAGCAGGGAGAAAGCACAAGTATGTTCTGGCCTGATGAGATAAGATGGAGTGTTTATTGCTCCTTAAACTATTCAATACTGACTTGTTATCTCTCTTTAGTGATCGATGTCAACATCCATCCAAAGGAAACCACCAACAATGACGGCTGCGCTTGCTAAGCGTCTTTCCATCTTCTACACAACAACGCATACACCATCCCTTAACCCCTCTTGACCGATGAGGATAATCGAGTCTGTCCATGATGCTGCACCATTTTTAAGATGTACATGTTTTCTTCCACTTTTCTGATTGCTCTGGTGAATAGCGTGCGTTTAGATTCTTCAGTGTTGAATGCGGCCCCAATATCCCTTTGCGTGAGCTCATGCCAGGACGGCGAGCGTTATGATTCCCGCTCTATCTGCATTATATCTTGTTTCCTGGTCGCAGCGGGCTTGTTTTCTTGAACTCCGATGGAAGACCATTTCTCCCACAAGAAAATGGCCCATCCGCTCGCATGCTGGATATTCTATAATCGATGAAGCTGTACAATATGGGCACTTTCTTTTATCCTCCTTAGTCCTCGTACACAAAACATTAAACTCTTGTTCTATTAACACATATCGACACTGAAAAGACATCTTGTCAGTCCTCACTCCATGTGGTTCTTTGTCTCCAATTGCCCGCTCTGTGCTCTGTGTTCCTGCAGAAGCAGCTCATGCAATGGCGTTCCAACGAACTGTAGAAATGACTCTCGCACAGCATCCGGGACCAACATCTTGCCGTACCAATAGTGTTGCACAAGTCTACCCATGCATCCCATATGTGCCGATGCAGGACACCCATTTGCCTCGGCACATGGAAGCACCCTCACATCCTGTGATCGATTAAAGTCATAGCGAATGTAGTTGCCGAAAGCAGCTTGTTCGTATGGCCAGTTAAAGTTCCAGCGCACGCAACTAGGATACCGTGAGCCCCTCGAACACTCATCCCATACTTTGAACAGCTCTTGGGTTCGAGGACTCTGCTGCGCAATCACGAATCCAGTATTTAGATACGTTTGACCTCGATCGTCATTGTTTATTGGATCTGCAGGATCCCGCGCTAGGGCAATCAGCGTCTCCGGAGAAATGTTCCAATAGTTCAGAAGCCATTCCAGTGGAAGCTGCAAATACGGGAAGATCGTATCGGCATCTAGGAAGACGACGAACTGGTAGTTCTTCAGTTCTTTCCTCATAGCTGTGACTTTGCACCAGGTTCCGTATCGACGCTTGGTGTCTGCCACCTGGATGAACTTGTAGTCGTACCCGTGGATTTTCGCTGTAAAGGTCAGTCAGTTCATGTTTCCAGTTATTGTGCTTCTTGATAGGGATCTAGTTACATACCGAAGAGATAATGGTTCAGTCGCCCAAGAGTTTGCCATGATTTGTACCTCTTTGGCGTCGACTCGTTCAGAAGTTCCCCCGGTCCATCCACGGGTCGAGTATCTGCATCCAGAATTAGAACTTTTCTTCCCAGTGACTTAGTAAACTCTGGCTTCTGAGGTGAGAAAACAGGAAGCGGGTATATTTTTCCATATGGGTCTGTAAAGTTCTCGGCATCGACGGGGAGTCGGTGGCCTTGAAAAAGACCCGGAATACCTGCTACTCCAGAGTGACCACTAGGCTGTTGTGAGTTCCATGAGTTGAATGTTCTGCAAGTGAGGGGCACTAATTAGGTTCCGTAATCATTCTTCTTTTTCATTTGGGCTTGTGTTTTGGTTCTTACCGCGAGGACCATCCTGAGAGTTCTCTCTCGGGCCGCAAAGCAATGTAAAGTATCCCAAAGGCGTAGAGGGCCGCCAAGAGGATTAACACCCAACGCTGAGCAAATATAAGGGGAATTCTTCCTATCAAAGCCATAGTTGTAATATTCTGGGTATTGTGGGTGCAAATCAGGTGTGAGGGTGTGAAGGATGCAGATGGATTGAGGTCCTGAAGTCACAGGGTAGAGGTAAGAGGTGTATTTGGTTTAGGATCTGAGAAGACACATCAACGCTTTTGCTTTTTTCATCGGACTGAGCTCCTTGGAGACTAGGCAGTCAAGCAAGTTTATCTTGACTTTTGATTTTGTGAACAGACAGCCGATAAATCAGAGGGTACTGTACACTTTTCACTATTACGTCTTAATTGGATCCGTACTATGCCGGCGCTGAGAGCCCCTTAAACATCCATGCAGTAATATCGTTCGATTTATTTATTTAGCTGAGCTTAATGACTCGATACTCGGATATTTTGAGAAACTTAACCTGTAGACTTTGAAGGCTGCTCCTACTGTACAACCAGTCCCTTGACTAGGCAACCCATTGTCGACTGACTGGTCCTGTTTCACAACACCCTTCAAGTTCACAGTTGTCTGCTCGTAAAATATAATCTTACTTGACCTATGTGACACATGCCAGTGGAAATAACAAAATAAGACAAACATGGAAAGGGGGAACTCAGCTCAAGGGCTATGTATTCTTTAAGAACTCCGAAGTACTAGTGCTACCAATTAGAAACACTGGGGATACCACTACCTACAGACTGCTCACTCTGCGGTAGCACATATTCAAATGTTTCATCTAGGCAGTCTAAAAAACCAATGAAAGCATCTTGAATTGAAAGGAAAGCTTTAACCAATTGTCCTCCCTCATACATACTCAAGTGCTGTACTTTGTAGGAAATCGGCATGTACTATACTATATGCACACATGCAGTGCTGGGATACTCTTCTACAGTGCTCTTGAGTACATAGTATTTCAAGTTATAGTATATTACCTATTAGATGCATTTCAGTGGTAGCCAATTCAATGACTTCGCTTACTACTAGTATCCAGATGTCTTTTGAGACAATCGGCGTAATCCAACGTATTTCAAGTTTTCATATTATATTAGATATTTTAATGGTATTCTAGACACTTCATTAGATGTGCCTGGGAAATCCTTATGTACAACTCTAGACAGATGTCATTAATTTTCAACCCGTTCGGTTTCTTCTTCCTCCTGCTCTCCAGAGGCCGCCTCCTGGGCAGGCTCAAAGAATGGAGCATATTTACTCTTCATTCTCAACCTCTTTCCAAAGAAATAAAATGCAACGGGGATAGGCACAAGAACTGCAGCGACACATCCTAGGAGGGTAGAAGCCCACTGAATGCCCATGTTATCGAACATTTGACGAGAGAATAGTGGGAAACTGGCTGCAACCATAGAACGACAGAAAGTGTTTGCGGCAATAGCAGAAGCGGCACTATTTCAGAAACATTAGTATGGTGACTTGTGAGCCAAGGTGTCTCGGTGGTAAGACTTACAACATCAGATATGTATCAATCAGGTAGTTGAACAACTGAATGAAAATAATGAGGAGACCGAATCCAGTGAAGAGACCACTGAGGGTAGGAGCAATCCAGTGAACAGTGCCGCTGAATCCAGTCCAGCCGAACCAAAATAGACCAGCAGCAAAAAGAGCACCTCCAACCATTACTGGGGGTAGACGCCATTCGGGGATTGGGATACCGCCATTAGCATCCAGCTTTCTGTTATATGTAGGAGCGGACGCGATGATGTATGATGCGGCAATGAACAGACCAACAACCAATCCAAACAGAGGCAGACCGCTTTCTCCGGCATTGAAGCCGTACACGCCTTCGAAGACAACGGTATAGGCTGTCAAGAAACAGTACAGCAAGCCGTAGATGAAACTCAGGTAGATAGTGACGGCCAAAATCAAAGGCTCCTGAAAGAGAAGTCGGAGTGGACGCGAAAAGTTGTTGACGACCAGTTCACGGAAGTCAACCTCGATTTCTTCCTGCTTCGCGTGAATCCCCCAGTTTTTCGTGCGACGGCGCAGTTCTGAGGCCTTTTCAACCAAGACGACGGGTGGATAGGACTCCTTCAAAAAGAAAAGATTCATGACGAAGGCCGCGTAGCCCATGAAAGCGGGGATCCAGGCTGTCCATCGCCATCCTAGGTAAGACATATTGATATAGCCACCGATAAAGGGCGCAATGAGTGGTCCCAGGAACACGGTCGAGGAGAAAAATGCAATTGCGGTACCCCGAGTGCGGTTATCGTAGATATCGGAGAAGACGGCGGCGACGACGGCTAATGGCGAACTACCGAAGATACCGGAGAAGAAGCGACAGATCATGAGGGTTTGCAGATCCTTTGATACTGCGACAGCTGTGTTGAAGATACCAAATCCCAGCATGGCCACCACGATACCTGGACGACGACCCTTGAGCTCTGACAAGGGTGCCCAGATCAGAGGACCCGAGGCATAACCAACAATGTATAAGGTGCTGGATAAAACCGAGACTTCCAGACCGACGTGAAAATGGGCGGAGACATTTTGGGACGAAGCACTGAAGATGGCTGAATCGAAAGTTGAACAAATACTCGTAAAGGCAAGCATCGCAGTAATGTAAATCCTAAAGATCCATTTGTCAGTTTTCCTGTCGATCCTGTGCGGGGTGCTGCTGGTTCGCAATTTTCACGTATGCAACGTACTTGGTTAAAGTAGGCCAATTCTTAGGATACATAGGATCATCTGGCCCGTCAAACTCGACCACGTAGTCATCGCGGTTTGGCAAAGGTGGAGGATAAGGCTTCCCCGCGCCAAAAGCAGGAAGCGGCGTTTTGGAAGCTCGCGACTTCACACTCTCACCCACAGTGAGCTGGTGTTGCAGACGTTGAGTTTCAATTCGACTGAGAGACCTCGAGACATTTGTGCGGTTGCGCTCCAGATCCAATTCTGTGTTTCGCGACTGCAATCTGTGGAAATTCGGGTTGTACTCGGCGGAACTACTCGACCCTGTTGACGTAGTGCCTGCTGTACCTGGTCTCTCGGCCTCCCCCGAGTGACGATGCTTCTCATCCCATTGCGGGGACTGAGAGCCAGCATCGACCTCAGCGCGCTCGAGGTATTTGTCGACGTTGTTCTCCATGATGGGAGGTTGGAAGAGCTCTGGTGCTCTCTGGCTCTGGTCGATCTAGAGCTCTACTATATCGGCTCTGACGTTTGCGGCACCCGGAATGCGCGCGGGGCTAACGATGGACGACGAGGGGAAAGTTGACTTGCAAACAACCTGGGGATGACGCACATTATAAACAGGGGCAGTTTTTTTTTTTTTGTTCAATCAGCCACCGATCTAAAAATCTAAAAAAAAAGGTCTTAGAACAAGAGAAACTGATCCGACTTAACCGTCCGACCCACTATCACAGCGTGACGGCTTTAACATGCGACGAGACTGCCGAAAAGCTAGACTAACACTCGTTCAGCTTGGATTACGTACTAATTCAGAAAGGCCATATTTAATTCAAACCAGTGACAGTTGATTCTTTTCATTAAATATTCAAATGGTTCGTTGTCCATATGTTGCGAGCTCCCCCATCGACACAGCTTTAAAGGGGCCACATTCCTCAGAACAGCCCCGAAAACATCGAGCTATCGATCATCACGCTAGTGGGAAAATTTTATGTGGACACCAACGATTCTGATGTCATTAATTGGCCCCAATGATTCAAGATTATGAGTAGGCACATGGGGCAATCTGATTTTGAGAGTGGGTCAGCCATTAATAATTGGCCATGGTTTAGCCCGAGGCCGAAAAAGTGGCGACATAGCCTGATTCCGGTTGGGCTCCGAAGATAACCACCTTGACCCGACCAGTACTAGTACTAGCTGTCCCGATGGAATCTTCGAATCGGCACGGAATTTTCTACGGACTTTAATCAGGCACCTGCAAGAATAAGCGGGTACGGTATGCTGGAGACTGGGTAGAGGCTGGCGCCTGTGGAAGCGATGTCAACATTGGGGTCTATGCACCGCTTAGCTCGGAATAGTTTAATGTCGATTTTATACTTCTCTATGCATTCGCTGGACGTTTAAGCCCGGGCGGGAGCCGGCCTGCACTTTTCGTCATCCGGATTAGAAATAGAAACGTGGGCCAAAGTAAACATTGAATGTTTCAATTGTTTTTATCACTAGGATTTATCACTGTGAGTCATATTTGAAATCCATTCGAACATCCAGTGTTGGAAGCTGCTTTGACGGGCTTGTGATGAACCATACATGTCCTTAATGAGCGTATGCTTGCAATCACAGTGCAATCACAGTCGCCATAATTATTTTCGGTTGCATTCAATCATCTTTTCCATCTTAAGTGGCCAAAATACTGATATACCAATAATAGAAGAGCCGATCTCTGAACCAACAATCACAGTGTGGAGGTCCCGCTGTAGATAACCTCTGTCGACAGAACGCTCAGGTACCTATGAGGTCTTCTCCACATTGTTTCGACGTTTCACTGCAGAACCTATCCCGAATAGGAAGGGATGATACATGGGTCATGATTTGAATACAGGCGGAAATTCGAAAACAAGCATTGACAAGCCTTGGGGGACCCGGCTCTACTGGGTGCTGATCCGGGGTTTCCGGTCTCGGCCCATACGGGTCAGTTCCAACCTGCACAAATATTGTGTATAAAGAATGCTGCGAGCATTAAATCAGACGGTGTCTGGACTGATTCATATTTGCAATTGCTCACCCTCCAGAAAGCCCCGGCCCCCTCGTGGGGAAGTTTCTGTCTCGAACTCCTTCTGCTCATCACGTCCAATAAAGCCAAATGTGTTGCCTTCTCCGGGACGGTCTACACTCCTTCTCCAGACTTGGCTGAGCATTCTAGAGATAGCCTTGCCCCTATCTGTCGACGAAATGCATTGCCCTTGTTATACTAGTAGTTATAGTATATGGAAGTATTCAAATGTTGGTCACTGCTCAATTGTGAGTCTAGTAGTCAGATCAAATGATGTAGTATACCTCTCCCAATGTCACCATTTATTCAAGTTTTTGTTCAGAATTGATGTCCCAAGTGCTCATATATCCTTTTGCAAACTGAATTGAATGACTGGAGAATCTTTGAGTATCTATGAACTTTTTCATCCCACTTCCTCGGGCTAGTTCGTTAGTGTCTATACTAGTAGTCCTTAGGATTGAAAAGACAATCACCACTTCTCTAAAGTTTATGCAAATCGAGCCTTCTGATTAGTCGCCGTAGACGGTAGCTCTCGGGTATTCTACCTTTTACTACCTAGTAAAATGGGGAACATCGTGAGGTGCCGTCTAAGTGCACGGGTCGATTCAGCCTAGGTCTGCCTGGAGTACAGAGAGGACGGAGACCTAAGGGGTCACTCAGTGGAAGAGAAGAGGTCTAGGTTGCTATCACACTCTGCTGTACGCTTATACTTGTACATCTCTGTGCTTAGTCATGCTGAACAGCCTTCCCGGCTACAATAGGTAGTAGTACATGGTCAGTCTAAGGGATTCTACAGGAACCCTTTTTTTACATCTTCTAAGACGTCTTTTAAGAGTAATTATATCGTCTACTACTATTGTGGAGAGCTACATCTTATATATACTAGGTAGTATTTACTACTAGTATGTAGTTGAGTTGATGAGGCTCGAGGCCTCCAGGGCTGACACGTCACGGTGATGTGGGCTATTACCTACTCTCACACCTCACGATTCTCCTCTCTCTTCCACTCTAGCTTCGATATTCTCGTTAACGCCACCGAGTACATGATCTGATTTTTGCTAGAGGCCGTAACAACCATCACAAGCTGCTGAGGCGTCGGAATATTTGCTAACTGATACTGCAACTGCATACTTTGTGTTTCCGCATCTGGAATTGGTACTTAGCAGGCGGCGGCGATAGATATTACGTTCCTTCCTCGATCGCACATTTGCCTCCTGTAGGCGCAGATTAAATGTACCATCTAAAAGTGGAAGAGTTAGAGAATATCATTCTCCAAGCTACCAGAGGTATTTCCCCATCTTTAGATAGCTCAATTTGTGTTGAACTAACGATTTACTCATAGATGCTTCGAAAGGGACCGAATGGCTGGACAAAATCACCATATATCTGTTGTGTTGCTTTGTTATTCTGCGTGGTGCAAAAGGATTTCTTGACCTTTGGGACCGATTCATAGGGGCAAAAAAAGAAAAGAATAAAACGCGGCACCAAGAACAAGAACTGGCTTCTTTGGTTAGTATTGAGACCAGAATAAAGAATTTGGAAGACAGCCTAGCCAATTTTGATGCCAGATTGGCGGCTATTGATCCCAAGACTATTATTGGAAACCCCTCAAGTTCAGAAACTAAGGGAAAATTCATCAAAAAAGTCTGACGGAAATCCTGGCGAACCACATAGTCGGAATTTGAGGGATCTCGACCCCGTCAATTACTCCTCCTAAACTTCCAGCCTCTGACAAGGCAATCACAATATTCTTACAAGGTGAAGAAGTTTGCTTCATTTACCAGGATCTTTCGCTATACAGTTTTCTGTACATGTGTTTTATCGAATGTGCTATTATACAGTTACTGTAAAACTGCTACGGTATTAGGGCAAGTGGAATATTATGAAATTACATTACAACTGTGGTAGGATGAATTTTTCGAGTTAATTATTTCTATTTACCATGGCCCTTCCAATCGGGTATCTTATAGTTCCAATGTTAGACTAAGTGTATGAGACTTTCAAGGTGACCAGTCGAAGGACTATTAAGCACGGTCGCTCTTACTACAGTAATGAGCTTCTACTGTCTCAATATCTCCACCAGGGTGAAAGTAGTATCTGTACGGCCGAAGTTGAGCTGGCGAGAATCCCCAGATGCTACCTAGGTATTAATACATGGCAATGCCCAGGTGGCTACTCAAGTAATTTTGACGCGGATGAGGCCCCAGAAAGTCTGACCAAACTGGTTTACTGTCTGTGCATACCTACATAGCCGAACCCTACTAGGCATTTTCTAATGCCCCTTTTATACCATTAATTAAGGGGAAATTTTTCTCAACTGTATAGAAAATTCATACCCTCGCATTACATGATGGGTTTGTGATACAGTAGAAGACTATATACTGCCAATATTGAAAGACTTGTTTTGAAAAAATAACTAGTTTATTCTAATTGAAAAATTTAAATTGTTAATTGAAGGGAAATAATACTGAAGTATTAATTATTAGTTGTTGATAACAAACTGTTGTTTTTGGTTATTGATGACGAACCGTTGTTTTTTGGTTGTTGATAACAAAATGTTGATTTCCGGTTGATGATTCTGGGACGTTGATTTGAGGTTGATTATACTAGAGCGTTGATTTTGGGTTGATCATACATACTGGAGTGTTCTAAATAGGTAATTAATTAATATCTACTAATAATACTACCTAGTAGAAAATGTAAATAGTAGTATAAATGCTATATTATTCTAAGATGAGTAGTACTTAGAATACTAATGAGATATTGGCTAAATACAGCCATAAATGAATCCCAAAAATATACTATTGTAAAGTTGAGGGCTTTTTGTTGAATGTAACCCCGGAGGTCGGAATTGTATTAAAGTTTTGGAATGGCGGAAAACACCGGGGATATTGGATCCTGTATATGAGCCAATACTATATCATCGATTTAGTCTTTGATTAGACCCGACTGGTTGAATGTTTTGGTTGATAGAACTTGGGACGAACCAGTTAATTGCAAAGTATCAGGAAGTATACAGTAGGTACCTCTAAGTTGAAGTGTATAAAAATAAAGTGGACAGCCAGTGCTAAATATTGCTCTCGTCTTGGCTAGGTGCTCTGTACTAGAAACACTGTTCAATGAAGATGTCCTTCAAGTTGGCAAGGACAAGATCCAAGAAAAACTATTCACAACTGCTTTAGGAAAGCCAACGACGGCAAATCAGACACAGTGTGTAAGTTAAAGGCTACCATCATTACAACTATTAGCAATACTTCTCAGGAGGGATTCAAGGTCTTGAAATCAGTACACAAGCCATTTCAGGATTTGCCCTTGCAAAAGATGAATTGACGAAAACCTTCAAGCTGAATGATCACAGAAAGGCACTAGTGGAGTGTCTTCGACTTTGCATAAGTGCTTTGGATGAGACTAAGCACAGAACTGGCAGTATTAACGTTCGATATGTTAGGGCACTACATGAAGCGAGGCAGCTTATCGTGGCCGCTGTCGGCGATGTCAGTTCGGGAAGCGGGACGATCAGTGTAGATCAGATCATCGCTCAGGGCCGTGCTGATCAGATGTTCGCCCCAAGCATCACACAAGATGTTCCAGGGTTGCCTTGAGTTTCTTCGCTCCGAGATAATCAACTGGCAACTTGAAGATGAACTTGGGGCAGACGTACACCTCACAAGTCGAGTGGTAGAATTCGTGCTACCACATGCGATACCCAGATTTATCATGTTACTATATCTAATAAGGTTGCTGAACTAAAACGAGTTAAAAGTGAATTAATCGGCCATGTGTTACTTGTTAACCTCATTTTCATGTACATAATCTACGCTTGTACATGAGCTCAAGTCGTTATGGCGCTTGGCTTGAGGGAGGTAGGCATAGATAGCGGTATATATGTAGTTTTGTTCGATATGCTATTCTGCACCTGGGCATGTCTGAATGAATATTACCAGCAGTACATATATATGTATGTGATATATCTTAGTACTGCGACAAATTAAAGGACAAAGGAACATAATATCTGGGTAGATTAAGATGGCTCAACTAACAGAACTTTTCTATGTTTCCCAATATGAGACTCTTCAAGTTGGCGGGGAGGACTTTTTCTAGAGTATAGCTTAAAACAGCCTTCCGCCTTGGGAGTAGCCTTCAACCTCCAAGGTTGGGAGCGGAAAAAAAATTAAATTAAATTGAGGGAAAGGAAAATATGTACGATATAGAGAAGATGAAGTCAAGATGAGGCCAAAGAGAATAAATCTGCATGGAATATTATGTATCACAATTCCCAGCATAAAAAGAAAAGCCGAGCCGAACGAAATCGGGCATCGATCAGCAAATTGCGGATCGGCCGGAAAATAGCGCCCCTGGACCATTTGCGGTCCCTTAGACCCAGCCTTCCTTCACTCTCTGCCAACTCTTCGTTTGACGGATCAGCCTCACATCAACTCACCCATCACACTATTTGAGTCACTTTCTGATTTTGGTCTTCACTTTCGTCTTGCCAGGATGGGGCTCTCATCCCGATACCTCCGCATTCCGCGGCCAGAGGTGAGCCGCCCCCCTGTGATCGCGAATTCTGCCATCTTATCCGTTGCCCGGACGAAAGCTAATCATCTCGTGACTTTTTCTACAGACATTTCTCTATGTAATGAGCTTGGAGACAGGCGCGTCGCTGATTACACTGTCGCTTCTCTTGAATAAGATCAGTGGTCTATATGGCCTGCTCGCCCTGTTGACCGGCTACCACCTATCCCCGGTACAATTGTCGATGTACCTATATTCACTCATTGCCCTCGCCCTCGTCGCTTTTCTTTTCCCACACATCCGAAAGCAATCTCCGCTGGAGTGCCTCGCCCTTGCCTGGCTATATCTCATTGATAGCTTGATCAACGCCGCCTACACTGCCGCCTTTGGTGTGACATGGTTCCTGGTGGTGTCGCAGGGTTACGACAGTGGCAATGCCGGACCAGGCAGCGAAACGATCGCACAGACCGCTGGCTTCACCAGCCCCAAGTACGATGCCGCCTATGTTGAGATCCAGCACACAGAGGATGGAAACAAGTTCGTTCCCCACCCTCCGCGGGCCGCCGATCAGCTGAGCAACGTCGTTGCTCAGCCGGAAAGCTTCCAGAGCATCGTTTTCATTTCCCTCCTCTGGGCTATCCGTGTCTACTTTGTCCTGGTGATGCTTGCGTTCGCTCGAGAGACCCTGCGCATTTGGGTCGCGGTTCCCAAGCACACTCAACTCCCTACCCACAGCCGTAACGTATCGGTCGCAAGTGTTGCTGACATCGACCGCGAACCCTTCTCCGCTTACAGCCCTGACGGCCAAGGATGGAAGGGCAAGCTCGGCCGCATCATGGTGGGAATTGGTCACAACTACTGGCTGGGCGAAGAGGAAGAAGGCAACTGGCTGGGTAACCTGGGTCACAAGTTCCGCAGTCGTTCTCAGAACAACAACGAGCTTCCCGGTCCCTTGGAGCGAGAGCGCAGACGTCGATCCGGAACAGGCCCTCCCCAGCCATCTCAGTCGATCATTCGCTCTGGAATCATTCAGCAGTCTATTCCTGAGCATCCTGGAATGAACGTCAAAATGCAGGACTGGCCTGAAACTCGATAGAGAAATCGGCCCCCAACGGCATCCCCTTTTCACACCTTTGAAATGATTGCCCTCAGGTTTCTATCGCACCATCCGGCTGTTCCGCAGGTTGACTCCACTTACGTACATTATCTCCACTGTCATCAATGATTGACCCGCATTTTCTTTCCATCGTGGGCAGATCAAAACTCGACCAGCACGATGGAGCCAAGAACACAAGATCGTCTTTCCGCTCTCTTGTAAACTCACGCCATCGTCTCACTCAATGGCCAGACCGAAGCAAACCCTCGCTATAGCTTCGCCTCGGGGCCATACACCCCACAACGCCCAAATCCGGGCTGCATCATGACAATTGCATATGAAAAAGGTACCATTTTGACCCAGAACCCATGGGGACCTTACACGTCACATATCAAACCCGCCGGCTGTCTGCGCGGTCTGGGTTCTTCTCTGTTGGGAGGCGTTCTTTTCTGGATATCATGGAGTTGGTGTACATTTCAATGATCTTGAGGCTCGGGTTGGCTTTCTTTATTTTTGATGTACATCTCTATTTTCTTTTGGCGTCGGATATGTACATTGATTATTACTGGATAGTTGGCGCCCTGGATGGTAGATATGGACGACCATCATTAGGCAGGGCTCCGCGGATTTTACTTTGTACACAACATCCATTGGCTATATACGACGTATCTCATGTCCCCCCAATTTTAATGCAAATATCCCCATTATGAGACATATTTCGGACCTCTCACTTATAAGAGTCAGTGCCACATGACTGATTGTCGTATGCAATTGCGTGAGCCCCTTATATAGCGGGTCTAGTTGAACAAAACAAAGCTTTCTTTTCTCGAGTCCATACCTTGGTGCCCAACGCTTGACGGAGTACTCAAGGCAACAACCAAACAGCCAGAGACCACTTATGGTAAAAAGAAATTTCATTTGGCGGTCGATATAAAAGGACTAGCATGAGGTATAAGAAATTAAGAGTGCACAGCCAACGCGCCCATAAAACTTTTCTGTGTTTTTGAACGTTGGACACTTCCAAGCTAGACCCCGAAATGACAGGTGCCCCTTTTCGCTTCCCGAAATGACACACATCAAACGCCACAACGCCTAATAATCAATCCAGTTAGTTACGCATGACAGAAAACCGCACTTAAAGCCCCTTTTCAAGTGGGTGTCTTCGAGCTGTGTCTTAAAATATGCCTGATTGGTACCCAATATCAGATTTTCGGTTCCGCCGAGAACGGCCCGTGTGGAGCATGTAGGTCTTGGGAAAGGTTATCTACGATTTTGAGACCCGGTATCGTGGCTCAGAGGCAAATTGATATGCCTGTCACATCAGGGGGATCAACATGATCAGCAGGTCCTTTGTGAGGGCTCTTTTCCTTTTTTTTCTGTGTGGTGGCGCGTGGTTTAAATCTAGCGGGTTCCGGCATTTCTAGCTTTCAAATTGTTTGTGTTGAATATTTCGAAGCATCATGTTTGTCAGTTATCAAGTAATTCAACTCTGTGGTATGTTTATTCTTGCCTGTCCATTTCCTTTAGACTCCCGCACGCTTTCAAGGAACTTTCGTTAACCTTGGAAATTTTTGGGTCATGCTTGTGCAGTCACTCAGGCTGGTGAGGAGCCATTCGTTCTCCGGGGTTGAATACCCTAGGGCTTCGGAGAGGTTATACCAAGATCATACAGACATCTATACACCAAACTTGGGGCATATAAGGTATGAAATCCAGGTATAAGATAATATCAAGATTAGCAGAGCGATCTAACTTGACGAGCCTTCCAGATCAAGGATGTTCGGAATCCAATTCGACGCCGCAGGGATCTACCTCGTCGGCACGCCGACAGAACAATTCCACGTCTCCTTCGAAGAGATGATATCCTTTACCGGCGGCATAATTGGCCTCCTTGAATACGGAGTCACCTGGAAGGTAGTAGTCGCCGTTCTAGGCCGAGTCCGACACCGTCTATGGCGCCGCCAGGGTGTATCTCTGGGAACACAGTCCTCTATCTGCGTTGATAATTCCGGACCAATACTATATGAGATCCGACATGGAGCGAAATTCATTCGGGTTAGTCCGCAAGAATTGGAGAGCTCGCGGTTTGGAAAGGCTATTAAGGAGTACTGGGATGGTGGGATGATTGAGCATAGTACGCGGTGGACTGTGCGGATGGTTCTTGAGGCTTTCTTTATTGGGCTTTGGAAGAATGTGTATCGCGGTTTGAAGATCAAGGGATTCAAGTTTTGACTTTTGTGGTTGGGGAGGTTATTTGTAGATTGGCATTCAAGTTGAAGAACTTTGGAGGTTGGCCTCCAAGTTTGTGTTTGCATACTACCTAATACACACATGTATTGATCGGTAGAAATACCTCTCAATTAGTATTTTCGTTCAAAGCATGCTAATTTTGACTTAGACTAGAACCTTGGAAGAGAACTTTGCACATGTGTATGTATGTACATAGTTCAATTGAATGTTCTGAAATTAAATCCCGGAAGGCTCTAATTGGTTTATCGGCGCAGCGTCTACTACTGTACATGTTGTACTATATGCGGCGTTCACAGGAATTGCACCGGCGAATCAACACGATCCTATTTGCTCTTGATTTCGGCTTCCATACTAATTGAGCTCGCACAAGCATTGAAGATATTCTTTTTTTAATTTTTTTTTCTTCTTTTTGCATGGGAAACATCATTTGAATATACTTGTAGTTCTATTTCTACGGAGTAATATATTCGTCTCTCGACCGAGTGAATCGGTAATCGCCGCTCTACTATTGGTACCTACAGCTTAGGGCTACCTCTGCGGGAAACAATACCTCCTTCGTCTCGAGGTAGTACATCTACCGGAAAGTTCTACCGCACAATCCCTCACCGAGGGGTTTTCAGGACTTGACCTGTGCAGCAGTTAGAACCTCGTGCTGGATATAGTTCAATATCATATATAGTACATATAATTTTCAATCATATTTGCTTATCAACCCATTCAATTCCCTTCTTCGCGGGGTTTGCTGCTCAGTTATGCTTTTCAATTTTTCTCTGCTGCAGACACCGCCAAGCAAATGCCGACGGTGACGTGCTCGAGCATGGTCACGGGATCCCCCGCACTACGTCCCAAAACGGCATGTTTGCATCTGTTAAAGTATGGATTTGCATTGATGTCGTGATCGAGCACCAATCAGAGTGCTGCTGATCTAACCCGAACTCACTGCTGCCCGCGTAGAAAACCGAGAGGTGGCACTGTTTTTTTTCTTTTGAGGTTGCTGGATAGATCTAGTGATTGTGTGGGAGACTTCAATTGTGTCATTCTCCTGACCTCTTCTCTTTGCTTTTTTGGGGGATCTGCAAAAGTGGGAGATCGCTGCATGCGCCGATAAGCCAAGATCGAGCGATTTGCCCATATCACCGTGTGCGCTGAGCATCCCACTATAATTGCCAGCCATGGCATCCATTCATTCTGCTGGTGAAGCCGGTATGCTTCGGAATTACTAAATCCAAACATAATCGACCAACCGCTAATTTTGGGTGTTTATTTTAGTCGCGAGAATCGCCTACCTGGCCAGCGACCTCGTCCTCTCCGTGCAGCCTTCATTACAGACAGATTCTCTATTCTCCAAGTCCCTTAAGACCTTGAAATCTAGTAACACAGCTAGTGCTCTCTCCAGGGGAACTTCTCAAGTGAGTCTACAAAACTCCGAAAACCTGTAACAAGAACCATACTGATTCGCTTCAAGGTGCAAGCCGTGCGCTTCAACGAAGACCCTCTGCTCTCTACATTCCACCCTCTCCAAAATGGCGAGACCGTTTCAGTTGTTACTGGCTCCTCCATCTTAATCTCCTCCGTTCCTCACCTGTACCGCCTCGCCAGCTACCCGGTCGTTATTCATGTCGCCCTGGAGTCCTCCCCATCTCCGGACTACTCAGTGATCAGCTCTATCCGGCAATGCGGCTTCACATTCCTGCACTCTGAGACTTTGCAGGAAGCCCAGGACATTGCTCTTACCGCACATGCCCTGGCCCTCAAGTCTGGAAAGGGTGTTATTCACTTCTTTGACCCGGCCAACTCTGCCAAGGACTCGAGCATTCCTGCTGAGGATATCAAGGTTGTAAAGAAGATCCTCAATGTGGCTGGAAATGTTGCTTCCCACAGCACTACCGAGACTGAGACCCTGTACGCCAACTCCGGCCGTACCGCTACGGTTTCAGCTGAGGCAGTGGAGATCGCCCCCGCTCAGAGTGAGGCACCAGCTGCCCAGCCCACAGCCTCTCAGAGCCAGACTCCATTCAACGCTAGCGTTGACAACTCTTCCGTTGGCTCCTCACGACGTGACAGCAGCGCTGGAAGTGAGGCTCCTAGCTCGACAGCCACTACCGTCGACTACGCTAGCACTCGCCCTGTTAACGCTGCTGATATCTTCGAGTGGACTTCCCAGATCTGGACCGCTCTCTCGAAAGAGGTGGGACGTACCTACAATGCGATTGAATACACTGGCCCCGCAGATGCCAAGTCTGCCATTTTCGCATTTGGTTCCACAGGCGTCTTCGTCGATGCTTTGTCACAGGCTGGCGCCAACAGCGAACTTGAGAACATTGGTCTCATCACCGCTCGTCTTTACCGCCCTTGGATCGGTGGCCAGATTGTCAACTCCATTCCTCAATCCGTTGAGAAAATTGCTGTCCTCGAGCAAGTCCGCAAGACCACCAAGTGGGGTCCATCGTTCATGGACTTGCTTTCTAGCCTGACTCCCTCTACTGTTCGTGGACAGGCCCTGAAGATTGTTGGATACCGCCTCGGATTTGTGGAGCCCTCCACAGCTGTTCAGGCCCTGCGTGGTATTGTTCAGAACCTGAACGCTCCCTCTCCTATCCAGAACTTGGATATTGGAAGCTCCAAGGCCCCCGCTCCCGAGCCTGCCCTTGAGCAGCCCCGCATCGAGAACGCCTACCTTAAGATTCTCAACCAGCTCTTCGGAGAGCGTCTCTACATTGCCAACCAAATTGAGGCCAAGAATGCCGGTATCTCCTCTACTATCGCTGCTAGCCCCGAGTATGGATTCGGCTCTCTTCTTGCTCGCAAGGAACACCGCGTTCGGTTCATCAAGGAAGTCGAGAAGGCTTCCACATCTACCACCTTTGCCACCGAAACCCCTAAGACTTGGCTGTCTCGATGGGCTCTGAGCGCCAACGAGAGCGCCAAGGCTAACAAGATTGCCCCAGATGTTATTGCCCGTCTCTCCAACGACGGATCCCAGCTTTCTCGTGACCTCCTCCAGTCTAAGAAGCTCTTCTATGATGAATCTCAGTGGCTCATTGGCTCTGATGCTTGGGCCTATGATCTTGGAAACTCTGGTGTCCACCATGTTCTTGCTTCCGGGGCCAATGTCAACATGCTGATCATTGACTCCCAACCTTACTCGGAACGCACTGCTGCTGATGCATCTCGCCGCAAGAAGGACATTGGTCTTTACGCCATGAACTTCGGCAATGCCTACGTTGCCTCGACTGCCGTCTACAGCTCTTACACTCAGGTTCTTCAGGCTATGGCTGAGGCCGAGCAGTTTAAGGGACCTTCTGTTGTCGTTGCTTATCTACCCTACAATCAGGAGAATGACTCTGCCCTCACTGTCCTGCAGGAGACCAAGAAGGCCGTGGACCTTGGATACTGGCCCTTGTACCGCTGGAACCCGGAGAACGAGGAGAAGGGTGAGCCCAAGTTTGCTCTGGATTCAGAGCGTATTAAGCGCGAGCTGGAGGAGTTCCTTCGTCGGGACAACCAGCTTACCCAGCTCATGAACCGTCAGCCCAAGTACGCCCCTGTCCTCTCCGAGTCTTATGGCTCCGAGGTTCGCGCCCTGCAGAAGCGCAAGGCCAAGGACTCGTATGAGAAGCTTTTGGATGGTCTCTTCGGTGCTCCCCTCACCATTCTCTTTGCCTCTGATGGTGGCAACGCCCAGAACATTGCTAAGCGTCTTGGTAATCGCGGCCGTGCTCGTGGTTTGAAGACCATGGTTATCGCCATGGATGAATACCCAATTGAGGATCTGGCTACCGAGGAGAATGTGGTGTTCATCACCAGTACTGCCGGTCAGGGCGAGTTCCCTGTCAACGGTCGTTCTCTGTGGGAACACGTAAAGAACACCGGTGACCTTGACTTGTCATCCATCAACTACTCCGTTTTTGGTCTGGGTGATAGTCACTACTGGCCCCGCAAGGAGGACCGTATCTACTACAACAAGCCCGCCAAGGACCTTGATGCCCGTGTTGCTTTCTTGGGTGGTCGTAAGCTCATTGACATTGGTCTCGGTGACGACCAGGACCCAGATGCCTACCAGACTGGTTACTCTGAGTGGGAGCCCCGTTTGTGGCAAGCTCTGGGAGTTGACAAGGTTGAGGGTCTCCCTGAAGAGCCCGCACCTATGACCAACGAGGACATCAAGATCCAGTCCAACTACTTGCGTGGAACTATTGTCGAGGGTCTTCTGGACCAGTCAACCGGCGCTATCTCTGCTAATGACGCTCAGCTCACCAAGTTCCACGGTACCTATATGCAGGATGACCGTGATATTCGCGACGAGCGTAAGGCCCAAGGCCTTGAGCCCGCCTACAGCTTCATGATTCGTTGCCGTCTTCCCGGTGGTGTCGCTACTCCCAAGCAGTGGTTACAGATGGATGCTATCAGTAGCTCTCATGGTAACGAGACAATGAAGCTCACAACCCGTCAAACCTTCCAGTTCCACGGTGTTATCAAGAACAAGCTTAAGGGCGCTATGCAGGCCATTAATCAGTCTTTGATGGACACCATAGCTGCTTGCGGTGACGTTAACCGTAACGTCATGTGCAGTTCTCTTCCTGAACTCTCAGAATTCCACCGTGAAACCTGGGTCTGGTCTAAAAAGATTAGTGAACACCTTCTTCCTTCAACTACTGCCTACCACGAGATTTGGCTGAAGGATGACGCCGACAACAAGGTTCAGGTTGCTGGAGATGCCGTTGTTGATCACGAGCCCCTCTATGGCCCAACCTACTTGCCCCGCAAGTTCAAGATTACGATTGCCATTCCCCCTCACAACGATACCGATGTCTACGCCCACGATATTGGTCTGATTGCCATCAAGGGTGCCGATGGCCACCTGGAGGGTTTCAACGTCCTGGCGGGTGGTGGTATGGGTTCCACTCACAACAACACCAAGACATACCCTCAGGTTGGTCGCATGTTTGGTTACATCCCTAAGGACCAAATCCACCTCGTTTGCGAGAAGATCATGCTTGTGCAGCGTGACAACGGTGACCGCAAGAACCGTAAGCACGCTCGTATGAAGTACACCATTGACGACATGGGTGTTGAGCTCTACAAGAGCAAGGTTGAAGAGCTACTGCCCGAAGGTCTCCGCTTCGGCGAGCCCCGTCCTTTCAAGTTTGCCTCTAACGTTGACACCTTCGGCTGGCTGAAGGATGAGAAGGGCCTCAACCACTTCACCTTCTTCATTGAGAACGGTCGTATTGAGGATACCGCTGACTTCAAGATGCGCACTGGTCTCCGTGAGATCGCTTCCCTGGGCAAGGGAGAGTTCCGTCTCACCGGTAACCAGCATTTGATCATGTCAAATGTCACTGATGAGGATCTTCCTCTCATCAAGGAGACCATGGCCAAGTACAAGCTAGATAACACTGCTTTCTCTGGCCTGCGTCTGTCTTCTTCGGCTTGTGTTGCCTTCCCCACTTGTGGTCTGGCCATGGCTGAGTCTGAGCGTTACCTGCCCGTCCTTATCTCCAAGCTCGAGGAAACCCTTGAGGAGAACGGCCTGGCACGCGACAGCATTGTCATGCGTATGACTGGTTGCCCCAACGGTTGTGCTCGCCCATGGCTTGCTGAGGTTGCCTTCGTTGGTAAGGCCTACGGTGCTTATAACATGTACCTGGGTGGTGGCTACCACGGCCAGCGCCTGAACAAGCGCTTCCGCTCCTCTATCAAGGAGGATGAGATTCTCGATATCATGAAGGATCTTCTTAAGCGCTACTCTAAGGAGCGCAACACCGACGGCGAGACCCCCGAGCGCTTCGGTGACTGGTGTATTCGCGCCGGTGTCATCAAGGCAACCACCGATGGAACCAACTTCCACGAAGGCGTAAGTGAATCCGATTGAACAAAAGTCAAATGGCCAATGCTAACATTCATCACAGATTGCCGAAGACGAAGAAGAGGAAGAGGAGTAGATCTTGGACTAATATCCAACCGAAAAAATATCCCGACGTGTTACGACCGCCATTGGAAACCTAAAATGACCTTTGATTTTGCAATATTTCTCGCTCTTATATCCTCGCGCGTATTTAGATGATGCATGGTTTCTTGGCGAACGAATGATTCCGCTCGTGCAAAACCTTTCGCTTGTTTTTATATATTTTATGTATTCATGGACAAATTTTATGCTGTGCGTCAGCCAGACGAATTTATTGAAGACATGCACTCCAACGTCACATTTAGCGATGGTATTTTATGAAGTACTAGTGGTAGTATAGCGCGAAGCGCAAACCTCCAAGTTGTCAATAATAAAGACTGGGCCTTGAGAATCTCTAGCAGAGCCGCAAGTTTGAGGGCTGGCATAACCTTGAACATCTTGAACCTTGGAACATTTCGAATGTTTCAAATGTTCCCATCATGAGGTTGACCGTAGATACCCACCTGGTGCCCTTTACCCGTGGACCCACTCAGGTAGCCTGGGTACATACATGTAGTACGTAAGGCATTTGATCAACATGGATCCGTTTGAACGTACTTGAATGCAAGGGGGAAACTGAATTTGCTAAAGGACTTGGTTTGAGAATTCCCTTTCACAACCTTCGAAGTCGTCAACGTTTGAGGTAGCTTTTTTTCCTTTCTTTTTTTTAACAAAGTACGAGGAACGGAAGAAAAAGTTTTGGGGGTATCAGAAGTTGATTGATTGACTAGCCCAGCCCAATTGTGTTCAAATCCTGCTCTCATCCATCGATCCCATAGCCTAAAAACAGAATCCAATCACACAGTTCACTCTTCGCACCAAAACAATCAATCGTATTGGCCCAGTGCGCGATGTTGTTTCTTCAGTACTGGTTGTAACAGGATAGTCATTCAAGACATCCATCCATAAAATGTCCGACTCATAAACTCGAGGCCGTTTGCCATTCATATGAGCTTTCAAGACGGCGTGGGCATTGTCCTCTGGGTGTATATCATCTACCACAGAGCCCCTCAAATACTGGGGGAGTGTCATATTCCGGAACGCGGAATTCTGCAGTGTTCGAACTGCAATCTGTCAAGCCGTGCGACGACGGCAATACCCGCAGCGGGGTGTTTCGATAATCTAGTCTTATAGCGACTCAGAAAGATGCCCCGGTGGGCGACGTGGATCTTCATGCAAGCGACATTTTTGACTAAGCTTCAGTCTTAAAGAGGCAGCCGATGCGTTTAGCCCCTATTCCATTCCTGCATTGTGACGCGGCAGGACGCGTAGGTGGCACAAAAGTTTTGAGATGGTGTAGTGAATGTTGCTTGGTCGGTCCTAATAACACTGGGAAGGATGGATTTGAGCAGGGGTACGTCTCTCACGCTAGGAAGGCATTGAAACGTTTGAGCGCTTCAATCGACGGAGACATGCTCGACGTCGGAGAGCATACACGAGGAGGGAGGACAATGGGTACTCCTGTAGGTATGGCTCTCGGGTCCTCAAAGAGAAGAGGAAGGGTTCGAACTTCGAAGGGTGCGCGGGTTAAACGACGCGTTAGGGGCGGTGAGAAAAAGCTTCCCAAAGTCTGTTTTCTGCCACGCCCCGCTAATCCGATCGACAAAAGCGCAAAGAAAAAAGAAAAAAAAAAAAAGGTAGTGATACCTTGAACCGGATCACGCTGCTTCGTTATTTCTAGATTCAGATTGAGTCATTGCTGGTGACAATCTCTCTTCTATTTTCCTCTGTACCTCCTTTTACCGCGCCACAATGGGCTCTGTCGAAGAAGACGACCCTGTCATCTCATCCTATGATGTCTTCCTGACCGACTCCGAAATCTCTCGTTATGTCTTCCAGTACATTGATCGCCCCCAGAATAAACCGTACAATGAGCGCCATGGCCAAAGACCAATGGAGCTTCGAATGAAGCCTAACACTGGACTCGTTGAGATGGATGTCCCGGTCAATACTCGTGTCACCTACGGTTTGGAAAAGGGCATGCGATATGGGGAAGCTATGAAGAAAAGCAGATCTGCTCGCGACGGTGGCGCTTTCGGTATGTCCGGTGGCTTTACTGCTGGATCACTGGCAGCTGGAGGTGCTGTGAGAATCAAGAAAGAGGGCGCTGGAGATGTCGAAGTATTTGATAATAAGAAAATGGTGGATCCGAATTCACTGGTCAAGACACAAGCTCTCGGTGGGCGGATTAAACCTCCAGAGGAGGGAGACCCCGTTCATATGCTTGGAACATTCAAAGGAAGTATGTACATGAGTTTACTGCTGTTCATAGTCGATGAAAACCTAAGTGGTAACCGAAAGCTGACTCTTCTTATAGAAAACCTACATCTTTCTCCCGTCACCGCCGTTGTCCAATTACATCCGCAAAACCACCATCTTGATGCGCTGGATGAAATGCCCAAGGGGCGGGGCTCTAAGGGCAAGAAGGAAGAGGAAGAGCGAGCTGAGCCTGAAGCCCGTGCGGTCGATGTGAAAGTCAAAGGCGCTGAAGATGGCGGTGCCTTGCTGGTTGGAAACTTGGATCTTCTCAGGAGAATGCAAGAAGAAAAGTGGAAGAAATTTGATTGGATCGATGCCGAGGTATGTTAACGAGTCACTTTGATTTAGGCGATGAGTGATTTATATCTAACATGACCCGATGACAGACCGAGGAGTCTTGGTACACCTACGAGAGTCATATGATGAATCAACAACCAGAGGAACTTGAGCAATTGGAGTCTGTCATCAACAGCGAGACCTATCTGGATGGCATGAGTGCTCCTCGAATTGACCCGGCTCACCCAGAAATGACGGGCTGGGCCATGAAACAGAATCGTCAGAAGCAAAGAGAGGGTACATCGGATAGTGAGGATGAAGACTGATGCCCAATTAGCCCCCCTGAAGTACAAAATAACAATACATAATGATTATGATCTTGTCAAAACGATATACATTGCTGTCCCTCGAAGCTATCCGCGCGAAGTAAATGTCCTGCGCATTCAAGTTAACCAAATAATACCTCATAGCGCTAGATCATTCAACAATCTGATGATATACATATAACCCGTAAAACATCAATTTCTATCAATTTCCGTGCACAAGAATACCCACCAAGTGCTTTGCCTCAGTCATAGAGTGATCCGCCAATCAACACCCCCAGAGATCAAATCTGGTCACGTGTGGTCACGCGTCCGCAATCTTATCCGCGACTGCTTTTTTCATCCCGAAACTCCGTTTTGCTCTTGTGCTCGACATCCCCTTTCGCATCCCTCACCCCGTTTCATTCTTTTTTGTTCATCTATTATACGGCGAGGGCTGCGGGACGGCATACATTCGATTCTGAACGTCATTGTCATCACAGGATCACCGACAACCTGTCAACGCCAGAATTGTCCCTTTTTTTCCTGCCAGCGCATTTACATCTATTTGATCGGTCTTCGCATTTACATCTTTCATCCGTCTTTTACCACCCCATTATTTAATGTCTCTACCTTTATAACCTCGACACTGATTTCGATTTTAATTTCTACGCCTGTTCCCGTGCCATATTTGCATCATGTTGTCCAGAGTTGCTCGCCAGAAAAATGCCATCTTTCATTTACGAAAGGCCAATGCCCATCGGGTATTGGGTGCGTCAGCACCGACTCGTCTACACTCGAGCTCAGCTCGATCGAGTCCCGTCATGAATTCTCCCAGCAATCCGGCATCTGAAAAACGAAGGCCATCTTTTCAGTCGCATCGCAACCTCGCTACCGCCGCGGATCATCCATTCTCCCTCGACCAACCTTCCTACTCATCTATTGTTGACGAAGCGTCATTGACACATGCGATGGAATCACCGAGGAACCCTCAAACCCTTTTCTCGAACCTTGATTTCGATCCCTCTTCTTTAATCATTGTCGAACAAGAACCAACGACCCAACCAACAATATTTCGCAAAGTTCGTGGTATCGGTGGTGATCCAAACGAGATGATGGCCAATTTTGATATGTCGCTCAAGGTTGGTAGATTCGATCGAGCCGCGACTCTGTTGACTCGCCTGAGATCCATTTATCCAGCCGAATCAGCGGAGTTCACCAATATGCACAACCGTTATTTGAAGGAGATGATCACACATATGATTGTATTCCGCCAGAGTGAAATGGTTGAGCCAGTGCAAAGATGGTTTGAGCTTGACATGACCACTCTTGGTATAAAACCAGATGCTCTCACTTATGCAGCTATGATTCGCATGGCACTGCGTATGCTCCACGGATCTAAGCGCGACCGGACAGTTCGTCGATACTGGGAGCTTGCTAAGAAAGAGGATCTACATGAGGATCTTTTGGCAGTTGAAATTCTGACAGATTTGGACTTGGGTGAATTGTCCGAGGTTTGTTTTGCCCATCACCTCCAGCTCTCTTCGTGGAGAAACTTAACAATCGTCTTTCTAGATTTGTTCCTCTGATTTAGGACACGCCAAAATCGATTTAGAAGAGATCGAAAACTCGGTCGACCTATCGCCCCAAAATACCGATGAAATCGCGGAAGTGTTAGCGGCAGAACAGAAGGGTCTTGGACTAGCATCACTGAAAGAATCTCTCAGCTTGTTCGCGGATAAATTTCAAATCTCTCTTCCTGCCGATTTCGAAGGCACCGAACAACAAAGAAAAGATTTGTACAACCAACTTAGGCAACGCCAGCTCGAGGCCGATACTATCAAGTCAGCTAGAAATCGGTGGCGCGCCGAGTATGAAGGCATGACCAAGGCCGGAATTGATACAATGACTAGCAAAAAGCAAATCACCACTGTGATTAGCCAATGGCATGGGGATCTTGTGCTCAAAATTAAAAATGAATTGAAGCTGGCCGAGGAAGAGGAAGGCAAACCAATTCGGACAACTGCCCAACTGAACCGTTGCGAATACTCAGTATTCCTTAAATGCCTCGATGTCGACCGCCTCGCTGCGATCACCATTCTTGCTACAATTGCTTCTTTCACTCGCGCGGGAGTGGACAAGGGTGTGAAGCTTTCTGCGGTCGCTTCCACAGTCGGGCGTGACATTCAGGATGAGTTGATTGCTGATGCGTGTCTTAAAAAGACCGCAGGCCAAGATTCTCGACGCATTAAAATCTTGAAAGAACTCATTGGTGACCGTAAGAGCAAAACCGGTCGCATGCGCTGGAAGAACATGTCAGACAATATGCAAGTGGAGGATCCTACACTCTCTTGGAATTCACGGATTCAAGTACGAGTTGGTGCGGTCTTAACCTGCTTCCTTTTCGATGTTGCCAAAGCCCCTGTCAAGACGAAGAATGATACCACGGGAAAGATCACGCGCACTATGCAACCCGCCTTCCAACACCTTTACCAGATTACATTCGGCAAACGCCTGGGTCTTCTTCACCTTCACCCGGAAATCGTGAAAATAGTCAAGTCAGAACCTCCTGTGGATCTACTTGGGCGTCACCTTCCCATGGTCTGCGCTCCCAAACCATGGACAGGTGCAAAGGATGGCGGTTACTTGATCTATCAGAGCAATATCGTTCGTACCACTCCAGGCGAAGGCCTGCAGCCACTTTATGTGAAAACCGCTCTTGAAAAGGATGGCTTGAAGGAAATCCGACATGGTCTTGATGTTCTTGGAGGTACTGGATGGGTCATCAACCGGGATGTTTTTGATGTCATGCTTGAAGCTTGGAACTCTGGCGAGGACGTCGCAAATTTGTCTCCTCTTGAGCCGGATCTTCCAATGCCTCCCAAGCCAGATTCTTCAGCTGGCCCTGAAGCAGAGAAGGCTTGGCAAAATCAGATGCGCGACCTAGAGAACCAGCGATCTGGATTCCACTCGCAAAGATGTTTCCAAAATTTCCAGATGGAAGTTGCACGTTCTTTCCGCAATGAAACCTTCTACCTACCCCATAACATGGATTTCCGTGGTCGAGCTTACCCATTGCCTCCTTACCTCAACCAAATGGGTGCAGACAATGCCAGAGGCCTACTCCTCTTCAGCAAAGCAAAGCCTCTAGGTGTCAATGGTATGCGCTGGCTGAAGATTCACATCGCCAACTTGGCTGGATTCGACAAAGCTAGCATGGCAGAGCGTGAGCAATATGCCGTGGATAACCTCGACAGTATTCTCGACTCTGCCAACAACGGTCTGCATGGCAAGCGGTGGTGGCTGAAGGCCGAGGATCCATGGCAGTGCTTGGCGGCTTGTTGCGAGCTTCGCAACGCACTTCGTCATCCTGACCCGCTCCAATACCCATCTCGTCTGCCAGTCCACCAGGATGGTTCTTGTAACGGTCTTCAGCACTATGCTGCGCTCGGTGGTGATAGCGTGGGAGCTCAGCAAGTGAATCTCGAGCCCTCCGATCGGCCATCTGATGTTTATACTGGTGTTTCGGATTATGTGAAGAAGGCTGTAGCTACAGATGCTGCTCAGGGTAACCCAATGGCCAAGGTGCTTCATGGAAAGATCACTCGAAAGATCGTGAAGCAGACTGTTATGACTAATGTTTATGGTGTGACCTTCATGGGCGCAATGAGACAAGTTCGCAGACAGCTCGTTGACCACTACCCTGAAATGACCGTGGAGCAAAAGAAGGCGGGCTCCTTGTACATCGCTCGTAAGATTTTCCAAGCTCTGGGCACCATGTTTAATGGTGCTTCTGAGATTCAACACTGGCTGGGTGATTGTGCCAGTCGCATTACTCAGTCCATCTCCCCCGATCAGATTGATCAAATCGCCAAAGAAGTAATGTCGCCTAATTCCGATGAAGCCGCCACGGCTTCTAAGGCTTTGGACCCAGCCAAGAGATTCCGGTCCACTGTCATTTGGACTACACCACTTGGTCTTCCTGTTGTTCAGCCATATCGCACCCGAAAGGCGCGACGTGTTCAAACTAGTCTCCAAGATATTAATGTTGTCGACTACAGCACTGAAGATGTGGTCTCAAGACGCAAGCAGCTTCAAGCATTCCCGCCAAACTTCATTCACTCTCTTGATGCCACTCACATGATGCTATCCGCCAACGCTTGTGAGAGAGCTGGTCTTACATTCTCTGCGGTGCACGACTCTTTTTGGACCCACGCTAGCGATATCGATTCTATGAACCATATACTTCGCGATGCTTTCGTCCACATGCACTCGGATGACGTTATTGGGCGACTCGCTGCGGAGTTTAACCTCCGCTACAGCAAGAACCTGTTCCTGGCAAAGCTCCCTGCCAAACATCCTATCGCGAAGGCAATCCGTGCTAGTCGCAAGACTGCCGGCAACAACCAGAAAGTTATGGACCTTTTCGCTGAATCCCGTCGACAGACTCTCTTGCGATCGGAGGACCCCGCTGAACAGGCTGAAGGCCGTGCTATGCAAACTGCCGCTAGTATCTTCGAATCGCTCGGCGGAAATGATGGTGACCTCGTTATTTCGAGTAGTTTGGGAGCCGCTGAAGTGGGGTCTATCCCCGAGGACTTGGCTGCCGCCGAAAGGCGACCAGACGCAAACATTGATTTCAGTGACCCAGCTATCTCAAGCTTGTTTACTGAGCTCGACATGATGGATTCCAAGGATTCGTCAACAGAAAATGCAATCGTCGATGCCGATGATGCGGCTGAGGGCAACACAACAAAAAAGAAGGCCCAAGGCACATATACCTGGCTCTGGTTGCCTCTCCGTTTCCGTGATGTTCCTGCTAAGGGTACCTGGGACATCACTCGCATTCGGGACAGCCAGTACTTCTTCTCTTAAAAAAGAAAAGAAAAGAAAAAACCAAAAATTCCTAAATTCCCTTGGAGTTTATGGGGACGCATGTGGCCGGAGTTATTGTACGATATTTTTGGGGTTTTATGTCGGTTTTCACCGATTGTATATCTACGTCTGCCATAAATTGGCTATTGCATATATGTATCATGTGTACTACACTGTCAAACATAAACAACTCATAGAAATTCATCTATATACATAATTTTCTATATATGTACTGCATGTCTCGACTTCCCAGTTTCAAGTTTGTTCATTTCCTCAGATCGTTCGCCTCAGCCGTACGCAAGCCCGTAGCGGGATGGCCTTGATGAACGCAGTCATGTGATTCCAAGGTTCAAATATTGTTCGCTGAGACGGTCCTCCACAGAAACCACATGGCATATAATAAGCCCACAATCCCGTGTCCGAATGCCTTCGTTCTCAACCTATCTCCTCCATTTGTCCAAACCACCCACCCATCACCTAAAGCAGCCAGACTAACCATGGCAGCCAGGATGGTGATGGCTGTTTCCTGATCAAAGCTTTGCAGCAGAATGAAGTTCAAGCCCCAAGTAATCTCACGGATTCCCTTGAGGTAGATAAAAGGCGACGCGGATCCCAACTTGGATGAATCATTTCTAGGTCTAGGGCTTGTAGGTGGTGGAAGAGGTATCCCAAATCTCTCGCTTTCCGGTAATGGTCTCCAAACAGCATTGACTCCTACGACAAGGCAGAAAGCTCCATTTATGTAGGATGGCAAGGGGTTAAACATCGCCATTTTGCTGTTCGGTGTCATGAAATATCCGATACCTAAGGTGAAGGCTTCTTTCTCTTTGAGAGTTGGAGTAGATCCGAGGTGTTCCGGTAAAATGTCGAGGTCAAAGCCTACTATGGGAGTCATCCGGAACTTATATAAGGAGATGTGCGCTTTGACATAGTAAGGCTGCAGCCTTGCGTTGCCCTTTCCGGCTAATCGCGATTGAGTTTAGGTTCAATCCTTCCTCGCAACTCCGGTTGAAGGTGCCCAGGTAGATGGGGGGCCTAATAATCATGGAGTTGACACTAGCGACTATAAACTATGCTACATGGTCTAGCCTTACCTACAATGGTAGGTAAACAGCGGGAATTGATGAGCGCTTATACTTTCAGCCCTCATTTCTTTGAATTAATTGGACAATTTCGATCGAAAATCATATTTCCCTATTATACTTAGAATACCCAGTCTCCTTGAGCTCGAAGTGTATGCCCGTAGTATCTAGATGGCGATGAAAATCGAAAAAAGAACTAGGAACAACATTTCATTGCCCAAACAGACATGCCAAATGATTTCCTAGCTACTCCAATTCCAGACTATTTCACTGCTCGCTGGCTCAAAATCAATTGCAGAGATGGACAAGTCAATGTGAAGGTATCTTTTGCTTCTTCCAAAAATCTCTTGCCGTCTTCTTGAGGAGCGAAGGAGATGTCAAATTCGCTCGCCACGCGATGCAGAGCGAGTCGAAGCTGCATCAGACCCAACTGTTTACCAACGCAGGAGTAATGGCCTCGAATTATTAATTAGCTAAAGCCATACAGGAAAAATATGTCTCCATCTATATGAACGCTGGGGATATCATACCTAGGCTGAAAGGGAACCACGCTCGCTCGTCTTTGTGTAAATGCTTTCCTTCTTCCAGCCATCGCTCAGGAAGAAAATCCAAGGCGCGCTCAAAATTGCGTTCATCTCGTTGCAGAACATGGTGCGGAGTTATGACAATCGTTTCCCCCGGAATCCATACATCGTCGACCATTAGGCCTTCAGGTGGCGTCAGTCTCTTCAGTCCACTCGGCACAACCGGTCTCAAGCGTAGACTCTCTGTGATGATAGCTTCGAGATAAGGGATTTGCGATGCATCACCGCCATTTGACTTCACCTGATCTACTTCTTCTTGAAGCCTTTGATATACTTCAGGATGGGAGGCAAGAAAATAGAAAATATTTGCTAGTGTTGACCCAGTAGTATCACTAGTCAAATTTAGTTAGAAAGTAATAGAGATTGACAAAATGGTATCACGATAGTGACGCACCTTCCAGCAATGATTGCTAGCCTCCCATCTTCATACAATGCCGTAGGGCAAGTTGGCGCCGACGGTTCTTTATCTTCCATTGATTTGATCATCCATGAAATCAGATCCTTTGGCTGTCTTTCTGGCTCCTTTTGCCACTCCTGTAATACATGAGTGATTATTATCTCATATGTGTGTAGCCTAGAATAGGTCACATACTGCCTTTCTTTCATCCATCTGCTGATTGCAATATTTAAGAAAGATTTCGAATGATCCTTTGATACCAGGAATGGTTTGCAATATCTGCATGAGCCAGGGGACAGTACCGAAAAGTCCAACTAACTCCATCTGATCATGCATGCCAGTGATTGCAAAGTGCTCTTTGCCATCGTTTAACTGACCGTAGTCCTTACTGAAGGCAATTAGCCCCATCACATCGAACGTATAGAATAATGACCACTGGGTAATGTCGATGATTTCTCCCGCACTCTCGCGCATTCTTTGAATGAGTGTATCGGCTTTGCTTTCAACTCGAGGCAGATAGTCACCGAGGGCTACAACATTTCAGACAGTGTTTAGTTTCGCAAAGCTGTCATGGATCATCATGATGGTTTCATGGGAAATCAAGAACCGAGTCTCACCTTTTATCCCAAGTCCTTTGTCCCATACCTTTCGGCGTAGACGATGAATATCATGGTCTCGAATAGTGATCAGAGAGCATTTATGCGGGTCTCCGGTTATTATACTATACCAAGCAGACTTTTTGCATTGTGACTGCGGGCCAAGAACCAAAGGGACAGCAGCTGCCCTGTTGATGGAGATCTCTCGAGGTCCTGAGATACTCGTCAGTCTAATGATTAAACACCACTTGAAACTTTTTGAAGTTGAAGGTACATACCGACTCGTACGAAATCGCCGTGCTCTTGGTGTAGCCTCTCAAGTTCATGGTGATATCTCATACCGGATTTTGAAACATCGGACATAACAAGAAATCGACTAATCCTTGCTCCTATGGGACCTGGAAAATGATGCAAACGATGGAAAAACAGCCGATATATCGTCATACTGGTAGCGAACGATCCGGCGAACGTGAATCCAGCCAAGGATGTATACAGGATCGCAGAAATTGCACTCATCTCGAAGACACGCACGAATAGCGTGACTAGCCCGGCCAAGGTTACTGCAAAAAGACCGGTCAAGAGAGGGGCGGACGCGTCGACTTCGAATGGAATAAGACTCAGGTGCAACAGAACCCCCAGCGACGAGAATGTGGCTGCAACGCTTCCTGGATCTGGAGCCCATTTGAACGAGAGGACGTCCATTGTGGCTTAGTTTCTAATATCCAAAAAGACACGCAGTCGCTCTTATCCCACCACAGCTTCTTATCGAATTCGGTTCTTCAGCTCTTTCAAACACGGTTAATGTTTGAACCCATGAAATTCCGGGCCTGAGTTGCTCGAAATCTGCAGGCCACGGGCTAGTGTTGACCTTTTGTAATTCTTCTGTAAAGGAGACCCGGAGCCCGTGCATGCTGCATTGCACTTACATATGGGGCCTTTGAATGCATCGTATTGTCTTATCCAGTGCAATGTCGTTGCTCGACTTGGAAAAGTGGAGATGTCATGCATGCGCAGCAAGACTTGCCGAAAACTTGTATCCGCTTTCAATGATTGGATATCAGTAAACACATCGGTCACACAATAGATATGAAAGATTTTTATTGGCCGCACTTTTGCCCCGTTGGGACCCTGCTCCGTCGGAAGTGGCTAGTTTGGTGTTAGATCCTCCCACCCAAGCGGGGGTGAAATTCGAATGGCTGGTGGTAATTTACAATCACACCTAACACATTGGCTGGTGCTCTCCCGGATGATCATTATCGTGGAATATCTACGGGGCATCGTACTAGTATACTTAATTCAAGTGTGCCTTCCAAAGGTTCAAATGTTCCAATCGTGATTCGTACTCTTTACTTCGTCCTGGACCTCGGGAGTATATGGTACTAACATTTTGGGAAAATGAGGACCCGAAAGACAGCTGGGAAGTGGGTGTAGTTCAAGTTTGAAATATTTTTTACAACATTGATGTTATTACAGCACTTGAGCTGCTAAGTCCACTAACGCAAGCTCAAAATGAACCGAAAATTAAGATTTCATTCTATTTATTCTCATGTTGAAGTTCTTATCGACTGCATGTTTGCATATGTAGGCAGCACCTGAGCTCACATTGCGATCTAGTCGGGTGGGATTAACTTCTTCCCGTTGTTGACTTCACCTCTACACCGTACAGGACCCTTGCTTACCTGTGATAAATACTGTCGCAAGCTACTCATGATAGATATTCTTTTACAAAAGCAGAGGTCGTTTGTCTGTTTTCGAGGAACAGTCTTCTACAAATCGCCCAGGACCCCAATTTCGTCATGTCATCTCTTCCGGTTTCAAAGGAGAGCCCAATCGAAGGTCTCATGGCCCGAACAAACCTATTACATGTTCAGCGCTATAGATTCATGGATCATTGAAAACTAGAGAAATATCGACAAGGTGACTATCATCCAGTGGTTATTGGGGACATTCTGAAAGATAGATATCACGTTATCCACAAGTTGGGCCATGGATCATTCTCGACAATTTGGCTCACACGCGATGAATTGACGAAATGATATGTCGCACTAAAAATCAACACAGCAGATCTTCAATCCAATCAGGCTGATCTGCAGCTCTCTTTGTCAGACTCATCGTATCTCGAAGATCCGGGGTGGCCCATGATCCTTTTCCTCAAAGATCACTTCAAGTCTCAAAGTGCGAATGGCTCCCACGAGTGCTATGTCACATCGCCAGCACGAATCAGCTTAGCCGCAGCAGCAGAAACAAGCACCTTCTCAATTGATGTTGCGCGATCGTTGGCTACTCAGTTGATCCACACTGCGGCTTATATCCACAGTCGAGGGATTGTTCACGGAGGTACGATAATTCCAACCTCGACAAGGCAGTGCTCATAATATTCTGCAATACAGACATTCATTTTGGAAACATTCTCATCGATATGAACTCAAGTTTCGACTCTCTGTAAATACCAGAAATTTATCGCGAGTATGCATAGCCGCTCATGGAGTCGATTGAGCGATGTGATGAAAAACCTCGCACACCAGGTGTCCCAACACATGCTACCGAGCCTATTTGTCTCGGAAAGCAAGCATACGAGCTCAAGATTCATGAGGCATGTCTACTGCTAAGTGAATTCGGGGAATCTTTTTTGCCATTGAAATCCAAGGAGCCAGAACTTGGGAAGGACTGCTGTGCACCTCGCTACTGCCTACCACCCGAAGCATATCTGGAGCGCGAAAAGCCAATCTCATTTGCTACCGACACTTGAACCCTAGCATGTGCCGTTTGGAATCTCATTAGTGGTCGGATAATATTTTCGAGTTGGTACACTCAGTCAGATGAGATAACCGCTCAGCAAATAGACCTCTTGGGACCCTTGCCCCCTGAATGGTGGGTAAATTGGGAGGCCGAGCACAACTTTTTCGACGAATTTATTCAATCAAAAGAAGGAGAAACCACGTGATTGCCTCTGGAAGAACAGTTTATCAAGAACATGGAAGATATGAAGCCCACCCGTAGTAAATACAGTGCGGCTGAAATGGACATGGAAGAGATGAAAGCTTTGTTGAGGATGCTTAGATCTATGCTGACGTATAGACCTGAGCCTAGGGCCACGGCGCCTATGCTTCTACAATAAGACTGGATGGTGTACTGGGGCTCACCCAGCTATGACGTGCCATGTGGTCATGTACGCGAATCGTGGCTGCCCATCAGCACGGCTATGTCATAGTATGCTAGCAGTGTATGATACATATTGTCTATAGCGCTACTTTCGCCTCTCCACTCATAGATGTATTATTAAAATTAAAAATAACCCCATTCAATTATTTTAATTATGTTGATTAGCCTGTGCACTGCCACTGAGAAATGATATGCTCGACAATGGTTTCAGACAGTTGTGCCAGGGGCTACGCGAATCGCCGTGAAAAGATTCGGATTAAACCTTGACGAAGTCAATTCCTCTAGCTAGCCAGCAGCCAATTTTGAACCCGATAATAGCACCGCTTTCATCGCGGTTCAAGACGATAGTCCAGTCCCCAGGAGCTGGTGCATCCAGGCCTCGGGGGCAGGTCAACGCCCAAACGTCATCTCCCAGGTATTTCATGCCAGTTATAGTCCCTTTGCCAATATAACCATCAAATGCTCCATAAAGCAGGCCTGATTCACCCCAACAGTGGAAGACGGATTCAGCCTCGGTACATTTATACTCGCCTGGAATCAACTTGTCCCTGAAGGAAGAATCGCGCGGAACAAGGCGCCTGGCCGTCAACTTTCTGTTTTCCAGAATACGGTGCATGTAGAGTACATCCCCATCAATAGTGGCAGAGATACCTGAAGCTTCCGCACAGGTGGAATCGGTCAGGTGAAGAGTTTCAGGGCTATCTTGATAAGAAACAATTATCTCGCCTGTTGTCGAGCCCTTTTTGACGGTAACTGCTAACTGTGTTTCCTGGTCGAGGAAGCTGCCAAACCAGGAGGAATGTGGCTCAACAGCGGCGTATTTTGGCCGAGGCTTGTCTAAAATAATTCTTAGAGCGTCTTCACTGGCACTCATCACATCTGGCTCGTGGTTGAACAGAACCACAACTGATAGGCCCTCTTTCAAAGCATGGCGTCGAGAAGATCGGTAGCCTCGTAGTGCACCCGCATGGCCCAAATTATCTACCCCGCCGATATCAGAATGTGACAGTCCATTGTGATAGGGTGCAAATGTGCCATCGGCATAAGTGATTGGCTGGGCGACTTTGTGGTACCAACTTCCCGAGTCGGAATAAAGGTGTTGCAGGTGCTTTTCCCAAGCAATCATATCGGTAAGCGAGGCAACCAATCCCGCATCACCCGACCATTCCATCCTATTCACAGCTGGGACGAATCCTAATTCTTCCGTTCCCTCGTATCCAGCACACGGGGGTGGGAGTTTCGCGTTATCTGGGCAGAGGAAGGCGGTTTGCATACCAGCCGGGCCAAGAATTCGCTCGGCAAGCAAACTTCCAAGAGACTCCCCAGTAACACGCTCAATGACTCGAGCAAGAACGTAGAAATTTACATTGCAGTACGAGAACTCGGTGCCGGGCTTGAAGTGGAATGACTTGGTGCGATCCAGCATTGGCGGACAGTCCCGTTCAACAAGAAATTCATCCTCTGGCTTTGTTCCCCATAGGGCTGTCATTGCCCAGTAATCACGCAGCCCGGATTGCATGTCACAAAGATTTTGAATTGTTAGAGCACCATCCTGAGTCAACTCTGGACGAAGCAACTCTCGGAGCTGATCAGAGAACTGGGCTTGGATGTCACCTTTGGCTAGCATAGATGGGGTCGGATTGCGCTGGAGATCAAGTAACAAGGCACAGACAAACTGCTTGGTAATCGAACAGATGGGCATCTGGATCTCAGGCGTGAGAGGAACTCGCTGGTCAATATCGGCGTATCCCCAGACTCGCTGGCCGACCAATTCCCCATCCTTGATAATGGCGATTGCACCACCGGTTCCCCGGTAGCGGAGAGGAATGGTATCCAGAACCTCCTGGACCTTCTGTTGATCGACCATGTTCATAAAGTGACGTGAAGGAAAGAATGTTGGCTGTTACTACTATCGATTACTCCGCTTTATATGGCAGCGGGGTACAGAAGCGGCTAGCCCCGATGCTACGCGAGCACCGAGCACCGAAAATCACGGGGTGGAGATACGGAGTAGATAAGTCGAGCTGATAGTATTGGTTTATAGGTGATGGTTGGATCTCACAGGAAATCTCTTCTCTGGACAGATCTATTTTATTTTAAATCTCAGTCTGAAGGGTCTCGCAAATGGACCTGGCCGTGCAAAGCCTACACTTGGGGCAGAACATAGGGGTATGAGATTGCATATGCGTCAATGTAGACACTACTAGTAGATCCAATACCCACATTAATGATTAGGTGGGCTCCTAGCTATACTTACACCCTTTTCATCATTTCCAAATCATGGCTGAGCCTAGCCTATAATCTATAAGGCAAGCCAGTCTTTTCGCTAAGCAGAGTCGAAACCTTGTTGTGGGTGTTCTATGCGGAGTACCGTCACCCATAGCAAGGCAATTTAGGCAAAAGCGCGGATTCAGCCGAGATCAAGGTTAGATTGAAGACACCGAATGGATCTCCCCAAGGTCGATGCCCCAGATACTCCATCCCTGTTGATCATGTTGATCAGCAGGAACCAAACTTATTTAAATGCGCCTATTTGTCCAGACTGCCAGTATCGCCCTGGCATAGATCGAGCCTGAGATTTTATGACGTACTTCACTGCCCGCGACTTGCTTTGAGTATAAAACGTAAAAAATGACACTGAAACGTAGTGCCCCAGTTTCTGTAGTACATAAACCATTGAAGTAGGGTCCAATCTGACTTCATAATAACCAATAGAGGGTTGTGCGCCGTTTTCCGAACCTTAACCGGGACCCGGCAAGTCATACCACCCGCGACCAGAAGGACTTCTTCCCCTTTTATTTGGCTTCACGTTTCAATGCCCAGGCGGGAGACGGCGGGAAGGAATCATAAATAAACAAGCGATATCTTCAGCCAGCAAACTTTGGAAGAAATGCGACCGGTGTGTGTATATCTAAGTGGGGATAGTACTAGTATGGCATAAACGGGGTCCAATGCCCATGCAACCTAGATATAGACCACTGCTGGGGTTCGGCAAAATCCCCGGAAATCACTGCAAAGGGGCAATCCTGCAGGTCAACCATACTGGCATATTCTCTAACCGAACATGGGGCCCGTAATTATATCCCTGAGCATACTATTAGCATGTAGAAGGCCAAATCTCCCGTTGAGATGCATATATAGTTGGTACTTTGAACTGATCACCACGTGCCTCTTCCCCGCCTCCCCAGGTTTTCAGATTTCCCCTCTTCGTTTTCGCTTCGCCGTCTTCTTCCCCAGAGATCTCCGTCGCATAGTATGACCCAAGCCTGTCCCTTATAGAAATTGGGATTAAAGCAATCGGTCCGATCATTTTTTGGAACTCGGATCCCCTATCAGAGGTTGTGAAAGAGAGAGAGAGAGAGAAAAAAAGAGAGAGGAATCTCGGGGATTTGCCTTCCATCGCGGCGTCTGGAGTCTTGCCTCTTTGACCACCCCCGGCCATGTCGCCCGAGTCATACAACACCTGAGATTTGACTTTCTTTGCTGTGTCGGATTTCTTGTACTTGACTAAACAGACTGGGCCGCTTTTTGATAAGCCGCGACTAGATGTCGTTGGACGTCTAAACTTCACCAAGAAGCATGTCGATGACCTCCCTCCAATCCTTCGCCGATTCCTACTCCTCTTTCTTGCCTCGGTCGCAATCTTCTCGAATGTCTCAATCTCAAACGTCCGGTCTCGATACGCTTGCAGAAGGATCACAATATGCGCTAGAAGAGTTGGAGCTAGCCCGACAAGCTGGCGCATCATCTCAACCCCCGACCGATTCCGCACACAACCCCAATGCCCCCGGGCAAACGGATGCGCGAAACTTGCATTCTTATAACGAGCAAAATGACCCTCAGATCAGTGGGAAAATGCCTGTGCAGCAGCGAGACATGCTTGCTGAGGCTCGGTCAACGATTCGCAAGAATTCAACTGCCGGTCCGGTACGCCGGAGGATAAGCCGCGCTTGCGACCAATGCAACCAGCTGCGCACCAAATGTGACGGACAACAACCTTGCGCACATTGTCTCGGTACTTGATTTCTTCTATTTGCATTGGTCTGTTAAACCATGAACTAACGGTCTCCAGAATTCGGCCTTAGCTGTGAATACGCTCGCGAGCGGAAAAAGCGCGGGAAAGCCTCGAAGAAAGACCTTGCAGCGGCAGGCTCCACGAATGGCGAGAAAGTCGCTCAAGACAGTATAGCCGCACAAGAAAACTCACCCCCCTCGCAGTCTTCTCATGAGGCAAACGGCACTTACAACTCGGCATTTAACGTGGCTAGTACATTGCCAGAGTCTGCACAGCGACATTTGCACAATTCCAACATCCCCGGGGTGGACGGGGTCCAACACCATCCACATTCAACACCAGTGCATTCGCAACAGACACTCGGAAACAACATTGGCGGGTTATCCTTGAACTATGGGAATGTGCCTGAAACGAGCCGACCCCATATGTCTGTCTCTGAGCTTCGGTCTTTGCAAATGATGCAAGATTCCAATGCAAACCATAGATCACCACCTTCGATGCTCCATGCCCAAGGATTTGGAGCGGGCTACAACGATCCATCGTATTCCGTCATGAACTCACAAGACCCCAATTCATCTGCACTGAACCAATTTCGACTTGGTGGTTCAACAGAGCACCCATCGGCTTCCTTTTTAGGGTTCACACCACCAACACAATCTCCCAACTGGCTACCACTCCCATCGCCTTCTCCCGCCAACTTTCCATCGTTTAGCATCGCCCCGTTTACTAGCTCTTTAAGATACCCCGTTTTACAACCTGTTCTTCCCCACATTGCATCCATAATCCCTCAATCGCTTGCGTGCGATCTTTTGGATGTTTATTTTACAAGTTCTACTTCATCACACCTCTCACCACTGTCACCCTATGTTGTTGGTTTTGTCTTCCGCAAGCAGTCTTTTCTGCATCCTACAAAGCCGAGGGTCTGTACCCCCGGTCTATTAGCGAGCATGCTTTGGGTGGCGGCGCAAACAAGTGAGGCTGCCTTTTTAACTTCGCCGCCGTCGGCTCGAGGGCGGGTATGTCAAAAGCTGCTTGAATTGACCGTTGGTCTCCTTCGACCGCTCATCCATGGCCCTGCGACAGGCGAAACATCACCAAACTATGCAGCTAATATGGTCATTAATGGAGTGGCTTTGGGAGGCTTTGGGGTCTCTATGGATCAAATTGGAGCTCAGAGTAGTGCAACGGGTGCTGTGGATGACGTCGCTACTTATGTGCATCTAGCTACAGTGGTCTCAGCAAGCGAGTACAAAGCCGCCAGTATGCGCTGGTGGACTGCCGCGTGGTCTCTTGCACGTGAGCTTAAATTAGGCCGGGAGTTACCACCGAGCGCGACGAATCGCCAAGATGGAGACTTAGATGGGGAGTCCGAGATGGACATGAATGGAAACAAAAGACCGTCAGCGTCACTGCTGAACTCTATGGGTCACAGCTCTGGAAGTTCTAGTGTGAACATAACGGAAGAAGAGCGCGAAGAGCGTCGACGCATCTGGTGGTTGTTATACGTTATGGACCGACATTTATCACTGTGTTACAACCGTCCTCTCACTCTGCTGGATAAAGAATGCGAAGGGTTGCTGCAACCTATGAACGATGACCTCTGGCAGGCAGGTGATTTTGCAGCCGCTAGCTATCGACGAGCGGGACCTGCTTTTGAATGTACGAGCCATAGCATGTTTGGCTACTTTCTCCCTTTGATGAGTATTCTCGGCGAGATTGTGGATTTGCACCATGCTCGGAACCATCCGCGTTTCGGTCTCCACTTTCGCAATAGCGGGGAATGGGAAAGCCAAGCAATGGAAATTACTCGACAATTGGATGTATATGCCCAGAGTTTAAAGGAGTTTGAGGCTCGGTATACGAGCTCGTTAACACTCGGACCTGGTGACAACGACACAACTATGGAAGGAACCCATATGAATCATGTCAGTCCCTCAGGGCTATCGAGTAGCACGGCCGGGTCACATTTCAGCGAGTCCATTGTTCACACCAAGATGGTCGTGGCTTATGGAACTCACATCATGCATGTTCTTCACATCCTAGTTGCGGACAAGTGGGATCCTATCAACCTGCTCGATGACAATGATCTTTGGATCTCTTCCGATTCTTTTATCACTGCTATGGGCCATGCTGTCAGTGCTGCCGAGGCAGCCTCCGATATTTTAGAGTATGATCCCGATCTGAGTTTCATGCCATTCTTCTTTGGAATATACCTTTTGCAAGGCAGTTTCCTTCTACTCTTGACTACGGACAAACTTGCGGGCGATGCAAGCCCCAGTGTTGTCAGAGCTTGTGAAACAATCGTTCGGGCGCACGAAGCGTGCGTTGTTACTCTGAATACAGAGTATCAGGTAGGTTTACTGATTTATAAACCGCTTGTCTTTGAAGTTTGTACTGACTTCTGTCTATAGAGAACATTTCGCAAAGTTATGCGGTCAGCCCTGGCCCAGGTTCGTGGCCGTGTGCCAGAGAGTTCAGCTGAGCAACACCAACGGAGACGTGAGGTTCTAGCACTCTATCGCTGGAGTGGAGATGGCAGTGGCCTCGCTCTATGAGATTGCCATGAGCTTGCCATTCCTTAAGCTTTCGTACCCTCATCTCTCTGGCTCTTGTTTTAACTTCATATCATCTTTTTTTTGGAGTATCATCTTTTTTTTTGGAGTATTACTGGAAGAATATGCATGGATCTTCTTATGTATGGAGTATTGGTCTTCAAGAAAAAGATCATCTCTCTCCACCCAAATTCCCATACTGTATACTATTACTTGTGTTGATACTGGACATACCCCGGGGCGCAAAGCGGGATTGATTATCTTCAAGTTATCTATTTTGATCTCGCATATATCAAATACCCTTCAATGTTATCTCCATGATTTCTCATCTTAATCTATTAGCATCAATGAGAGAGCAGTTTGTTGACACCTTTTCTCAAAATCAGTATACTGTAGTAATCTCTTCTTCAATTCCTTATAGACTTAATCTACACTGGCTATGACGTCAGCGAACCCAACGAGCATACATTCTCCACGTGAAGAAGAAGTGACTTCCTTTTTCTTACACACTACACAAAGAGTCCTATTCGACATGGTAGACATGACACAATAATTTAAAAACTTGAGATATGCCACTCTTAGCAAGATCGCCGACCCGGGCCCTCCCCACCACGAGGCGCCTATCTCTCCACAATCCATCCCCAGTCTCTAAGCGGTTCCTCGGCATCCCCTCCGCATACCTTCTAGACGACTATCTCCCCCGCTACCAGCTTCTCACGTCTGTCGAATCCGCTAAGAAAAGATCCCTGGCATATGCGCACCTCCGCGAGTGTAATTTGTGCCCCCGGAAATGTGGAATCAATCGATATGAAACAACCGGCATGTGTCTAATTGGCGCAGAAACAGCCAAGGTCAATGTGATTGCGCCGCATCGTGGGGAGGAACCCTGTATACAAGGCCACCACGGAAGCGGATCAGTGTTTTTCTCGGGTTGTAATCTTCGTTGTGTGTTCTGTCAGAATCATGTAAGATCTCGTGGATATTCTAATTCTATCTATATCGCAGGAGCTAATGTACTGGTATAGGATATCGCACATCAACGAAAGGGCTTTGATCTCACGCCCGAAGAACTGGCTGAGTGGTATTTGAAACTACAGCAAATCGGAAACGTTCATAACATCAATCTTGTCACGCCTGAGCATGTTGTGCCCCAGGTTGCGCTTTCGATTCTCAACGCGCGGGACATGGGTCTTCGCATCCCGATCATCTATAATACATCATCATTCGATTCATTAGAGTCGCTCCAGCTACTTGATGGTCTAGTCGATATTTACTTGCCAGACTTTAAAGTTTGGAGAAGCAGTACCTCGAAACGACTACTCAAAGCCGAAGACTATACATCTACCGCGATGGAAAGTATTAAAGAGATGCATCGCCAAGTTGGAGATTTGTCATTTACCTCGGATGGTATTGCAAAGAAAGGAATGTTACTCCGCCATCTAGTTATGCCAGGGAAAGAAGATGAAGGGAGGGAGATTATGCGTTGGCTGGCGCAGAGTGTTTCGCGGGATCTATATGTGCATATCATGGAACAGTATCATCCTGATGCGCATGTAGGTAAGAAAAGACGGGTTACTAGACGGGTTCGTCTTGGGGAAGAGGGGGACGATACACACACGGAAGAGACTCGTTATGCTGAGATTAATCGTGCTGTTCGCGATGAGGAGCTCGGCTCGGTCAAGGATGCTGCTGTTAAGGCTGGTCTTTGGCGGTTTTGTGAACCTCATGAGGGTCAATTTCATCTTTAACTTAGTGTACATCATGACTGTGTAGTATAGATTTATGTTGACTAAGAACAACTGCGGAAGCAGGCTTAGGTATGTAGTATACAACAACATTTGAAACTTGAAGCTGTTCAAGGTTCTTGATCCTGGATAGCTTCAAGTTCCCTGCACAAATACTTCAACTTGAAGTTCCGCTACAATAAACAAGTTAATGTGCAGCGATAATTCTTCACTTACTCTCCAACCTCAATTAATAGCGGAAATACTACGCGTTCTCTTCGTTATAGTCGTCTCTTTGAAGTACCCAGTAATATTATGGGTCTTGGCGGGGCCATACTGTATTGTTTGGGCTTTCATCAGCTACCCCACTCCAGCTGGGGGATCAGCACAGACGTGACCTCAACTTCATTCCTCCCCAAACAACACCATGCAGCCCTTATACGGTCTTTCTTTAGTGGCCTTGCTGCTCTACCGTGCCTGGTCGAAACAGTCTCTTACTTCGCTCGCTCTTGTCGTGGCCGGGTTGTCAGCTACCGTGCATGCCCTCCACCCATGGAACACATCATTCGCATTACTCGCAGTGTTTTACCTCGGATCTCAAAGAGCGACAAAGGTGAGTACAGGCATGTCGATCTTTGAAATGATGAATTACTGGCTTGGCAAAAGAAACTAGCTGCTTATGCTCTTTGCTGCTCCAGGTTAAACACGATGTCAAGGCGCGTCTGACTCTCTCTGCGACCGGTGCCGACGGCGGCGAAGGCAAGCGAAACCACGTCCAGGTGCTCGCGAACTCGATCTCCGCGACGGTTCTGACTGCCTTGCACGCGTATTTCCTATCTAAGAGCGACTCGTCCGACTCGTGCCTTTCTTTTGGTGGTAATGCGGCGGATGTTCTGATGGTTGGCATCGTAGCGTATGTCCAGGCCTCTTTGTTCTTATCCCGCTTCGAATGGGGTGCACACACACCTGATTTACGAAGACCCTACTAACAATCCCGTCGATCATGAGCAGACACTACTCTGCCAGCGCCGCAGACACATACTCCTCCGAACTGGGCATCCTCTCCAAATCCCCGCCCCGTCTCATTACCTCGTGGAACCTGCGACAAGTGCCACCGGGCACCAACGGCGGTGTAACAGTAGCCGGACTAGGCGCTGGTCTATTCGGCGCATTTACCGTCGCATTGACTTCCGTCATATTCACGCCATTCTGTGCGGGCTTTGGGCTCCGAGATCGTGCGGTGTGGGTTATCGCGTTCTCGTTCTGGGGTCTACTGGGGAGTATCCTGGATAGTGTGCTTGGGAGTCTGCTACAGACTACCGTGGTGGATAAGCGGAGTGGCAAAGTTGTGGAAGGGGATAATGGTCGGAGAGTCCTTGTTCGGCCCGGATCCACGAAGCCGGAAAGTGTTGCTGCGTCTTCTGGAAAGTCGACAGGTCACGATGGGCAGGATGGATCGGAGAATTCCCTGAATAGCGCGACGTTACGGGGCAGCCTTGCCCCGGGGCAATCTGTGGATAACGCGGCTGGACAGGACGGTCACCAGAGCCGACAAGTGACTACCGGGCATGATTGGTTAAATAACAATGAGGTGAACCTAGCTATGTCTCTTACAATGACCGCGGGTGCTATGGGTATTACCACGTGGGCTTGGGGAGTTGATATATGGGACCTACTGGCATAAGTACATGAAGCTTATACTTTGCAAGTGGCGTTGAGTGAATCTGCATCCAGCGATTGTGACTTACTGTCTTGCTTCTTATCAATGCAGAGTTTTTTTCTTTTTTTTATTCCTGGTTTTTTGTTTGAATTTTTTCTTCTGATGTTCCGGGACACGAAAGAAGCCGCCTCCAATGACATATCAGGTCTGACATTTCCAAAGTCAATCCAGCGTGGCTCCCAAGTTACATTTCAAACCTTCTACTTCGTCCGCTTCCACAACTTCTTCCCGCCAAGAATCCGCAGCCATAAGCTCGCACACCCACGTGGGGACAGTCCGCAAGCTTATAGGAAGTGATCCTGCGCCACCCCGAGCCCGCCAAGCTCCGCCCGCTCGGGGGCCCATTTGGATCCAAATTAACGGTTCGCTTCTCAGTATAAAGCCCCGACGAGCCCAGCATTGCCAAGGTCCCGCCAAGGTCGCCAATTTTGCTTTTCACCACCAGGTCTATGGCAATTAACTTCCCATTTGACCTTGGCTGACCTTCTCTTGCGTGATTGCCACGCCGTAACCAAGAAACTCTGGAAATGACCCAGCGCCCAGAACAGCCACCAAGATCGCAGACGCTGAAACTCTGTGTCCGCCAAGTCGACGAACTGGAGCTGGAAACGAGGCTTGCAGCCCGTATTGCGAGTCGATGTAGCACGTGTACCTGAAATGGGTGGAAAGGGCAACTTAGTACGACGGATGGGTGGTTTCTATGTTGAGCACGAGGGCATGACCACTGGAGGGCGGGTTGATGAGGCGCAATGGCCGTCTTTGGCTCGATTCCATTCTGTATATAAAAGCATGGTAGATCGTACCTCTTTTCTCTTTCTTTCTTGCATTGCACCAACCGCCGCTTGTTATCAACAACAGCCTCATATCGGAGTCTCCGGCTAGTCAAGATGTATCTTCATCAATATGACTATGTGTTCGCAATCGGCACACTGTTTGCCATGCTGGATGCATACAACAACGGTGCAAGTGAGTACTACTCTCACATTGCAAATGCTTCCACGTCCCCCAATTCCAGTGTGCTAATACATATATATAAAAGACGATGTGGCAAACTCCTGGGCTACCAGTGTCTCATCCCGATCTATTTCCTATAGACAGGCAATGGTCCTCGGTACCATCTTCGAATTCCTAGGTGCCGTGACTGTTGGATCCCGAACCGCCGAGACGATCAAGAACGGTATCATTCCCAACGATGCGTTCCAGGGCAATGCTGGTGTCCAGATGCTGGCTTTCACATGTGCTCTGGCTGCTGCTTCGTCTTGGGTTATGTGGTGCACTCGACACTCTGCTCACGTTTCTTCGACTTACTCCCTGATCTCAGCCGTCGCCGGTGTTGGTGTTGCAACTGTCGGTGCCTCTCAAGTTCAATGGGGCTGGAACGATGGGAAGGGACTTGGTGCTATCTTTGCTGGTCTTGGAATGGCACCTATTATCTCAGGAGCTTTTGGAGCAATCATCTTCATGCTGATCAAGGTCATCGTGCATATGCGCCGCAATCCAGTGCCATGGGCAGTCTACAGCTCCCCATTCTGGTTTCTGCTCGCCGCCACTATCTGTACTCTTTCGATTGTCTACAAGGGCTCTCCGAACTTGGGGTTGAGCAAGAAGCCCGGGTGGTACATCGCCGCGGTGACAATGGGCTGTGGTGGAGGTGTTTGCGTTCTGTCGGCTATTTTCTTCGTTCCATTCGTTTATGCAAAGGTTATCAAGAAGGATCATTCAGTCAAATGGTGGATGTTCATCTTGGGACCCATGCTCTTCAACCGTGCGACCCCTACTGATGGCGAGGTGGCCAAGGTTCCCAACTACGCTGTTGTTCAAGATGAGTATGAGGATGAAGGCTCAACTAATGGCCGTGGCTCGGTTGACAAGGAAGTCCTTGACAAAGATGGTCAGGCATCAAGCTCCCAGAACGGCGACCACGAAAAGAACATGGTTGCTGTTGAAACACACCAACTTACCTACAAAGAGATCGTCGCTCAGTCCGAGGCTAAGCACCGTGCCAAACTTCTGAATAGCCGTGGTCCTCTGGGCTGGGCAATGCGCTTCCTCCGTGATAACCCCATGGGACCTGGTGAGATCTATGAGCTCCGCAACATGTGGATTCTTCTTAAGCGTATCCCTCCCATGATTGTTTGCGGTCTTCTGTACGGTGTTCACTACGACATCCACACTGCCCAGAGCGGTGTTTCCGGCACACCTGAAGGTGATCGTATGAAGCGCGTGTACGCTGCTGCCGAGAAGTACCCTAACGAAGTCGAGCACACCTACTCCTTTGTTCAAGTTATCACAGCCTGCACTGCCTCCTTTGCGCACGGTGCGAATGATATTGGTAACTCTGTTGGTCCCTGGGCTGCAATCTACTCTGCCTGGTCGACCGGTGACCCTGCCGCCGCTAAATCTGCCGTGCCTGTCTGGCAACTTGCCGTTCTGGCTCTTTGCATCTCCACTGGTCTAGTGACCTACGGTTACAACATCATGAAAGGTAATATCTATTCATCCACTGCCAATCTCAAGAGAAGCATTATTGAACGACCTTTACTAACTTTGATTGATTTTAGTTATGGGCAACAAGATTACCTATCACTCTCCCAGTCGTGGATCCTCCATGGAGATGGGCGCTGCTCTTACTGTTCTTATCTTCTCACAATATTCTCTTCCCGTCTCTACCTCCATGTGTATTACCGGTGCCACTGTTGGTGTGGGTCTGTGCAATGGTACCCTCAGGGCTGTCAACTTTCAACGAGTAGGCCTTTTGCTACTTGCCTGGATCATGACAATTCCTATTGCTGGAACCATAGGTGGATGTCTCATGGGTCTTTTCATCAACGCACCTCATTTCCAGAGCTAGGAGGCTGCCAAAATCACTTGGACGCGTCGTTTTCCTATTTATAGATAGTCGGAATGTAAACTAAGACTTTTAATCTTTGATCACACTGGCAATTACGGGGGACTCTTTGCACAAAGATCTTTCAATGGATTAATACATATTTTCCAGACAATAGCCACTTTGCTGCCTTCGTATTGAAAATATTTCGTGCATTTGATGATATTAGCTTTAATAATACCAACAAAGAAAGAAATCATAAAATCCTACTGTTTAAGATATGTAGTATTGCACTAAGGGAGTAGCTGTGCCTACCTATTCATTTTTTAGGCCTTTAGAGAGAGTTGCCAGAATGGATTCAGTAGCCTAATAATTTTGCACATACTGATTACGACCCATTTTAAATTCGAAAAGAGCTTGACAAAGAGCGTAGACGGGGTAAAAGATACCAAATGACCAATTTCATTCGATCTAGTAATTTTGGGATTACTAAAATCTGTTAATGGGAGTAGAGACAAAGGACTTTGCATTTCCTGAGCATTTGAATAATCCTAAAATAATAAGTCAAAGTCAAATATACAACAAAGCCTCCTGAGCGACGAGAGTTTTCAGACCCTTGAGGCAAATATTATGCTTCAAATATTGATAGCGAGGAGAGTCGCCGCGTTGGTTGACTATGTACTACCTAGATAGTGCATACTCTCAATGAAGAGAGGGCCAACGCAGATGCACGTGTGGAGTGAGAAAAGATTGCGTTGATCTATCTAAACTTGAACGAGAGAGAGAGAGAGAGAGAGAGAGAGAGAGGGTTATAGCCAGAGTAAAGCTATACTATGCCTCGCGTATATCGATGGATGTACTACTAGTACCCATGTATAATTTCTATCGCATCACATGGACGACTTACTTAGTATTAGTCGTCCAATTCCCCCTTTCTAACCAAGCACTATAACCCCCCTAAAACTAACTGCATGTCTCTAGTTCCTTCCCTCATCCCAAAATAGTACGGTGCCATTAGCAATTCTCTCCTCGTCATTCTCAGTACACACTCTTGTACCCTCCCAATGCGAAACCCAAATTGCAGGCCAGAATACTAAAACCACCTTCCGCCCATCGACAGCTCGTTCGCCATCTGCCTCCTTCGATTGAAAACCAGGTGAAAGATCCCATCGTTTCAGACGATCATTAGAAGACTTCCTGTAAGGCGGTATCTCCTGAATCTCTTCGAAATTCCAGATGGCCCCCCTCACCCACATGCAGATAGCAAAATCACAAGCCCCTTTGTAGATATTACGTAGAGAAGAGGCACATTGAGATTGAAAGCCTTCATCATCGTATCCAGGCCCCTGGTCGAATATCAGAGAGCTTCTCATTGGCCAAATGAGACTGGATTCACTCAACATATTGGTAACAAGTTGATCGATGTACTTCTCCCTTACGTTGAAGCTTCGCGTCCCAGGTGTGAGGTTGCGATGGTTCAATATACTAGTACGATCCTCTGGGTCTGCAAGATCATTGCATAGGCAGTGTTCAAGTGCTGCTTATGTTCATAGTCTCGATAATTGACCCAAGCCAACCTTAGAATGCCCCGGTGGGCCGCCTTCTTCGGCCATACTAGAATAAATATTTTTCAGTTAACAGGATTGATTTCCTCTCTCTTCAAGCTCCGCCTTTCTCATACGATTGATTTGACTATCAAAAAGCTTACCTGAATGATTCTTCTGCCAAAATTTGAAAAGTTCCTTACCGAACACAGGTGGCATCGAGTCTGATTGGCCATTCGATTCGAGACCTAAATCCATGTACCAGAATGAATTTCGGACCGAATTTTCGAATATGTCTTTCAGAATAACACCTATCGTCAAAATTTCCAATCGTGAAGCCCTTTGCCCTCCTGATAGTGAGCTGACAAACGAGTCCCAATCATCGTACAAAAACCAGTCTCCCAGAAATGTAATGATAGCCTGTTTTTGTTGAGTTATCTTTGCCTCTACACCATCAGTGCGAGCGTGAGTTTCCCCCATATTCCCACGAAGGTAGGTGATCCAGTATTTAGTTACCCAACTATCCAGACCGATTGCGGGTATCCCAAACGGCATCTGGTCAACTGCCCGTAGATATTAAACAAGGCCGGCTTTTCTTGTGGATTTGCAAATCCCTCTGATCCAGAAGTGCTTTCGGGCTCATGGCTTGTGTTTGAAGGAAGAGGAAAAAAAAAAAAGGAAAAAGGAATTGATCTTTCTTTTGAGGTCCTGCGCACTCGAGTTACAGAAATTCTCTTTTTATTACATGAGTAGTATTCTTGTCATTCCTAGCTGGGTTTCTCTGGGCCCCTTTGTCTTAGACCCGGCAGTGGGATACGAGTAAACCTTGTCTTTGTATTAAAAACTCTCATTCAATCGCTCGATTTGAGGTGTAAGTAGCGGTGTGAGGTTTAAACGATGGCTCTATGATCTCATGAAGTGATATGGAATCTCATTAGAACGACGGAAATTTAACACGATGTTGATGAAGAGTAGAAAGGAGAAAGATGATACAAAGTCAAGAAGGTGAGCTCTCTTTTTCTTGGCCTCTTTTTCCTTGCCTGATTCAAATCTTGCAATATCAATGCCTTCAGGTTGGCAACTTGAGCATTTGAAAAGGCAGGGAAATCACGAATATGAAGTGTTAATTTCGGACACATACATAGATCACTCCTTTAAATAATTCCTCTTTTCTCGTCGACATCAACTGATGGAATCTCATGTTGATTGCCTTCTTCTCTGACATAAATTGAGCCCTGACCAACCCTTACCATATCGGGAACAAGAATTGGCTGATCGACATCATCCCAAGTCGCGTGTACAGGCTGCCGATTGAGGATTTGCTTCACGTTTAACATTGTGCTGTAAAGCACTCCCCAACTAGCAAAGCCCACCGCTTCTCCTTTCTCGCTGTGAATATCAGATGCCTTGTCAGAGCCCCCAGCAGATCGAAATGCCCCTGTTATTGCAGGATATGGTGCAAAGCAACGCAGATAGCCGTGACCACACATACGACCTAGAGACACGTCGAACTGTGCACCGATATCAATCTCCTCGGCAAGGCCGGAGGGATTTACTGATAGCGCGGCAAGAATTCGCTGGGCACCTTGATAGCTTACAGCGTACATACTTGTACAGACACCGTCCTTCGCAGTGCAAGTAAGTCGTGCATGGTCCGGCCGTTCGATGAGAGGATTATCACGCCAGTAGGGAAGGAAATGGCGGGGCTGGGGAATAGTGGGATCGTTCGGAGTTTCATAGAAAGGAAGGTCTGTTCTGCATTCTATACCACAATGACCGATCCAGAGTATGTCCCAGTCATCGCCATATGGCGAAGCACTCGGCAAATCCGTTGTTCCTTGGAGTGCCCGAACGGCTAAAGCGAAGCTTTGAAGCTGCATCTTGATGTTCACGTCCCAGTCGGCATCATCTTCCATGATAATTGCGCTTCCTATTCTGTCCTCGACAATACTAAAGGATACTCAATACCGACTTCGCTCGCTTTTGGCAAAATATATCTGTTACATACCGTTTCATCCCATTTACATGTGCCCGGCGAGCTGCATATTCGCTAGGTTTGTGCTCTTGGTTCCAGTTCTAGATTTTGAACCGGTATCAATCAGTACAGTCATCTCCAATTAGTCATATGTACGTGAAACTAACATATGGATACGATTTAGGACTGATCTCTTCCGGAAGTACACCGTCGATCCAATCGACGAAGAAATCGCAAACTGACGAACCCAAGGCGAGATTGTCGCGCTTGTCCGGTCGGCTGGGCAGATTGATAGCGAAAACCTTACCGAACTGTAACTTTGTAAGAAAAAAAGGATTCATTCCTCTGCAACAGATCGAACTCACCCCCAATGTTCGGTTTTCAATAGATGCGATGTCGTCCCAGGCCTGCTGGGGGTGACTACCTGAGTAATACTTGTTTGTGGTTGGCCAGAACCTGTAAGCGATAGCCAAAGTTCCCAAAAACATGAGTGTCAGTCGGCTCCAGCGCAACTGGGTCGTTGATAGTGCCATTCTCAGTTGTGGTGCCGGGATCCACGGCACCAGAATGCACAAAGCATCTCGGGGGGCGCGAGCCAAAAAGAATGCACTTGTAGCGCCGGGGCAAACGTGAGGGATCTTTGGGGTCTGAGGGGTCACTAGAGAGCCAGGGAATAGAAAGAGAGGTGGTTGGAAAGGAATAACACAAACAAAGGGCCAGCTGGTCGTGAAGGGGGCGGCTATATGGGCTGAGCTGGGGCCATTTTTGAGAGCTGCGGTTGGCCTGCGATTATTTCATATCCCCACTTCTTAATGCAGGCGATCCCTGGTCTACTACGTAGCAGTGGCTCCTGTAATCTTCATCCGGCGGAGTCAACTCCTGAATCTGAATTGGAGGCTCCACGCGCGGCACCAAACTTTCCAGCGATGTCTCAATCGCGCTATCAGTGACGATCTTTGGGTGAGCTCTTTTTCTAAATTCAAAGCATGTCTCCATCGAGGTCAATCAACACAGTCTGGCAGTGTACTGAGCTTAAGAGACTGATGACTGCCGCTTATTAAAAATCTCAGTAAGCTTTCAATATTCCTACTATGCATGAAATTTCAAGCTAGGCTATATGATCCGTATTATCTCGAGATGGCCTCCTAGGCTGAAAGACAAGACCCATCACGTACTTTTGACCATACGAATAATTTCTTGGTTTGCAAGGTCTCCTTTCGGCTTCTGATACCTCCAGATACTAACGTCGAAGACGGAAAGCAGCCTTCTATCGCCCAAGTATTTTGTTTAAAAGTTGAAGAGGTTGTGAGAATCTCCCGGCCTTTTGTCATACAACTAATGGAGCCTCATAATACCTGAATAGCCTCCCCTCCTCTTAGCCAAATGCTCGTCAATAAATGACGTGCTCGTTTTAATTGGTGAATCTTTCCCACCTAGCCTTCGTCATTTTGGTATCACTGGGAGATACCGGGCATGCATCCGTGCTCCTGCGTTCGCCTGATTGTATGGGTTCAGTAAGCTAGTAGAGACCGGTCCTCATGCTACCTAATTTAGATCCTCATGTGGCTCGCTAAGACCATTTGCTGGCGGCTAACAGAAGAAGAAACTGCTAGCTGGGCTGCCAGTGCCTTCGATTAAAGACCAGGCTACTTTCTCTTTCCGGAATTTATGTTTTCCTCGAAGTATTATACATTTTCAAGTTATAAACCTGCCCATATACATTCATCTGGTCATTGGGGCCATTCCTCGATATGCGCTCGGTCATACGCTCAGCATTTATTCTGCTAGTCGTCGCTTGTGGAGTCATCTTGACCGTTTCTGCCGACGACAAAAATTATTTCACCAGTCCTGCCACGAACACTGGCATAAATCCCGTTTACACTTTAGGGGACGATTTAATTATCTCGTGGGTTACCGAATTAGACGTGTTTAATGTGACATTCTGGCAAGAAAGTTTGGTCGAGCAGAGCGCAGCCAGCCAGGGAAATATTTATTGTAGGTTAATCACTTTCGGAGCTGGGGTCAATGCCTCAAGCTTCGGCGATTCCCTGCTATATGAGTATCTACTAGTACTAGATAATCAATCGCGCCGTGACTAACTCTAGCACTGGTTTGAACAGCCAAAATCCATGCCAAAGATCAAGTGACGAACTTTACCTGGGATGTTCAACTTTACGGTTTTGATCTGTCTTATTCAAATGTATTTTTTGTCTGGGTCAATCCGGACGAAGACGGTGGCTTTGTGTCTACTTATTTCAACATCACCGAGCCAAAAGGCACCACCACAACCAGTACCATTGCCTTTACAGCTACATCTACTCAGGGTCTCAATATTGCATCGCACCACACTTCGTCGCCGCCATCCTCTTCCTCTGGCTCTACAGCATCCTCGCCATCTGCCCTAGCGACTACTAGCAAAATCGCTCTCGGGGTTGGAGTTGGAGTTGGCCTGCCAGTCTTGTGTGCTCTCGGCATCCTGATCTGGCTTCAAATTCGAGGCGCCAATCATGGTACCCATGATACCACTACAAATATTCCGCAAATGACAACCCAGTCGACAGTTCAAGTTTCGCCACGTAACATGCAGCCGGCAGAACTATATTACTCGGGACAGTTCAGGACAATCATGCACTCCGAGCTTCCTGGTTCACAATATGGAGATAAATGACCGCTCTTTCATGAGAACTGGAGGATCCGAATGATGAATTGAAGAATGAATTATTCAAAATAGAGTGAAAAGTAGCCCAAACTAATTTTGTATTCCTGCATATGTGTGGGGCTTCATGATTATGGATTTTTCGCTGTGTATTACCTGCTGGTATCATTCTGTGCTGTTTTCGCAAGTCAAGATGCACAATTTGTTGTGTTGTTTAGCTTATGCCATTTAGTACATACCCCTCAGTCCTACTACCTACCCCATGCATAGTAATACTGCTAGCCTTCAAGTTCTATACATAGTAGCTCAGTAACTCTGATTTGTCGAGTTACTGAGCTCCTTGGGCTCGGTTCCAAGAGTATTATTGTAACAAATATCATAAAAAAAAAAAAAAAAAAAAAAAGGTGAGATCACTTCCACATGAGCAATCAAAATAACATTAATAGTGCCCAGGTGGTAGGCATTCAATTTCCAACCATAAGAGTGGGTTGTCATCAGAACATTGATATACTCTTTCATTTTTCTTTTCTTCAACTTGAAGATGAATAACGCGCAAGTACAATCTAGCCCCAATCATTATCAGCGGAAAGTTGAAGGGTAGTACTCCTATATTAGTAGTCACTCAGCAGGAGTGAGTTGTACAGCTTGAGCACTTGAGTTTAACATGACTCGGATCAAGGTCTTCCCCTTCGCGCTCGCTCGTTCCCAGTGTATCGTAGCTTTTGTCCACGCCATCACAATAGCATATCCCAGGACTTTAGATTCATCCCAGCAAGCGCATCAGATGCGAAATCTAACTCACCGGAAAACTTCTAAGGAATTTTACCCCGCATTTTGACTTACTCAAGTGCTACCCCACACGCGAAAGTTTTATACCGGATTTGGAAAGTCGCGGCGCATTGCCCTATGACCTTAGGGATTCAAAGCCCAAGTAGATCCATAACTACCCCGCCGGTACAAGTTACTCCGCATGTTTGCGACAATCGCAGTATCTCCGACATGCTTTCTAGCCAGCTACAAGCTCAACTTTGAATCCACACAAAATTGTTCCTGTGGGGTTTCGAGCTAGGCTAAACGTCCCACTCGGCCTCCGCCATTGGCTTCAGCCAGGGCCAATTTTCGCGGAAGACGACCGGATTTTGCCTGATTTCAATTGGATCGGGCGGGGTTTTCTACTTCGGGATATGCGACATACTTCAGTTGCCACCAGGCCATGCGATAGCTTCCCCACCATTGAATTTGCCTTATTTAGGTCTTTGTTGTCGCGCCCTTCCTGGCCCTGGAATTTTCAAATCCAGTCACCAATCTGCTTCTTTTGAACTATTCTGTCCATGATCGCAATGTCTCCTCCAACCCATTTCAAGCTTAACACTGGCGCCCAGATCCCCGCAGTGGGACTTGGTACGACACATGCAATGATTTCTGCGCGTATTTTGTGCTTCCGCTAAGACAACATCCAGGTACCTGGAGATCTGAGCCTGGTCAGGTCCGCCAGGCAGTCTCCTTCGCTCTCAAGAATGGGTATACTCACATTGACGCAGCATTGTAAGATGCCTACTCTTTTCTCTTCCCCACAAATAACCTTCGCTGATAAATACTAGGATATACGGTTGGCTTTATTGAGCACGGACAAGCACATTGTCGAGCGCTAACCGATAAGCAGGCAACGAACACGAAGTTGGCCAGGGAATCAAGGACAGTGGTGTACCCCGCGAGAAGATTTTCATCACCAGCAAGCTATGGAACACTCATCAACCCAATGCTGCGGAAGGTCTTAAAAAGACATTAGATTCTTTGGGTACCGATTACCTCGACCTCTATGTAAGATGGACATTTTACAATTTTTTTGTGTCGCTGCGACACAACATACGAGCTCGACTAACCTAATTCTCAGCTCATCCACTGGCCTGTCCGTCTTGTTCCTGTAAGTATTTATACTACTTATTCCTTGCACATCTCAAATATACTAACACTCACACAGAACGAGACAAGCCAACTTCTCCCAGTCAATCCCGATGGCACACGATCTGTCGACCGATCCTGGAACCAAAATGAGACCTGGCGCCAAATGGAGGAACTTTACAAGAGTGGCAAAGTTAAGGCAATTGGCGTTGCTAACTGGTCGATCCCATACCTCGAGCAACTCGAGAAGTCCTGGACGGTGGTCCCTGCCGTTAACCAAGTCGAGTTGCACCCATTTCTTCCTCAACACGCACTTAAAGCCTGGTGCGACAAGCGTGGTATCCAGCTTGAAGCATACTCACCACTTGGCTCTGAAGGTACCTGCTCCTTCACAATATTTCGTGGGGGTTAATGAGATGATACTGACTTGGTTGTTCCTAGGTGCTCCGCTCATGTCGGATCCCGAAATCCAAGAGATAGCGAAGAAGAACGGTGTCTCAGCTGCCACAGTACTCATCAGTTACCACGTTAACAATGGGGTTATTGTGCTTCCCAAATCTATTAAGGAAAGTCGAATTGTGAGCAACAGTGAGGTTATATCTTTGTCCCAGGCAGATATGGATGTTCTGAACGGCCTAGCTGCACAAGGAAAGGCGAAGCGTATCAACACGCCACTCTGGGGATGGGATCTTGGTTTCAATGACTGGTACAGTCAGTAAAGTACCAAAATTTGGAGATAGATATACACGGATCACTATAGAGGAGTTTCGTCTTATGCTCTGATTAGATCATTCAAGTAATCAATTGTTAAAGTTCTCGATCGCTCAAACTTTCCCTCATTTAGATAAACTGTAAGCCACCAGGGTTTCTCACATTTAAACTGGGTGAGATGAACTTAGGACCAGCAAGAAAAGTGCCCGATATAGGTTGTAAAAGTCATTCGAGGCTGGCGGTCCCATTAATCTATCATCTATAATGACATTCTGGGAGGAAGCGCTGCATTCAATGGTTTTGTTCATTTTTCTCTAGAGAATAAAATTTTCCTTACTACTGATAAATGGGATGAATTCGAATGCTTCTACTTAATCTTGTGAAAATTGAAGCACTTGAAACTCGAGCGAAATCCTGATGCTATCTTTCTTTCATCTTTATCTCATCCAATGTTAAAACGCCTTCATTTAACAGTTTACCTTTGTAGCCCAGACAACTGAAATTGGGGAACGAAGAAGGCATATTTTCGTAGGTAGGGGATAATTCTTGGAACGCGTAAGTTTGAATATATGTACGGCAATGTGAGTCTAAGAAAAAAGAGAAAAAAAGAAAAAAGAAAAGGTCTAAACTTTGTAAGGGGGCGGTGAAATACCCTCTTTCAGAGCTTTCAGCCGCAATGCCAATAGTTTAGAGGCGTATCGAGTCATTGGAAGGAAGCCGACCATGATCCACATGTTTGCAACTCCTGTCTCCCGATATGCTGTCTTATACTCTCCCTCCTCATCAATGCCCCAGATAGGACCACATTGGTTGGCAATCTTGTCACCAAGTGTGGCTCGAATCGAGTCAATCGTGTTAGAAAATCCAGTCGCAAAGATGACAAGGTCGAATTCCTTCTCACGCTCGCCGTTCAAGATGACCTTGTCTTCTGTGAATCTTTCAATGTACCCTTGCTCGACTTTAATGTTGCCATTGATGATTTCTTCGCAAGCTCCAGCATCAAAATAGAATCCGCCGTTGCGGGTCTGGCCCAATGTGGAATTGCCTGTATCGCGCTGACCACGCCATGTTCGTAGACCCCGGGCATTAAGGGCTTCCAGCAATGGTCTGTCAAGGTCCTCAAGATCCTTAGCAGTGCGTTTAGCGAGCTCCTCGCCGGGTCCAACTGGAGTCGAAAAGTTGATACGATCCAGTGCTTCGATATTCGGGAGGTTGCCTTCGTTGTCAGGGGAATACATTCCAAGCATACGGGGAACTGAATGAGTCAAAGACATGACATATGTCGGTGAGCGTTGAAGAAGGGTCACGTCAATTCCAAGACGGGCACACTCATAGGCTGTGTCGAAGCCTGAAGATGAGGTACCAACGACGCATACCTTCTTTCCAACAAAACCACGAGAGCTTAGGTGTGCGCTAGAATGGCGGATCACACCCCGGAAGTCGGTCATTCCAGGAACGGCTGGTGTAGATGGAACGCCACATAGCGATGTGGCCATGATAACTTGCTTGGGGTGCAGTGTGCGGGTCTCTTTGCCCTCTTTATCAATTACAACGGTCCATTTACCATTGGCATCTTGATCAGCTTTCACAACGGATGATTTGGTCCAGACATTGAGCTCCAGAGCTGAGGAATACCAGCTCATGTATAAACCCTGCTTTTGAGCAGGGGTATAAGTTGGCCAATGCTTGGGGTATTGGAAGTAAGGTAATGCATCGGGCCAGTGTGGGAAGTGCAGCGAGAGATATTCGTAACGCTTTTTCCAGACATCTCCGATTTCGTCCATGCGCTCGATGATCAGGTTTTCCATGCCAAGAGCTTTGAGGCGCGCTGCCATAGCAAGACCACTAGTGACTATATGTTAGTATCTTGTCCTTGAGGTGCAACTAAATGATTCTTACTTTTGGCCACCCCCGATGATCAGAACCTCAGGGTCAACATTGTTGATGGCTTCGGACATCTGGCTTTCCCAGCTGGTGATTCCTGTCATGTGTCCGTCTGGTGCACTCTTCTCTGGGAATTGCTTAAGCTTTTCGGCGACAGTGTGCATTGTGTAGATTTTCCAGCCTTCCTTGGTGAAGACTGCATTGATGACAGCCGAGGCAGTGACAACCTCCGTTTCAAAGAATACAACAAACTGCAGCTGGGAGTAGTCTGGGTAAGGGCGAGAGACTGAAGGTGCGGGCTCTAGTAATCTGAAGTTTCGAGCTTTTGTTTGAGGTAGAAGGTCGCTAGCGGCTTTTAAGATGGCCTCTCTAAAGTTAAATGTGCGGAAGTCCCAGGTGAATGAAAGCTTGTCACGCCACACGCCTGTCATTCCCAGGTTAGTTATGATTGAGACGTTGCTGTTTATTCAAGGAGGGTCTCACCGTAGTCCAGAAACAGATCAGCAAACTCCTGCGCATTTTCCTTGGAGGTGGCAGAGGAGATACAGGCTACAATGCTCTCGGCCTCCTTCCGAGCATTGCAATCGGCGGGGATGTCAACGCCTAAAATGTCGGTAGTGGGCAAGGGGTGATTATATTTGAAATCGTACATGAAATCGTCCGCTACGGGCTTTACCACATTGTCATGGTTGAGCACCGCGCTCTTGGTCTTAATGTTGGCCATGGAGGTGGGGTCGATAGTAGCGGATTCTTGAACGTGAGGTGCCATGTTTTCTGATTATAATCGGGAAGATGATGATAAGATGCGTTTTAGGCAATTCTCATAGCCTTTCCTTCAAGCACTGGCAAAGATATGAGCGCACTGGGATTGGCGATGTAGAACATCAATTAATTCAATGGCTCAAGTGCTATCATGATCTATATATCTGCTGTGACTCAAGGATATGTAAAGCAAGTTCCAAGATGATTATTTTCCTATTCAGGAAGGTCACGCCGTGTCTCGTCCGCGCGATAGCAAAATCACCCATTAATGTCAACAACACGGACAGGTAGGGGGAAGAACATTTGAATCACTGGATGTGGAAAGATGCGGAGAAAGAAGCTCTCTAGGGAAATATCCAATTATGGAAAAGTTGCGGCGACGCGGTTGAGATTGTCGCGCCGACGATCTCCCTCCGCAATTTGGCCATCACGCGTATGCTTCATGCGATTAGATCTCATCCAAGGTGCGTTGTTCAGGGCAAATTTCAAGCACTCAATTGAAAAGATCTCTGGCATGGGGCTAGCTATCGGCGATAATCTGTATGTGGCGATTCTTACCCCTCATGATGTACCAAATTTGACAAGCTATTGACCCAGTCGGGAAGGCCTTTGGTCGGGCAACTTCAAGTTGGCTATAAAAATATGGTAAATAGCAAAGACCAGAAACTGATAAATAGGCTCGATGCCAATCGTCTTGAGCTCATAAGTTCAACTTCATTACATCTGCATTCTTCAACCCGTCTCGTGTGTCCTCGTTTGCCAGCATTCCTTATTCCCTCCGCATCATCGAATACCCCGAGCCATGTCTTACGGGGACCGTCGAGTCAAGTTTGCGCTTTTTGGCCTCGGTCGTCTGGGAGTCTTGCGCGCCCGCATTCTCGCCTTCCAGCAACCTCGCATCGAACTTGTCGCAGTCTGCGATACAAAGCCAGGTACTGACAAGTGGGCCGCAGAGAATCTGCCCCCATCAGTCAAGCACTTTTCAGACCCACAAGAATGCTTGAAGAACAGTGGTGCTGAGGCAGTGCTCATTTGCACTGCAACGGCTACACATGCGCCCTTGATCTTGCAGGCCCTTGATCTAGGCTTACATGTCATGTGTGAGAAGCCTGTGTCTGTGGATATTGCTACTACCCAGGCTGTGGTTGAGAGGTCTGCTGCTAAGCCTAACCTCAAGTTCCTTGTTCCCTTCACTCGCCGATGTACGTAACCATCTTTCGCTTGCTTGACAGCGCCCATAACTAAACTCGTGCCAGATGACAAGAATTACCGCGCGGCTAAAGCCCTCGTCGACAACGGAACCCTGGGTGAAATTCATGCCGTTGAAACAACTGGTATCGACCAACAAGACCCCAATGGTATGACCTAACTTGCTCCGAGAAATGCATATTATATGTCATGCCAGATATTGACTACTTTCTTTAGCCTTTTTTGTGTCCTTCTCTGAGCAATCTGGAGGCATTTTCCTTGACTTTGGAATTCACACAGTCAGTCTCCCAATCAGACCTCTTGGTTGCTATTCATGATTTTGACACAGTAATAGGTTGATGCCGGTCGTTACCTGTTGGATGTCAAATCGGGTCTTAAAAATACCAAGAAGCAAGTCAACAGAGTCATTGCTTTTGGCCAATTGGCTGTTTACGGTGACTTGGCCAAGTATGGCGACTGCGACAACGCTTGGGGTCTGGTAGAATTTGCCAATGGCAAGATTTTCAAGACACACCTTGGACGCACACTGACCAGTGGATTTGAAGACACAACCCGGTTGTGTGGTACCAAGGGCCACTCCATTATCTCGGCAAACTCGAACGTTGAGATTCGCGACCACATCGGCATTCGCACACAATCTGTGCCTGATGCTTTCACTCTCTTCGATGAAACTTTTTTGACTGATCTTACTGAGTTCGCCGATGCGGTTCTTGATAATAAGCCCTTGACCTGTCAGCCAGAGGATGCTTTCGAGGCGGGCAAAATATGTGCTGCCCTGCAATATTCATTCCGCAAGGGCGTTCCTGTATACTTTGACGACAATGGCCTACCCATCATGGAGTCTAAGTGAGTTACGGGATAATGAAATGCATCTCAAAATTAAAACAAATAGAAATCTTATTAGCACCTGGGCAAAGTCCTACTAGGAAATTGAAGGTCATTTCCTATATATTCAGATAGAACTGCCCATGATACGAGTATGGCTTGATTCCATCATCCTACTAGTTTTTACAAGGTTGGACTGGACGCCTTTCAACAAGTTGAAGCCTTGGAGCCTCATAAATGGTTATCGAAACATTTATATCCAATACTGAAGGGTTACACAATTTTCTTACAGCGAAAAGAGAATTGCGGACAACTCGATTAGCACCCCGAGACTGACCTGGTGGATCCTGAACGCGGGGTTCCGTGCGAGCTTTGTGGGACCGTCGGACTTGCTCCGTTCATCCCCCAATCATCAACACCGCCAAAGAAAATTCCTAAGAAACAACCCTGGAATTTAGACCACTAATACAAAGCTGGGGTGTTTCACTTGAACAGACTTGATGGATCTCGGTAACTCCTTGTTTGCCTCATTCTCCTCTGGCAATGCCTTGTCCTACCTTAGCTTCCTGGGATTGAATCAACAACCGACCGTCCAGCAGCATATTACAGCCGTGCCAGACAGTGAACACCCCTTTCTCAACAATGTTCCCGCAGCATTCGAACATATATCAATCTCTCATGTAAAGGATAACCTGGCTGTTATTCCTGGAGAATGGGAAGCCGGCGGAATAAGTAAATCTGCATCTAATCTATCTCATTTGAGCCTCGGCTAAACAAGTTCCAAGAAACCCCATTTTATGACATACAGTCGGATCAGTCATTTGTTCAAGAAACTTTGGCACAGTTGAAACTGCAAGATTTCGTTGCATGGGATAGTTCATTCTTTAACATCATTGGTCCACAGGCCACTCTTGAGAAAATTCAGTCCTTCGAGGGCGAACCTCCGCATGTCCACGAGGCGCCTGCCTATGCCCCAGAAACAAACGAACTCTTCTACTCAGACACAAGCGTCACGGGATGGCTATGGGCTATTGATGTGGATACTTACAAAGTACGCTCTTCCGCCTTCCATGCCCCATCAAGTCGACATACTAGTAGCTAACATGAAGAAGACACGCAAAGTTGAGACAACGCCGCCTTTGAACAATGTCAATGGAGCAAGGTATCACAAGGGTCGAATTTATATCACCACAAACGGTGGCCCAGTCAGAGGCATTCATTCGCTCAATCCTCTCGACGGCGTCGCAACCCAAGTTGTGAACAACTTCCGCGGTCGGCATCTGAACAGCCCCAATGATTTGATATTTGACTCGAATTCGAACATGTGGTTCACTGACCCAGCATATGGATGGTACCAAGAGTTCCCCGATATTAAGCAACCGGAACTTCCCAATGGAATTTATTTTTTCAACACCAAGACCAAGGCATTGGTGGCGACTTCGAATTCTGTCATCTCGACACCGAATGGTTTGGCACTCTCGCCGGATGAGTCCACTCTCTATGTCGCCGACTCGAACTCCACAGCTGGTAAGCCTTTGGGTTTTCATCCTGCTAGCCTGCGGAACATTTGGGCATTTGATGTCAAGGGATCAGTCCTCAGCAACGCACGAGTCATTCATTTTACCGAGAGCGGCTGGCCTGATGGACTCCAAGTGACTAAGAACGGCTATCTGTTAGTGGCAGTATTGGGTGGAGTTGACGTTGTCGATCCTAAGTCTGGACTGTTGCTAGGAAAGGTCAATACCCCTGATGATATTATTTTCAACATTGAACGAGGGCCGCAGCGTGGAAGCCAGGGTATGTGGTTGTTGACTGGTCAGAACTACATTTATAAGCTTATGATCAATGAGTTATGATTTGCGGGAAAGAAAAAACGCAATTATACTAATGAGGAGATTCAATGCATGCATTCCTTTTGGTATATTCAACTCTTTGTTAATTGATTGCTATTAATAGAAATCATTGCCTGAATTATATAAAGACTTGAAGTAAATCGTAAGACGTTAAAATCTATCACTCACTAGGATTGATTCCATGCAAATCATAGCATACGCAAATACTAAATTCAATCATAAAACCGTTGAAAGGACCTAAAAGACAAAGGAGAGTTCGTTAGTAGCATCTAGGACCAACCCTCCTCCGATGAATCAACTTCATTTATACTCACGACAGGACAAAGAGATGACGAGATAGAAGCACAATCAGCCATCGCAGTCTGACGAGTAAACTCCACAACCGCAGCCTTTTGGTATTCGCGAGTCTTCTTATGGTATCCAGGGGTCCCAAGCGCCCGTGAAAACAAATAGTACGCTTCCGAAAATCGACCCATCTCAAATAAATTTCTACCAAATACAAAATGCGCAATACCAACAAGATCGCCCGATCGCGTGTTAGTATCAAATAAAGAGCAACCGGTGGCAGTATTAATAACGACCTCCAGGCGACGATTGGATACCTCAAGATGTCCCAATGAATGGAGGACCGCGGCGGCAAAGACCCGGCATCGAAACTCTTCAACGGGGGATAGGAAAGGGTTAGAGTCGATCGCTTGAGATACAACTTCTAGGGCGCTTTGGGGGTGTCCATTTTTCCAATAGGCTTCCGCTTCTTGGATCGGAGAGTTTTCAGTATCATTGCAGAGCCAAAGGTCATTGATCCAGACACGGGGCGGTTTCATTGTAGGACTCACGGCTGGATTAGCTTGTTCGGATGCTTGCTCTTCGGGCTGAAAATTGGGAGCTTTTTGAGATGAGCGGGACTGGGAATGAGCTAGAAGAAAATCGTATTCTGCAAGCTGGGCTGTCAGCAATTCCACTTTTTTGTTTGATCGGATAAGGTCATTTTCAAGATTGATTATCTGTGCAGTCAGTTGCTGGATTCTAAATTGGGGGGTGTTATCTTCAGATGAGTTGGATCGGCTGTTTTTCTTCTTGTCTTTGCTTTGACTCGGATGACGAAGATTGCTGATTTTGGATGCTAGCTTGGAGACCCTCATGCTGGTACTCGACGTTCGGTTTCCCATTATGGTTGTTGCTATTGCTTTTGAGCTGTGTAGATTTGCTCGTTCGGGGTAAACCTCGAATGTGTTGGGTATGTAGAAGTGAGTGTTCAGTGACTGAGAAATTATCTTACAAAATTGTGATTCCATGTTGAGGACTTCTATGTGTTTATATACCTGCCAGCGAAACCTTGATCCATGGGGTTCATCTCAAGTGCTCTCGGGGATGTCAAAGAGCATTAATCATAATGAACACACTATGTCTTTGTTCCTTTATTAGATATCCCAGACTACAGAGAATTGTTGACCAATATAGAAATCTTCACGTATTCATCTTTTCTTTGCTGTGATAATTAAACCAACCCCCCAAAGAAACCCTGCATCATGTAGACACTGAACTTTACAATGGCTCCTTTGTTCAATGATGACTAATTATAGTCTCGGGGTATTCTCGGGATGCAAACCGGTCAAATCAAGCAAACAGCGCTATGACCTCAACACCCGTGGACCCAGCAGCTCTCCGCACGTTACCGGAAACCCCTCTGGGCCAATATGATGAGATGCAAACAGGAAGGGCGGATAATACGACGTCAGCCGGGTCGCAACGGGTGAATTCATGCATCTGATAATGTGGATCTGCGCTCTTTTTGGCTGAAACCTGAGCTCTAGACTTGCGGGGGTGTCTGATGCAAACATGTCTGGCGGGTCAAAACCGGGTCTCGCAGGCCAATCTTGCGTCGATGCCAGTCATCAACCCTGCAGAGCTTACAGCTGCAATTCCAAATGGAAGCTAGTTCCTGTTTTCTTTTGTCATTTACTTCTGTTCATTAGTTGCCCGATCTTTGCTCGGTGACCCGTCTCATGTGGCCTGGTCCTCTTCTGACTGGTCGATGTATGTCTCTCATCGGGATCGCTCCTGCTGGTTGTGGTGATGATTCGTCATAGAGTTAGCTCTATAAGCCGTGTCCAAGGTAGCTCCATCGGGCCCATTCATTCTCTCTGATTCTGAGGCCCCGGAGCTTTCCATGGCTTCTTGACTTAAAAAGAAATTAACTTGTTTCTCCTGTTTCCTCACTTTCTTCTTTCCTACACCTTCTTTGCTGCATTGTCATACCCGTGGGAACCGTCTTCGTGCATCCACATCATGTCTCCAACTGCTCTCGCAGATGTCAACACCGTTGACATTGTCAACATTCACCAAGATGATATGGACTTTTCGTTAAGTGATGTGCTTTACAAGAGCCTCAGTCCCTCGGAAGGCAAATCACGGTCCTTCCCTACTCTTCTCCTTTATGACACGAAGGGTCTCAAATTATTTGAGAAGATTACTTTTCTAGACGAATATTATCTCACAAACACCGAGATTGAGGTCTTAACAAAGCACGCAGCGAGAATTGTGGAGCGAATTCCCGAGAACGCACAGCTAGTTGAGCTTGGTAGTGGGTATGTTTATTGTGACGATCATTTGGTGTTTCGTCTTCTGTGTTCTAAAATTTCGTCCTAGTAATCTGAGAAAGATCGAAATCATTCTCCGAGAATGCGAACGGACACAGAAAAGAGTGGACTATTACGCGCTGGATTTGTCACTGGCCGAGCTACAAAGAACATTTTCAGAGATCTCCCCAGAAAGCTTCACATACGTGGGGTTCCATGGACTCCATGGCACCTATGACGATGCTTTAGACTGGTTGAAGAACCCAGAGAATCGACGAAGACCAACAGTAGTGCTATCAATGGGCTCATCAATGGGCAACTTCAGCCGTGCTGAGGCCGCAGACTTTCTCGGGAGCTTCTCGAGAGTTCTTCAGCCATCTGATTTCCTTTTGATCGGACTGGATGCCTGCAAGAACGCGGAGCGAGTTTACAAAGCTTATAATGATTCCCATGGCATTACGCGAGAGTTTTACGAGAATGGTCTGCTGCATGCGAATACCGTTCTTGGGTTTGAAGCCTTTAAGCCTGGTGATTGGGAGGTAATTACCGGTTATGACGCTCATCATGGATGTCATCAGGCATTCTATTCACCCAAGACCGATGTGATGATTAACGATATCAAAATCCCTAAAGGGGAAAAGCTCAAGTTTGAAGAGGCGTTCAAATACGACCGCGATGAGAGGAATGAATTATGCCGTAATGCTGGGTTGATTTCGCAAGTTGAATATGGCAACTCTGATGATACTTATCGTGCGTGAAATGACCAAGAATATGAAAGCAAGGATACCCGGCGATAATTGTTAACGATTTTTATTCTATACAGACGTTCACCTTCTCTCACCAGCTACTCTTAACATTCCAACAAAGGCCTCTCAATACGCGGCACATACCATTCCAACCATAGAAGACTTTCAGTCGTTGTGGACGTCTTGGGATATTGTCACCAAGACCATGATACCTAGAGAGGATCTTCTCTCAAAGCCGATTAAACTACGCAATGCTTTAATTTTCTACCTGGGGCATATCCCCACATTTTCTGGTATGCCAGTATTGTGCTCAATTCGTTATTTGGTCGCTAATATTCCTTGAATATAGACATTCATCTGACCAGGGCACTTCGGGAGAAACCTACCGATCCGAAGTATTATCAGAAGATTTTCGAAAGGGGAATTGATCCTGACGTCGAGGACCCGGAGCAATGCCATTCACACAGCGAAATTCCTGATGAGTGGCCTCCTTTGGATGAGATCTTGGACTATCAAGAGCGTGTGCGCAACCGAACACGCTCGATTATTCGGGATGGTTCAGCCTTGAAAGATCGGGTTATCGGCGAAGCTCTCTGGATAGGTCTTGAACACGAGGCAATGCATCTAGAGACGTTCCTCTACATGCTCTTGCAGAGTGAGAAAACACTCCCGCCATCTGGCATCGATATTCCTAATTTCACACGAATCGCTCAAGAGGCGCAGAATAACACTAAGCCAAACCAATGGTTCCGAATTCCTAAGCAGACTATATCGGTGGGCTTAGATGATTCAGATGAAACCACTCTCCCGAAGCATTCCTTTGGCTGGGACAATGAAAAGCCACAAAGAAAAATCACTGTCCATTCATTCGAAGCTCAAGGTCGTCCGATCACCAATGGAGAATATGCGAAGTATTTACAAGCAAATCGTGTGCGTGCAATCCCAGCATCTTGGCTGCTTGTTCACCCAGACCAGAATTACCCGATTGCCAGGGGGATTAGTCGGTCCAGCCCTGGTGCTACTGAGGAATTTTTGAAAAACTTTGCTGTTCGCACGGTCTTTGGCTCTGTTCCTCTGGATATCGCGAGTAGCTGGCCATTGATTGCATCTTATGACGAGTTGTCAAACTATGCCAAATGGGTAGAGTGTCGAATTCCTACATTTGAGGAAGTGAAGAGCATCTATCAATATGCCGATCATCTCAAAAAGGGTGCTACGAAGCAACTATCTAATGGTCATACCAGCAACGGGACAAGTGACCCCAAGGCTGTACAGATAAGTCCTGTGTTTCGCGACCTTGATGGATGTAATGTGGGATTCAAGTCCTGGCACCCTACCCCTGTGACCCCTAATGGCAACCAGCTTGCGGGACAAGGTGAGCTCGGTGGAGTTTGGGAGTGGACTAGCTCGCCTCTGCTTCCTCATGATGGATTCAAGGCTATGGAGATTTACCCTGGTTATACCTGTGAGTGGAAAAAAATAATCATTCTTCGAGACATACGACAGTGCTAATATGTGCTAAACAGCGGACTTCTTTGACGGAAAACATAATATCATCCTCGGAGGATCTTGGGCGACACTTCCTCGGATCGCTGGCCGGTCTACATTGTGAGTTCTTTTATATCGCATCCATTATGTGGCTCATTACTGACCTTATGTCTAGTGTTAATTGGTACCAGCACAATTATATTTACGCCTGGACTGGTGCGCGCCTGGTGAGAGATCATTCAGGTCCGTAGAGGTAGATGAGTCTTTGAATCTATCACATCTGATGTTCACAAGACCTGCCATTTTCCAATAATTTTAATCCGAGAAATTTCCATTTTTCGATTTCGCACTCAATAAATCATTGTCGTCATGCGCTAGACTATCAGTAAGCTGTATTTGTGGCGGTCGCTTCAAACTTTCTAGTTGTCATCCATCTCTTAGATACTACCTCCAAGTAGTATAGTAAAGTATGGTAGGTATGCCCATGTTGGTTAGGAGGATCAATTGATTCCAAGGTTGATGTGCCTTGGACATTTGAACATCTAGACTAGGTACTACGAAAGTTAATATTTACTATATACCTACTACAATAAAACACCTGAGGCAGCTGTTCTACCTATGAGATCAAACAACCAGAAAAGGACAAGAAAATTGAACAATTGAACTTGAACATCGTAAGTCCGATCCCAGTTGCGGTTTCTAGATTTTTACCTATAGCATGTATAGGTGGGACATTTGATTTTCACGGAAGTCCCTCTTCGAACATAGTATCACGTCACTACTAGAGTCTAGGGGCACAGCTGAATACTTTAAACAGTCGAAAGAGCCTACGAACGACGATCAACCAGGCGGCCAAGGATTCACTGGCAGGGACGGCTCCCCACTCAAGTACTTCAGATGTTTACATACCTAGGCAATACACATCATGATGCAAAACTGATAAGGTAAATAGCACAGCAGGCCAAACCACAGGGGAAAAAACGATACATCAATATTGTAAACAAGAATGGGATCTTGCACTAGCGCAAGGAAATGGCCTGAAGTGGTAAATCCTAAGGGCGATGTAGAATATTCGACAAATGAAGGCAAGAATGTAAGATAAGAACCCAGTTTCTTGGGTCATTAGCAGGGTAATGAAACTGGGGAGCTTAGCATATCTGGGACCTTGCGTTGCGAGGTCTCCACATTTGTGTACATGCCAGCCATGACCCGACATCGATCGGAATCGCGATTTTATGATTTCAAAGCTGAGGACAGATCCAGAATCAAGATTGAATAGGAAGTTCATATGTTATATTCACAAATAAACCCACAGAAATCGAGAATGATTGCTTGCTAGAGGTCAAATATGGATCCGGTCATTAAACATGATGACGAGGATGTTGATCCCTACGTTCCCATTGAGATTGCGGCTACAGATTCTGCCCGGCGCCGTTTGTCGTAGTCAAGAAAATAATTCACTGTAATTTAGAACCGATATTTACTCCTCGTCTTCAACTTGTTCTTTTTCTTTCCTTTATTGCGGAATGTGTCCCTACGTAAAAGTACGGAGAGCGGTCTTGGGCCGGTATCGCTGGATGCTGGTTTTTGACACGGCATTGCTCCGACGCAAGGGAGAGACAAATACACCTTTGTAAAGCCACAACTCTCTTCGCAAGGACTTCGGGTTTAGGGACCGCTTTCTAATCTTCTCAAATCTTAATTTGAGTTTATGAAGCCATGACGATGGATTGGTAGATTGCAAGTTTACCGAGTCTATGGGGTAAACAGAAAGTATCTAAAGTGCGTCGGAAAGGTTCACTAGTCCGGAAAATTCATTGAATCAAGAAACGTAATCGCGCTTGACTGCTCATATTCAAATATAGGGCAAGTTTAATTTAAGCCACCTGTGGAATCTTGAGTCATGGCCAAGGATGGAGTGCAATGTAGCAATATTGATTTGTAAAGGCCCAATTGATGTACAACCGAAGCATGGTAGAAACATTTGAACCAATACTGAGATACAGCGCATAGCTTACTAGGCCGTATTAGCCGGCCTTAATCACCCCTGTCAGCGTTAAATTCGTGATCGATCGGCAAGACCCAGGAAAGACCAGGGAGATTTAAGATCGTCTACGCATTCAATATGTCTGATAAACATTACGTACCAGAGGGGCGGTTCAGCTGTGTCTTGCCGACAAAGAACCAAATAGAAAATGAATTTTGAAACCCCCGATGCTTTCAATTATTACGGAAATACATAGGCCTCGAGACACGAGAAAGAAAGCGCGCTGTACTCAAAGTACCGACATTCGCATGTTTCATTTCCTGCATGGATCCAGCCTCGCAGACGGGCGCCTTGTTGCTGTCACGATTGAAATATCCAGTATCGGCCGTAAAGCTAAAAACGATCAATAGGAGTGCCCCGCGCCGGGAGGGATAACAGTCAGGAATGAAGTATGGCGTTTCTAGGACACGAGCCCAGCAGGCTCCCTTTTGCCTCTTTAAGCGGCTACTCTCCACTCTCTCCACTGATAGCCGAGTTTTTCTAATGCACGGGTTGTGTTGACGCATTTTCTTCCCTGTGGCCTGCAGGTCATAGTGACCTTACTGCCTAGTCATGTAATAGTGTGGAAATCCTAGTGCATATCTTCCCTGCGCAGATTCTCGAAGGATCGTGACAGAGTCGGAGGAAATCAAGCATGTAGGTATTGTAATACGTGCATTCTGCATAACAACTTACTCTGCGAGTCTAGCTTTAAAAAAAGATCAAAGCTTTCTCCTTTCTGGGAATTGAGTGTAATAATCGTGAGTCCTCAAAAAAAGTTCATTCCCCATTTGCCGCCAGGAGGATGAACTAGTAGACTGGAATGTGTCACAAACTCAGTAAAGGAACCCTGTAAAGCAAATCCTGCCGAGCCTGTCACTTGGATGGCCCTGAGTCCATGCCACAGGAGAGAGCCGGCTGTCGCCTAGCTCAACATGTATGGGTGGGTCTGTGGATCCAGTCCTTGTCAAGCTGTACATAGTATGGATTTGCATACTGAATCCGCTGCCTGGAGCTGGGCCTAGCTCCCGATTTCTATATGTACCCCAGTCCGGCCTCGTCGATAAAGCTCTTCTTTTCTTTCGTGGTCAGGGCATTCATGGCATAGAGCACCTGCAGCTTGTGGGGGTCTTTCTTCGTTATTTCTTGTTTCAACATCTGTCGCCTCCCAGTCCCTCGTTTCGCATTTTTTCTTGTCCTTCATTATTTAGCATTTTCGGGGTTTACGACAGCGCTGGTTTTGTCTTTGATTAGTTTCAACGACAAACAAAGAAATAACAAGAGTTAGCATTGGACTTGACTGTCTCAAGCTTTCTATCGCCATTCATTGGAATACATTCTCTATAGTTTGATACGGAGATTCCGCCATCAACTCAAGCATCGACTGCCATGGACTGCTTCCGACAGATGTTTCGGTGCTTCAAGGCGCCCTTCACACGCAGGGAGGAAAGGGCAATTGAGATTGTATGTTCAATATTATCCATCCAGCACGATGGGCTAGAAGAGCTGGCAACTGACGCATTCGCATCTACAGGGCCCACCGACTAATTTTCGGAAGGAAGAGCTACCTGCCTGTTTCTCAGATGCAGAGTCAGTCATATCGCCCAGTCAAAACACAACCAAGCGGCCTATTCTGACCAAGAATCTACAGCACGTTGATGTCTCAGGACAGCCGGGAAGCGATAATGGTGAAGAGCGGGGCGACGATCGAGATGATGGATCTCCTGCCATTGACCGAGGACAAGATTCGGACGCATGTACATGCGATGAGCATTCGAACACCAAGCCCCGTTTCCTCGAACGTTTGAGATTGGCACGATGGTTTCGATCGGATCGACAAGAGGAATATAGTCTGGACCATGAAATACAGACATCGCGCGAATGAGAAGATGCAGGCTTCTCACGAACGCTTGCAAGGGAGCCGGAGTGATCATTCGCTTGGTCTACAGGCACTATAAGAAGATTTTAGGAAAACTGAAGGATTTTGGAAAATCACATCAAGAACGTCGGGACGTCTTTATAGCGGGATTTCGACTCGATATTGTTGTCAGTTCTGGATTTATTGGGCGTATTAGCCTCGGGATTGGCCTCTTTTTTCATAGCAGGACTAGATGAACTTGACTGAGGTGGCTCTGGTAGCTCATCGAGGTCGTCGAATAACATCTGTACTCTTGATTTGAACCCACTTGGGGGCTGTTTGCTGGATTGCACCGTAGCGTTCTGTTTTGAAGTAGCTGCTTTGGGGGTGCTATTCGCTTGTGGCCGAATAAATGTGTTTTGTCTTTCGGGCATCCTGTTTCGCGGGCTATCCATACGCGTAGTTGACGGTCGCGTGGCTGTTTGTCTTGGGGTAGGATAATTTTCAGCATCAAGGTCATCATCTTCCTCTGATTCTGTCTCCATTCCAACGTCTACAACATGAGACTGGGCAGATCTGGATGAAGTAACAGGAGGCGGGGACTTAGGCCGAAGGCTACCTGTAATGCGATTGGTAGTGGGACTAGAAGCCTGTCCGAACCCGGCAGCAGCTCTGGTGGAAGACTTGACACCTTGTACACCAACAAGCGATCGGACTTTTCGAGGACTTGTCATTAGGCCATGAAGATGTGTACCGGCCCAGGTGTCATCCTCTTCATCTGATTCCTCTGGATTGTTGTCGCCCGGTTGTTCTAGCTGCGCTAGACCCTCTTTCTGACGCGCTGCTAGTAGCTCTGCATCTTTTTTGAGCTGTAGTGTTTTTGATATAGATGTTTGGCCATCCGTCGGCCTTTCCAAACCAGCGATCGCGGCTGCAGTTTGGGCCTTTGCTTCTTTTTTTCGGCGAACATATTCCGCATAGTGCAGGTGTTGCGTAAATGATTGCGCGACTGCATAAAATTCATCTTCGACCATGATCCAAGCATCGTCATTGTCTAAACCCTCAATTAGGAATCTTTTCGGCGCTCGTTAGCATTGCCAGCTTTTCGAGGTTGGTGTTTACTGCGGCTCGGAACGTACTCTTCGGGTGGACAAGGACGCGCAGGCGAGGTCGGCGGGGTTTGAGCTATGATAGTATTACGATTTAGCTCCCATAGCCTGCATGTGGATAGTGGCTGGTCTCTTACATGATCTGAAGAAATCTCTCTTGTCGGGCGAAGAAGGTAGTTTAGGCGTCAAATCTGGATCCGTCTCCCGCTTGACGCGCTTTCGGGGTGTAGATTCATGTTCGACGCATCCATTATTATTTTGGTCGACGAGCCAAGGTAATGTACGAGGCATTATATTGGTGAGCGTAAATAAAAGTCGCGGGGCCTGGCGCGTTGCGGGGATTGGAGAATGGGAGGTTTAAGATCTGCACTGATAAGAGATGAGGTCACCTGCCATGCGGCTCTTAAGGAGTTCAGAAAGTGATGTAACCACCGAGACGGCAAGACTTCAATTTATTTGGTATCGACTGTACTATTGACATTTTTTGTGCATTAAACACACAGAAAAGAATTTAAAACGACCGAATGCTCTTTGAACGCCGTGAAACGAAACCCAGGAACCGCTTGCCCATCAACGCCAATACAACAAACTCATGCAACGCCTCTAAATCTTCGACAGAAGCCACGTTCAACGAGTATAAATTATGCCTCTCCAGGTCGCTTGCTGTTGCAGCTGACGATCTTCACTTTGTCTGCGGTGACTGTGGTTTGGTTGTCCAGCTTGAATGAAACGTCTTTGATCAGGAAGGTCCACACTTCATCGCAGAATCGGTAGGTATCGAGGTGGCCCTATGGAACGAGATAAAATAATTAGCCAGAAGTTCACTTATAAAATCCCCATGCAGATGAAGTAAACCCGTGTCAATTCACAATATCTCATGGGCGTAGCAGAATGGAAGGTGAAAGTTACCTTGAATGTGAGTCTCGCCCGAACTTTGTCAGCCAAAACCTCAGTGACAACCTTGTCAAATGTTGACAGGATCTTCATGGCCAGCTGAGGCTCAATGCGCCCTTCGTTGATCAGGTCATCAAGAGTGTCGGTTAAGGACAGGCCGAGGCTAATTAGATCTCAGTCAGCCTTGGTTCAAACGCCCTGCTTATCATTTAGCGTCTTCCGTACCTGCTCCCGCGGTACAGCTCATAGTAAGACTGCTGTGTAGCCATCTTCACGTTGGTAGATGTCGTCTGGAGTTGAACGCGATGATGACGGGGAGTGTCCAGTGCTGAGTTGCCTGAAGCCGATGTATCGCGGGGATAACCCTCCACGTGATATCACATGACTGGATATGGCTCTTATCGCGCGTTTACGTCAAGGCTAGTTCTTAGAGCTTCCGATCGACAATCCCGAATCAAGCTTGAAAAACTTCTATTTTTTCAATGAACCACAGGCCGTTAATCAAAATGACAGTCACTCCATTAATTTACACTCTCAAGATGCGGTTACCATCCTCCGTATCTCGAATAGCTCTCGCTCGGCCGTTCTCTTTATCTTCGTCGCGGTTATCGGGCTCTAATGAAAGTACGCGCTTAATACACCCAAATGTACCACAATTGTCTCAAAGAAGATCCTTGCTCATTGACTCATTTTTAGAAGCGGCATCCCAGGACTCCAAAGAGCCTTCGGCGACAAAATATGATTCCAGAACCCCCCAGTCGCCACCAAATAAACAAATCGATCAAAAGAAGGCCAAGCCTACTCTGCAGGCGGACGCCGAGCTGCGCGAGCGAATGGAACAAATGTCTGGCGACGGGGGAGCCGCAGGGATTGAATATGAAGATGGAAAACCGAATGCCATGAAGCGCAGCGTACGGAACAATATGTTTCGTTTGATATGAGCGAGCAGTCAATAGTTCAACCAACACTCAAGTGCTCCGAGAGCCCAACCCAGAGGTTGAGAAAGAATCCGATTGGAACCGACATACCCATCGACAGCGCAACCCTTGAAATACGGCTTGGCTTTCATTCGATGAGGAAACCCGCCAATAATTTGACACAAAAATTCCTGCCCTGAATGATGCAGAGAAACGGCCAACAAGCCGGCATGAGCGCCTAGCTTTATTGATACTTAAAAGTACTAAGCGAAAGATCCAAGGAGATTTTCAGCTCGAGTACAGTACTTGCGTCATTTAGGTGAAACATTCTGGATAGACCCAGCATTCTTCGTTACGCACCTTGAAGGAGCCGCGCAATCAGTATGAGCGTCTTAATCTGCGATAGCGCAATTCACATTGAATGTGTTTGATCTGCAGGGACCACTGGTTTCTAACTCATATATTATGCGTCAATTATGTGATGATTTTTTCTCTGCTATGAAATATGTGATATATCAGACGTTCCAAAACCACAGCATCGTTCCCACAGGAATGCTTTTCGTTGAGTCTGGATCGACTTGATTGAAGAAACACACGTGCATTAATCGCGTTCCCTATTTTGGCAGTCAAGGATCAAATCAACGAATCTAGCGCACTGAAGACAACTTGAAGCAGAAACTTCACAGCAATATAGCAAGATATCATATCCATTTCTATATGGTCATTTCGAACCCCAATCAAATAAAAATTATCAAAATATTTAACCATTCCTTGCTCTTTTCTCGTCTCAAAAAGAAAGAAAAAACTCCACATGCCAGAACAACCCAAGCGTACATCACTCGTAAGACATTCATTTGTTGACAACCATGCCGACGAGAACACCAGCGCCAATAACGCCGCCATCTGAAGCTTCTCGTAGGAAAACTGACTTGCCTCCCTGCTGCGGACCCGTTCGCATAATTAGGCGATCAATGTGCTGCTGGCACATCTCCTTGAATTGCGGGTAGTGTTGGATGATACCGCCAGTGTATGCTACAACCAACTCCTCAGGGCCGGATTGCCAGTCGGCTGGTGTTGGCTGAAGAACGGGAACGACGTGGCCGTGAAAGTTGTTCAGGGAAGTGGGCTGGACACTTGCGGTAGAGGGTACAGTGGGATCTTGAGGGGTGTCTCCGCTGCTTTGGGGAGAGGCTGCGTTCTCTGGGGTGTTGACGTTACTGTCTTCCTTCAACTCGATCTCGCGACAGCAGGCTAATAAACCAATGACTGCTGCAGCGATCAAACCAGCAGATCGCCTTTGCACGGTACGGGCAATCCGGCGGAATGCACCAGCTGTACGGGCATCCCAGCGCCAGTCACTGCTCTCTGGGGTAGGGAGAGATTGATTCAGTTCCTTTGCAAGGTCTTGATCGGACTTAGCCCGTGCCACATAGTCAGAGATATAAGTTGTTGTCAGAGCGTATTCTTGGATAAGATTCGCTGGGAGAATCCGTTTCGATAGTCCCGAGACATTTGTAAGATAGTCGAACAGAATCAGACGAATTAATTCGCCAATATATCTGCCTCCGGTCATATACTCGAAGGGTTGGAATCCCGGGCGCGCACAAGCTTTGTCCAATTCAATATCCCACTGAGTTGTGATGTTCAAATCGCAAAGTGGTGGTGCTGCCCCAGAAATCGTCCATTCGGTGTTAACAATGGTTTCCTTGGCGCCGGGTTCCATTGTGTTGACGCTCTTGGCCTTGGATTCGTGCAGTTCACTAAGTTTCATTGGAATTGTCGCATTGCAACCTGTTCCCACAATAATACCCATGGCAACCCGGCTGTTTGGTAAGGACTTGACTGCATATGCGAGGGAAGCCAGCGTCGCAACTGTGTCATTTGTAATTGCTTGAATCTTCAGTTTCGGCAATGCAAACAACTTGCGGCGTTTAGAGGAAGGCTCATCTTCGTCATCTGGTCGTCTTGTATGCTTCTCATATCCATTCAGAAGGATATTGCGCAAATTGAGATTGGATGTGATAGCGAAACCTTTACCCATCGGCATCAATGTCGCTTCCGCCAGGGATTCTTGCCTAGATAATGAATCAGCATACGTAAAACAAATTTTTGGCATTTAGTCTGGTCCAGCCACAGTTCACGCACATGATTGGGAAACTGAAGGTAATGCCCATATCCAATTCAGGAATATCTTTCCTGGTCACATCCGAAGTCAGGCTCTCGGCCACGACTTCCGCAATGCAGTCACCAATCCACGCAAAGAGATCCTCCGCCTTGTCCATTTTCAAATGTTCCTGAATTGGCCAAGCCCGCTCTAGCGTTCTTTTCACACGCTGACGCTGAGCCTTGCGAATGGTATCGCGGGACCTCTCCGAGGCATCCGCAGGTCGAACATCGGCACCTTCGACTTCCCCCAGTAACTCAATAAATGCAACGCGCAAATTACTTCCACCCACGTCGATGGCTAGATAACGACCCGTCTCTTCTCCCGTGGGGAGCTGAGTCACCGGCGTCGGTAGAAATTGCTGGTCCGAAGTCAAAGCCAAATGGCGGTATGTGGCGGAGAAGCGACGCGCGAGCCTGTACAGGACCGCCTCGTCCAAACACAGGGGCTGCAGAAAATCATCTAATTTTTGATGATATTCGAGATCTTCTTGTTGTGTGGGATCCAATTCTAAGCTGTAGTCTTCGTGTTCCTCATCATCAATTGCATCGTCATGCATGATGTCGCGGTCCTCGTCATTGTCTTTCTCGGACGATATTGAATTGACAGAAGTCATTGTGAAGATTCTTTTTATCCCGAGGACACTCCTTCCAAGTTCTTTTGCCCCTTGCTATTGCCTCCGCCTGAAGAGGATCAACAATATAAAACAATGGAGCAAATCAAGGGGTCCCCACTAGGATGGTCGTTGTTCAGATCGTATCCTTTGATAGGAACACCCAGAATACACCACACAAAAAAATTGATAATAGAAGAAAGAACAGACCGCGCCTTTCTGTCACAGTACCCGCTCCGTTCAAGTTCTTAACCGTGACGATGGGGTCTCAGGAATGCGAAGCAGGTACGGGCAGAAAGGACGGCATGGATGTCGCAGAAGCGTGCCTAGGGAGGCTAAAAAATAAGACTTAACTAGTCCGGACGGTTAGTAAGAGAACCAAGGGTTGAGAGGGCATTGTGGTGACGCGGTCTGCAGCTGATGGGGAGAAAGTTTAGGGACTGCGGGGAGGGATGAGGGAAAAAACAGGTCATGACGATCATGCCAGTCCACGGGGAAACTATGATCTTCCGCTGTCATGTTTTACGTACTCAGGGGATCTTTGGTATGTGCGTGTGATAAGGAGGGAAGAGACAACGAGAGGGGATATATATTTTTATTTAGAAAAAAATAAAGATAAAAATAAAAATGGCAGAAAACAAGAGAAAGTAAAGGTTGTTGCAGCCTTTGTTTTTTTTTTTTTCTCCCAGGGATCTACCAGGGGGAGATGCGCCTACCTTATATATGGAGATCACCGTGGCTCTGGCATCCCTGGCCTGAGGCAGCTCCCCGTTATACTGTGGACCTCCCCAAGTCCCAAGCACGAACACTGTATAAATCGAACAAAAATTCGAAAAAAAAAAAAAAAAAAAAATTCGGCAGTTCAGAATTTCGAAACAGCTTACACTAAGCCAGGATTTTATGGTTCGGCTGGGATATGTTTTGCCGAGAAATCATCGAAAGTGGAGCCTCCAAAGCATGGGGTCCCTGCGTGGTAATATCAATAGATGGATTCGTTCCTACCTATACAAGATGCATCCCGCCGCAGAAACCGGAGGCAAAGGCACTGATATAAAGATGAAGGAGGGGAAAAGCGAACTTGAAACACACAAGGCAATAAACTAAAGACTATGATTTATCGATCAAGCAAGCTATTGGAGATGCGACCATCGGAGGACACGAGGCGATGCGACGCTGTTCTTTTTTCGGGGGCGTGGACTACTTGGAAATCCCGGTAGTTCTCGTCGATTGGATCTTACTACTCGACGCTGGCGGTTGAAACTCTATAAGGCCCGTACCCATTCCCCTTCGCTCGAAGTGATCGTCTCGCAGGAGCGAGAATCCCTTTACGCCCACCAGCACCCTTCGGAAACTAGATGACGATCGCGGTCGGAAATGGTTCAGTTCCCACTCTTGCTTCCAACCCACATACAACCCCCCCTGTGCTATAAACGGGAACTATGTAACCCTACTAACTGGCCATCTGACGCCTCCAGCAGCCTTTCTCCAGTTCGGTTACAGATCTCGGCTACAACTCCCCATGCCTCGTCTTCCCCGTCTTTGTTTCATTCGCAGAACTTTCGTGCCTCTTAGCTCCCAAATAGATGTACTCGAGTCTCGGGGATTTTGGAGCAAACGCACGGCCAAGAAAAAAATAAAATGACAACCCAACGCCATGCGAGAATAATAGTGGGGCCGGATCACGGTAAGGAAAAAATAAAACGTGCCAGGCTAGCAAGCTGGTTATCGTCATTCACCGATGCCCTATAAGATCTTCTTATACTCGTCATTTTGCGCAAAATGGTCTCCGCCTCGGAAATAACCGTGTTGGCAACAACGTGGTGGGCATCAGACCCATTACCGCCTAGGGCCTCGATCGCTCAGGCTCAGCCACTAGATGTCTGTTCTTCCAATGATGCGGCGCCGCATCGGTTTTGAAACATGGGGCGGAACGACTTTAGAACAGATGACATGTTCCTTGACTCCGTTAGTACTGCGAGCGGAGGGGCCGCATTTTATGTTCGTGCATACAAGTACATAGTACCTAAGTTGACCTAGAGAGCCGCACCGTCCCTGAACTCAAGCCCCAAGTTGACAAGATCATGATGGACCTGGGGCGAAAACTAGTCATGGTAATTTGGACAATCCCATGGATCAGAAACCTTGATACCCTTCAAACCTGAACTTTAAGCAAGAAAAGCAAAAAAGAGAAGACAACTTGGGCATTCACGCCCGGCTGATGCGTCTCCGAGATCGGAGTTGGGGGCACATTTAGAGTATTAGATTCCGAATTAAGCCCTTTTTACCGCGTTGCAGTCATCCGGTTTTACTTCTTTTCCTTTTTCTTTATCTTAGCGCGGGCCATATCAGGAAAGTACATCGTGGGTCGCGTGTCAGGATGACAAGCTAATCCCTTTACTGATGCCCGCTATGTTCACCGTAGGAGCTCATTATTTTTCCAGAACTATGTAGAGTATCAACAACATCTGTCTCGGTCGAGTACCTGATTGCATCATCATTGCATGTTGCATCACACACGATAGAGGCACTAGCTTGGAGACAGTGGGGTATAATCCTGCCTATCGTGTCAAGGTTGACAATTTAGCGTGCAATTGATAGGGTATCGGGAGGGAAAACCGCATTAGACTTGGACTAAATAGATCGAATCTAGCCGTGCTTTAGCTTTTTCTAGGCTGCCTTACGCATACTGGACCCGTACACGCTTGACTATATGGGGAGACTGATCCGAAGATCAAATCGTACAGGCTGTTCTAAACATTTTTTGGGCTCATGGTGTTGTTTCAGACTTCACCGCATCGCTCTAAACTACCATGACGTACTGTTTTATTTTTATTCTATTGTCACGGGAAAAGAAAGTGGAGACTTTGGAATTTTTTCAACTTACCCTCTACAGAGAAGAACGATGGAAGAATGGATAGTAATTATGGAACTTGAATCGAATGGCAACTTGTAGCGAGCGGATACTATCTTCAATGTTCCTTCTAGTACCTACTGCTACTTCAACCTTGGAAGTTTTCATGACTAGGCGGACCCACGAGATATGGTTGAACATGATTCAGTTATACCTAGTGAATTTCATGTGCTATAATAAGGCTAAGCACTAAAAAACAGCTCATAAATACCATAAAAAATAAAAAATTAGCAAAAAATTTGAATTCAAATGTTTCTCACGGCCAACCTACAAAATATCATACTTACAAGTGTGCGAGTGTAGTTTGCTTCGGATGTTTCATATTGCCCCAAGCATTTTGAAGTTCAAACACTCTATTTTTTAGTACTTATTCGGTTTGAGAAAGAAAAGCTACCACAAGGGTGCGGTCTACAAACAAAATGGTAAAAATTTCAGACACTAGTGCATGTAGTCAGCTGCAACATCTTGGGGTGCACTAAACACATAAAATAGTGCTCATACTAGTAGTAGAGGAATCATGAGCTCTACCTACTAGGTAGCACTTGAGTAAAGCTATGCCAATTTTCCTCTGGTGACCAGCGTACAAATGTCCACAGGCAACTTCAAGTTTGAGCTTTTCATAGGACCAAAGCACTTATTTTCCTCAGACATAACCCAAGAACATTCATTAAGTCGTGCTCATATTCAGTAGCAACGGTTCTAATCTGGTCCTGCTAAAGTGCTCGGCTCTAGGCTGAAAAGCTTACATAATACAAGCCGTGCCAAAGTTCCAAAGTTCTCCACTCAGAAATCGCGGGATCCCCTTATCAGGATCAGCAACGACGTCAGTTTGAGCTCCTCATCCCTGGTACCTTCCAGCATGGAGAAACTACCTATCCACACCGGGGAGACCGAGCTCTCCTCTAAAGAACAACAATCCACAGCTCGACGAGAGCGACCTGGTACATCGACTTTTCTGCGACGCTTGTTTATTGTGCTTTGTTTTCTGGCTGGTTACTATTATGTTATCGGTAAACTGCCAACAACAGAGCACCGTTGTCAACATGGCGCCCAGGACGTGGTGGATGCCATAGATGAGACATATGAACAGAGTTACGATGATTATGGCCAGTCTGACCTGATGGAACGGCCTTTGAGCGGGTCGAGTGAGCAGAAAAAGGTTCCTTTCGAAGCCCATATCATGAGCAAGTGTCCAGATGCCCAAGCTTGCTTGCAGCAGCTAGTACTTCCAGCTATGGAACAGATCAGCGACAAGGTGGATTTCCAACTTTCTTTCATTGCGACGTGAGTAGAGAACCTTGACATGTCTCCTTCCTCGCATTCCTGAGAACTTCACTGACCACGCCATGGATAGCGTATCGAAGAAGTCATCTGACATCCAGTGCATGCATGGCCCGGCTGAATGTATCGGCAACATGCTCATGCTCTGCGCGGCCAACTTGCCCTTCCCCCCGACCGCAGACGAATTGCTCCTCCCCAGTACCTACCCACGAACACCCATCATCCGGTCATTAGGATTTGCAAACTGCCTCATAAATGACTATTCCCATATACCGGAGCGCAATCTTGTTATTCAGTGTGCGCTAGAGCATGGTATCGATTTCGACTCGTTGAACCGATGTGCCAGCCAGCAAAGTGACGACCCTGATGATGGCTCTTCTGAAGTGACTCCCCCACTGAGTGGTATCGCTCTTCTACGAGAGAATGCTCTTCATAGCGAGCAGCTTGGTGTGCGCACTAGCTGTACTGTGCGTGTCGATGATTCAGTCTGGTGTGTCCATGACGGGGGTTGGAAAGATTGCGCCCAGGACGGCGAAGGTAGTAAGCCCCAGGTCTTGATTGACGAGATTAACAGACTGTGGGAAGAAAGGAACTGAAGTCCTCGCGTCCTTTAACGATATCACATGAGCTTTATCAATCAGCTAATATTATTTTCCTCCTAAATTATGAACACCGGGTTTTGGCACAGTATAATATTCACCCACCTCACAGGCCTGTTTAGGTATACTTTAACAATCCACACTTGACTTAATGCTGGTTTCTATGTCATGTGAAATATTGAGTGTGTAGGAAAAGACACCATACGCCTAATCTGATGGTTGTAAACGCGCCCCGATTCAGTCTCCCGCCATAGGGCTTGTTTTCAATGAGTTAAGGAACTCTCACTTCTCTAGCTTCACTGAAGGTCCTTCGAGGTTTTCATTTCAGTCCCAGGCAGAAACATCCACTTCCTGTCCACCGACGACTGATTCTCCCTTCAACACATATCTCTTTGCACGCTTCAAGTTTTACTTTGTCTATTATTCTACTTGCAACCCTGAGCGTTGTACCCCCCCCCCCTCTCCCCCAGTCATCTCATCGCATAGTGGCATAGACACCTCTGAGCTCACGCGTCTCAAATCACACATATCGTCAACTGCTCATTCCTCAGCACTCCCCTCAAAGCACTCCGTCAAAAAATCGTGAGAACCAGCCATGGCAAGCCCTCACTCCATTTCATCTTTGAGCCCGGGGCGTATTGGACGCGGGCAGTCACTGGAAGATGACGAAGCCGTGCAGTTCTTTCATCGAGCCAGTGTGCACTTCGGTCCCACCACCAGCCTTCTCCATGAGTTTTTGACAGACGCAGATTCCAAAAACACGCTGATGAATATGATCAAACGCCAAGTCCTCCTGTGTGTTGAACGCAACGGACCGCAGCTCAATTATCCTGACTCGCTTCTGGTTGAACTCTATCAGAAAGACCCTTCATACGAGAATCTAGACCTGTTCAGCCTCTACATCATTGAGTACGTGCCTGAAATGAAGATGGCTAACTACAGCGAGAGCTTCAAAATTCTTCTGGCCAGCATAGCGGCCGGGAAGGCCTGGGATGATGGTAAGCTTCTTATACGGCAGGCCACTTACATGCTCTTTTGTGTTGACGAAGAACTCAAAAAGCCAGGGAAACTCCCTCAAGGGCAGTAGCAGATGTCTCTCCAAGCTCCTCTCGCCCACCTCACGCCAATACTTCTAATGCGCCCTCTTCAAACTCCGACACTCGCAAGCCTACAACTGCTTCTACCTTAAAACAACCTTCTCATCAATCTGGCAAAACCACCACAGAATACCGAGATAGAACAACTTCCGACGACCGAGAGAACCCCTTTACCAAACTGGACCAAGTCTATCACCAAGCGCTTGTAGACTACTACATCGCAGACTCCAACAAATCGGGCATCTCTGACAGAACAACTGACAAGTTCTCGAATGTTCGTTTTTTGCGCGACACTGCTGAGAATCTTCTCCGAGTCGCTGATGAGGAGGGCATGTCAGACAACGAAATCTATCAAGAGATCCAAAAAGTCCGTGACTCCAGCAGAGAGCACGCACAGTGGCTCGCTGGAGGTCGCAAGCGCGTCTTCGATAACCTGAATCAGTCGACTCTCGATGATCCGGGCCAATCGAGGATCGATGATCGCCGATATCGATATCACGCTCGTGTGAGACAGGACCATCGTACTACTAGGTATGATGGCTACGTCAAGCGCGAAGGGCCTTTTGTTAAGAAGGAAGATTCCCCTATCCATGACGGTCTTTATGAGCGCTATTCGCCCAAGCGCCGCCGCAGTGGACGACGAAAGCGTGATCGCCGGGAACAGTATGATTCCTACCGTCCTGGCTGAGCACTATTCTATTCATCTGCCCGCACAGTATCACAGAGATACTGAAGCGCTGGGACACTGGGGCACTAGTCACGGTGATATGAGCCATGAAAGAAGCTGTGAAGAAAACGGCGATGGAGAGAGCGAAGGAAGCAAGAAAATGATGATGGAGAGTGCGAAGGCTTTGCAGTTGCCCCAAAAGATTTTCCAGCAAAATCATATTCCACCAGATTAGGGCTATCGAGATAGTAATGAAATTTCAGTGGTTTCAAGAACTCTCAAAAGATCTCCACATTCATAATATAGATTTGAATCTAACCTCCACAGTCTAGTTTGTCGGGATGGATTCTTGTGCTTGAAGATCCACATTTCTACTCCTAACCACGCCACTCTACAGTCTGTTACCCTCTGCCTCTTTAGTAGATCTACAATATGTAGGATTGATAAAACTCATATTAATTATTATCCGATGGTGGGGTGAGGCTGAGGCTGATCGGGCCCCAGCAAGTCCATTTGGTACAGAATCATTGGATCGGGTTCCACTAGGTAGTCTTCTTATGCTAGCCACCAGTTGACTGTGGCCTGACTTTCCTCAGATGAAGAAAATCAACCAGCTGCTGAATAAGCGCGGATGGAATCTATAGATAAGTCCAGTTCGTTCGAGGATAAGTAAACATGTTGGTCGGCCCACCACATGGCCAACAGTGGGATTCAAATAGGCCAAAACAACGCCAATATCGTATAATATATCTATCCCCAAACCGGTACGCGTCACGAATCATCGCTACTATTTATATGGACTAACGATGATTCTTCCCAGGTGATCACGAAGCATCAGAGAATCGAGACTGTCTTCGTGCTCTGCGCGCGACTAGCCCTAGCCTTGATAAAGAACGATTCGAGAGAGTCAAGGGTGGATTGCTCGAGGACGCATGTAACTGGGTTTTTGAAAATGCGGAATTCAAAACATGGTTCAACAATGAAGATTGTCAGCTTCTCTGCTTGAAGGGGACCCTGGAAAAGGCAAAACAATGCTTCTTTGTGGAATTATCAACGAACTGCTCAAAACTGCCCCTCCAGATTCCACCGTTATATTCTTCCTCTGTCAAGCCGCGGATGCCCGTATCAACAACGCCACAGCTGTTCTACGTGGGCTGATATCTATGCTGGTTGATCAACACCCGCATCTTATCTCGTACGTGCGTCATGAATTTGACAAAGCAGGAGCGAAGGCCTTCGAGGATGCGAATGCCTGGAATTTACTTAGGATATCTCTACATCCTTCAAGATTCATCATTGCACAAAACGTATCGGATAATTGATGCCCTTGATGAGTGCACTATTGGGCTAGGTTCCCTTCTTGATTTTATTGTGGAAAAGTCTTCTCTAGACCAAAAGTCAAGTGGCTCGTCTCAAGTCGGAATTGGCCATCGATTGAACAAACTATCGACGCAGCATCCAGGAATGAGGTGCTCAGGCTTGAGATCAACGAAACTGCTGTGTCGAGAGCCGTTACTTCTCTCATTAACTACAAGGTCCAGACCTTAAAGGACGGAAAGAAATACTCCGATAATACCCGAGATGCTATTTACGATCATTTAACAGCAAACGCACATGGTACATTTCTCTGGGTGGCCCTGGTCTGCGAGGAAATTCTAAATTCGATGTCTCAAGCAGGACTGTCCGCAGGAAGCTAGAGCAGTTTCCTCCTGGTCGAGTTATCCTGGCAAAACCTGTGCACATATTTTAAAATGCTTACTAATTGGCAAAGATGGCCAAAAAAAATAGAAATTTCAATGAGGATTACTACCGATTAGCTTCAGTCGAAGAACTTGCACGATATAGTTCGGCAGGGCACATATTTTATCCGAAACGCGAACCCCTATCGCGATCCACGTGGAATCCCTTACCTAATCATCTCAGTCTCAAGAAACAGATCACCTGCAAGCTCCTCGCGGGCAGCTTTAGGACAGGAGCACACCGAACCCCTTTTCCAATGGAGCTGGTACCATCTCGGAAGACATAGTGAGCTTCATCAAACCGAACCCATCACCGTGGACGCCATGGCGCTCTATCTTCCCCCATCTTCGTCCGTTGCGGGGAACGCATCGTCCTCCGAGTCCGGCTCGTCCTCGAACCCCCAATATACACCCGTCTCCAACGGGTCCGAAGAAGACGAGTATTCGAACTCCAACCATAAAAGACACAGCTCCAAACATTCGCTCGGGGGGACTCTGCGTGTCCAGACCGACTTTGGGAACTCGGGGACGGCTGTTGAGGGGCCCGTCTCCGATATCGAGGATGAGAATGAGCTGGAGTCGGGAGATGATGGGCAGATGAAACGTGGAATAAATTCTGGATCGGGATTTAAGTCAAAATCGGGACCGAAATACACAGCTGAGGAGGAAAGGGAGGTTGTGAAGATCTTTGATAGAAGGCTGATCCCTTTTCTTGCGCTTCTATATTTACTCGCTTTCTTGGACCGATCTAGTATGTCACTCCATTTAACCCCACGGTCTAACAGCTTGCGGAACAAGCATTACCTAGTAAAATGAATGTGCATTGGTATACTGACCATGCGTCTAGATATCGGAAACGCTAAAATTGCCGGATTAGAAGAGGATTTACGGTTATCATCTTCACAATATGAATGGCTACTTACAGCGTTCTATATCACATATATTCTGTTTGAGTGGATGACGTTGATGTATCGTCTGGTCCCCCCACACATCTACATCTCACTCTGCGTCTGCGGATGGGGCCTGGTAGCATCATTCCAATGCCTTGCAACGTCTTTCGAAGGGCTAGTCGTTCTCCGTGTCTTGCTAGGGATCACGGAGGCTGCGTTCGGACCAGGAGTCCCATTTTATCTATCCTTATTTTATCAGCGTCATGAACTTGCTTTTAGAAACGGGCTTTTCATCTCGGCGGCTCCGCTAGCGACCTCCTTTGCGAGCAGTCTCGCATGGCTGATCGTTAAGCTTAGTAGCAATGGCCCAATCTCCCCATGGCGTACCCTTTTCCTGGTGGAAGGTTTCCCAAGTGTGGTTGTCGCTGTGTTTGCCTGGGTTCTTATCCCCGATTCCCCAGGTCGCGCGCAATTTCTTACCCGACGACAGCGGGTCGTGGCTCGAAGGCGGCTTGAGCAGACCAACAAGTCAAACTACGAACAGGCACAGGAAAAGGGCTTTAACTGGCGAGAGGTTGCTAAGACAGCCTGTGACCCCAAGGCGTATATCGCGGCTGTAAGTGGTCAATGCAATGTCTTCAAGTTTTGCAAAACCAAGTCTAACTCACGTTCTTTGTTCAGTTAATGTACTTAAGCTGCAACGTTGCTTTTAGCTCGATGCCGGTGTTTCTCCCAACAATTCTCAAAGAGTGAGACTCCCTCAGCTTCATACCAGAAACATCTTTCTAACTACCTCATATAGCATGGGGTTCTCGTCTCTTCACGCCCAAGCACTCTCCGCTCCCCCATACCTAGTCGCATTCATGGTCGTCCTAGCTACAGCCTGGATGTCTGATCGCAACCGCAGCCGAAGCCCGTATTTAGTAGCTCACGCTCTAATCTCCTCCGCTGCGTACCTGGCTATCGCCGCAACGGGATACTTCCACGGCCATCTTTCGACAGGCTTGCATACGTCGATTCGCTACATTTGCGTTTTCCCCGCCGTGGCAGGCTTCTTCTCAGCTATCACACTGATTGTTACCTGGTCGATGGATAATCGAGTCGAGAAGGAAGGTAAGGGCGCAAGTATCGTCATCTTGAATATCATCGGTCAGTGCGGGCCGCTTATAGGAACGAGGCTTTACCCGGAGAGTGACGGGCCATGGTATGTGCGGGGCATGGCGATCTGCTCTTTTTTTATGCTTGTCGTTGCTGTCCTGGCACTAGCTCTGAGAATACTTCTACAAAGAGCGAATCGCGCTGCTGGCAATGGAACTCTTTTCGATGCAGGAAACGCCGGTGGTAGTGGAGATGGAGATGGAGAGGAAAGAGACGAGCTTATGGGTGGAGGGCGTAGAGACGATCTAGAGGACCAAACAGGAGAGCAGAAACTTGTATACATCATTTGATAAAATGAACATACGCCTTTTGGCCATGAATCTCTCAAGTACAGATTAAACATGGCATTCTTTTGGTCTTAGAGAAACCCTCCTAGGTTTTATTTCAGAAATACTGATGAACAAGCACCTTTCTTCACTGTTTGCTTCAAATGTTCTCGCCTGAATTTTATCCACTTTGAGGCATCCCGCAGCGCCAAGACCGTAAAGATCTAAGCCTCCGAGGTCACTGATATAGCATTTTATCGTTGTGGATACACGGGATACTCGATCTCCACTTTATAGAATCAACCATCCAGTTCCCGCAAAATACGAGCACAGGCACCAAAATCGGATTGAGGCTATGTTCGCGGCCTATTTAGGTATGACTCAGAGCTAATACCCCATTAGACACAAATACAGCTTTCAACCCATGTTCCAAGGTTGACACCTGCAGCTTCCAAGGTTCCAAGGTTTGCAAACTGACACTCGTTCCATTGCAAACTTGAACCTACATCGACAACTTGAACTCTTCTACAAGCGCACATTAAGAGCTCTGACCAAAATGACAGAATCTCCGGATACCACTTATCCGGTCTATTTCTGGAAACCAGAAGGTGAAACTGGATATCTAGGCCAATGGTGGCCATCTTCATTTACATGGGAACACAACGGCGAGACATTTAACTATGCCAACGCAGAACAGTAAGTGAGCTAACCTTGTGCGTATGCCACAAAATGGTTGACTTATGTACCGAATTCAATAGATATATGATGCATCGCAAGGCACTTTTATTCGCTGGATCGGACCATCCCATCACACAAGAGCTTCAGGAAGGTTGGAAAATACATCCGCGAGAGCTGCGAAATTTAGGCCGGAAGATTCCTAATTTCTCAGATGGGGAATGGAAGGCAAACCGATTTGCGATTGTTGTTGAGGGCAGTTATCTCAAGTTCTCGCAGAATGATGAGCTCAAACAGAAGTTGCTCGCTACCGGTGATCGAGAGTTAGTGGAAGCGAGTCCCCGAGACCGTATCTGGGGTGTTGGCTTTGGAGCAGCAAATGCAGGTGCAAAACGTAGTAGATGGGGGTTGAATTTGCTAGGTAAGGCACTTATGGAGACGCGAGAGAGGTTACTGGAAGAAGAGGGAGAGAAAGATTGAGATTCTTGTTCACATGTTCAGACTAGCGATGCAACCAAATGGATAAGGAATAAAAACAAAAATTTGAATGCACATAGAAATAGTGCCATGTTCCAGGTTTCAATTCAACCCACGTCAATGCTGTCTATCTTCGCTGGTGCAAACCCCCTTTAAAAAAACGCCTGGTAAACGCCAGGATCCATCTCGACCGTTGAGAGTGGATTCCAATGAAGATGAAAACAAACGAAATGTTCGTAACAGTCGTAAGAGGCGATTACCAAGCGGTATGTCCACCATCAATGAGCATGGTGCTACCAGTCATGAAACTGGACGCATCAGACAGAGCGAACAGAGCACATCCTCGGAATTCTTCTGGGAGCGCAAGACGACCAAGCATATTCTCTGCCTCCCAAGTTGCGCGAGCTGCAGGGTTCTGTTGGAAGACGTCCTCAACCATGGGTGTGATGATGTGGCCGGGGCAGAGCGAGTTCACTCGGATTCCGTGGCGGCCCCATTCCATGGCCAAGGACCGTGAGAGCTGGATAACCGCTGCCTTGGATGAGTTGTACACTGGGGAGGTCATGCCTTTGTTGGCTATCAGGCCACTCATGGAAGCGACCAGTAAAATCGAGCCTTTTTGCTGGTAGTTGAACATCTGGCGAGCGGCGGCTGTGGCGGAATTGAAGACGCCGTTGTAGTTGATAGACATCACGTCGTCGAGGGCGGCACGATCGTACTCAAGGGCGGCTTGGAGATGGTTGATGCCTGCTGCAGCGATTAAGCCGTCTAGACGCTCATGTTGAGCGGCGATCATGGAAAAAATGTTCTCCACTTCCTTGTGGTTGCGGACATCAATCTGAATGTATTCCAGAAGCCCGCCGTATTCATTTTGAGCTTGGTCTTTGGCAGCGAGAAAATCGGCACCAGGCTGTTCGAGGCGGTCTAAGCAGTAGACTATGCATTGAGAGTTAGTCAAAATTCCAATCAAAGGTTATGTGGGTCGTTGCTTTCGTACCTTTAGCACCCGCTTCGATCAGAGCTTCCGCCATCGATAGACCCAACCCGCGTGCACCGCCAGTAATGGCGTAGACACGGCCCTCCATGTCGAACTCGCGGAAGCGTTTGGAGTTGCGAAGCTCCTTCTTAGAGGGCATTTTGCTCTGAATGTGCTCTGGGTTATGCGAAACCCTGTGGATGTCATGGGGGTTGTAAACACTCTTGGTGCTGGAGTAAAGGCGAGTAGAAGACGATGCCAGCACCTTAGGGGCAATTGGTGAAGCCCCCGCCAGTCGTGCGCGCGCTGGGGTCAAGATCCGGCCCAACGAGAAAGACATTATGGGGGTATTAAGTATAGAATGCGAGATAGAAGCAACCAAAATATCACCGAACACCTGGGCAGAGAGCAATTGAGGGGGGGAGGGGGTGTATTAATAAGGCTGAAAGAAAATTGAAGAACTTTTAAGCACGAATTGCTTTGTACACCAACACAGAAAAACTTCTAGTAGGAATGCCAACGAGTCAGGTAGGATTTATATGGGGAGGAACAAGGAGCGGTACTTCCTAGCAGAGTTTCCCGAAAGCAAAGACGGCGATCTCAACAAATTTCTACCAGCTTACCCGATAAAGAAAGTGAGTAGAAAAATAAAAGACCGCGTGATCAGAAAAAGTGGATTATTCTGTTTTCACTGTGACTCGAAGTGTCCATGTATCCACGGATGCGCTTGCCACGACCCCATGAAGACGGTCAAATCGAACTCCAGCCCAGCACCGGGCTGGAATGGCGCTAACGGGTTCCGCGAAATATGCATGGAGATCGACCTTACCTTGTTCTCTCGGACTTTCGGGCCCGGATCGCTTGTCCAACCCACCAACCGCATGCTCGGGATTCTAGACGGGATTGATCAGGACACTCCGCTGCTTTGATTCTAGATCTCTCGTGCAGATACGATGCATGATACGGCGAATAATTCAATTGTATTATAATCTTTAGAGACAAGAGGCAAATTGAAAAACATTCAAGGCAAACAATATTCCCGTTTGTATCTACTTCCACCCCCCGTGCTTCAAGCTGACTAGATTCAATATCTGTACTTCGTACGTACCACAGACTTGGCACCAGAAAAAAAAAAAAAGACCAAAAAAAGAACCGCAGGATCCTAGGCTCCGGACCAGGTCAGTTGACACGTTGATCCACTATTCCCCCGTGAATTGCATTTGATATTTATTTTGGGTGAAATGGATAAACGCCCCTGCAGGAGTGATCTCGGGATCTCCAAATCAGGCAATTCCAGCTCTTATCCCATTCGCACACCGCTGTATTTTTAGCTGAATTTCTAATCATCATGACTTTTAAACTTTTAGATTTTTTATCCTCGTAATGAATAGATTGACTCGCATGGGCTAGAAGAAAATTAAGCTAGGATTAGATCTGTTGGAGGAACCTGGCTCCTAGGCGTGGAGGTCACCTGGGCACTCTAATTTACGTCTGGATTCCCCGAATCCCCAGAATTGGAACTCCAGATTATGGGGAACCTGGAGGACTCTCCAGACCGTCAATCTGGAAATCGACCAACTCTTCCGGGGTTGCCGGTGAAGAGCTCCTGCGATTTCTACAGAGAAAAGGAACACAAGAGGATACTCTATAGCTCCACTTTACTCCACTCTCCTCCGCTAGCGATGCCACTACCGCAAGCTTGGTTCCACTTCCGTCGATCATATCGGAGCTCATCTGCCAATGTAGGCCGTGTGAAGATGTTGTACTACAAATTGACAATGTCTTGAGGTGATTTCGTGTTCTTTCAAGTACCCTGCAGGCTTTAGCCTTTCTCTCTACCCGAGCGAACTTTAGTACATGACAAGGATCAGTGAATCTATCATGATCTGGAACATCTACCTATAGAATTTGAATGGCTTATGGCACCAAGTCAGCTGCCAACTGGCGCGGACTCACAATCGATATAAGGGGCTTGTTATAGTATGTGGCGTTGCATGCAAGGACCTATGCTGAATTCGGGGTTCCGGACCTCAAAGTACATATGCGGCTTGGAGATGGCCGGAATGCCAGATTTTAGATTTTAGATTCCAGATTCCAGATTCTTATTCTATTTTTTTTTTTTTTTTCCTTCTAATTTTCGATTTTAATTTATCTTTGATCCGTTTGGTCCGTGCTGAAAGTACCGAGAGCACACATGACTCTATATCTGCCAGTCGGGGAATACTCAAATGCCGCCGACTCAACATTGAATGCCATAGATCCACCCTGCTGATCTCATTGTACCTTCCAGGGCTAAGCAGGAATTTGAAGCGATAGGGATTGCGTTTGCTTCTTTTTCTTTTTCTAATTTTATTTTCTTTTAATTTTGATTTTAATTTTGATTTTAATTTTGATTTTAATTTTTCTTTTTTTTTTTTTTTTTGGGAAACGCCGAACCAGCCATATGTCTTTTATCGTACTTTTCTACTCTTCCATGGGTGGTACTGTACAGCACATGGGATCGAGACGGAAAGACCCTTATCATTATTGGCCAAGAATAGTGGGGATCTCCATCCCAATTTGAAATGAACTTCCAAGGTTGCAGGTTCAAACCTGAGCAGGAGCGCACTTGACAGAAAACAATAATTGCATTCATAGAACTACTATTAGCAATTCTTTTGTCTCTAAATTTATTTAATTCAATGTTGAATTAAATTTACACTATTTACCAGACATATATAAAGAATAGGAAGGTTAGGAAAGGTAATTCCAGACAAAATGAGTAAAACAAGTGACCATTGGTCAAGCACAAAGTGGCCCAATGAGAGTGTTAAGTCTGAACGGAGGATTGCACCTTCATTACTCTCAGGTAAGTCAAAAAAATAGGTAGCTTCTCTTTGATTGAGCGTGTCATCCTTAGTGCAGGGGCCATGCTAATCTTCTCTGTATATTTTCATTTGACAAATGTCCCGAAGGACAAAGAAGACTTATCAAATTGTGTCACTTAACCAGAGGCCTTTTTCCTGCCTTTGTTGACCGCTTGCCACTTTAGTTTATCGTATGTCCGTGCACGATCAGGTCCTTCTACCTATTGATCATTTTGCCGCATGACAAAGCCTTCTTTGAAATAGATTTGTCAAAAGTACTAACTCGCAGCCAATTGATCGCCCAAGTAGTTCAGCATATGCAGTCTCTAAATAGCCAACATTACGCAAAAAGAGCAGATTATTCAAAGAAAATAGGCAGTTCAATGCCAAGGGCAAATCATTATTTTCATATATTGTGAGTAGTGGTCTGTTTGATCTAGGCTACTCTGGCACACCACCAACGCTGCGTAGACTCCCAAAGTCCAGCTTCATCAAAAGTCGGTCCACTCCAGCTGGTTGGCGTGGTACATAATGGCCCCCAAGGCCTGTGCCTGGCTCTGCCTGGATTCCCCGCCCAGTGAGACCGGAGACAGGCTTTGTTGTAAGGCCTTGTCCCTCGCCAGATCGGTGATCATCAATATTACGCAAGCTCGCGACGAGCTCTTGCATGCCGCTCTTCACGTCGTCGTGCGTATCCCGTAGTTGGTGCCATATTTCCCGTTCCTCGTGAGCATAGTCGACGAGTGCGTCTACTACGCCCTCATCTGTCTCTAGATCCATATTGCGCTGGATCGTCTCCAGTCGCATGACCAAGGCAACAAAGCGATCTACACTTGCAAGTAGTGCCCGCAACGCGCTAGTGAAGGGAACATCGGTCAAGAACAAAGATTGAACGAGCACAGACAGATGACGACGATGGGCGGTAGTCAATGCTTCAGGGTCACTGCGCCCTATAGTCGGCCCCGCCTGGGAGGTCGGTCGGCTTGATGGACGGTCGGGTGAAGGTATCCGAGAGTGTCTCTGAGACTTTGCGGAGGTTGCTGTCCCCGGTCGAGAGCCAGATGCCGACATATTCTTTGATGAGGGATTACCTTGGATCCATTCGCGGAGGTGTTGCCAGGACTCATGGACAACTTCCCCTTGGAAGAAACTGCCAACCTCCGACAGAACAAACAAACACGCGCTCGCAGTAGCCCAGATGGGTCGCATCTGCCTAATGCGTTCATTGTCTCTCTCTCGGCTCGCTTTAAGCCTGCTTTGGCCGAAGGGCTTATTGCTACGCGGTGGGCCCCAGGGGGTAGGATGGTTTCTTCGTAATGAAGTCCTCTTCCATAAATCGCCAAGTCGTATTTGTGCTCGGCGAATGCCAAGTAAATAAGAGTGAATCTTAGAATAAGTGGAAATATCAGAGCTTGAAAGAAAAAGATCCAGAGGCGCGCGAACTTGCGCGGTCAGATAAGTGGGAGTTGGGAACAGCAGATCTTCAAACGAGACCCGTGAGATTTCGGGCACTGCACTGGAGCCATGCGACGGCGTCATCGCACGGCTATTCTTTCGGTCGCTGACCGATAGTCGTAAGAGCTCGCGAGCCAGTTCCAATTCCTCATCTGCTGGGTCGTCTTCACTTTGCAACGAAAACAGCTCTGCCCATGCGTGCGCTAGAGAGGTCATCACATCACCCTCTTTGATAAGCAAGCCATCGAGAGCCACTCCTCTTATTCCTGCAGCACGCCTCCGGCTATCTTCGATGCGCTTATCTGCATGTGCTACCAGAGCAACGGCAAACTCTCCCCGCCCCAGTAGCATGAAATCGTGCAGTAACGTAAGCATCTCAAGGATTTTTGGGACTGGGAGCAACTTCGATAAAGTAGATTGAGACAGCGACAGACGAATCCAGTCCACCGCCGTGGTTAGCTTCGGAGGCGATATTGGAGATCTTAATCCAGCCAATTGTTCAATGTGCTCTTGGTATAGTGTGACTGGCGCTGTCGATATTCCTGCAGACGTCTTCCTTTTAGACCGAATGTGGTTCAAGGACTTCCCAACAAACAAAATAGACCCCGCTGTTTGCTCGGCAACGAATTTAGGGAGCAAATCGGTATTCATGTGGAATTTTGTGTCATCTTCTTCACTGTCAAAGTCTTCTTGGATAAAAAAGTCTTCCTTCCCATACATTGGCAAGTTTCCGTATAATAACCACATGGATAGCTGTTTCATCCATGCAGTCTCCGCCGCGGTCACGAGATGTACCCCCATGTCTTTGATGTCGGTGTACCCTGTCTGAAGTTCAGATCGCAGATAATTAATTAGCGCTGCGCCTGTACGGCCACGAGAACGCCCCGTGTCTCTAGATTCCGGTTTGATAAATTGAACCACCTCCCATAGCCATTCCATGCGTCGGGTCCACGGTGCGAATTCCCCTACTATTGTCGATAAAGGAACAATTCCGTAGCCACCAACATATAAACTGTCTTCTGAAAGAATGGCTCTTTCCACCTCGAGAATTTTCTTTTGAAATTCCCCAAGATGTACTGTCACTATGTTTGTTGAGACCGAGCGGCATATGATTGATGCATGAGAAGAGGATATTTGAGACGTTCGTTCACGTAGTTGAGCATGAAGTTGACTTAGGTGCCCAACTGATCCGAGGAGGGCTTTTTCCGGAGGAGATAGAAGGGGGAAATCATTTTGAGGGCTTGCTTCCTTTTCGGGGGTTGTGAACAGGGGCGACGGCTGCCCGGAGAGGGACAGGAGGATTTCGTGGAGCATACTGACTCGGGGTATCTAAAGAGGATATCAGCAATGCTACCCAGGAACAACAGTGGATATCGATAGCTCTTGCGCATTACACGTACTCGTAAGACTGGCTTTCCTTTCGGGAAAGACGACGCTGCCAATATAATAAGCCACACCCTAGAAGCTCAAAGCGACACATGAGTTGGGTAAGGAAGTGTTGAGCTTGGGTAGCTTGGGTAAAGGCGCGTCAAGGAAGTGTTAAGTCCCCTCAATGAGTTCAAAGTAATGTAATTGTTCTCTCGGATTTCTCATAGCATATCTCTCGGTCTCTCGTTTCGGTTGTTTGTTCAATTTCTCAAGGGCAATTGCGTCAATGTCGTATAGAATGCATAGACTGGATTTCTTGCGATGGTCGAATCCACCGCGCTCTGGACGCGGGGTGGAGGCATTAGTCATCCCGATAGCTGGTCCCTCTTACGTCGATAGTCCCGCTTCAAGTGCTCCCACCTTCTTCTTTCTCCCTTGCCTCTACTTTTCTACCTTACCATATATCACCCGTCCTTTTTTTTTTCTGTACAGCTCTTTCTTCATCCCGCTGCTGGACTTCTTTATTCGATCTAGCCTGAGTTGCTAGGTACCTGGTACGCTAGAAATCTGTCACTTGTTTTATCCACACTGGAAGGTCTTGCTTGTCGGGCAAGACTTTCACCCTTTCACTTCCCACCATTCCTTCCGATCTTACTGTTCGTGAAGCGGCTAAGCCGGGAAAGCGCAGCGCGCCTGAAGACGATATCGCCGCTCGGCCCCAGAAGAAAACGATGACGGTATGTAGCGGTTTGCTTAGAAATACCGAATTGCCACTAACTCGAGCCTACATTAGGACGTCGCGATGCAGGTGGATAACCCACAGGAGACTGTGGAGATGATCAAACATGGAGAAATTGATGAGTCTCTATATAGTCGGCAATTGTGAGTTTGACGCAGGTTTCACGTTCTTCGTTGAACCGAAATCTAATCATAGTCTTCAGGTACGTCCTTGGCCATGAAGCCATGAAACGTATGGGCTCATCAAATGTGCTCGTTGTTGGCCTTAAAGGCCTTGGTGTTGAAATTGGTAAGTGTGATTGATGCTGAGTGGTAACTTTGCAGCTCGTCTAACGCCTTCTGACTCTTTCCAGCCAAGAACATTGCCCTCGCCGGTGTCAAGTCCCTTACTCTCCACGATCCCGCTCCCGTTGCAATTTCCGACCTCTCTTCTCAGTTCTTCCTCCAGCCGCAAGATGTTGGAAAGCCCCGCGCTGAGGTTACCGCTCCTCGAGTCGCTGAGCTGAACGCTTATGTCCCCGTTACAATCCATGAGGGTACGAACCTTGTGGATGATCTGGAGCAGCTGAAGCGCTACCAGGCTGTCGTGCTCACTCTTACACCATTGAAGGAGCAGTTGGCCATTGCGGACTTCTGCCACAAGAACGGAATCTATGTCACAGTTACAGACACATTTGGTCTGTTCGGTTACATCTTCAATGACTTTGGCAAAAACTTTACTGTCGGTGACCCCACTGGCGAGGAGCCTGTAAGCGGAATTGTTGCGGACATTGCTGAGGATGGACTGGTGTCCGCCCTGGACGAGACCCGACACGGCCTGGAAGATGGCGACTTTGTGAGTTTCACCGAGGTCAAGGGTATGGATGGGCTCAACGATAGCGCACCCCGCAAGGTTATTGTCAAGGGACCATACACTTTTAGTATTGGCGATGTGTCCGACCTTGGCTCCTACCAGGGCGGTGGTATCTACACTCAGGTGAAGATGCCCAAGTTCATCGACTTCCAGCCTTTGTCCGAACAGATTAAGAATCCTGAGTTTTTGATCTCCGATTTCGCGAAGTTTGACCGTCCAGCTCAGTTGCACGTTGGTATCCAAGCACTTCACAAGTTTGCAGAGACCCACGATGGTCAGCTGCCCCGTCCTCATAATGACACCGATGCCCAAGAAATCCTCAAGCTCGCAGGAGAGCTTGCTGGGGCAGGCGACGAAAAAGTTGAACTTGATGAGAAGATAATCAAGGAGCTGAGTTACCAAGCCCGTGGTGACTTGAATCCACTGGCCGCCTTCTTCGGAGGTATTGCCGCCCAAGAAGTTCTCAAGGCTGTCTCTGGAAAGTTCAACCCCGTACACCAGTGGATGTACTTCGATTCCCTTGAGTCTCTGCCCACCTCGGTCTCTCGGTCTGAGGAGAGCTGCAAGCCTCTTGGCTCTCGCTACGATGGTCAAATTGCTGTTTTTGGTAAGGAGTACCAGGAGAAGCTTTCCAACGTCACCCAGTTCCTAGTAGGAGCTGGAGCCATTGGTTGTGAAACCTTGAAGAATTGGGCTATGATTGGTCTTGGTACCGGTCCCAAGGGCAAGATCTATGTCACTGACATGGATCAAATTGAGAAGAGCAACTTGAATCGGCAATTCTTGTTCCGCTCTAAGGATGTTGGGCGCCTCAAGAGTGAATGTGCTTCGGCCGCGGTGCAGGCTATGAACCCGGAGTTGAATGACAAGATCGTGACCCTCCGTGACCGCGTTGGTGCTGATACCGAGCACATCTTCAATGAGGAATTCTGGAACGGACTAGATGGCGTGACTAACGCTTTGGATAATGTTGACGCTCGTACCTATGTTGACCGACGCTGCGTTTTCTTCCGCAAGCCACTTCTGGAGAGTGGCACTCTTGGTACTAAGGGCAACACTCAGGTTGTTCTACCATTTATCACTGAGTCATATTCAAGCTCCCAGGATCCTCCTGAAAAGTCGTTCCCCATGTGTACCTTGAAGAGTTTCCCCAACCGTATTGAACACACCATTGCCTGGGCTCGTGATCTCTTCCAGACTTACTTTGTTGGACCTCCCGAGTCCGTCAATCTGTACCTCTCCCAGCCTGATTACATTGAGCAAACGCTCAAGCAAGCGGGTAGCGAGAAGCAGACTTTGGAGAGCCTCCGTGACTTCTTGGTAACTGACAAGCCTCTTACATTCGATGATTGCATTGTATGGGCTCGTCAGCAATTCGAGGCCCAATATAACAATGCTATTCAGCAACTTCTCTACAACTTCCCTAAGGACTCGAAGACCTCTTCCGGTCAGCCATTCTGGTCGGGTCCTAAGCGTGCTCCGTCTCCTCTGAAGTTCGACAGCTCTAACCCAACTCACATTGGTTTTGTTATCGCTGGTGCAAACTTGCACGCCTTCAACTACGGAATCAAGAACCCTGTTACGGATAAGAACTACTACCAGAAGGTTGTGGACGACATGATAATTCCCGAGTTCACACCAAGCTCCAGTGTGAAGATCCAGGCTGATGACAATGACCCTGATCCTAACGCTCAGCCTGCCGGTGGATCTAATGATAACGAAGAGATTCAACGTCTCGTTGACGCTCTGCCATCAGCTAAGTCTCTCGCTGGCTTCCGTCTGCAGCCCGTTGAATTCGAGAAGGATGACGACACCAACCACCACATTGATTTTATCGCCGCAGCCAGTAACCTGCGTGCTGATAACTATGATATTCCCCAGGCAGATCGTCATAAGACCAAGTTCATTGCCGGAAAGATCATTCCTGCCATTGCTACCGCTACTGCCCTGGTGACTGGTCTCGTTGCTCTGGAGCTGTTTAAAGTAGTTGACGGTAAGGATGACATTGAGCAATACAAGAACGGTTTCATCAACCTTGCGCTTCCCTTCTTTGGCTTCAGTGAGCCCATTGGAAGCCCCAAGGGCAAGTACCAAGGTAAGGAGGGCGAGGTCACCATTGACAGATTGTGGGACCGTTTTGAGGTGGGCGACATTCCCCTTCAGGAATTCTTAGACTACTTTGCTAGCAAGGGTCTGGATATCACCATGGTCAGCTCTGGTGTGAGCTTGTTATATGCTAGCTTCTATCCTCCCTCCAAGGTGAAGGACCGCCTTCCGCTGCCGTAAGTTCTTTTTCTAATTTTGCCCCCCAATGCTTCCCATTTACTGGACAACACTAACACTGCACAGAATGAGCAAGCTTGTGGAGCATGTCAGCAAGAAGGAACTTCCAGCGCACCAGAAGAACATTATCTTCGAGGTGACTGCGGAAGACCAGACCGAGGAGGATGTGGAGGTTCCTTACGTGATGGTCTCGCTGAAGAAATAAATGAACTCGCCTGGGGATCCCCAGGATCCGTACGTGGAGGAAGCAAGACAGAAGTAGATTATTACGATTTCCAATGAGCTCTAGATCTCCAATTATCAAATTCAAACCAGCTACGATTTGCTATCTCCATTGCCGAGAAACTTGAATGATGAGTTGATGCTTTGCGATGCTTTGTCAAAGCTGACCGATAAGAGATGAGTAAGCGTCTAGCCTGTAGAGACCACTTGATCCACGTCATTCCCCGCAATTATCAGCTCTTTTTTCTGCTTCTCTTCGCTTCTTTGGAAGTAAATTGTAATCTATAAAAGCTCCCTTATCCTTCAATGCTCTTGAAGCTTCTACGCTCATCTGCGTTGCAACTCTCACGACCTCCAATTGTCCGCGCGGGGTACTTTGCAGCTTCTCGTCCGTGCTTCTCCGCACCATCACGAACCATGGCGGTACGACAGCTCTGGAAATCATTACAAATAAATTGCATCTTGTACTAACTTGATAGCCAGACTGGAAACACTAATAAAATCACCGACTGGGTGAACCCTAACGACAAGTCTGGCGAGTTCAAGCGTCAGCAATCCGTCTTCCGGAGCTTTATCTCGCGCGAACCTGGCGCAGAGTTCCCTCCTGAGAAAGGCCGTTACCATCTCTATGTGTCCTACGCTTGTCCCTGGGGTATGGCCAAAATATTCCCAAGAATTTTACATCAATGCTAATAGCTCGGAAGCTCATCGAACATTGATCACCCGCAAGCTCAAGGGCTTGGAGGATATCATCTCATTCTCGTCTGTTCACTGGCACTTGGGTGAAAAGGGTAAGTAATTGACATGTTCCTCTCTTTACCAACCTATAGTAACCTCTGTAGGATGGCGCTTCGTCACTCCCGACGAGAAGCTTCCCGGTGAAAACACCATTCCTGACCCATTGCACCCGGAATTCACCCACCTGCGCGAGATCTACTTCTCCAACGACGAAAACTACGGCGGAAGATTCACCGTCCCCGTCCTATTCGACAAAAAGACTAAGAGGATCGTTAGCAACGAGGTACGCATCTCTACTCTCTATTCTATTTGAAACCCCTACTAATCAGTCCCAGAGCGCCGAAATCATCCGCATGCTCTACTACGAATTCGACGACCTAGTAGCAGACCAATACAAAAAGCTAGATCTCTTCCCCTCTAATCTGCGCCAAGAAATCGATTCGAGCAACGATTGGATCTACAATGACGTCAACAACGGCGTCTACAAATCAGGCTTCGCAACTACACAAGAAGCATACGAGAAGGCTGTAACTACCCTCTTTGGATCTCTCGACAAGATTGAGGCCCACCTGACGAAGCAGTCGTCTGTCTCTCCATTCTTCTTTGGAGACAGTGTGACTGAGGCGGATATTCGGCTGTTCACTACTATCATCCGGTTTGATCCGGTTTATGTGCAGCACTTCAAGTGTAATATTCGTGATATTCGCTCTGGGTATCCGGCTATTCATCGTTGGGTTCGTGGCCTTTATTGGGATTTGCCTGCTTTCCGGGAGACTACGGATTTCGAGCATATTAAGAAGCATTATACAAAGTCGCATAAGCAGATTAATCAGTTTGCTATCACGCCTGTTGGACCCGTGCCGGATATTTTGCCTAAGGATCAGGAGGTTAATGTTGTGAAAGCTTAATTAATTGGACAGAAGTGGTTTTCAAGTTGTTCTGAACATCGGTATTGATTTTGATCGATTTTGACTGTTTGTCTTTATTGTTGCCCCCGACTTATATCAGGCCACAATCGAAAGACCAAAAAAAAAAAAAATCACAAGAAAAAATCGTTTATCTATCTTGCACTGGGTTGATGATTGTACTAAAAATCTATTGAACCTCTATACTTGAACATAGAATCGGGGAGATGTTTGAATCATAAACTTTAAATGTAGGTTTTCAATATTGACAGAAAATGTAAGAGAATAGAAGAAATGTGGGTGCTTATGAAACCCACATGTCTCGACGCCTTGCCATGCTTGTAGTGGGGATATGAGTTTACCCCAGTTTGCCTTAGCAAAAAACCCTCTGGTAGACAGAGGGTATCAAGTTCCTAGGGAACGAAAGAAGATGAGGCCAACAGCAGTAGATGCAAAATGTTCAAATGATATCTTTCCAATATAAGATGGAAAGAGCATAAAGCAAAATCATAGATGAGATGTAAATGGCATGTGCACAGGACCGTGACATGCTGTATGTTAGGCCTTTTGGGGGGTATCTCAGGTCAAATGGCTCTAAATCAAGAAGAAAGAGTTCAAGGGCAAAAAAAAAGTTAACGGCATCGAAGGTTTGTGGGTAAAAGGGATAGGACAAAAGGACCGGTGATTAGGATGAGAGACGGTAGTGATGATTGTGATGATGGTGATACAAGATAGCCGCTTATTTTAAGCCAAGAAATCGTTTTGAGTTCTCGTAGACCACATAGCTGATGGAGACTGCTGGGGCGACTTTAAGAAGATTGGGGGTGAGTCCTTTGTAGAACCCGCGGGGACCTTCGGCTGCGAGTGTTTTGCGTGCAACGTCGCCGATACTGGTGTAGGTGGCAGGATGTAAAACAGTTCCTTGGGCTTGTAGTCGGGTACGAAGAACGTTCAAGGGGTAGACAACCGAGGCACTTAGGCCGCCACTAGTCGCACCGATGGCACCGGTCACGAAGTTGTTGAGAGGCACGTCATCTTCGTGGCAGTTCTTCAGGCGTGCCTGTCGAGCAAGGACGGCTCGTTTGAGGTATTCGAAGGTTGTGAGATCGATTGCAGCATACGGGAACATTCCAATCAAACCAAGAGGAAGACCACGAAAGAATCCCAAAAGTCCGTTGGCGTTCCAAACTTTCTTTGCAGTTGCAGCGATGAGCTTATTTCCTCTCAAGCCACCTTCGACGGTACTACATTGCATGCGAAATTTCAATGTATCGAGCGGATAGACAAAGCACCTGTAAGGGTTATTAGAGATTGGAAAATCGAGGCGACAGGGACAAAGACATACTGCGCGACCATTCCACCAATACCACCGGATAAAAACTGTGATGTCGGCCTGAGTCGTTTTGGATCATTATGGCCTTCCAATCTGGCAAACGTTCGTTTCGCAGACTGTATAAGATCAGTAATCGGGGCATGGTGTTATTCTTCGGTTGATTGGCATTACCTCGTAAGCTCCAAATTTGATCGCGGACTCCGGCATAACCTTGACAACGTTGAGACCATTGCCTATGAGGAGTTAGAACGTCACTTCTTACGGAATTAAAAGGAATTGAACTCACCTGCAAACATGCTACGGATACCGCCAGCTCTCCATAATTCTTTAAGGGCTTCTAAAAGCGTTTTCGAGGCCTTCCCTGCTGCGGCTAAGGGAGCTCCATCCTTCGCTGCCCGGACAGCTTGTTTCTTCACGCCGGTCTTGGCAATAAGGTAAACTTTCAGGCGATCAAGAGGCGCGGTGGCCGTCCTGGACACGACGCCAGCTATCCCGCCCGCAACGAAGTAGCCTAATTGGGGAGTATTTTCGGTCAACTTCCGTTCATAATGGCGGAGGGACATCCACATGGCGGTGATCTTAGGGATAGGCAACCACTCCAGCTCGACGCCAGCGTCTGTTGACGCGAATTCCTTCCCAACGCTCGAAGACGTGTCTTCGGCCAGGATGGATTGCGCATCGGCTGACGGAAGGAGTGAGGCCAGGGCAGGCAGGGAGAGGATATTGTACAAAAGAGCCTTGACAGCTAGGAGATAGTAGTTTTTAAGAAACGAATGATCTGTACCTAGGCCCTGTAGATCGTTGATATGCACGTCTCCTTCTGGATTGAGATTTCCCGTGGCCGTGTAATATGACAGGACAGCGCGAAGGTCCGACGATGACTGTAACGGTAAGAAAAGGAGAAAGTCCCTAGATTAACAGAAAGCACATGTCAGTCAAGGGTGACTCTAGGATATATTTTGAATCTCTTCTGAGACTTAAGTTAAATAACGGCGGGGTGGCACGAACCTCCACTCCGTATAAGAAATCACTCCGTCATTGTTTTTGTCGACCTCGGAGAAAAATTCGTCCAGCTTTGCACTGGATACCGTTACCCCCGATTGGGCAAACGCGTTCCGCAATTCATTTTTGTCGATTTCGCCGTTATGATTACGATCGATAGACTGGAACATCTGCCATAGGCCGGACTCGGTGTGGTGAATGAAAGCTTGAAATTCTGGAAACAAAGGTTAGGCGGGTCCCAAAGAGGCAGCGCGTAAGCGCCTCGACACAGTCCAAAAAGAGCTTTCAAGTGAAGGAGAGGCGTTACCATCAAAGTCTATTTTCCCATCACCATTGGTGTCGACTTCGCGCAAAATGCTGCGGATCAACCCGTCCGCATTTTTGAGAGCTAAGTCAACCGCGTCAGTCGGAAGCTTTCGGCATGGAGCCGGGGAAGTTTGCAAACTCACGATGGTCGATCTTCTTCAGGCCTTTCTTCAATCCACTTAGGTCGATATGATCCTCCTTTCGAGTATCCAGTGTTTTCCAAAGTCGAGCCACTCGTTCGTCGCGCTCATCTTTCGACTCGCCGGGTGCCATACTTTCGGAGGAAAATTGTTATTGAGCACCCGGCATCATTCAAGGGAGCATGTTCCGGGGTAGGGAGGGCGGTATCAGTTGTTTGTGGTGGCGCTCAAATCATCTAGTAGCCGGTAGTCGTAGAAATCTCGAGGCTCGAAGTTAGCATTCGAGGGGTGGGGAGCGGGTTGGATGGTAATGATTAATCGGGCTCCGATCATTGCTCCAACTTGGACGCTTGACGCCATCACCGAGCACGGGACCAGGGTTGGGCCCTAAACCTATTTGGGCCATATCAACCTCGGGCCTTATCAGACAACTTCATAAAGGAGGAGTCGAGTATGCAGTTGCCGATCGAACAAAGTATGCACTATATAACTGCATGATTGGATGATCGTGAAACCCATGGTCAATCATGGCAGCCAATTACTGGGCTTCGACGCAACGTCGTCATTGGCTCTTCTCACGAGAGAAACTCGCCGATATTCGGGAGGGCCTGCGTGAACGAGATAAGGTCACCCATTCCCAGTTCCCGCTGCCGGATCAGCGTCTGTTGAACATTTACTTCAATCAACGTCAGTTGCACATATATTGTTGTCTATTTCAGTGTTTTATAAACTAACAACTCTCCCAGAACTCATTAAACTTGGAAAACGCATGTCAACCCGACAACAAGCTATTGCAACCGCCCAGGTCTATTTGAAGCGTTTCTATACCAAGAATGAAATTCGCCAAACCAATCCCTACCTGGTGCTCACCACCGCCTTTTATCTCGCCTGTAAGATGGAAGAATGTCCCCAGCATATCCGCTTTGTGGTTGGGGAAGCTCGTGGACTTTGGCCAGGTAAGTACCATACTGTGACCTCGGGGCTATCTATGAACTCAACCCTCTAACAGAACATCCACAGAATTCATCACTCCAGATGTGGCTAAACTGGGGGAATGTGAATTTGCCTTGATCTCAGAGATGAGCTCACAACTCATCGTCCATCATCCATATCGCACCTTGTCAGAACTACAAAGCGAATTGGCGCTCAGCTCTGACGAGGTCGCACTAGCCTGGTCCGTCATCAACGATCACTATCTAACAGATCTCCCACTCCTGCATCCACCTCATGTCATTGCCATCATGGCCATCATCATCGCGGTGGTTTTCAAACCCGCTCATCCCGGTAACTTTGGCAATTCGGCACAGTCGACGCTAGCCGCCACGATGCGGGACGGGGGCGGCATGAACATGTTAGCGTCGTCTTTGTCTGATAAGACTGGCCCTGGAGCATCGCGTGTTCAAAAACTGGTTCAATGGCTTGCAGAGAGCGAGGTTGACATCAAGGCGGTTATAGAATGTACGCAGGAGCTTCTGTCATTGTATGAGGTATGGGAGCAGTACAGCGAGAAGCACTGCAAGGAACTGATTGGCAGAATGGTTAAGAGTAAGAATTTGGATAAGTAGTTGGGGCGTATAAACTTTAGGCTACCACCTGTAGAGTTATAGCTTTTCTTTCTTTCTGTTACACGGCATGAGGTTCTGACAATTCGGAGTTAGGGAATATCCTATTATTGATTGCATTCATATGGCATTTGATACATTTGCATGTCAGCGGTTATTTGCAATTGAATTATTGAATTAATTCGCATTAAAAGTATGTTAATTGCCCGCAATTTGTGCAGTCCGTACCAATTCCAGTAGTATGCAGAGGTAACCCAGCTTGATTACTTTCCGATAAAGACCCAGGTAGGTAGTAGTCGGTAAACATTCAAGTTGAACATATTCTCTCCATTGTGTTTATACACATAAGAAAACTAACCAAGGGATTTTTTATTCCAAACACTTCAATGAATCATTGATCTGCCAGTGTTATGCCAAAGTTGAAAGGCTGAAGGTCGTACTTTAGACTCCTGAAGTCGGGCACCTCTACTAGATACTATCTATCATAAAGGCACCTATCCTCAGCCTGTGGCTGTACTAGTACTACCACCAGTTGACTGAAGTTAATTTGCATTGTTTTTTTCTTTTAAGTTCTTTCTGATCTAAGTTTGCGTGCGTAAATTCTACTATACGAATATCAACTCGTGCTTTATTTTGAAATTTACAATTGCAAACATGTTCCAAGGTTCTTGATAATTCAGAATCGACATCCCGTCAACTAGTAGAGTATACCTTCGTCCCGAGGACAAAGCTGGTCAACTTGAAGTGGAACTACTATGCGGCATGCGACCAATCAGATCCACGATTCAGCTAATCAAGTCGCAGCAACCAAGGATGGAGCCAAACCTATATGAAAGGGTACAGTAGATCGAGGACTGGAAATTGAGTCTTTTGTAGACCAAGGTATTTCATTTATCAAGCAATTTTTGACAGACTAAGCAAAGTAAGAGACAGGATATACATGTAGTACTAGTCCTGCCCAAGTGGGTATCCAATCAAATGCTTCATACTTAGCTACCCAGCGATATTAAGAGCTACATAATCAGAAATATCAAGAAAGCACAGCCTTCAGTAGTCTAAGCTCTTAGATTAGATGAACAATTTGTCAGAGGGAACTAATGCAAGTAACATGGAGAAACCAGGCCAATCAAATACACCAAGCATGTCGAGCAATTCAAAACTCAAGGTCACCACCCGATCAGCGACAAACAGGATGAGGCAGTGAAGCGCCCACCTCGGCGTCGCCGTGATCGGATCGTTTCACCAAGTTACACGCACCACTCGAGGTTCGTCCGTAGCAACGCAACCGCTAAACTCTCTTTGCGGTCCCTTACACAGGATCTCCAGCTTATACCCGGTATACAGTACAGAATCACACCTCCCCGCGGTTCGCATTGACATCCCACCTTCTAAAACCACCAACATTGCGTATGTACACTGCATAAACACGGTCGCTTGGAAATCCGTCCAGGGCAACCAACCAAGTTAAGATCGATAAGCCGAGTCCCTTGCTTCATTAGTCTGGGGGAGAAGGACCAAGCTCCTCTTTCCCTTCATTCCCCTCACTGGCAAGATACATCATGCAGTCAGATCGTGTCCAGGGGTGAGAGATCATGTCATGCACGCATGGGTTTGATCTGTCAGCTGCATGAACAAGCTTTGCAGTTAACGGTGCCTGCACCTGGCCATTGCGCCCGTGGCCTAATACCAATGGTATTTTAGGCTGTGGCTAAAGTCTCCAGTTACGAGGCTGGGGGCTAGGGGGAGGGGACAAGCGTGGCAAGTTGCTCTTTGGCCTTTTGGCCCCAGAGGAGCGGTGAGTTTGGGAGCACCTGAGCGTGGAGTAGACTGCTTCCGCCGGGAACCGGACGCTTGTCGTCCTAACGCACGGCATACATAGAGGGCAAAGTCCCAGTCGCAGATCTATTCTGAGTCATGTTTCTTCTAAGGTTATGGAGTGGGAAGTATCTATAATTGTCACTCGGTAGATGGGTGGGAGTTGGTGTTCCAGTAGGCGCTCGTGGCGTTGTACCATGACGATCCTCTAGTCCGTATCGCGGAAATCATCGTCACTTTGCTGCTTCGTCTGCCACCCAACCCTTGACTTTACTCGGACCACTTGTCATTGCAGGGTTCCACATCCTGGTGGCACCAAATTGGGGTTGTTTTTTTTTTCCTTCTGGCTCCTCCTACGATTACGCCGTACTACCGCTGCCAAACCTCCGTAGAGTTTGATGTTATCTTCCTCCAAGGAGTAGAACCAAGGTACTCGTGCTTCTCCATGTACGATGTGCGCTGTAGGGCCATTCTGCCGGGTCCTCGGGGCATCCATCCTGTAGGTACTGGGTACAGGAGAGTTCAATAACCAGAGATTGACTGGTTACCATGCCTAGTCCGGATCCCGCATATCCGTTTCGGGAGGTCGGGGAGGAGATGGATAAAGGTTAGATCTCTTCGGCTGCCAATGATCATCTGGGAGGGGGAAGGCCAGTGCAGCGTAGGGCATCAGCGGGAAAGTTCCATTTGTTTTGGTGGTCAAGGCGCTAATGCCGGTCGAAATATTGGGGAGATCGTCTGTAAGACTCCCGATGCGGAATAGATCCTTTGGGTTCAACAAAACATAAGGGTTAGGATCAGCCACAACCGAATTATGTCTGCTAGTTAAGGCTGTGCAGGAACGAGTTGGAAGTTTCCTTTTTTTTTTTTTTTTTTTTCGCCCCAAATCCACTCCCAATCCCCAGCCTCCACAGTCTCTTATTTAGCTTGTGCAGAATAGGTAGGTTTTTCATCGCCCTGCCCTGTTGTAAAGTCCCCAGTACGACGTGCAGACTCCCTCACTCCCTGATCCGGCAATGGACTCGTAGACGACAGCAGAGAGTAAACCGCAAATGAAATAGGAGAGGGCGATCCGCAAATGGTACGGGTGGAGCCCTCCCAGTAAATATGGAGCATTATTTGCCCTTATCATGGAGCCCGTGTAGGTAATGAGAATTAAAATTTCTCCCGTATGGATTCCAGAAGGGTTCTCTCCCGAGTGATGGGGGGAATACGGGAGTGGTAAAGGGTAACAATCAGGGCACAATACCATACATCATCAGCCCTGGAGGGAGAGAATGAAGGCAAATCAGAGGGGAGAGCCAAACGGGGGGGACATACTCGTCATCGAGTCAACCAGCCAATCAGCGACCAGAACACTCTCTGTGGACTCCACTTGAAATGCCCTCGCCACCTTGTGACTCGCTACTCCACCAACAAGGTCGTGACAGTACCTGTACCGTAATCTTCACCATTTTACACACGTTGACACACGTTGTGTGAACCACATTGCAGCCGCTGGGTGTAACAATACACACACCAGAATACTCGTGCGGTCAGCCCTTGGCCAAACAATCCCCGAACCCCTCTCTTCCCTCTTTTTCTGTTCTTCCCTTCCCACACACTTCCCCAATCTTCAATTCTGCACTTTCGATTCCCAACTACCAACTCGTCTCGACCTTCGTCTCCTTTTTTCTTTTCGTTGCCTTTCGATTTGCTACATATTCCTTCTGGATTTTTCTTTTTTTTGGGTGCTGGCTTCTCCCCCATATCTCAAATCTATTCACCATGTCTGCCTTCATGTACACTCACCAGCAACAACACCACCCTCACCACAACACCCACATGCCCTCAAATAACCACCACGGTCGTTCTCGCCGCGCACCCAAAATGGCCGCCCAGAATGCTCAGCGTCAGTTCCGAGGTGTGAAGAGCATGCGAGAGCTCGCCGAAGCTCCCGCCGTCACTGCCTTCCGAGCTCGTTTTGAGGCGGGCCGCTCCTTTGATCTCGATGATGACCTGGAGTTCTGCCCCAATCTCCTGACCGACGAAGATGTAAGTTACTTGCTGTGATCCTTCGCAGCGATCGTGACTGTCTATTTGAACCTCCGCGTCGAATATCACTACCCCTGCGTCATGGGATCGACAAATCACCATGAAAGCATCTGTATTAACAAGCTTCCTAGCTGCACTCCATCCACTCCGCTTCTTCTGACCGCTCTTCGCTGTCCAGTGGATCTCCGGATACCTCGCCACTGCAGCACCAGATCCAGCCGGTGCAGCAGGTCACCCCGGCGATCTCCCTCTCGCCGGCCTCCGCCAACTCTTACGTCCACGGAGTCAACCCGCACCATCAAAACTACCAGCAACCTGCCAACCGGACCCGCAAGGTCATTCCGATTATCAATCCCAACACAGGAATGTCCCTGGCTAGTCCACCCTCGTCCATTTCACCGGCAATGATGCAGACAGCTCAGCGTCGATGGTAAAGATGTCTCGGTCGACCTGAAAATACGTGGCGCTTGCGCCCTCTTCTGCCCTAGTGGCCTTTTCTTTGCACGTCCCCTGAGTCTATCTGCATCATCGGGGTCCCTTAATCGCAGGTCTTAATTCCTTTTTCTCTTATTGCATTCTTGTCTGATACGGCTATTTGCATTTGATACGACCCACATCGGATAAAATTTACGAACGGCGAAACAAAAAAAAAGACTTTCAAAAAATCTCGACAAAAATATTCGACAAAATCCGGCTTTGTACATACCAACACCCTGGACCATCCGCCGATTTACGACCTTCCTCGCCTTACATCTTAGATCCTTTGTGTGATGCTTCCAGCTTGTTGCGAGCGACGGCGCCTGCGATTTGATTTATTGCATCTCTCTTCTCCTTTTCCTCCATTTTTACCTACGATACCTGCGTCTCTCTGGAGGGACTCTATTCTCTGGCCTTTTACTCGGTTGGGCCGCCGATGATGTTTAGAACGTGTGGTGAGCCGCTTTTCTTTTCGACGTGCATGTCCCTGGGGACAGGAGTTGAATGAATTGAATTTTTTGATTTTCTTCTGGGGAGAAGGGTCGCTTTGTAAAGCGGCATGTTCTTTTTAGGCCCGACTTCACCTACGCTGTGACTTATTCAACGACTTCTTCCTTCTTTGGATTTTTTTATTTACTCATTCGGGGTTATTATTCTCTTGGGCGGGATGGATATCACTTTTTTTTTGAGGATCTAGAGGCGGAAATGATACACGTCTGCATTGCTTGGGCACTGTGAAATACCTGGGTTTGTTTTTTGCTATTGGTTTTGGTTTGTGCATCTTGTTATGGCTTTTTACTTTTTTTGGTTCCTGTATATCGGTTTGGGGATTGGTGACACGCGATACTCATTGCTTCCTTGTGAAGTAGCTGGTTGGGTCTGGTTGCGAAGCGAAACCATGGGATGCGGAGTTGTTTTTCATTGAGATCGATATCCTGGGGGTCTCTCGCGGTTTGGGCGAGTCATAGACCATATGCGTTGAAAATGGCTTTTTGCTTTCTGCTCTTTTTATCATCTATCTTTATCCCCATTCGCTTCTTGTTTCTTCTGCGTTGAACTTTGATAACGCTGTATGATGTTGATCCTTATTTACTTATTACTTTCTTGATTCTTGGACACTGTCATTTCCAATGCACATCTCTCTTTTGTTCATATGTTTTCAATTGCTTGTCTCGTTTTACAACTTGAAGATAATTGATGGACAAATCGATGTCATTCTCATCTTTACAACTTTCTACTTTTTCAACATTCTTCCTACAATCTAGTCCACTATCCTTGCAGCTGTGTATTTCCTGCATACTAATCCCGAGGTCAACACTTGTGCAGGGGACATTCGAAAACAATATCGCCAGGGGATGGTATGATCAAACATTTTGAACCCCTCGAAATGTTCTTCCTCATCGGAGTCCCCTACAGGAGAACAGTGGGCATTCTTCTCCACGTCATCCATCACATATCTTTCATGATGTCATACACAAGGCTGTCAAAGGGATGGGTATGTTGATACGTCAGATTCATGTTAACATTCAATAGCCTATCTGCAGATGACATTCGATCTGCAGTTAACCATCGATGACTCTCGGGTAATCGGCTATTCCCAACGTTGGGAGTTTCACAGCAGTTGATGTGTACATAAACAAAGACGTCAACCCACCACTATCATGCAATCACAACTACCTCATCTTTCACCCAACCAGGCTCTAGCGACTGTTTCTCTGATCGAAATAGGCGAGTTTGCCACTTGATCAAAGAACTTATATCTATAAACGCTAGGTTGCATGTAAAACACGCTAGCATGGGGAACTAGCTGAATTTGGGGCTGTTGAATCGCCACTCGTGCACTCATTCCGAAAGGGGATTAGACATGTTCAGCTATGAAAGCCATGAGGCAGGTGTAGTATTTATCTAAAAGGAAAATTTAAATATGTACAAATGAAAAATAATTGTACAGTAAATCGCTTGTGTATTTTTCAAATGTTCAAACTAGTGTGATCACTCCCTTTGGGGAACTTGGAGATCCCGCAGTCTATATGTGCCAGGGGATTCATTGGTCGTGCGATCTTTCTTCTCCCACTGTCAACTTGAAAGCCTGTAGCTCAATTGATCCGCATGCCATGTATATGAGAAGAGTTTGGCAATAAGCTTTCCTATACCAGTGGTCCATATGCTAAACCATATCACCCAAGATCCTGCTCGCAAAAAAGGCATTGCCCATCATCAAGTATCGAAGAGTCCCGACCGGGAGATGAGCTTTTTTCTGGTTGTTCTGGCTCCATTTGACTAGGTCTGTGTCCCTTGAAATAATGTGCACGGATAACGGGGGATGAAATTGGTGATACTGAAGCGAAGACAGCCTGACATATGCGTGAAGCATCTGTCTACTACAAAGCAAAGAAATGTCAGTTCCAAAATTGGCCATTATTCTGACTAGCCTGGACCAGGTGTCATAAGTTTGTTTTGAAAACGTACTAGAAGTGCTGAAGGATTCATTCTGCATCCCCCAATACAGAGCTGATACTTCAAGAATCATTGTTGGGTCCATTATACACACAAATAATGGTTCTTCAGGCGTGTCGATGAGGGCGTAAAAGGATTTTAGGATACGACTGGGAAGAAGTTAGTAAACGAGGATAACAAAGGACTTCCTGGGATTTTGACAAGAGAAAGTGACCGTACCTACTACTAGTCGTACCATCCCATACTATAGCATTGAGCTCATCAATCCTCGGATGCTGCGTAGACTGGAGAAATACTAGTATTTCCAGATACGCAATCGTGTTGCTGCTCTTTATTTCACACGGCAACTCCCCAACATGAATCGGGTTTGATGGAAGCAAAGCTGCCGCCGTCCATGAAAAAGGGAGAACCCCGACCATCAAGCTCTAAACAGCATATATACTTGTATATATTATAAGGATATAAATGATAATCAGGGTAGCACTTTTGACACCTATGTGCAGGCCAGCGGTGGAAGTGGATTTTTCCGGACGAGTTGCGCTCTCCGGCAAACCGGAGGCATGCTTTGTTACGGGGGTCTTTCGGCGTCCATCTGGAACATGTATTCCATTCTCCAATTCTCATATGAAACGACTCGAGGAAGACTGATTTTGAATCAGAACTTGTATCTCTGCTTGGGCCAGATTCGAAGAATTGGGTGAATTGATGGAACGAGCTTTCGTCGATAGGAAATTTCCATCCGTATCTTAAAGGACCCTCGGCGATACTGATCTCCAAATACTGGTGGGATTCACTTCGGTATACGCCAGCCGCTAGATCAGATTCCTGATTGAAATACTCTTTTGGTTCTCCTAATTTCCTCTGTTCGGTTGTTAGTACTTTGATTGGTGAAAGGTAGAAGTATAGACAAACCCATTTCTTATCATTATACTCGAGATCAAAGCTCAGAGATTGGAGACGAGGAAACCTTCCTAGAATGTCTACAAGACATTCCATGCCAGAAGGCCACCGATCCTTATTGGGATACCGGTTTTCGCGAGTCGTAGTCTTGAAACGCAAGTGTTTCAAGGAATACCGATGATATTTTGAAAGAACCCCCAGAATAGAGCACGGAAGATAGTGGCCGGTGAACGTTTCGAGTGATGAAAATGAGTCAAGGAATGACATCAGTTCATCCGCCCGTTCCCAGTAAACGGGTGGTGGGATAAATGGCCAAGTAAACCTACAGCCAGTCAATATCAATGGCGAATATTGTGAGATAGAAACCTCAAGCAATTTAAGATTTTTCAATCGACCGGTAATGCGGGGAATTAGATCACTCCATTCTCCATCTATCAATATGAACGACTCAAGAATTTCCCACTGGAGGCATTCAGCCCACAAAGGTGTTTGGGTATCATCGAAGCGCATGTCCTGGAGACGCAAATGTTTCAGCTTTGGCAGCATGTCGCCAGTTTCCAATGTGATCATTCCTTTTTGAGGATAATAAATCTCAATCCCACTTGTTGGGTCACGCCAAAGCTGGATCAGCTCTAAACTCTGCAGATTGACACTGCCACATATGATTTCTTTGAGTCGAGCTTTGTAGCTCCGACGGGAAGGTGGTTTCGATGCCGCATCGGATAAGTGAATCTGCCACTTTGAGCAAATGGATCGGAGGCACTTCAAATATGGAAGTGACTGTTCAATAGGTTCGTCATGCCGTCTGCGCTGTGACAAGCATAGGTTTCTGGAAGTTATATGGATTGCAACATTGGGGTAGAGTTGATGGATCTTGAAAAGGACAAACCCCGGCACATGCATGTCGAGTTCCCAGCTACAGAATTTGTTAGTCCAAAAAGCTATCTAATAACCTATAATTAGACTGGTGAATGCTACCGTGAGATAACATCGTATACTTACTGAAACTCTAGCAGATTTGTGGCTGCTTTGATAAACTTCAGTAGACCAATATTTATCCAGGTTCTCGGGCCATACACATCATGAACACTTCGAAGCTCCCTGCCTGGTACAAGAATAACCTTGACGTATTTCCATGGAAACGAGTCCCAGGATTGAGCTTTGGCTGTAAGCGCCACTGGCACGCGGAAAGTTCGAAAAATAATCGAAGCTGAAATCTCATGCAGTCTATGATTGACTATAGCGATCGGTTTAAGCGAAGCTCTGTTTTCGTGATGGAGCTTTCATGAAGTCAGTCATGAGCTTGTGCCATTCTGATGATATTAACTCACCAGCAAGCAGATTTTGACCCAGATCTCTGATGGCAGAGATGCCATCTTTCTTTCAAAGAGAAAGAATACGAGATGTGACAGGAGGGAGTGTAGTAGAAAGAATCTGTAGCTAATATTTGGGTAATTACACTCTAAAAATGGTAGATCATAGTGGAGAAGGAGGGTACCTATGACTCCTTCAAGTATCATACACGGTGCCTGACCGCACGTGCGGCTGTTCTCCTAACAACGTCAAACGCGCACAGCAAATGCAGGTGGTAATCGGCTGCAAGTGGGCATCAAAAATGAGGTAATCGGTTTAATATGACTCATTGACGAAAGAAAGATATTTTAGACTGGGGGAACGGGCGATCAGAAAAAAAAAATATATTTTTTCAGCGTCAAATGCAAGGCACAGCCCGTGCCTAGCGCTAGTGCTAGTGCTAAGGCTTAGCGAAGTGGAGGTCTACTTCAATGATGTTGGTACAACCAGCTCCATATTTTATAAAATTTCTTACGAGGGAAGCTTTCCTCATTCCATGAAAACATAATCCTACGGCCAGATTTAAATAGCGATAGAGGGTTGGTCTAGAAACTGGCCCCGATTTGTATTCTGAGAAAGAGATGGTCTCGCAGAGCCGCGCTTGGGAATTTGCGATGACTCCTTGGTACAAGCTATCTTAGGTAGTGCTTTCGGCATCAAGTAGGGAACATGTAGGAATTATTCTAGCACCTGAAGGGCCTCTAATCCTCGTAGTACAGACTCTCACCAGAATCTTACACAAGTCCTCAGGTGAATGATATTTGCTCGATCTGCTCGATCGACTCTGTCATTGCATGACCAAAATGTCTATCCTTGGCCAATATAAGCATATTTAGAGACAATTACAAGCAAATTAAATACAAAAATGAGTTTCGTCTCCAAAGTATCTACTGGCCGCTGCTGCTGACCAGGTAGTACTGAACACCCTCGGGGGCATTTTGAGAGTTGGTGATATCGTTACAAGCCCCTTCTGCAGTACTGCCGGAGGAAAGCTGAACATCTTCATCTCCCGCTCCGCCAAGACAGCCCTTCCTAGCAGGAGCGAAGGCATCCAGAGCATTCTCGCCGCTTAGCCAGTAGATAGACTTGGCCGTGAAGCCGAAGTCCGAGCACTTGGTGTCGGAGCTTACATTCTACAATCACAGGAAAAAGAGGCTTGTGAGCGAAGTCCATGAAGGAATAACATGTAAGAGATACTTACATCGCCACTCAAATCTTTGCAGTTCTCTTTGCAGGCAGTATCTGTGCAAGCCCTGAAGGTGTATGCGGCCGACAGAGCGGGAAGCACCAGAGCCAATGTCTTGAGGTAAAGCATGGTGATTGAAGGTGAAAGTCTTGAAAGATGAGGGTTGAGAGGTATTCACGTTTTGAATTGAGTTGACATTGAAATCATAGCATGACTCGGACTCTTCGGAGGTCTTTATATCCCCTGGGAGAATTTAAAGATCGACTCAGCATCTCCTGAGAAGGCAGCTCTCAGCCTTGTGCAAAACAGGGATGTAATCCTATCTGCAGACCCCAATTCTTGAACTTATACATGTATTCCTCGGTATAGTATTTGCGTACAAGTATTCTGTGCAGAAATTAAGTTTATTCCAAGGTTCTGCAACATTTGGACTTGGTTCTGAAACCCCACACGCCGACAAAGGCCGACAGCCTTAGGGGCGAGACTGTGGGTCGCGGAAATCTTCTTTCTTTATACGGTCAGGGATCGGCCAATCTCAGCCCAGTCATTGGATAAAAATGGTGAATATTGTGATGATAGTGATGAAATACATTAGCTAGACCTTATGAATACATCAAGCGACATAATACGTAGGTAATAGTAAGTTCGCGTTTAATTTAACTTGAATCTACTAGGCGCGTACCTAGTACATATATAGGTGAATTGAATACTGTAGAAACAGCATCATGATAAATTCGCCCAAATATATTTGTGCATATCAGTTGAGGCTGCGCTGCACCAGATTTTGCAAATTTCTGGAAAAGGTCTTCTGGGCTCAAATACATGTTTCAAGGGCGCATATCTTGCTATTATTGAGGATAGTGCAAATGTATACAGACATTTCCATATAAGTTATGATGGTTTTTTAGTTGTGCTGGGATCCAGAGGGCGCTGTTTTCGCTGGTGGTAGGCATTCTTTACTTTTGCTTTATGAGATCACAAACAGACCGCTTTCCAACCAGCCCTGCCGGGCTAGCTCAATCGGTAGAGCGTGAGACTCTTAATCTCAAGGTTGCGGGTTCGACCCCCGCGTTCGGCTATTCCTAAGAACAACCTTGAATATCTTTTTTTTGTGGCCTTTTCCTATTTTTTGTTGCGCGTCACTCGTTTTCTTCAATTTTTTCTTTCTTTCTCTCTCTTTTATTTATTTGTTTTCACTGGAAAACACACATAATTTATAACACGATCCCATTTAATCATGCCCTTTCAATCCCCCTCAAAGGTTCACTAAGTTCGACCTGGATAGTTATCATTTCCACGACTCTCTCTTACTAGCAATCCGCCTTCGAACTATCCTCACTCTTCAAGCTGTCCTTTTATGCCTTTGCTGGAATCTCACCAACTCATTATCCCATTTAAGATGGCCTTGTGTGCGACGTACTTCATATAAACTGGGAGCACTTATTATCCAGCATGCCCGGTGGTGGCCCTTGAACACGACGGATTTTCCAAGTCTGCTCGACTTCCAACCGAGCGATCCCCAGATCCTTGCTGCTTCAAGCATCGAATATGATGTTGCTGATCTACCCAGTTATGAAAATTGTTTCATTCAACAATCTCGACCCTAGTTCCTAACGAACGCTTCAAACCCACACCCACGCGATTATCAGTGTGTCATGAGGCATGGCACGATGTCTCTCTCTCCGAAAAAGGACTATGGAGGCATGCTAAAATGATTGAAAATAGACTTTTAAATCCTGTTTTAGAAGGATGATGCGACATCTTCAACGAGAGTCCATTTGGATAGAGCTCAGAGCGCTAGTCAAGCCGAGAGGGGGACAAAAACACAAATGTTTGATAGCATGATAGGAAGGTTTAATGCAGAGGGAAGCTCAAGGCTCTGATTCATTGACCGGGACTTCAATAGTTGAAGCGGACTACCAGGCTGATACAGGAATATAGGGACAGAGCTAGCAGATCTGACAATGACGATTGTAGCCATGTACAATAAGTATAACCACCTGGGCAGCAAGGCACCCGTGGAAATATCCCACAAAGAGTGAAGGTCATGCTTGCTTCACATCAAACTGCAAGACAGGCAACCATCTGGGCAGTCAAAACGACAAACGATTCAGCGTTTGTAGCCTAAAACATGCCCTTTGCTCAGCTGTGTGTCCTCCTTCAAATATTCCTTCGACCTGCTCCCCCAAGGAAGTATCCTACGCCTTCACCCCCCCCCCCCCTCCCCCCCAGAACTTATCCTCATTAAAACAGTCAATTTTCAAGACTTCTCTTGAGATGGCAGATTCACTGCCACCTCTCGGCCATTTCATGGCAGGCCATACCTCCAGCATAGCACAAATGGTCGATGAGTTCGAAGACACCCACCTTCAGCTGTTTCTCTACACATCATCAAATCCCCAGGCCAGCTTTCCACCCGACTATGTCATGAACCTGATGTCTAGAGCCAATAGAATCATCAGCATCATGCGCGAAACAGTACCTGATGTGGTCTTGCGTCATCAATTCAGTAAACCAGCAGAACTCCAAACCCTCGGATCCTCCGATCACCCCATCCCTATTTCAAGCTCCGAGAATGAAACGTCCATAATAGATTCCGAAGAATGTTTCAGCCAGTCTGCCGGCGGGAAAACTCCCATTTACATGCTTCCTGCTCCCATCAACCCTTTTATCTTACCACAAGACTTCAGACCGTCAGAGCCTCTCCAAAGCTATCACTGGACGATGTCCAATCCTGCACCGATGATGGCCCAAAGTGTGCCCCCTACAACTGCCGACCTCCCCAGACCCATAATGGACTCGAAGCCTCGCCTGGCTATCAAGGATGACGCAGCTCAAAATGACACCGAAGAACCTAAAAGCGACACCTCGGATGAATTTACAAACGAGCTTGCGTATCACGAGTCGCGTGTGACTATCCATGAATTCGCTCACGATGTTGATCCTTCGTTTGCGTTTTATCCAGATAAGACCCCACAGCATATTCTTGAAAGCCTCGAAGGCAGTGAGTATGACATTGGCGAAGAAGAGGCCGTGAATCTTAGCTTTGACGCCGAGGAATATGACCCTCTTGGAGATCTAAGGGTTTGGCGCGAACGAACCAGCTCACCAAAATTTAACCGGCAAAACTGGCAGGTTAATCTTAGTCCTCTTCCGGGGACGGTTTATGGACAGCCAAACCTTGAGAAAAATTCTGTGCCGGTGGAGGATTCTTTGTCGACTGTGAGTGCGGGCCAGGCAACTGTTGTGGATGCTAAGCCCTGGAAGCGTCAACGCGTTGAATAGTGGTCATGACATGATGTCTACGCATTGTTTTCTATGTCCTTTCTGTGTCTTTTCTGTGTCCTTTCTGTGTTTTTTCATCATTATCTGCTTCGATGAACTGAGAATGTTGTCTGATTTTTCGTATCTTGATTGTATCCTGAAATCGGTGGCCGAAATTGTTAGCTTGCAGACTAAACGGGTTTAAATGGCGGCAAAGTACCACGTGCAGCGAATTCTAAAATGATTTGAAAGGGTTTCAGCACCTTTAAATTATACTTGAATAGTGTTGTAATGTGTCAATTAACGTGAGTGTTTAAAGAATAGTGCCGGCTATTTAGTAACTCTGAAAGATGTATCCGCCCCAATCCAACCTATTCCTATCATTATATCATAAACTTACAAGGCATAACAACGAAAGAAATACAGAATGCTGACTCCCTCTTCCTCGTCTATTGGAAGAAAATGCAACGCTTATAAAGATATCCATGTTGAAAAGGAGACTTTACAATTTAGTCCCTTCACGTCCGGTATCACTTGGTCGCCTTGGCCGTAATGGAGCCAAAGAAGAACCAGCAGCATTGCTGGGACCAGGTGTAGACGCCGGCGTAAACTGAGACCGATTTTCGTTCCCAGTGCTTGTAGCATTGGTTCGCACAGCTCCATTTCGTGCCCCATGGAACCGAGGATTCATAAGCCATTGAACTTGCATGCGAACGCTACTCACAGCGGCATTTGTGTGTGCCATGTCCTCCTTGATTCGCAGACATTCATTCATGATGCTCATGCTGGCTCGAGCATCCAAATCGGTCAGGGCATGTGACATTTGGTTAACCTCTTCGCGCAGAGACTCATGAAGAGAGAGGAGGTATGTTGTTGCGTTGGATGAGAAGACATTTGACGAGCGATCTTCTGATTCTTCTGCGTCAGCGGCAGCGGCTGTATCGTTTCGACGGTTTTCAATGCGGGATGACTCCATCAAGCTACTCCGGATATTGGCAAGTCCGTCTTCGAAAATCTCGTTTCGTTGCTGAAGGTGTCTTGTAGTTAATTCGAGGGAGTTAAGGCGTGTATTTTGTGCCTCAAAATATGGCCCAATCGCGACGAGTGGGCATTGTTTCTCGTGAAGCGTAATCTCGGCCCGCCGGATTTTGACTTGACACCCATATTTCGATGCAGCGCAAGGGCTGACAACTTCAGGGCACGTCTCAATATGCGTTTTCAGTGCACGTTGTAAAACTGGAGTCCCACAGTCGACGCAAGTCGTCTCTAGACTGGGACATAGCTCCTTATCGTGTTCCTAGAAGATTACCGACATCAGTATTCAGGCTTTTCTTCTCATATGCATCTCCAAGTATTGAGAAGTTAGACAAACCTCATAATCTTGCTCCATGACATCCTCTTCACATCGCGAGCAGAAGAAATAGCTATGTCTGCATCGCTTTTCCGTCTGCAGATCCTTTTTCCGGGTTTTCTTATCGCAATACTCATCCGGACAAGGCACTAATTGATATCCACAGTACTTATCCACATGTGACTGGACATGCCCCCTCGGAACAACCTCCTGGCATCCCTCTGTAGCCAGTGGACACCGCACTTGAATTTCATCACACATGTTGATCAATAGGCGGGGCACGCTCATCGAGACGTGGCTGGTGGGGGTTCGGCAAGAGGGACACGGGAATTCCTCCGGGTCGGTCGACCGGAAGCTGGCGATCGCTGATCGCAAGCATTTTTCGCAGAAAACATGATCGCATTGTAATCGCACGGGTTGTACAAAAGGACAGTGGCAGATCGGGCACATAAGGTGGGTGTCGTAGCTGGAAACTAATTCAAGGGCGCGCAAGTCGACTTGCCCTTCGGTTTCGCAAGTGGCCTCCAAGGCCAGGAACTCTTGAAGATCCATGGTTCGCAGATGTATAGCTTTAAAGAAGATGCATGGAGCAGCTTTGTGTGTTGCCGACCGCAGGGTTTCAGGGTTCGTGGTGGTCTGCAGGAACAGTGAGGCGGCAGATGTGGGTGCAATGCGGATGGCGAGTTGGAGATCTACTAGATACCGAGGTCGAGTCACAGACACAAGGGATCCATGCGGGTTGACACCTCCTGCGTAGACTGCGAATGGAGTATGAAGCCAGGGGTGTTTTGCAAGCAAGAGAAATCAAAATCGAGCACAAAATTAGCCCTCTCCAGGTGAATGTCAAGGAGTAAGAATGCGCAGGGTGGGCTTATTGCGGGGAGAGCAGAGCAGGGCTCGACCAAAGGCGGAAAGCGGCAGAGCGCATAACCCGTGGTCTCGGCATCGATCGTTGCCTTCCCCATCTTACCAACAATCAATTAAACATTCATCCCTCCTATATGCTTCACCCCGACGCTGATCGGCTCAAACTATCCAGCACTTGCTAGCGGTCTCCACACTTGACCCTTCATCTGAACGCTATAGGGGCTCATTGCTCCCAATATCCGACTCGAGAACCTTGAAGCGGACCGCAACCGCCCGTCTTTCTCCTCTTTCACGATGACGAACCCATCGCAGCTTTTCCTCCTCGCCGACCACATCAAACTCTCTCTCTTAGAGCGCCAGCGAGCGATATCGCTGGACCTCGAACCAAATGCTCAAGATGGCGAGATTTCTCGCTCCTTAGAGTCTCTCCAAGAAGGCATTCGTGCCGTCGAAGCCGAACAAGCCCGCTTAGCAGACTCTCACGATAGTGCTGGCGCAGCGGCGCTAAAAGACCAACTTGTACCTCTCCACGAACAATACAGAGATCTATCATCGCAATTCTATGGCGAATCGGCGCAGGCGTCGAATTCCGCATCCCCCGATCTTAAGCAACCGGTTCCCCAACACCCTCCCTCCAAATCCGTGCGATTCATGGATAATTCGGCCGCAGCGGCAGCCGTTCAAGAAGAAATAGATGAGGAAGAGAATAGGAATCGAGACAATTTATTCCGGCCTTATCGCGATGATCCCTCCCCGGCCGGTCCCGACCAGACAGATATGACGAATCAACAAATCTATCTAGACCATGACCGAGTGATGCGGGACCAAGATGCACAGCTTGATAGACTGGGGGAGTCTGTTGGGAGACAGCATCAGCTGAGTATTCAGATCGGCGACGAGCTCGATGGCCATATAACAATGCTAGATGGGCTTGATGACGACGTCGAGCGCCATCAAGGGCGATTGAATACTGCAACCCGACGACTTGATAAGGTGCGCCGCAAGGCGGGTGAGAACTGGAGTATGATGACTATCATTGGGTTGATTATCATTCTGGTGATCTTGATTGTGATTTTGAAATAGGTGGCTCTTGCTTTTCTTAGGAGCTACCACTATGAGATGTATTTCTTTCAGTGATTTGATTTATTTTGCTACAAGCGGGCGTTTCTTTCTGTCTCCCTATTTCTCTTCAGGACTTGATGAGAACCAGCCAGTCCTTTCCTTGGGTTATTATTTGAATGGTATCCGGCGTTGTGGCTGAAGAGTCCTGCTCTAGACTCTGTTTACATTCTCCTCTACATCTACCAGCAAGCGTATCCTTCATTATTTCTTTGCACACAAGTTTCAGTCATTACAAGCATGAAATAAATGCAACTATTATCATTCTCCATGATAGATATCCCCTACGAACACCGGTATTCCCAAACAATCACGAAATCATTTACAGCCCCGATTCTGATCAAGCCTTTTTTCCTGCCTGTTTGCCCTTCTTTACTTGATTTTCCATGTGCTGGAAATCCTTAGAATCGGCGTCGAGATCACCTCGATCGGCCTTGACCTGTTTCAATCAAAATGATTGCATTAGTCTCTCTGCTCGGGGAAATGGAAGTATGCCAGAGCACTTCATAGCATTACATACATCTGCTTCGCTGTTACTTGCCAGCCCCTCGTGCCATTTCGCATTACCATCCTTTGCTTTCTTGATTTGCTGAGACTTCTCATTTTCGTAGTGGTTGGGAAGGTCATCGCGGTCTAAACGGTAACCATTAGCTTCGTGCTTCGTAGACTAGTCAGGTAAAATGCTCACTGTGGTCATTTTCCTTCAGACCTCTCCGTGCAGCGGAGGTGTGGAATGATGACGTTGCGGGAATGGCATAGCTAGATCGAAGAAGATGACGCGACGACACACGGAGTGAAGGGACGAAAGACATTTTGTCTGTGGTGGTTTCAATGGAGTCGAGTGGATGAAGCTTTTGTGTGAAGCGGGAGTTTCAATAAGTAGAATGTTCAAGGAAGAGGGAATGTCAAAAGTCGAGGGTATGTAACAAAGAAGAAAAGGAAGAAAAGAAGAGCATCTCCACAGGATTTCCAGTAGAAACCCCGCGTGCCATGACAGCTCGCCAATTACTGGCCGTTGATTTGATCCTTGGAACAATTAAGCTGGGTGCAGATGCCAGTGACGTCAGCGATACTTCACGGAATTCGGTGGAATTACCCGGACGTGGTGGATATGAGTACTTTATGTTATTCTCGGTATCTAATTAATTGATACTTGAGCATATAAAATGTCAAGTATATTCTTATTCATAAGTATGATGCATCCTGTTGCAGGAGATCGGCGCTGTCAGTCCTCCCATACCTGATGGATCCAAGAATGGGCGGGAGAACTGCAGAGACACCAACAAGATAGCTTTCTTGGCACACCTAAACCACCTCAACAACAGCAAAGAATATCTATAGCTAGCAGACATCTTTTCTAACAAGTAAAACAATTTCATATCTTGAAATTCATCTCCCACATATGTAGCTCAAAGAAAATGGTAGCACGCCCAATGGTTTCCGAGCACTCCATTGTAGAGCATCTATGATCCAGTAAGAGTATTACTCGTAGCAGTACTAGCTACGACGGTGCCAGTACTTCCGGCGGTAGTAATATCTGAGAGACAGCTATTCAAGGTACCTCAGATTGAAGCTCTACTCCCGCAAGAGAGCATAGCTTCATTCCTAGCCTTTTCCATGATCTAAAGCAGTCCTATCACATCAGAAAGCACGGCAGGGTTGGTAAAAGAGCCATCATTCATGATCAACAAGGCCCAGTTAGATGGTTCGATTTTTATGATACCTTTCTGAGCTCATGTCACTTCTTCTACAAGCATGATTAAGCAATTGGACTCAGGTTGGTAACAGTTGAATGCTACTAGTAGTATCTGTGTAGAGCCTTGAAAGATGCTGAAACACATACCTACAATACCTATTGAAGTATCGACTTGAGCCGTTGAAACAGAAGTGCATTCTAGAAAGTAGGAGCGCCGTTGGAACTGCCCAGGTGTAGACTTGTATATGAAAGATCCAAAAATTTACCCAAATCGCTTATTTCGCCGCAATGTATCACGACGCAATGTGTCACGAAAATCATGGTTTGACCCCTCTCATTAAAATGACCATGCCAAATCGGAAAACCTTCCAGAAAACTGCAAATTCCGGCACAAGCACAGCCTGGATATGCACCGATGTATCTCTATGAAGACAAGCCTTTCTATCTCACGCCCAGAATAAATCGCGCGAATTCCAGGCTGCCACTCCACCCTTAGCTAAATACATGTGCCCTGACTAGTACTAAATCTCATCACAATCATCAAAACATACACCATTTTTATCCAATGGTTGGGCTGGGATCAACCGATCCATGACCATATAGAGAGGGAAATGATGCCGCGAGTCATTACACGACCCACAGCTTGGCCCCTAAGGCTGCCGGCTCTTGTAGGTAGTAGTAGGTATTGAAACGGGGTACGCTCTTTGGCTATACGGACTAGCCGTACAGGTCGATATGGAGAAGAAAACCACTCACAATCAACCTGTGCAATATTTTTACGGTAGGGGATGGCTGGGTGAGCTCGTATGAACGCGTGTATGTCTTCTGTGTATATCTAAAATGTAGCATCTAGACTTAGGCCTCTTCAAGTCGCCATTTCACCGCCAATTCCGGCAGAATATGTAGAAGACGACCTTCCCCACTACAATATGTATGTATGGGGTTTGAGTCAGAAGAATTAAACTTACTCGTAACAACTACAACATGAATGACCTATGCGCAAATATACGGAGTTTATAGTTTGAATGGCACAGATGCCTGCGGGTGAAATTCTATCCGAGTTTGTACAAGGCTGGGGACTGCAGCCGTTCACGGGTTGATCATCGCTGAGATCATCAGTACTACTGTAGCCTGGGTATTCGATTTCTGATTGATTTTTCTAAGATATATAAAGAGCCCTGGAGAGTCGCATTCATGATATTCAATTTGTTTCTATACAAATTTGATTAAAAACTTCAATCTCTCTCGATTCTCATCTTCCAAAACTTCCACCTCCGAGTCGATCGTCACCATGCTCTACCTCAAGACATTAGCGCTCATGCTTCCCGCTCTGTCGGCCGCATACACCTTCAGGGCTTGCACAGATACCGCCTGTAAAGAGAACTGTCAAGATTTGAGTGGCGATGTAAGATAAGCACTTGACAACTTCTTTTCGGACCGTATATGATTTACAGATTCAGTGTTTAGCTAACTATTTCTTTTCCTTCAATTTAGTCTGTTACCTCCGACACTGCCTGCGCAGACCTTGGCTTTACGGCCAAATCAATCTATTGGTTGGACGGCAGCAACGACCTGGACGCCTTCGTCCCTGCGAGGAAGGGCTGTCTTGGTGGAGCGGGAGATGAAGATGTTCAGCTTTCTTCCGGTAGCTCTGCAGCATTGGCATGTAACGATATCACAAACTCTGATTATGCACCTGATGGTGTTCAGTACTACCTTATCACCAACAGCGCAGAATAGATATGGAGATAAGGCTGCTTTGTGGGTTTAATTTGCTGTTACAAGTTGTCTTTCAACACGCTTATATTGGCAGCAAACAGAAAATTAGGCCATGGCACCATCGAACAACCTTAGTATTATGCAGTTATTTGGTGACTTCAAATGTTCAAGTTGCAGTATAAGATTCCAAGAGATGCTCAATGACGTATGATTGGTTCTGTTATTCAAACTTGAACATTGAAGTTTATGTAGCAGAGCCCTGAAACTTGAAGATGATGAAACCCTCGGGCCAAAGAAAGATCAAGTAATTAAAACAACGCCTGGGCAGTACATTTTAGAAAGTAGGAATGCCGTTGAAACTGTAGACTTATATATGAAAGATTCGATATTTTAGACCGCTCATTCCTCCATAATGTAGGTATATGAACATTTTGACCTCGTTATGATATTCATGGCAAATCGCAAAGCATTTACTCGTAACAGAAATGAACAAGATTAGTACCTGTCATACCCATGTCCATGTTGGCCATGCTGGCCATACTGGCCATACTGATCATACTGGCTATTCTGGCCATATTGGCCATACTGACCATGATTTTGCTGTTCCTGCTGATATGCCCCACTCTCATTCCCAACTTCCTCTCCTTCCATGCCCCTTGCTCGACCACCGGGCATGAAATTGGAAACAGTACTTTCAAATTTACTAATCTTATTCAAGTTCGACATGCCAGGGATGGGCAAATGAGAGATCTTATCCCATGGCACCCCTGATCCGCCGTGAGACTGGGATTGCTGAGAGCCCGAATGCTGTTGCCCAGAAAGGAGCGACGAGAGACCACTCAGGCCACCAGACGAATGACCCTGTGACTGTTGCGAGCTTGAGTGCTGCTGTCCAGAAAGGAAAGAAGAAATACCACCCAGGCCACCAGAGGAATGGCTCTGTGACTGCTGGGAGTTTGAGTGCTGTCCAGAAAGAAATGAGGAGATACCACCAAAGCCACTGGAGGAGTGACCTTGACTCTGACCGTGACCATGGGAGTTGCCACCAAGTGCAGCAAACCCGCCCTGTCCACCGCCATGCGTGTGTGGAACTCCACCGGTGTTGCGACCTGCCCTGACACCCTCGGCACTGAGAACGTCGTTCAAGTTTGCGCCGCGGTCTTCACGGGAGTGCACCCAGTTACCGACTGCTTCGAACATAGTGCGGTGGGCTTCGTTGTGCATGTTTCGGAAGGCGGGGTGGTGGAAGATGTTCATACAGTCCTCTAGAACCTCATGTTCTGGGACATCAATGTGCTGCCAAGCATAGAGGACGCGGGGAGCAACATATTTGACGATGGCGGAGGCTACCTGACCAGCTGGTTCATTGAGAATATTGGCGAAGTGATCCTTGGAGAGCAGCGAGTGGGTAGGATCTGTGCAGTGGGGGTCAGTCCATGGCTCATATTGATGCTTGCCAGAGGCAGCGACGACCCCCGAGGAGCCAGTCTGCAGAGACTTGGAGGCAGCTTTAATTATGGGACGCACGAAGGGTGCAAGCAACGACATGATGAAGACAGTCAGGGTCTCAGAGATCTTCTCAACTAGAGCCTCGAGACCTGGGATCTTCTCGATGATCGAGTTCAGCTTTCGCGCAACCTTGTCTCGGAATGCTAGAATCGGGTAGATCTTGTTGACGGTTTCCTGGGGATTGAAGTCAGGCATGCCCGAAAGACCAGGCCCAGGTGCGGAACCATCTGCTCCAGGTTGTGGTGATGCGCGGGTTTGATCGTCCACACCCCGGGAACCACCTGTCTGTGCGTAGCCCATGTGCGAGCCCATAGAGCGGTTGGTCACCTCCTGTGCATCTGAAAGCTGTCTCAGATGCTCGGCTTCGGAGACCAAATCCCTTGTCCCGGGGACCTTACCCAAAAGACCAGTCAAGACATTGAGAGAGTTGTTGGACTGAGCATTGTTCTCTGCATCACCGAGAGCAATGTCCATCTCGTTTACCTCTGACTGAGTGAAATGGTCGGTAGCCTCACCGAGTACAGAGTGGAAGAAATCGACCATGCCAAAGGTACCGGTCACTAGAGGGAAGATCTGGTGTCCGCGAACATTGAGCTGGGTGGCTGTCCCTGTGTGAGGGAAGATATTGTGGTATCCCATTTCGCGGAGAGCAAGCTCGCAATAGTTGGTGTGCGCTGCAAAATCCTCAAGTGTGTGAAGTCCCTGACCGAGACAGCGAAGTGCCTCACAGAGATCTTCCTCTTTACCCTTATGGTCTCCGCCGTTTGTGTACATGCGGCCATAGTGAATGCTTCGACCCAGACTGAATTTGACATAGGCGGCGCTAGTTGCCCAGTCGCCTCTCTCATTAGCGATATAGTTCTTCATACCGGTATCCATGTCGATGTCTAGCTCGACTTGGCGGATAGGCCCACGCAGGCGCTCGTCATATTTGCGAGCATCCTCATTATCGGCGTAGTCCTTGGGGTTGCTTTGGCATATGTCAGCTCCAGATCATGTTCCTACCCATCTCGCTTCTTTTTTCGATCATCAATGCACTTACTCAATATGTTCCTCGGGACGGTAGACACCCAAACGCTCCGAGGTGACCTCGAATTCACCCGTCGCATAGCCGAAGCTCAGAAACGAGAGGACCCACACTAAGATGCGAATCGTATCGGCCTGGAGAGATTTCAGGGTTCCGACGTCCATCGCCTGAGAGCTGCCGCACTATTAGCAGGGAAGCTTAAACACAATTAAATCAGCATAACTCACTAATCGCGCAGCCAGTTTCCGAAATAGACGCGCTTGATCATGGTGGACGTCCATTTATGACCGGAGATAAACGCGATGGTCTTGAGGACATCTTCAATATCTCCATGACGCCAATTCTTGCCCTCGATAGCAGAGATGGAAGCAATATCTGCGATTTGATCAATATCGATGGGCACAACCTGATTTGTCCAAATACGTACTTCCGGCGCCAAAGGCGTGGGCTTGCGGCAGACATACTAGCAGACACACGAGCAGAGCGGGGATGCCCGCACGAAGGAGGGGCATGGTGGGGACCGTGGTGGAACTAATAGATATGTCAAGGAGGATCGTATGATTGCCTATTGAGTTGTTGGAGATGGCGATGAAGTGGCCCAAGTTCAATGGGGGGAAAGAAAGAAAATTTGCTGGGCGTATCTTGTCTCAGCTCGGTTGATCTTGGCAAAAGCGTAGATCGCGATGACGTCCGACGTGGCCCCATTGGGGATGCCCGATGGTCTCACAGCTTATACTTTGATTCATGACTATCCTGTCTCTCTCTTGTATCTATTTAGTTATCGGGGACAGAACAAAGTACATTAGATACATTGATATTTGTTACAGACATGCAGCAGTGACTGATATAGATCCACGGTCGTGTTGATTTGAACCGCGGGGCTCTCAGGGACCAACAGACCCACATCGATCTCATGGAGGGGTAACACGGCGATACACAAGAGGATCAGGAAAGGATCCAGTCCAGATCTAAAGGATTTCACGATATGAAGGATCATTCAATATTATTCCAGCCTGATTGGATTGGCAGCTTTCCACTTCGCTCAATATGCATCTGTAACTTGTAAGCCTGTCAAGCTTCTCGACCTCCAGACACGAACAAGATCGTCCTCGGGAAGCTTCCAGAAACCTGCAATACGATATGATCGCTCTCTTGGAAAAACTATATGTATGCGGCTGAAAAAGAAGCAATCAAAAATAAGGCCAAGCTCAACCAGCAGCTAAAGATGCACTGCAGCAATCACCCTGCATGCCAGCTGTGACCCCCGATCTATAACGATGTCAGGGTAGTGCAATGCTACGGAGACATTTTGGAGATCTGGGGATGAAACATTTCCAGGGCGGGATATCAGTATCTTCCGTGATAAACAGAGACAGAGAACCACATGGGAGAGAGTCGCATTGTGGATCCACCGTAGCATCGCGGATAAAAGTGGGCAGAAAAAAAGAGAAGAAAACAAAAAACGAAGCAGCCAAAATGCGACAGTAGCAGAGTAACATCAACCCCGCAGCGATAATGATAAACTCCCGCTTCTCCAGATTCTTCCCCTCCATATAAAGTTAAACGGCGACCAACCTCAACACGATCTTTAAGTCCGATCTCACAATCGCACAGCCTGATCTTTATTACACATTCCATACAAAATGACCACACCTCATCTCGACGCGCTCCAACGCGACGGCTTCGTCGTCGTCCGCAACCTCCTCTCCCCCGCCGAAATCGACCACTACCGCGCCATCGCCACAAAAGCAACCATAAAGACCCGCGCAGGCGGCTGGCCACACTTCCGCACCGTGCCCAAACAATTCCCACCATGGCCTTCCACCCCTCCACCAGCCTCCGAGGGGGGAATCTGGGGTGTCCAGCACCTCATGCACCCAGACATGGAAGATAGACAGTCTTTCGCAAAGTGCTACTTCTCCGACTCGATTCTCAAGGTAGTCGAAGAGCTGGTTGGAGTGAAGGATGCAGGATCCGACGAACAACTCGTGATGGAACTATTCAATCTCCTCGTTGCGCCCGAAACAAAGGACTTCGAGCTCCGCTGGCATCGCGATGATATACCCGAGACTGCGACCGCGGAGGAGGAGCTGACACAGTTAGCAGCCAAGTCGCCGGGTGGAAGACAGTCGCATGCCCAGTACAACCTCGCCTTATGTCCTGATGCCTCGCTGATCGTGGTGCCGGGGTCTCATCGACGGGCGCGCACAGATACAGAGCGCAATGCCGAGCCATATGCGGATTTCTTGCCGGGACAGTTGGTCGTCGAGCTGCAGCCTGGTGATGCTGCGTTTTACGATAGTAATATCTTGCATCGGGGAGTTTACAAGGCTAAGGCCGAGGGTGGGGAGGAGACACGATTGACGCTGCATGGTAGCTTGGGATTGAAGGCTGGGGAGGGTGATGATGAGAAGAAGAAGGTGCGGGCTACTGCGGTGTTGCAGCATGGGGTTGGAGCTTGGGTGCATCGTGAGGATGCGGCTTTTGGAATTGGGGAGAGGCCCGAGAAGATGCGAGCGAATCTGGTGGCTATGGGTACTGGTGAGGGAGTTGGCTTTTCTCTACAGGGTTAAATGTTTCCTCAGATGGACTTGAGCTCGATAATCTCTTATGCTTCCTTCTTTGTACATATCTGCTGTGGGATTTTAAGTCGAGAATCAAGCTTGCACTGTATTCACCACCTGGGCAGCTTTGTACATTCCGAATGATGAGACAAATACTGAATATAATGGCTACATTCCATTTCATATTTAGATCCTTAATAAAAAACTATAGATACAATAAATTTTACTCAACTTACTATCCTTGTGTGTCATATAGCTGCACGTCCCTAGATAAGACCCATCAGATCTGACACGCTGTGCTGCTCAAGATCATAGACAATCTGCGTGATGCGCTTTGCTTGATCCTCCCCGTAAACAGGAGATGCCAGTCCGAGGAATTTCGCCAAAATATCGTTACTTGCAGACTCCCCCGCGCCATCATCAGGTGTTGGCTGAATGACATCTGTGACAACAGAGCCATCCTCAAACACAACCGATATCTTTTGTTGAAATCTATGCAGTGTTTCATCGGAGATCACAGTTATCCGATCAGTCAAGGAATGAATATCGGGATCCTGCAAGAGATCGTATCCAGCCCAACCAGTATGTCCACCATGAAGCCAGGCCAAAGCTATCTGGTAGTAAGCCGAGAACTGTGCGTCAACGATATTCTGAGGATGAACCTTATTCGGCGTGGCAGCTCCAACAATCGGAACTTGGTACTGTGGCAGATGAACTGTGATAGACTTGACAGACTTCTTTAATGTGGTCGTGGTTCGCAGTTTGTCAATCATAGAAATGAGCCCATGTGTCATTCTGCAAGCTGGGAACGGTTTCCAGATCGTCTTCAAGAATTCCCACTCAGTCCCAAGCGAGTGAAGAAGCTTTTCATAATCTACCTTAGCCGGCGTGTAGGCATTGAAGAACCCAAATTTACCCTCAAGAATGTCCTTTGCACCAACAACGCCCGCTTCTGCTAATTCCACAGATATCCACGCATCATGAACCGCAAATCCAGGATGCAGTCGCTTGTTCCAAGATCCGTTCTCGAGATATTGCATCGATCCAGCTGCTTTGGACCCTGCAAGACCAAACGCCATTTCAATGGTTGGGACAGAGAGACCCTTAATTTTAGCAATGGTTGCCACAGCACCGAATATACCCGCTGTTGACGTGTTATGGAACCCCCGTGAGTATGCTGCTTGGGTAAGAGCTCTTCCAACACGGCAAGTCACTTCATAGCCTACTGCGAGTGCGACGAGGAAAGTATCACTGCTGACCGATGTATTCTCAGCTGCCACAAGACCTGCTGCTATTGTGGTTACGCCAGCGTGCAGAGAGCCTTCCGCGTACGTGTCGTCGAAATCGAGAGAATGACCCAGAAAACCATTGAGAAGGGCAGCATACTGGGCACTAAACTTCTTGTCTTTTCCGATGACTGTGTATGAGCCGATTGTCCCATTGAGTTTTGAGATGGTCTTATAGACAGGACCGGTAGACTCAGCTTTCTGTGTGGCGGCTGCAGATACGCCGATAAAGTCGATGATCAGGTTTTTCAACGTTGCTTTCATTCTGGTATCAAGCTGGCTATACGAAGTATCATGCACGAAATTTGCCAGTATGTTTGTTGCGGGAGGAGGCGCATTGTCGATTGTCAGTGTCATTTTGGGGGCTTCCGCTGGTTCAGAGACCCTTGGCACGTAGACTGTCCCATCCAAAATGCGACGTGCAGTTCTGACAAATGAAAGTGTACGAAAAATTGGTAAGCCATCAGATTGCAGAGTTTCCTCTTTCTGTACAGTCACACTCATGGCCCCGATAGGATGAATGATATTAAGAGTCTCGAGCTCAGCTGCTTGCCCAACTATTTTGTTGACAACAGTTCCCTGGACACGACTGCAAGCCGCAGTACAAATTGCACCGGTGCCAGCCATACTTTCATGACACATTTTATCAAGGAAAAGTCGAGCAGAAACATGTCCCTTGGATCTATCTTGTGGAGGCGCGACGAAAATGGGGAGAGGTGCAAATGCTGAGATTGTGTCCCAGGTCGTCCAGTCTTTGGTCAATCCAAGAAGAACTGCCACTTTGCCTCGTAGCTCTTGGCAACACTTTATCCATGATTCGTTAGATGTGAGATCGGCTGCGCTCTCGTAGCCTGTTATTCCGAAGTCGGCGGCGTTGACGAATACACACAGGTTGGCGACGTCGCAGGGGGTCACTTCGATGTCCTTTCCGCCCACAGTAACTTTGTCTGTTCGGTTACCTGTCGGAAGTATACCTTTAGAGAGAGTTCCTCCAATGGACTAGGGTTATATTAGCAGCTGTTTATTCATCAAGATAAACAACTTAAAGAGTTCAAACTTACTTGTCGATAGTCCATCAGGATAGGACTCGCCTTCCCCGGGACACCCGCAATCTCTTGCTCTCCTTGCGCCTCAAAGGATCCCTTTTCATCCAGAGGAACATGCGATACAATCTTTTTCTTTGTTCCAGTATTATAAATGTGAACCGCCTGTGTCTTTAACCCAGGTACAATTGAACTACCGGCTCTGAACTCCGCCAACCCTTCATCGATAGCGAAAGGCCCAACAGCAGCCGAGATATTGCCACAGTTACCAGCATAAGATATTTGATCATCTGCAACCCCGACCTGACAAAACGTGTAATCGACATCGATACCTTCACGTGTTGATTTTTTGATAATCGCAATTTTCGACGTGACTGCTTTTGATCCGCCCATGCCATCGAGTTGAAGTGGGTCGGGCGATCCCATCATGCGCTTCAAGAGACGATCTCTCTCTGTGCCGGGAGGAGGAAGTACATTTTCGTGGATGAATAGTGCTTTGCTTGTTCCGCCGCGATATAGCGCCATGGGAACACCGTAAGTATTGTTTTTGGGCATGATGCTTGTAAAAGACCTTGGATAATTCTGGATTTACAATCAAGTCCGGCGAGAACTAGCAACTTAGGATTCTTAGGGAATACCGGTGCCATAGATAATACATCACATTCATCCAATTATGATGAGTATTTATTTAATTATCATTGGCATTGGTAGCTTGAGCTCATATCGCAATATTCCCCATAGTTTACTTATTCCCCATAGTTTACGTCTCGGGCCGTATGCGGCCTCGGCGTTTCCCCGCAATTCATTGACATCGGCTTTTAGTTCAAAATCGCAAAATTAAAAAAGAGCTGGAATTTCACTTTGCGGCTAACAAAGCAAAAAGAGAGAGAAAAAAAGAAGAAAAAAAAAAAAAATTCTATAGCCCGTATCTTAAGGTTACAGTCGATGAATAATACCAAACAATAGAGGATTCGACTCTGTTTTCATTGCGCTCAATCTAACATCTACACGCCCCCCTCATATGACTTCCCACCAGCTGCTTTGTCAAACTCCATTGCTTCATCCAATCCACAAATCTTGTAAAAGGTAGCAGGACTCCCCGTGAGTGAATCATCTGGAAAGTCTCCCGTCTCTTTAAGGCACTGTATTGCTTTAGTGATGGATTGAAAAGCCGCTCTAGAGGAGAGAGCAGGGTAAATAATGATTTTGAACCCAATCTTCTGGGCTTCAGCGGCACTTAGGCGAGGTGAGACTCCCCCCTGAACCATATTGTATAGGACGGGCGTTGGATGAAGCTCCTTGCATACGCGTTCTGCCTGTTCGAGGGTACGAATGCCCTCTAGAAAAGCAACGTCGGCACCGAGACTAATTGCTTTCTTCAATCTAGCTAAAGCGGTGTCAAAGCCGTAAAGCTGTAATGCGTCAGTACGGGCGATTATGACAATGTCGCCGTTTAGTTTTTGTCGCATGTTCACTGCTGCTTTGATTCGTGACATGTACTCGTCTTCGGAGACCAGCTCTTTGTTACGGAGATGACCGCAGCGTTTGTTGACGACTTGATCCTCTAGATGTAGAGCTGCAACGCCGGCACGCATATACTCAGCGATAGTTCGACCCACCATTAATGCGCCTGGTTACTATATTAGCTTCAAGCCTCTTTTGCTTCTTGGTAGGAATTGCTATCATGGTAACACACCTCCATAGCCTGTGTCGGCATCTGCAATAAGTGGAACACTAGTATCCAAATTGGCGATCAGAGAGGCATTATCCCTCATGTCATTCAAGGTAGCCAGGCCTATATCGGGCATACCGAGTCGTGAAACTGAAGTTCCAGAGCCAGTCTGCTCGTTAATTAGCAGCGATATCTCAAGGTAACCCAATCTAGACTAAAAAAAGAGACCCACCATATAGAGATTCTTAAAGCCAGCATGAAGAGCAATCCGTGCAGTCATACCATCATATACACCAGGGCAGACTACGATTTCATCACCGGCCAATTGGCTCCGTAGCAAAGATACCGCGAAGGTAGGACCAGTGCTTCCCATGATGAATCTATTTTGTGTGTTGTTGATCGAATAGTAGAGAAACGGGGGACTTCGAAATACAGAACGAGCACAGGTGATGTTTGCTGACTTAAACATTTTGTGACAACCAGAGAAAGCCGGTATGATATAAACTTCCTGAACAATCGTGAACAGGCTGTTTCGTCGTATTGCAGTGGTCGGACATCACATCGGACTTGGGGGTTGATACCGGCAATTGACAAAACAAGGAAAGATCGTGATATCGCCACCGGACTCGGAATCCCGAGTTCGCAGATGTATGACATACCGGTCAATTTTGTTGAACAGATTGAGAGCGTCATTTAAGAACTGTCCTCGGATCTCGGTGTAGAATGACTTTCTGGCCGTATCAGATATAATCCATTACAAAACAAACGGCTCTGACAGAAACTTTTGGCAGGATTGTGCAGGAATCTGATATTAATTTTCTCGCTAGTCTTAGCTCAAAATGACAACTAAGGATGCTAGCCTTGTTACCCTATCCCAGAGAATCGTCGATGTTCTCAAGACAACCCGAGCTCTTGAAATCGAGAGTCCAGTGCGCTTGAATGAGTGTAAGATCCAACATTGATTGATAATGAGTGACGCGTCTGATGAAAATTTGCAGGTGAGGATAACAGCAAGGAACCAACATTTGGAAACTTTGTGAATGTACTTGATGCTTTCATTCGTCTTTTGAAAGATCAAAATAAGTCGAATGAGGCTGATGCCGTACAACGCGCCAAAGACATCGCATTGGAATCCAAGTCTCTTGGAGGCCTCGAGCTTGATCTTTGGAAACCACTAGAACCATCTGAGACCAATGCAATTGTTTTCTGGGTAGAAGCATGGCTGAAAGCTTTGTCATCCGCCGAGAAAAGCAGACAGCTTTTGCGTCCATTATCTATAAGACCAGAACAGAGACGCGGCATGACATTGACGGAAAAGATTCTTGCACATCACTCTGTGGATCCAGTTGCACAAATTGGTCTTGCGGCTGGTGATTTTGTGCGAGTGAGCATTGACTGGATCGCTGCATCTGAGATCTCTTTCTTCGTAAGTAACTTTATGACACTTGTGCGTTTACAGTCATGAGATAAATGTTGATTTTTTTGCAGAGCATTAGCAAAACGCTATCTGAACTTAGCTCGTGGAATATTTGGCGCAATGACCGGTTCTGGATTGCGGGTGATCATGTCGTTGATCCTAGGACCTACAACACTCCTTTGAATCAGCGGCTCATCCAAGCTGCTGATAAAGCAGCACAGGATTTCAAACTAACAGATTACAAAGGCCCAAATGTGAGGAAAACTCTTTTTAAACTAATTCATGTATACGGACCAAACTAATGATCGCTTTAGTATACTATTATGCACACTGAATTCGTAAGAGAACGAGCCGAGCCAGGGTTACTCGTTCTCGGAGCTGATTCGCGTATGTGACTGAGCGCTCATTTTTCAAACATTGCTGATCGTCTTAGATACATGTTCTTCCGGAGCGGTTGGCTGCCTTGCTGTTGGACTAGGCGCTGCGGATGTAGCGATGAGCGTGATCACCGGAGAGACCTGGTTCAAAGTACCCGAGTGCATCAGTATCGAGTTTCATGGACAGCCACAGCTAGGTATTGGGGGTAAGGATATCATTCTCCATATTTTGGGCGAACTCAAACGCAACACTGTGGCTGCCGAGAAAGTAGTGGAATTCTCTGGCCCTGGCTGTCGATACCTGTCTGTGGATGCGCGCTTCGCCATTTCAAATATGTGCACGGTAGGCAGCATTTGATCAAATTTTTCATACATCCTGCTTACTTTTCTTTTTTCAGGAATTCGGCGCCATAACTGGATTGTTCGTTCCCGACGACATTACTCAGAGCTATGTTGCTGGCCGAAAGCAAAGACACAGACGGTCTTCCTCGATCTACTTTCAACCTGATATCGATGCTGTCTACTCAGGTAGCTACAGTATTGATCTTTTCAAAGTAAAGCCTCTTTTCGCGATATATCCTTCGCCAGATGACGTTGTACCTGTGACGGAGAAGGTAGGCATGGACCTAAATGGGTGTTTTATTGGAGCATGTACGACAACAGAAGAAGACTTGATTCTTGCAGCCCTAGTTCTAGATGTTGGACTGCGACGAAACTTACCTCTGGCACCCGGTAAGCGCCATGTGGCCCCTGGGTCAATTCCGATTAAATCACGGCTCGAGGCGTTGGGGTTATTGGATATATTCAAAGATGCTGGATACTCGATCGGAGCGCCAGGATGCAGCTATTGTGTTGGTATGGGCGCTGACCAAGCCGGCGAAGGCGAGGTGTGGCTTTCATCACAGAATCGCAATTTTCAAAACAGGATGGGAAAGGGCTCTATTGGAAATCTCTCTTCTGCAGCTACAGTTGCCGCTTCATCGTTTGAGATGAAAGTCACTGATCCATCTTCTTTCCTGGCTGAGATTGACGAGGCTTATTTCAATGCCATAAAAGCCCACCCCAAGAGGAGCAAGCCTGTCAATCATGCTGGTCCCACAGCAGACATTCCCTACGTGGAGCCTAACTACGTTTCATTGACATCTAATGGTCATGTTCAAAATCATTCAATCCAGACGGAATATGATGATCAACCTATCATTGAAAAGAAACCAGCAAGACCGATCATCAGCGATAGAGTTGTTAGGTTGGGTGACTTCGTTGACACTGATGCAGTAAGTAGCCATTTCACATACGAGAAAAGAAGAATTTATTAATAAAAGCAGCTCGCACCGGCAGATATACTTCTTACTGCTACGACAGACGAAGCTCTAGGTGAGCATTGCATGCAGTATGTAATGCCTGAGTTTCGACAGAAGGTTCGAGATGGACAAAAGGTACTTGTTGCTGGGAAAGCCTTGGGAGTTGGTTCCTCACGAGAAGCTGCAGTTAGGGCCCTGAAAGGTAGGTGAATCAAAACAAAAGCTTTGGTATCTCAAAGGTTTTCTTTCTGTTCACGACAGCTAACATTTCTCAGGTCTCGGTATTAAATGCGTTATTGCTCGGTCTTTCGCATTTATATTCAATCGAAATCTCCCCAACGTGGGAATTTTGCGCTTCGTAATTGACGATGATAGCTTTTATGAAGCAGCCGCTGATGGGGCTGAGATCCAAATTAGTTTGGACGAACGGCAAGTTCAAGTTGGTGGATCTACTTACCACTTCAAACTGTCGGACATGGAGTTGGGTCTCATCGAGAATGAAGGAATGACCAACGCTTATCAGAAGTTTGGGGGTAATGTCTTCTCATCTTTGGCAAGTGGAGGGAAGACTGTGCAGGAGACAAATTTGACTACAACAGAGCCCGAGGCGCCTGCAGCATTGAGAGATTTACAATGGTAGAATTGAATATGCCTATGAAACCGACGAATCTGATTCTAATTTCCTTTCGAGTGATTCTTCTGGATTTAGGCTATTAAGACACCTAGCAAAAGAAATCAAGTAGGCACTTAGCGGATCGCTTTTAAATTTACTCATGCTGGTCAATGGTCGTGACTACTTTTCATTCTCTTTCGTTCAGATCGCATACGGGACTCGAATAAACGTAAAGCATACATGCAAGGGAAATAATTGATTGAGCAAAATGAGAATTGTATTCGCAGTCAACATTTGAATAAGAATCCCATAAAACCCACTTCACCAAACGATCCTAGAGTGTGTATCTAAAATTCGGATGCCGATCGCAGAGTTCCTCATAATTTTTGAAACTTTCAGGATTAACTTCTCCTCTTGCAGCGAAGTCAGCAGCTATAGCATCTCGGCGTTTATTCTCTCGAGTGAACATCCACATGGTAACAACTACAGCAGCCGCACCAAGAGCATTCAGTCCAAGTAGCGTACCGTGGCCCTTGAAGAACCGGGGCGGATCAACATAGACCTGCGTACTGACAATGCTATAACACTGGATGAATATTTGGGCCATTGCCCACGCAGTGGCTCGTTTCGCGAAGCCAGCATGTGAGATCAGAACCCATGCGCTGGAAAGAACAACAGCAGGATAAGCACCTGCTGAAACAAAGCAACAACCTACTACCAGGACAGCCTGGTTTGTGCTTGTAAGAAGGAGAATATACCCGATAAGGCATACAAAGAGACAAATCAAAGTGGGCAATCCCTTCTTGTCGAAGCGATCCGCGAGAATATTACCCAATGGAAGGGTAATAATTCCAAACGCATAGGGAATAATTGTGTATAGTTGAGTCATCACTAATCAAGAACGAGTTAGTGTCACATATCTTCTGACACAATGCATTTGACTTACGTGCAGAGAAACCGAAAAGATTCATGAAAGTTGGGAGAAATACTCCAAAAGCGGCCACATTCAAACAAACTGCTGCAACAGCCAAGGCCTGTAACCAAGACTTAGGATCTTTGATAGCAAGCCATATTTGACCATAGTTTAACTGAGAGTCAGGGACGTTGCGGGCTGATAAAATATTGTTAAGACGAAGGCTTTTCAGGTTGAGCATTCAGTTCAGACATACCGATCTTGGTCCTCTGGAGAATCATTTCACGTTCTTCTTCGCTCTTGAATATCCAGCTTCCTTTTTTCGACACTCTCTCAGGAAACTTTGGAAGGAAAAAGAGGACAAGGAGACCCCAGAAAATAGTCGGGACTCCTTCCACGATAAAAAGCCAACGCCATGCAGGAATTCCGTTGTTACCCGGGAGATTCTTACCCACACCATAAGAGATAAGTCCACCAACTGCACCTGCAATCGGTGCTGGAAGATAGAAAAATGCTGGAAAGAATCAATACCGTGCAAAAGTTTCAAAAGCCAACATGCTTCTTACCTCCCCTAGTTCCTACTTCATTGGGATAGTACCATTGTGCCAAATAGAGATTGCCAGTTTGAACAACTGCTTCGAATGCTCCTGTGAGGAGGCGAAGTACCATAACTGGTGCATACGACTGACAAGCAGCAATGCAGCAAGCGATAACTCCGAAAAGCAATACGGAAGAGCCAAACACCACGGGTGCTGAGATATAGCGCAATGTCAATGCTGCTGGGAGCTCGAAGACCATGTAGCCAACGACTAAACGAACGAGCATGGTTAGAAATTACTTTACAAGGGAAATCCTCAAACATGTAAAAGATTTAAATGCTGAGTTGCTTACAGAACATCATCAGGCAATTGTAGTATTGGCTGCTCGAAATATTGAGGTCGGCGTCCATGCCCATCACTTTGGCATTCCCAATCTGTGTCCGGTCCTATTCGAGAAACCAATTCAGTAAGTTGTGTCTCGGTGAAAATACAGAGTGGCACCAACCAGATAAGCAAAGAAGAAACACCCAGCCAGCAGAGGAATGATAGCTATGTCTTGCTTCAGTAGCAATCGCTTCTCACGCGGAGATTTGGCATATTTGAAGTCAGGCAAAACATGCTGCTTGTCCTGCTGCTCTGAATGCTCAACTTGTTCCTCTGTTATCTTTTCCTGTTGATTATCCATGGCGGAGTAAGGGTAAAATAAAATCGAGAATGATCAAGCAAACATAGAGAGTGGTGAGTACAAGGGGCTAGAAGTGTCAATCTCCCAATTTAACCTCAAACCAAAAACAGCCGGGGATCGAGACCCCATAGTTACCCCGTGGGGTCATGCAGGTCAACATCAGCAATATTGAGTTGACCGACTTCGATCCTTTCACTGTCGAATCCGGGGTAAAAAGCCGATTTTGATCTCCATCTCCGATCGGACCCACCTGGTAGCGTAGACTCGGAAAAATGTGATACAATTTACACAGCGCCAGTAGATTACTTTGTTGAATAGACCTCGGTAGATGAGCATTTGATTTTCATAGGAATTCAGGTATTTTGGGAGAAAGCTTGCTTGGGTTATTGTCGCGCGCTCGAAGATAAGAGCATATAGCAAGGTTGAGTATGATCAGCCTTCAGAGCCGCAGCTACTACATGCTCATGGCATCCATCATGATCCAGCCTAGTTAGGCAGGCACCATAGCATCATTATCATTATCATTAAGAAAATTATCTCCAGGCTAAATTACTCGCATTAGCTATATGCGCCAATGAAACATTGCGCATTACTTGATTTCAACAAAAACTAAACGTAGTTTGCTGGTAGCAGCTCCAATTATCTCGGGCCGCTTACGCAGCGAGCGGGGAAGGGTGCCGAGCGAAGGACCAACTAAAACTATGGCACCTCTAGCTTGAAACTCTTGGAATCAAAATTCCGATTTCAGGCTAGCATTTCTCACCAAAATGAACGGCACAAAGCGACCCGGTCGGACAGTCAAGGCTTGCACCAATTGCCGACAGCAGAAAGTAAGCCGCTCCGACTCGCTCTTTTCTTCGTATGCTTACGCAGGGTTCTAGCTGCGGTGTGATGCCAGCGATAATCCCTCGAGGCAATGCTCACGGTGCAGTCGACTGGACCTGGAATGTGTCATTCTACGGTCATTCAAAAGAATCAAGAAAAAGACGTAAGCTAGGATGCTGCCAATCCAAAACTATGGCTCTGACAAATTTCTAGCAAAGCAGAGCTACAGCAAGAGGTAGAATCCTTGCGCGAACAAATGCTGATAGGAGTCTCGACGAGCCCTCCTATAGACGATATTATTCAAACCGGTACAGTAGGACAAGAGGATGCACCTCAATCACTTCTGACCAATGGGTCATCTGATGCCCAGAGTGGGATGTACAATCCTATTTCAGAACATGGAGATGCGAGTAATGCTATGCTAGAGCCATCCTTACTATCCGGGGTATTGAGCTCTCGACAAAACACCGATATTTCACCGACTACACCACGGTCTCTAAATGGCTTTACTGTCGAGGCGCATAAGATTGATGACTGCTTTTCCTTGTATGACAAGTTGTTCACACGGATTTCAGCACATATACTAAACTTCAACTCAGATTCTTTGCCAATTATGCCCCAGTTTTACCAATAATTGACGCACAGCTGACGCCGAATGAGTATTATGACCGTTGCCAACAACTTTTTTGGACGATAGTTGGCGTTGGCTGTCGTCAGTACGTTCGAGATCCAACGCTATTGACTCGGCTAGCGCCCTCAATTCAGAACATAGCTCTGCTATCATTGACAACACGGACTGCCGTCATAGACATGATTCAAAGTCTACTTATATTGTCTACTTGGCCATTCCCCTTTAATTCCTCCAGCAAAGCCATGGTCCATATCTTCAGCAGCGCTGCCGTAAATCTGGCTCAGCAAATCGGCTTGCATGTTGTCGGTGTCGGGCAAGACTTTGCTCGAGTGAAACTCACCACAAGTGAAACAATTAAAGCTTATCGTACACAGTTATGGCAATATTGCATCATGATCAATCAAAGGTAAGATGCTCTAATTAGAGTCATTATATCTAAGAAAGCCTGATCACTGATTCATTTGACTCCAACACATAGTACTTGTTACGCGGATGGACTTCTACCCAGCGTTTTAACATCAATGGATAAAAACGATATCTCTCGCGCTTATGAATTACTACCACCGGAGTTAAAATGCAGACAGAAAATCCACGAAATCGCTCTCAGCGCTACACAGGCCATACAGCAAGCAGGCTTAACCGAAAGTGACGGATCAAACACAGCACTTTTGCATTCTCTTATCGGAACATTCGATCACGAGCTATCAAATCTGTCTCCCTTTATAGGCACAAATGATCTTAGTGAGTATATGATTCAAACGTCATGCCTTACCTTTCTAACATTTAAAAAGATAGAATATACCACGTCTTAGCTCGCCTACACATACGAGCATTCCATTTCTTCAGCACACAAACTGCAGAGTCCTTTGCCCCGCTTCTAAGCGTCTATGAAACAGCCGTGGAATCAATAGAAACAGTAACAGCGATCTGCACTCCAGCTGCAGTATGTCAATTCTACATTCATCGAATGATTGTTCTTGCAGCATTAAGCATCCTCAAAATACTACGCAATGACATGCATAAAGCGGCAGTTGATGCTCGAGCAGGAGAATGTGCATACTTCTCAGTGATCATGTTTCTACGGCGCTTGTCTATGGCCCATGATGATATCAGTGCGCGCGGCGCAGATATTCTAGCTCAGATGTGGGCGAGTGACTATATTTTCAAACGTGCGGATGGCACGCGAGATAGTCTGTCCCTGCGTATTCGGAGCAGATTGACGATGAGTGTTATTTATGATGTGTTTTGGTGGTGGCGGGAGGAAATTGCTGGGTTGGTTAACCCTTACAAGGAGAAGAGAAATGATAATGGAACGGGTAAGTGGATTTTTACCTAATGGGTATACCAATGCGCTAACAATTCGGAAGACACTGCTAGTGATGAGCCGATCGGCATTGAGAATCCTGTTCAAGTTCAAGATTTGCGTACCAGTCCCCCAGCTGAGTTTGATAGTTCTCCGTACTTTGGGACTGAATTTGACGACCTCGCGGAATTCAGCTGGACAGGGGCACTCAAAGATTCAGCACTTAGTAACTCGGTTGATGAAGTCATTTTCGGAATGACACCTGGATCGACTTGAATATTATTGGGAAAATCACTTATGTAAACTATATACAAAATCTCATATTAATTCAGAATTTCGTTGGGGCCTCTAAGAGGTCGGCCAAATGTCATCGGGAATGTACGCTTTTCCATCCATGATCCTCCTCGATGTCCGCACAAAAGCAAGAACATTGAACTCCGGTACATCGAGTGAGATCGTCATTGCACGCTTTCCTTGAACAGAAGCCTCCACTTTTACAGGCATAATACCCAAAGGATGGGAAATGTTAAAGACATCACTCTCTAGCGTCCCCGACGCCATGACCTGGTGTACCATAGTCCCCTCAATACGACTGCACCCTGCCGTACAGGTAGCTATAGTGCCAGCCATGCTATCATGGCACATGTTATTCAAAAGGAACCGTGAGGTGATATGGCCATCCTGACTGGGCGGTGCAATTAGAACAACGGATGGGATACCGAGGGACTGTTCATCGACAAGTCCCCAGTCCAGACACATACCCAGAAGCTGTGCAGCTTTCCCACGAACTTCTTTGCAGATGGATATAACCTCAGGATTGTTCGTTATATCTGCAGCGCTGAGATCGGATAGATCCTCCACGCCCAGATCAGTTGCTCGCACGAATGTAGTCAGTGTGGCGATGTCCACTATGGTGACTGGGACATTCTTTCCTCTAATCTGGAGGATATCCGTACAGTTTCCTGTGGGTAAAGGCCCTTTATCACGGAAACCTCCAATGGTCTGTATCGGCTATATTAGATAAATGACAATCAAGTAAGTGAGGAGAACAACGTACATTCCGAAAATCCATCAGAATCGGCGCTCCCGTCCCCGGAACACCTGCAATCGCATAGTCCCCCTTCGAAAGCGACTTCCCAGAAATAGGATGCACCGGAACATGTGCAATAAGAATCTTCTTTATAGCCGTCTGATAGATCCTCACCTCCCTCGTCTTCAACCGCGGATCAACAGAAACACCCTCCCGAAAAGATGTTTTAATCAAGCCCTCATCAATAGCGAATGGCCCAACGCCCGAACTAATATTCCCACAGTTCCCATAGAAGCGAATACTATCCTCTGCAATGCTCACTTGCGCATAGGTATAGTCCACATCTGCATCGGGGCGATCAGAGGTCTTGATTATGGCTACCTTTGAAGTAACGATGCGTGTTCCGCCTATCCCATCTATTTGGAGGGGATCGGGAGTTCCCATTACGCGTTTCATGACTGCATCCCGAATGACACCTGGTGGCGGCACATCTTCATCCTTGAAGAAGAGGGCTTTGCTAGATCCGCCACGGATTAGAGCGGTGGGGATACTGATTTGGTCGGGTAGCATTTTGAATACTAGCATAGATAAAGATGTAGTGCCCAGGTGGGTCATCGTGAATGAGGGTGGTGTGGGGTGTATTTTTTGTATTAAATGGAGGGAATGGGGGTGGCTGTATTGTGCGAGGCTTTGGTGTTTGGCCGAATAAGCCGATATCGTCTTTGGACTCCGAGTTGGTTCAAATGGATGGCAAGAGTAACCGAGGTCTTGGTAGCAAAACAGGGTGCGTCTTAGTGCGAGACAGCATTCTGCAGCTTAGTCTATGGGCTAAATTGATGGAAATTTGGGGAGAAGAAAATATTGTTATGTACAATGACATTGGATCAGATATCTTTATAGTGCAGTCTAGACATACATAGGAACCGATAATCTAGGTACATTTAAGTCTCTTATTATGTCCACTACGAAGTGCCAGAAGCCAACTTCACGCCACTGGGAAGCCCCATGATTTGACCAGCTACATCCTGATCACAAGTTCCAAGGCTTGCCCCAGCAGAATCAGCTAGACAATCGCCACTAGTACTCTTCAAATGACCGGTAATGTAGTGCGACCAGCTGGTCCCAGAACCACCTTTACATTTCACAAGCGACACTGATCCGTCTTTAGAGGCAGCAAGGCACTTGGAAGAATCTGACAATGGGCTCAGGGTAAGTTTGCTGCCTGATCCAGACACAGACCATACTTGAGAATTCTTTGCATCGCAGGAGGCAAATGTAACTTTATTTGAATCGGCGGTCAAGCAGCGTCCTGAGTCAGTGTTGAAGATCATGCCGGTTGGTGTGGTCTTTGTGCATCCACGTGGAGGTGTGATACGGTGGACACTCGTAGCGTGTGTATCGAGTTTGATATCTACGAAGTGTTTGATGGTTTCCACTTTGCCAGTCCAAAGATCGTGTGCACGATACTTGCAGCTTGACTCAAGACCAAGCTGGGAGATTGGGATTGTTATCTTCGAAGTGTTGTTTCCGCGGTTCAACACGGTTAAAAGTCTATCTCCATTTGCTAGTGAGCGGGTCAGGACATCGAAGTCAGCGTCCCGGGTGACCAGGGCAGCCTGCTGAGCCAGTGGGTCTTGATCGACATCAATCAGATCCTTGTTCTTGAGGAAGGAGATGACTTCGTCAGGTAGGTCGGGAATATAGGCGCTGATAATCAGTGGGGCTCCGAATGATGCCCAGAGTGCGAAATGTGATTTCTTCTCGTCCTCTGTTAAACCTTTGTGATCGGGAATTAAGAAATCAGGATCATTATAGTAGCCCGGCTTTTGGTAGCGCACGAGCTGAACCTGATAATCGTAGTTCGTCATGATGCTTTCCCACGCACTCCCTTCGCCGACATATACAAGAACATCAACCGAGTGGCGCGCAAGCTCACCATTAACCGGAACCCAGTCCATGACTCGCATCCAGTCCGTTTGATTCGTAGAGAAATATGCAGGCGCGGACTCAGAGAAAATAAGTGGTTGCGACATGGCACTTAAGATCTTATGCCAATTGCTATACAGATCTTTATACTCGTCCCGCAGCAGTTGACCATCTTTAGCATAAACATTACATCCATCCAGCTTAAGATAGTCAATGCCCCAACTGGCGAATGTATCGGCATCTTGCTTTTCGTGATCGAGTGAGCCAGGGTACCCGCCACAGGTCTCGTTTCCTGCATCTTCATAAATCCCTAAATGGAATCCGTGTTCGTGGGCATAGTTCGCTAGCCAGGGGATACCATGCGGAAACTTGGTGCTGTCCCACTGTAACGACCCGTTGGCTGAACGCTCGTGTAACATCCAGCAGTCGTCAAGATTGAGACGATTATATCCGGCATCGAGCAGACCACGGCTGATCATGGACTGGGCAGTTTCAGTGAAGAGAGTCTCATTAAGATCGCATTCGAATCGGGCCCAGTTATTGAATCCCATGGGAGGGGTCGGAAGGAGGCCGGGGTCTTCGACTGATGCCTGAGCTGGTAAGAATGGGATCATCAACAGACTCGCCATCCTTGCAGGCGTAACCCAGTTGGCCGAACGTGTCATGGTCGGAATTTGTCACAGCAGAGAAAAAGAAAATTGCAGATCCAAAGAACACTAATGGAGCTTCGCATTTGACGACTGATCTGATCTGATCAGAACTTTGCTGAGTATGAGTCCTCCAAAGCCCCCCTAGCTAGCTATCTTAAGTACCAGCATTCCACCTGAAGCTCCACGACTTCCCCGCACCGGAGCTCCGCCAGATCGGCAAACGTCGCGATCAAACAGTGGGGGAAGTGGTACTGAAAGATTGTCACGGTGCCATCGTGGCACTGTCGATAACAACGTTAATAAACGCCCACGCTAGCCAAACGCGATACTACTCAAACGCGACTGCAGATCGGGGGCCAAGATAAGTTGAAGAAGAGCGGGGGGGGGGGGGGGGGGGGCAACAGCACGCCGATGGCCCAAAAAAAAAAGGACCGAAGTTTTAACAAGTCCGCCCAGCAGAAAGGCTCAACAAGTCTCAGGGTCCCGGAGCCCAGAAATTCCCTCGGTCATGCAGAATGAGATCCATGCGAGTGGCGGTTCCGAATTCCCCTACCAATCGCACTGAGTAGCTGAACCCAACGACTGATGAGATGCATCACATCTGGAATGGGCCATCATGATAGGCGCATGCTTGGTGGGAAAGTCGGAAGAAAAAAGCAATTTCGCTTGCATTTCCAGGATTCGTCATGCACGGTGTTGAGGATAGCTGAGTATGGAGTGTGAAGGGAGACTTTTTCAGCTCCACCACGATCCCTGGTTTAGGTCTAACGGCTCAAGCGGGGATGTGGGCTAGCGATCGCAAAAATTGCCAGCAACCCCCCAAATTTCGGCGTGAGCATCTTGGATGTTCTTATTTCTTACCTGTAATCATCTTCCCGGACATGCCCTCCGACTCCAAGACCAAAATCCGACCGCAGCAATCTTGTTTGAAATGCCGCGAGCGCAAAGTAAAGGTAACGAGCTTAAATCTCCATCATCGGCTGCCCCTTAGAGACCCTGAGATCAAATCCGAGCTTCTCCGGCAAGCCCGATCCACCATATGCGACCCAGCGCAATCGCATCGGGATCTTCTTGAACTCCGAGTCCCTGAACTCTTCTTGATCTGGGCCTTTTATACATCTCTGTTCGTGCGCTAATTCGTCATGGACATTGTATAGTGCGATCGTTCCATCCCATGTCATGCTTGTATTATCCGCGGCATCGAAGCTGAATGCACCTATCTCACCACCGCGGAAGATCGCGAACATATCAGCCAAGCGGAAATTATCGATCGCCTTCGTCGCGAGGTCGCACAGCTGCGCACCCAATTGACGCAGGGTCCGAAGCCAAAATCTAAATCGCTTTCTCGTGGGTCTAGCGCCAGTCGCAATCGCGCGCCTTATGCGCGCCCCGCTGGCTATCCGCAGCCTGGCTCGCGCGAGCCTGATCGTGCTTTGACAAGTGGGGATGATACAGCGGGGATCCTCGGTGTCGCTGGTCCTGGCCCTCTTTCTGCCCCGGGATCTGGTGTGGGGGTCGGCACAGGCGTTGATCTTGGTGATGGGAGCTGGTCGGGATCGTCGCCCTCATCCACTGGCACGAGGGCCTATTCCGCCATGACGGTCAATAGCCCGGATAGTATGGGGAGTGGGCCGAGTGAATCACATGCTGTATTTGCTGGGACGACAGGTCCGTTTGGGGCACAAATGGGAGCGGGGGATGTGACAACGACAGCAGGGACAGCTTTTATCGGTGCCAGTGAGTGATTGCGTCCATAATTTCTACTGAAGTCATGGAGAGAAAGCTGACTAACCTGTAAAAGCCTTCGTCGAAGATCCGTCGCTGTCGAACTCCCGAGCTGAAGCAATTCCTGCTTTCGCGCCAGGCGATATCCCCATCTCGATGCTAATGCAAAATATCCACGCATCGACGGGCGATCCAATGGGTGTGTCTATCGCGGCCTATTCAAATGAAGGGCCACACCATGCGATCGCAGACCATGTCGTATCACATTATACAGATCCCAGTCACAGTCCAGACTATTTACAAGGGGACATGCTAAACCAAAATATGACTACGACTGGCGACTACAAACATCTTCAGGGATATCCAAATCAACAATCACATCTGCCATGGGGACAGCCACATAACTATGCGCCACCGACCTCATATGCAGACTCGGCATATTATTCAGCCTCATCGTCTAATAATGCATTTACTCATACAAACGCCATTCAAAACTCGAACCTCCTTCCACGGCAAATACCACATACCGAGAGCCTCTCAGCACAATTCCCCACCGATGATACTCATCCGCTTTCTGGAATTTCCATTCCAAGTTCATGGAAGGTGGAAGGAAAAGAAGAGCTCCTAGAAACTCTGCTTCAGACAATTGGTAGCTGCGAGGAATCGAGCGTGGCGCAGGTGGTGCAGGTTGTCAGGTCCAGTGCAACGCCTGAGGAGGCTGTCTCGGGAATATGTCAAGTGCTGGGTATAAGTGCAGGACAACAATGAGGGCCGCTGGCCGGAACTCTCCTTCTCGGGGGGCACAGACAGGATAGCATGAATCTGTTGGTCTTTGGTCATGCTCTGGAAGCAGCATTTGAGGTCCAACGTCAAATCTTGCTGATGCCGAAAAGTTTCACGTTTTACCCCTCCAAAAGTGCCCGTGGGCTTTCGGGACAACTAGTCTAATGTATAACGATAAGACGTAAGGGTACTTATTCCCTTTATGAAAAATATTTGAAGAAGGCCGTGGAATATTAAGTCGTAATAATGGTATCAAGACCTGGTCTCTTGTTCGCGCCAATCAGGATGTTGGCTCCTCAAGAGAACTGCCGTTCGTCTCTTCCATCGGCCGTTGACCATAAACAAAATGGAATAGAACGTAGAGATGAAATTTGGAGCTCATCAACTCGGTCCGCACTTTTTCCATATAATCTTGTGCCTCTTGAAACGAGTATCCAAGCACCCGTGTGAACAAAGCCAAGGTATACGGCTCCACAACTTCTAGAATGGTCACTTTGGCAACGCGGCCTATCTCCTTTAGTTGGCGGTCTTTCGCCCATCCTCCGATAGGACACTAAAACCATACAGTCAGCGACGATTATCACTACATTTCCTCTCGGCCCTTTCGAAAGGGTCAAAACACCCCAAATGACCAGATGGACTGACCTTATAGATGTCATCCGTGACATTCACAAACCCCTCCGCTTCCATCAAAGGCTGGATTCGCGGCGCGATATTCATAGGTTTTCCAAACTGTTGACTAGCCGCATTCAACCTTTCCAGCCAATCCATCACAGTAGGTGCCAGCAGATGTGTCTCATCATCCGACCAAACAACCGATTCAAATTCCTGTACCTCAAACCACCCGCCCGGCCGAAGATGTTGCAACGCCTGTCGAGTAAGTTTCGGCCAATCCCCAATTCCGCCTCCCAGGCTACGCGCATGAATATAGTCGAACGACTCTCCGGGTGTATAAGTCCAATCACTTTCTGCGTCGTCGATATAGAAGCGACAATTTGGTGGGGCCCAGCTTGGTTGGATCGGACTTAGATCTGTGCCGATAATGTCGGCTGATGGGAACTCTTCGGCGAACTCAAAGGCCCATTCTGCTGTTCCAGTGCCAATATCTAGGACCCGACGTAGTGGTTGTGGCACGTGTGCATTATTATCATTATCTTCCTGCGGCTGGGGTTGAGGTTGGTCTCGAGGACGGATCGGGGAACGGTATAGGTCGCCACATATTAATTTGAAGAGGTGGTGGACTACAGCGAGGCGGTCTTGCTCTTCTTCATCGTTCGGCATTGGGTATTGGCCATGGCGGTATGCGTGGTAGCGGCGGCCATTTTCGTAACAGTAGTCGCGGATGGAGGAGGCAAAGGACAGGTTGGACCCCACGATGGATTGGGTATCGAAGAGCGAATCATCGTCGCTTGTCTAGAGTGATCATTTATAATGTGAGACAGAGTGGTTTCACTTTAAGAGGATTGGATGGATCCTCTTGGAGTTAGGTGGGGGACTGGGGTAAATGGGGGGGAATGTTTGTGGTGGCTGTTATTTAATCGAAGGAAGGGATGTTCAGGATGCAGGCTTCCAGATAGGATCAAATGGCCGTTTTTTTACGGAGGGTCACACGAAAAGAGATACCGAGAAAAAAAAAGTCCAAATCGGTTGAAAGAGAGGTTCAACTTACATCAACCTGGATTTGTTCATGGGGATTTGGTTGAGACATGAGTGGAAGAGAGAGGAGAAGAAAAAAAGGGGGACGGTGGAGAAATGGAAAGGGCAAGGCACGAACCCCAAAAGAGGGGAGGAATGAAGCTATCCAGAGGGCGATAGAGCGAGAGATTCAAGGACGGTCAGAGCGTAGGATACCGAGATTCAGGATGCCGGGAACCCAGAACCGCGGGATATGATCCATCACGGCAAAGACCCCGCAGTTTTAGCTGCAGAAATGATCCTCGACCCGGACTCGACAGATCACAACTGGGGGATCCACTAGATAGTCGAATAGGAGATGGGGATCGAGACGATGACGAGCAAAGACGGTGATTTACAGGGGTTGGATACAAAGCTGAACGGGAAGAGAAACCTGGCAAGAATTCTCCAAAGTGAGTGAACAAACAAAAGTACCGGGCTTGACTCATGGCCCGGCTCCGTGTTGATATTGCTATGATTCAAGGCCCAAGACGGACCCACTTTTCTATGCTAAGCTCTGGAGCTTTCTCTGCTCGTCCGCAGTCAGAGCCCCATACAACTCCTGGAATCTTGGTTGTGTAGATACTTGACGGAAAAAGTTCTCCAGGAATCCCTGGGTCTGATCGTCCCGTTGACGGACCCCGAAAACACCCTCGGATCCACCTTCACCCCAGCCCATCAGCTCCTGTTTGGTGACGCCCAGACCAAGATCCAGGGTCTGGCCCGGCACATCCTCCCAGTCATCATCACCGTCATCACTATCGGCATCTTCGAGGCCACGGGCGGCCGCGGAATCGATGGTCGGGTTGCCAGAAGCAGCCCCCAGCTCCTCAATCAGGACCTTGATGATCTTCAAGGGAGCAGACACCGTTGTGAATCGGTCGGGGTCACTACGAGCCTGTGAGCGAGTCTTGATGCGGCCAGTGTCCTGGATAATGAGGTCGCCCTTCACAGGCACCTCAGCCAACCGGGGATCGGCGAGCTCATACAGATGCGCCAGCGCGAAGATGTTCTGTTTGATCTCGTCGTAGCCTGCAAAATTGACCGAGTTCTCTAACCACTTGCTCAAAACAACGACAAGGCCGGTCGAGCCGCCCAGGTTGATCTGCGCAAGGAAGTCTACCACCTCCCGGGCGCTGATAAGGGTCAATCGGGCAAAAACCAGAATCAAACTTTGAATGAATTGAGCTTGATGGGCGGTCGCTAACCGTTGAGCGACGGCCTGAAGCAGCTGAGGCAAGTAAGGACCCAGTCGCTCTGAGCCAGCCCGCTCAACCAGCTCAGCGGCAAGCTGACCGACTTCGGTGGCGGCATTGTCATCAACGGCAGGTCCCAGGAGACGATCAATAATGACAAGTACAACCTCGATGGCTTCCTTGCCAGATTGCGGGTCTCGCCAAGAGATAAATTGTGTAAAGTCGTGCGCAAGCATGTGACGGACAGCCTCTGTCGCAGGGCGGATGAGCTCAGCCTCGTCCGAGTCTAGAAGAAGGCGGTTCAATTTCGGCATCACGGTTTCCACAAATCCAGCCGGCATAGGGTCCAAGGCACGCTCAGTGAGAGCACGAAGGAGGTCAGCAGCAAAGTTGGTCAAGGCATTTTCCTCGGTAAGGTTACCAACATCAATGGCACCCATTAGAGAAGGAAGAACCTTCTCGCAAAGTCGCATGTATGCTTCGGGGCCATGGTCGGCAATCTGATCCACGATATCCTCAAAGGCCTCGGTGATGGTCATTGTCAGTTGGAAGTTATTAGCTCCGCTGCTGGCAATGTTAAACAGGACATCGATGGCGATTGATGACAATACCACGGTCGAGTCGGCCATGATAGTGTCCCGAAGAGTCTCCGCTAGAGTGACTTTGAGGTCGTCACTCTCAGCCTCTTCACGCAGGTCGTGTGCTGACACGAACTCAGAGATGGCCGAGATAACGGTTGGCTGGAAATTACGGGCAACGGAAGTTGGCAGTGTTGGCATAAGGTCTTGCAAAACTCGAATGCAAGCAACTTGAACAACCTCCGCGGGATCCTCGGCAATGGCCTTCAATGTAGCCTCCAAGTAAGATGAAGTAATCTGCTGGAATGCATCGCCTGCGACCCGGGACAGAGCACCGGCTACAAGATAACCACGTGCGCGCAATAGCTCTTGCTCTTGCTGAATGGCGTAGTGCACAAACTGGTTGAAATGAGTAGCCAGTTCAGGGGATATTTGTTGAGATACCTCGGAAAAGTCACGCAGCAGAACATTGAGGACGTAGAGGGATGACTCGCGAGCTTTCCATCTGTGGAAAATCAGTTAGTTTTGAGGTTTGGCATAAATTTCGAAGACGTTGAAACCTACGAAGCTGCTGAATCAGCAAACACAGTATTCAGGTGGCTTAGAAGACCCTCTGCTGTTGTGGCTTTCAGCCACTCTCCAATTTTGACAACTAGGTCGCCACTGCATGTACGAGGAGTGTAGTTAGCAGTGACCGAGGTTTCCTCGGACAAGAATAGATTGACATCGAACTCCCAAAGGCCCTCTTCCTCGCTAGTAATTTGAGCATAAGAGCTGGCGAGTTTCATGATTTCGGGAAGCCAGGTAGAGGAGCTAGCCCCAACACCAGCATTTTGAAGCTGCTGCTGCAGCTCGGCCTTGACAGGAGGAGCTTTCAGAAGTGTTTGGATCAGGTCCAACTCTTCCAGAACAAGGAAATCAAGCGAGAAAGGAAGTCCGTCGACATCTTCCAGACGAGCTTGACGCTCTTCTTCAATGAAGAAGGTTTGGTAAATGGGCAAAGCGGTGTTGAGCTCTGCCCAAACTGTTGAGAAATAGTTTGGACTCTGAGGTGTTAGAAGACCAGGGAAGACCATGCGGATTTTCATGATAGTCTGTTGAAAACAATTTGTTAATCAAATGAAAGTCCCCAAATTGGGATGAAAAGACAGGTAACATGTTGACTGCATACTTTAACGATTTGAAGCTTCAAGCCAATCACTCCACGCCACTGTGAAGCAATTTCACCTGACTTATTGGCCTCCTCCTCACTAGGGGGCTGAGGAAGAGGGGCCTTTATGGTCTCAACGAAAAATGGAGACCATCCAGTCAGAACTTCATCTACAAACGCCTTAATTGCATCCTTGTGCTGCTCCAAGACCATCTCTAGTGTGTCAAAACAAGACCGGAAAACCGCGACTGAGAGGGCGCGCAGCATCGGCCGCCGGGATTCCGCTGTAGCGACAGAGAAGAGGGACGAAACCAGATCACGAGCAACACTGAAGAACTGTTCCTCGCCAAATCCAGTATCGACCAGATCCAATAAGACCTTCAACGACCCATGTAATGCGTTATCGCTAGTGGCGGGGTCGTTGATAATGTGCAACAGAGAGGGTAACAATTCCGGCCAGTCATCGGGGAAATCGGCACTGGCAATCTTACTGACGGCGTAACTAGCAGAGGCCTTGACCTTGCGCTCGGGGGTCTCGACAGTTGTTGCAAGCTCGAGCAGTGCCCGTCGAATCTGGGCTTTGTTTGCATCGTTCACGCGGATTTGGCCCTTGAATTCGTCGAGATTCGGAGACCAGGATGCGGCAATGAAGGTCCGCAGGATAGACAGGGCGGACTGACGGAGGTTCACGGGGACGGATGCGTGTGAAGCAATGGCTGTGAGAGAGATTGGGAAGGATTCGTTGGCGTACAGGTTCTCCAGCTGTAGCTCCGCGGCTTTTCGCACGTCTGACGTAGGCGACTGGGTGTTGGCCAGGAGCGAGAGGAGTTCTTGCTCCATGATGATGAGTGATCAATTTGGATCACTGGATAAAAATTGGTACAAAATTCTGGCTCGAAGCCACTGCGTCACGCTAGATGAGGGATGTTTGCGCGCAGCGCGATAAGGAGGCACGAGGGGCAGAGGCGGTCAACGGATACTATGTGAGGGACTGATTGCTCCCTATACTATCTATTGCCCGGCACATCCAGCATGTCCAATGATTGCAATTTTATTCAATAGAATTTGCATTTTAGACCCTGAGTCATTTCACTGGCCATGATATAACCTATTTGAAAAGAAAGTTATAATCAAAAAAGAAAAGATTTATTAATGTTCAATGTTAGAAGATACATGCTCGGGTATGCAATAACCAACATGGCCAAAAGACCATTTGGATTCAATTACGCCCGAGCTATATATAAGTACCGCGCTATATATACATATTCTTTCTCTTCACCCGATCTTTCACCACCCAAACTCCTGCCGTCTCATATTTATCCCTATCATACCCCCTTCCATCCAGCATTTACACAATGTTTCAAAATGACCACTACTATCACCGGGAAAGATCTTCTCCTAGAGCCTCTCCCCGAGCTGAGAACTGGGCCGAATCGCACAGCTAGCCAGGCCTTACATTCAACCAAGTTCGTTGGTTCGCTCCGCCCCTGGTCCACCTTTAGGACCGATGTCCTGTCGACCTTCCACCGTCATCAATTCCGGACGCAACCCCTGTACGCCAGGGTCACCAGCCGTATAAACGATATATTCGAAAGAGAATCTTTCGGCGTCGCAGATGAAATCGGCGTTCAGGCCCGCTTCAGTGACCGAGTAGGGCAGATCATGAGCACAATATCCAAGGATGAGGCCCTCAATTTTTCTATTGCAAATGCCAAATTTGCGCACGACTTAGATCCCAGCGGTACACCTGACTTCGTCATGGTTGACCAGCACTATTCTTTGCTGGCTGTTGGGGAGCTCAAAACCCCATGGGTAACCGACCATAGCCTAAGTACAGCTTGGTCTCGTGCTTTTGACGCTAAAGACGACAAGAAGCTGCGGCATTTACTTGGTATGTATTGATCTTCAATTCCTAAAAACGGGGCTATGGACTAAACGGCCTTTCACTAGGCCAAATTGCCAAGTATATGAATACCAACGACCTCAAATACGGCTTCATTAGCACATACGATGAAACTATTCTCCTAAGGCAATCTCTCGAGAATGGGACATGGCACCTCGACGTCTCCCCAACAATCAAGCGTGTTAGCGAATATCATGCGGCGCGCAGTCGATCATCGCAATCATCAGTTACTTCAAGACAGGCATTCTTACACATTGGGTTAAAGTCAGTACAAAGGAGGGCATTTGAGAGAGGGCAAAACCTCGCTCCAGCGAATACGCGATGGACTGTTTTGTGAAGGGATGAAGGGATTGTGGCGTCGGAGTACTCAAGAACTGTACCTATGGAAAGATCTTTCTACGTCCGCAGATTAGCACCCTGGTCAAACAAAACTATTGAGTGCCTCGGTACGCCCTGATACGAGTAAATCTCATCCTTGTAAGAGTTCATATATCACTACTCTCGGGAGCTAAATATACTTTCACGCCCCCTGTCACTAGCTCGAATTCGAAACTTGCAGCTGATAGTCTCCTGTTCTATTTTATGACCCTTTAAAAGAAGTCTGGTTAGGGAGTTCACAATGGAGGTCAATTATTGAATGAGATATTTCATTTATGGTGTCTGAGCATTGTTGACCGATCAGAAAAAGAATCTTGCAAGTGAAAAAAGAGCACCGCTACCACGTCTCGCCATTCCAGATGTCTGACCAGGATACCTCAATTCTCATCTGAATATGTCGATCGTAATAAAAAAAGAGCGATCATAGTCATGCGCTACTTCTAGCCCATTTGCTCAAGGCTCCGTATGCTTAAAAGGTCCACATGGAAATATCTCCGGTCCAGTTTAGTTCCATCCAGCTCGAATCGTCTTCTGGGGGCTTTGCGAGGTCGAAGAATACAAGCCACGTGTTGTTAACCTTCACCCCCCGCACGAGAGATGCATCGTAAAACCCAACCCAGTACCTAGGAGACAGTCAGTTAGTTAAAGGTGCTCTTTCCAAAAGGCATCATATAAACAATTTGGAGCTCCTTACAGTCTCTCGGTCCTTGTGTTGAAGACAAGGTTACGGGCGGCTGTCTCTAATGGTATAACACCAAGCCTGGCCAACTTTCTATTTAAAGTTAGTCCAATCGAACTCATGTGGCTTTCCTGCTATATACGCTGAAGGATGATATATCGGCGCACCTACCTGAGCTGCTCCTGAAAACGGTCTCGGACTACTTGTCGTTGCTGAGGACTGAGTTGCCAAAACGGTGAAACCTCACCCGTATCTCTAAACCCAAGATGAATACCCGGCACACGCTGCCAAGCAATCGTAATCAGGAAACCACCTGGGACTAACCCGTTGGGGCCTTGCCTCTCTTCAGCATAGCCGATTAGTCTGGGAGTGAAATGGCATGTCTCATGGTCATTGGATAGTCTTTTATACGCCTTAAGCTCGTTGGGCTCGAATCTCTCCGCTTGCTGAGCACGGCTTTGAAGGGTATCACGTTCTGTGGTCGCATATGGAACCTGGAGATATATCCGTATGTCCGCGACAATGGATGATTGATCACGTCGGGAAGCTCTCAATCGCGTTGTGGCAAATGAATAGGCGCCTTCTTCACGGTTAAGTTGTTCCCTGGCAATCTGTTCATCATGTTCATTGATGACCTCAGTGATCCTCCACTCATAGGGAGTAGGCTGGCTGGTCTTGACAATGGCGTTCTTGACGTATTTCCCTGTCACAGGGGGCTCGTTGAACCACCGACTAATGGGTGCCATCATTTCCGTTAACAGCGGCTAGGATAGGATGGAATGGTCGAAATGATAGGCAGAGGAATGTGGAACAAGTGAAGGGAGGGTCGTGAGGGAGCGCGGGTCATCAGTACGTCAATTCTACTAGTATTGGTTGTGTTGTTTCAAGGCCAGTCTGAAATCGGCTTAGATCCGTCCACCTCATAACATTCGAAGCGGCACACTACTGCAGGAACCAGCACTTGAGACACAGATTAAATCGGACATGTAATTGGAATTAGAGCATTTGAAACATTGGTTCCTTCGCTCCCGTGTGGATGCCACTTCTGGTTCAAGAAACTCCATTCATCCTCTTCCCATTCACCTCCATATCGCCCGTTGCTAGCTTTGGCAACTTGAAAGTTCGCTTCTTCCTCTATTTCTTTTTCTTTGACATGCGCTTAATTCGATTGATGAGAGGAAATGGTGGAAGGACTAAACATGAGATCGGGAAGTGACAACTTGTTCGGTACGTCAGACTTACGTATTCTGATAGGAAGAGCTATGACAGCTTGAGGATACAATTCGTCTCACTATATTCATCGTTGCGACGATTCTGATGGGAGCTCCCCGTTTCAATTACCTACTACGGATAGATTACCTGGTGGAAATGAAAATTTGATACAAGTTGTCTCTATTTTCTACTCAGGTTTCCTTTTTCTATGGCATACGTTTTTTTTTGGGGGGGGGGGGGGGGGGGTTGACGTTGGCGGTTCAATAATCATTTGTTGACTTTAAAAGGGCTTTCCAGACCATGAAAAAAAAAGGAAAAGCGCCTTCGGTGCAAGTTCAAACCCTCCATATGATGTGGTCAAGTATTTGCGTTCAGCCCCCCGAGTCCACAATCGACTGTTGCAGGTTCTCTTCTCATCCCACCCAAATATCTTTATCGTCTTGAGAATCCCATAACGTGAGTCCATCTTTCCTTTACCCTCTCAAAGTCTCAAAACGCGCTCAAGGTCTTCAAGAAATGTGATCATCCTTCTTTCAATGTCCAGTAGCTTCTTCCTCTTCTCATCATCATTGGCGGACATGACGGCATCAGTGGAGGTAATGCCAGAGTCCAAGAACTGCCTGATTGTCTTTGATTCTTCGACGATCTTTGCGTTGCTCAAGGTGCCTTTCGTAGCTGTTGCGGAGGTAGCGACAGTTGCTTGATTTGATTTCACACTGCGAAACTCAGTCTTGAGATTCTGGATCTCATGATGTACCGTGGACGCCCATTCTTCTCTAGCGGTTTCATCTGTCAAACGGCAGAAAGTGGGCTGACCAATTACTCGTCGATAGGGCTCGTAAAGAGGATTCGATAGTGCTTCCGGTGAATCGATTTCGTCTGTAGCGTAATAAAGGCTGCATTCCGTGGCTCGTCCCCGCCAGTGACAGTTTGCACATACCTGCTTTCCGGCAAACTGGAAGGTGACACATTGGGCGAACTTCCCATACCCCTTTGACAATGGGTGCAACGATGTGGCGCTTCCTCCCTGTTATCTGGGCGGTGACAGCCTCGACATGTATCATAGACTCTCCGATCTGGTTGAAGAATCGTGCACGGTTTGTTCTATCTCCCACTCGCAAACATGGCTCACGAACAGCAGGAGAATATTGGAGGGTTGGAAGAATCTCCCCTTTGAGCTGGCCGTTGTCCGTGTAAGGGCAAAACTTGGCTACTTGTTCCCATTAAAATGGCTCGGGACCAGAAGAGGTATGAGGCTGTATCAGACATTGCTCACAATGGCATTTTCAAACATTCCAAGGGCAATTGGCTCTACTCACTTAATATATAGATCCCTTCAACTAATCTTCTAGCACATACGACCACAGGGTGTGTAGAACAGGGCTTCCCGTCCGCTCAGCCGTACTTAAGCCACACGCCGGTCAGTTAGTAGTATGGTGGGTGACCACATGCGAATCCTGACTGTTGTATGTTTTTGTTATTACTTCTTTTACTTTCTTTTTACTTAGGCGTTTTGGTATGACTTTAAATATACTAGTATACTCGCGTCTTTGTGAATCATGGATCCAACATGTGCTACCAAGCCCCTCAAACTCTTTGTAGTAGATATTTGCTAATACGACCGGTTCGTGGAGTCATATTTCTGCGCATTGAAGCTGATCATGTCGGTCCTATTGCGCTTGAGTTGATATACTATGAATTCAAGTTGTCTCCCGAGGTCCCGTACTCGACGCCGACGCCGCTTTCTGCATCGGCCCTTCATTGTTTCCTACTGCCGTGACTACCTGATACCATGTCTTTGATTTTCCGACATCCATGGCATCAGTAGATACCCTCTTTTGTGACATCTGGACTCATGGCAAGAGCTTTTTATTTCGTGGGGATAATTATGTCCAGTACACGTAGTACATTCTTCTCTTGAACGCCGCACCAATCCTGATTATCGAAAAAAAAAAAAAAAAAAAAAAAACAGGTCGTGATCGTTCTTCTCACACTTTATAGTGAATGGTAAGTGTTTCCCTCTCTCTTCCTCCTTCTCTTATGTATAATACTAGCTCTCAGATCAAAACTTTCGTCTAAAAGTGTGAAGGATATTGCCCATGTTTTTTCCATACATCCAATCTTGATGATGCAGGGTGCCTTATGCACCCTGTCATCCACCGTCCAGCTAGCTTCACACACAAACATTCGTGGATCCTATGATCGTAATCGCTATCATCATTTCCTTCCTGGAAACCACGCCTGCTTTTGATCATGCTGACTATGCTGGCTCTTCTCAACAACATTTATCCTAATGTTATCCATAATATCGTGAGCGATTTACAATCCCCACCTACGTAAGAAGCACAGAAGTCTCGTGAATTCATATTTACTACCTAGTACATACTATTGAATATAGATTTGTCGAACTTGCAGCCTGCTGGTGGGGTTCGTCCCCGCACGAGATGCTCTTCAAATCATATCGTGGGTGACTATGTAAGGGTATCTACCTACCCGTAGAAGTGAGGTACTCTAATGGTACTATTGATTTATTAATTTAATTTATATATAAAGGAGGTTCTATTATAAAAGCAAGGAACTGAAAGAGATGAAGAAAACCTTCTGCAAAGTGATAGTACTATTAAACTTCATGGAGGTATTACCTGTATATTTGTTAGTGGGTCTATTTAATCCTTAAGTGATTTGCTACTCTAAGTTTTCGGGTAATAGTGTAATGTAAGAATATTACCAATATTTTAGGGATCCAAGGCTATAATATGAAAAATTTCTGATATATTACTGTTATGTTGTGTTATACCTCTAGTAGATATGGTCTGCTATTGATGAAAATGTATGTCCATAGTAGATAATATAGTATGGAAGCACCTGGTAAACTACTATGTGTTAATTTTCTATGATGTTTAATGTTGACTGGAGTGAGGTGTGGAATGAATGGTAGTTCTTGGATGCACAGAGCTTTGAGTGAAAAGAACAATGTTATACTCCGTACAATCGTGGGGATGAGTAATGTTCTGCCCCACTGTCTGCGATGTATATGGCTGCGCTCAAGTGGTGAGCAGCCCTAAGCGTTGCTGCACACAAAAAAGCCGGTATTTATACATCTTGGCGTGAAGGAATATATGCTTTACTCAGTCATTTTGCTTATGAATCATATCAAGGACAGCAGGTAAAGAGAATTATATAAATTCTTGACCCAGGCTGCACCATAGCCGTTACTGGCCTCAGGCATGAGGAATTAAAATAGGTACCTGGGGTAATGTTGTCTTACTTTCAAGAACACATTTCTTCAAATGTTCTTCAAATGACATATTTCAGAACTCAATTTAAAAACTTTCTAGAATTCTTCCGTATCCTTGGAATCCCAATAATCATCCATGGAATACGAATCTGACGGTGAGCAAACTCCGAGCCCCCATTGTCCCCCAATTTTGAGTTGGGGCAAAATCCCGGAAAGTTGGGTTTCCAATCCTTGCTTAGTTTGCTCCCCCCACGCCAGACAGGGATTGGTGAAGCTCAATTATGGAATCGTCCGTTTAAACTTATTGCCCCTGGGCTTGTCCAATTGAAGACAAGGCGGGTTTCAAGCCACTGCCAGCTGGTTACGGCGGTGTAACTAAACAAAGACCGCAACCTTGGAAACCTTGCAACTATACACCACCCCGAGTGCAATTGGATGTGGAGATAGACTTAGACTCGATTGTACATTCTACATTCTCTTCTGGCTGATTCTCACGAATAGCATAGTCAACTCAACACGTCAACCCCCCCCCCCAAAGGGCTGGGCAAGGCAGCCTTTCGGTTGGTGAATGGAAGATACGAGTAATATTCTGACATTGCATCATGGTACAGGTACAGATTCATGTAGGTACGGAGTGTACCTTAAAGCCGGGTCCGTTAGGGTGGTTGAATCGTCTAATCAGATACCTCAAAGCCGTTTTCCTGTTAGACATAGATTGGAGAAGGGGGGCCTGGGAGACACGTTTGTTTTTTATTTTATTTTTTATTTTATTTTTTACTTTTTTTTTCGTGGCTGCAGAGCCTGACACCGCTGCTTGGTCCCATCGGGTGGATCGTGATCTTTCGGAAAGAATCGAAAAGGTCCACCGATTTGACTCAGCATGCGATGAGACAGGAGTTAGCCCAGAAGCCGGCGTCAAATGGACTCTGTAAGAATTCAGCTAATCAGTATGGCTGTATTTACGGACGAGCCTCGGTATTTCGTTAGGCTGGCAATGAGTGGGCACGGGGTAATCAGATACCGAATTTAGGTCAGAATTTAAGACAGCCACGTTGGTTTGGATTGAAATTAAGATGACGGCGATTTAAAGCTTTATAGAGGCATGATTGGTCGAATTCACTCAACGAGAGATTGTACATCATGTAGCTGTAATAGCTTGTTGTACTTACATCGTAGCTGTCGTCTATACATATGCCGATTCGACATGGCAAAAGGCAGATCCAATGAGTCGTTGCCCCTCATTAAAGTATTAAATTCTCCACGATCGCCGGAGAAAAAGGCGAAGATCAACTCCTCTTAGTGGCGGCGGTGACGATACAGCAGAATCGAAACGGATGGAACAGGATTGATAATCGCGGAATGGCATCTCATACGCTGCCACCGCAGTGAATGCCGGAAGAGCAGCAGCAGACTCCCCGGAGGGATCGTACCCTTGTCCTGTCGCCGCCACTGCCGTCAGAGATGGGAAGATCATCGGTAAAAGGGCCTCGTACATAGTCTTACGGGAGGGGTGTACCCGGTACCGCCCTGATACATCATCCCAGGGCTCCAATTGGTGGTGCGCGCAGGCTGCCCCAGCGAGTCTGCGGTGTAACTCAACTGTACCCCCGATGGATCCACGGTCCTGATACTGTGGGCTGTTGGATGGAGGAGAAACATCTGAGGGTTGGTATTCTATAATTCCAGGTACAGTACGAGAGGTACTTCCTGCACAGTGCACATTCAAAAAATGTGCCTTGAACTGTGGAGTGTAGTACCTCGTAAAATCATTCCTTCAAATGTTTGAAGGATGACCGAGTTACAATAACGATTCGCTGCTCTTCAATAGTCAGCTTACCCAGTGTCTCGCGGGACGTAAAGCACAATGCCTGCGCACCTGACAATATGCAGTTTTTTCCTATTGTCTCTGCTCGGCTATACCCCGTCGGTTCATGTTTCGCTCCCAAGGTTAAGGCCTGGGAGGTTTTATGGTTCTATGCCCCATTGAGTTGGTGTTTCCCTTATACAGACCCCAACCATTGTTTCTTACACTTTTTTTTTCTACTTTTTTTCTTTTTTTCTTTCTCATTCTTTTTCGCTTGGCTGCGATGATCCCCCCCCTCGCCGCTAAAAAGCGTCCCATTATCCTATCCACCTCACTAACCCAAGAAGGAAGAAAAATTAGTCAAAAGCAACAAAATATTGTGCGCTCTGTGCACGACGGTGAAACCCCCCATAGGTACCCTGGATACAACTGTATACCGGCGTGGACCTCGAGGGGAGTGCTCGTTCGTGGATAAATAAATAATATCAAATAAAGTCCGAAATAAATTTTTTTCTCTTCATAGTTAATTCTTCACATCCATCACTCTTCTTTTTAGTTTCAAGAATATCTTATATTACATGTTTCCCTAGTTGTCGCATCATTTAAACAGAGTTTTTCATACTTGGTTTTTTATTTTTACCCATCTGGTGGCATTAATCACCAGCACTGTAGTTGCAACCACAAGGCGGGATGGAAAAAAAAACCACCTCCCCAAGTATTCAAGAAAAAAAAACCCCTTATAATATCAGTCGCAAGCTGCAAATTTCATAAAATACCTTTAAAATCACCCAAATATCGGCCAGGTCCAGTAGTTCCAAGTGTAAAAAACCGCGAAGTTCTGCAGGGCCAACCCATGACGCAACCACGTGACGGGAACCGTGACTTCCACTGACCGTCGAACTTCCACTCCTGCTTTTCCCCTCGAGCGAAGCCACTGGGGAAACCATCGTGACCAGCCATCGCCTTCATCTTTCGTCCGGTTCGACGTGTACCGTTCATCTCCGCCTAGGTCTGAAGGCCACTTTACGACCTCCCATCCCCTTGCCAGGGTTTTGCCTTCGCCCCCTCCTTCCCTTCGCTTGAAAATCCACCCCTCCTTGCCCTCCCCTCAAAACGGGAACATCATTTCTCCAAAAAAAGTGACTCTCTTTTCTTTGCTTTTTGGGATCGGCGCCTAGGGTCATATCGTTTTTTTATTCCTCATGCTTTGAGGGTTTGCATCTTGTTGTCTTGTCCACCCAAGCGTATGTTATTTTTGGTTTTCCCCTTCAAAACCCCCCTCCTCCCCTCCCACCAGTTCAGCCCACTACTGCCCCGTCACCATCCCCAACCACCATTGCCCGATACACACCCAAGGATTTCGCTCCCGCAAAGGTGCCTTTTATACTCTTGACCAGCTCAGCCTATTTATCTATTTTCCCGACCCGATCTATTGTTGGCCGAATCATCAACGGGAAAAAAATTTCTTGATATCGCCTTGCCATATTCCCCCGCCCACTACCGACTGAGATCACCTCCACATATCGCCGATGGTTCCTCGCGTTGACTGATGTGTTTAGAAAAGCAGAGCGATGATTAGCTTCAGGGTGGAACATCATTCAGATTCCTCGAGACTTCGTCAAGATCACCCTTCCCGTGGAACCGACGCCGGATCGTTCAACGGCAATGCCGATGGCCAGTGAGACCAGTAGTACCACCACTATGACCACTTTCTCCGCCCCGATCCCTGCTACCAGATCGCTGCCCAGCAACCAATCGGCGCTGGCGGCTTCGTTCACCAATTTCCTTACCGTGTCCGTCCACCAAATACTTTTCTTACGTACCGTTTATCCACGCGCGACTTTCCTCCCCGTGCGAGCATATAATTACCCTGTCCGACAATCCCGTCACCCTAAAGTGTGTGACTATATCAATGATGCATCTATCGCAGTCGGGACAGAAATTTTGAAAGGCACAATCACCGCAGTCAGTATCATCATTTCATCTCTCCGCACAAATCAGCCCCTCGAACGATATGCCTTTGATCTATCAGGCTTCCCCCGGGCACCGGCTGGAGAAGTGAATACTACATTTGAAGACAGAAGCGAAGATTCATCTAGGCCAGGAGGCTCCGTTTCGGATCGGGGCCCGGCACCAACCTCGGTCGATCTCGAATCACAATTTCGGGCCTGTTTGGCGCGCCTTGCATCCGCCTGTGCACGTCTGACCCCACTGCCACGAGATGACGAATTCAGCTTCACAGTCTGTATCGAAGTTAGCGAAGACGCACTACCCCCCGCGGGAACTACTAAAGAAGAACAAACATGGATAGTCGCCGAACCCGGCAAGGTGCACCTGAGATCCTGCACCGCCCCTTTCTCTGTATCCAAATTACGGAATGGTGAGCCTCAACAGCCACCCCCTCGGGTCTCAAATGGCCGCGCGAAAACAGTACCGGTACGACGTGTGGAGGCTGGGGAACTTCGATTGGAGTTGTGGGTGGAAGAAGCGCGGCAGAAGTTTAACGAACCGGTGGACTCAGAGCAGCCTCCTTGAACTTTTCTTTCCTATTAGGAGGAATATTTGTGTCAAACCTATAGGAATTGTTCGTTTGTTATCTGTCCACACCCATCTCAGTCTCATTCTTGATTTAGCGTGACCAATGATCGAACATACATGATGGACGAGGATATTTAGGAATTGCCGTCCGCAAGAAAGTGGCGCAAATATATAAAACGGGGAGCGGACGATTTTTGGGACTCGCATGGCATTTACTTACATAGATCAGGTTCATATCTTTCTTTCTTTTTTCTTTTTATCTTTCTGGCTCTTTTTTTCACTTTTCTACTTTACTCTCATCCCTTATCTCCCCACCTCTTGTTTACTTTTTTATCCTGACTCCTTTCTATGACGCTCCTTCTCCTCTTTTACCCTCATTCTCATTTATCTCCTGGTTTTGATTTTCAAAACTACTCTCTCATCTATTGCATCTCGTGTTGCTGAATCCGTGGGGTTTAAATCCCCTCACTGATCTTTTTACCTTTGAATGTTTTTGCTGCGGTCCGGCCTATATTTCATACCATCTCCTTTTTTTGTATTTCATTTTCTCTTTTGTTGAAATTCCTCAACTACATGATTCTTTTCATTTTCATTTTCTCTCTAGCCAATCCAATTATTAAGCAACTAGTTCCCAATGTCGTCTCCGTTCTGCCTTTCCCATTTGTGTTTAATCCATTGTGACCCTTTCCTTGTTCCCTTCCCATGAACTTCCTCCTTTTCCTTTGACCCGCTGTTCTTTCTGGTCTAGGTGCTGGTGGCTATGCCGTAATGTCCTGCATTTTACCGTGGTTTTCTGTCTCTCCTACATGCATTTTTGCTGCTCTGTTCGTCTTTTTATTGCTTTTTCTCTACCTCCTACCAGAACCTTGTGGGTCTAGTTTATGAGGTGATAGGCCGTCTACGACGACTTTGTAATTATGATATAGTCGAAGTATCGGAGCACCGTAAGTAATGAAGATTATCGAAAGGCGCATGCGGTCTTTCCACCTACGTAACCTTGGAATGCACCTAGCTCTGTTGCCTATGCGCTTCTGCCTAGGTACCTAGCCTATATAAGTAATATATCGAAGATCTTCAATGTCACCTTATGCGGCTCACGAGATATGATCTCATGAATTCTTCGACGACAGACAGCCCTCAATTGTAGTTGTATGTATTGGTTGTCACTTTTTACCTTTGTGCATAGATCCGGTTGGTCCATGTTTCAAATGTTGCCCTTAGCAAGATTATCGGAGTGTCATGTAGATAAGTTACCATAGAGCCAAGTATCATCTTTTAATTACTTGAATTCAGTAAGAATATTGTGACATGCATTTAAAATGTTGGAAAGATCCATGTTCTTAAGTCAGACACATATTAGATACAGCAACAAGTTTTGAGGAAATGGAGAAAATCAAATACTCGTAGTATTTATTACTACCTAATAGCCCTGGAGTAGTAATAACACATGGTTAGTATGCAACTAGAGGCCGCCCCAGATTACACCAACGAATGATATACTACTACTACAATTATATCATGATCGAGATATTAAGAGCTGGAACTGGCACTTCAAGCTCAATTTTGTCTTGGGGCTCATAAGTAACATAAAAAAAAATTGAATATTCCATCTGATAAAATTGCTAAGCACGCCACTTATGTAGTTATACTAGTAGTATAGCAGGGAATGTCCATATATCATAATCTACTTCAAGTATGTACCACGACAAAAACCAACCTTGAAAAAAGTGACCAAAAATGCACTAAAACATCACAAATCCCCACAATTATAAGCTTTCAAACAAAGCCATTCACAACCCCTCATTCAAAATCCAAAACAACCCATTTCCATGGTTTCCCCCAGCCACTGCATAATGTTACATAATCTACCACATGACCCTATCATACCCTACAAGCACATGACCCATACCCTAAACCCTTACGTCAACGGCAGGTCCAACCAGTCCAACGGGAAGAGCTCGAGCCGCTTGCCGTCGCTTGCCATCGGCCCGGGTGACAAAGAGAAACCCGCTTGGCCCCGTATAGAGCAGGAGAGTCCGGACCGGATCATAATAAAAGCACCAGGAAGCGGGGTGATAAGGTGACTGGAACTGGGGGGTGTTACACTATTTGTACGTAGGGTGTAAGGCGGACGGAACTCCGCCGGCGGTGGGAATTGATGGGTTTAAATATAGATAGGTTGTGGTCTGTCATATCCACTTTGGTTCGACCCCGGATTTTTCAATGATAAATTTCTTTTGGGTCGGAGCTTTCTCTTTTCTTCTTTCATGACGTATTGCTTGATTAGGTTTCGGAATATTGGTTAGGGTCACGGATTTGGTCTGGTCTTGTGCTGGGAACTTTGTTCGGAAGAACTTCTATATAAAGCTCCGCTTTTTTCAAGTTCCAAGGTTGCAGCTTGCGGGGAATAGGCCGAGTGAGACCTGTAGAGCCTGAGCTTCGGACATCAGTTCCTGATTTATCACTCACTAGATTTTTTGGTTCTTTCAAGTTTGACATCTTTGACATCTATCTATTAAGGATAGTTCGGATTCGACCTTGGGCTACATATCGCACGCGTACGACACCTCAATATGATTGCGGCAAATGTTACCTCTCTTCCATCGGGAGACTCACCCGACTTGGTTCTGGTCCCCGCTACACCCGAGGAGCGAATCACTTCTATCAAGCTTAACAGCATTGCGTGGAAAGGACCACTGGATATCGACACCTATATTGCACGTGAAGACCACCTCTATTCCCAGAAACTCACCCGGGACGGCCTGACATGCTGGATCTTGGTCGATAAATCTGAGCCCGAGGGGGAGCGCACCATCCTCAGCTCTTGCGAAACATACAAGAAGAAGGCGCTCTTGGCACACGGTGGCAAAGTGGAAGATGTCTGCACACACGGCATCGGAAGTGTCTACTGTCGACCTGAGTTCCGGGGGAAAGGGTACGCAAAGCGCATGTTCCAGGAATTAAGCATCAAAGTTGAAACATGGAAGATGGAGAAGGAAACAAGAGGTCAATCCCTATTTACAGTTCTTTTCTCAGATATCGGAAAGAAGTTCTACGCTCAATTTGGATGGAAGCCATTTTTGTCTTCGCATATGACTCTGCCCCCACGTCCAAAGCAAGAGCTGTCTAATGGGGCGGCTGCGGCACAGAATGAGACTAAACTTCTACATGAAACAGATGTGAAGGAAACTATTTGCAATGAGACCGTTATGAATAAATTGAGGGATCAGCTGGCCGATGCCTCGAAGGATACAACTGGTTGCAAGATTGCTATTATGCCCGATTTTGATCATTTCGTATGGCACTGGGCTCGGGAGGAGTTCTATGCACAGAAGTTGATGCCGAAGCACACCCCGCCGGTGATTAAGGGTGCTGGAAACGACTTGGCTCGTGTGTACTGCTCTTGGACCAGAAACTTTGGGGAGACGCCCGAGGATAATGTCCTGTACATCCTGCGTTGGGTCTATGATGACCCCACTTCAACAGAAGAAGAGCAGACTTTGATTGATGCCATGGTAGCCATTTTACGGCGAGCACAACAGGAAGCACACGAGTGGAATATGAGCAAGGTGGAATTTTGGAACCCCACGCCATTACTCGAAAAGGCGGTTTCAATTTTGGACTCCGGTGCTCAAGTTGTGCACCGTGAGAAGGACAGCATTGCTAGCTTGCGTTGGACTGGTGCGGACCAGGGACTCGGTAATGACGTGGAGTGGTGCCTGAATGAGAAGTACACTTGGTGCTGAACAGAGTTCTTTCTTTTACCAGTCGAGCTTTTTCCAGCTCTGTTTTATTTTCCTCATTGCATTTCCTTTCAGTTTTGTTCTTTGTCTGACCCTGGCCCTTTGCATATAAAATGCGAGAGCTAGAAGATTTTTCGGGCGGCAGGAGTGACCATTATGTCCCTAGAGATGCTAGGCATCATAGAGTTGGGCACATCCCATCAAACGCCTTCGCGTTCGATGGCCTAGACTCAATTGCGTTTTCCAGCTTTTAGCAATTCATGCCAGTTCCTGGTGGGTTTGGCTTTTGCCGCCGCCGAGCCAGCAGTTGCTTTAGCAGTATGCTGGCGCTGCGAAGGCTCCACAAAGAAAATTGTCGTAGGATCGGGTGTTTGATACGCTCCATCTGGTAGTTTTGATAATGATGCCTCACCTCTCCAAGACTCGGGAAGACAGTCCTTCCATGAACGTAGGAAATCGCTTCGGCCAATGGCAGAAGATGCTGTAGGTGCCATGGCCGCTAGATAGGTTTCGCCTACCCAGCGCGAAACCTCGGATTTGTCGAAGCTTGCCCCTATATAGAAATTTGATGGTTAGCCGCTTCCCAGCGACATTAGGAATGAGATCAACTTGTCGCACTCACATTTGATCTCGTCCGCTAGAAGTGGTCGCTCATCCGCCGTACAAAGCTTCCTAGCAAGTGCCTCAAGTAGGCCTCTTGGAAACGGAGGCTCAGACGTATCATCATCGTCCAGAACAGACTTCCACAGATCCCCAACAAGGAATTGCTTTTCCAAATCAATATTTTGCAGAACTGCACCCTCCATCATGCGCTTCCAGGCATTCAACCGCATTCGCGCCGAGGGCCTCCACCCCGCCGATGCATACACAAAGGCACAAATATCAACCCAGCCTTCCTCGCATTGCACCGCAGAAACGGGGATATCAGCACAAACCTGATCCCTCAACTTTCGCACTTCAATTAGATCCATGTTACCCGCCGTTTGATTATCATCCATCATGATATCCTCATCGCCATCTCGCCGATCATATAGCTGTAGACTCTTTTCCAGAAACGGAACAGCCGAGAATCCACCATCCGGAACATGAAGCTCCAGTGTTGAACCGCATTTTGCAATCGCGCTCACTGCATCGTCGGGTAGATTCAGCGCACCGCTCTCTCCAGCCTCCTCCTCAACGACTTTGATATCTGCTCGGGAGATTCGTCCAGCGCTTGGACGCAGAACATGTATAGAATTCGATGATTGCACTTGTCGGATACGATAGGTTTTGTTCGCTGTGCAGAGGTTGACGTATTCCTGGGCATTAGGGTCGGTTACCGCTTGTGCTAGAGCAGCGGAGGGTGACTTGAGTTCCAACCTGTAGATCCGGTCAGTACTGACTGGAATGAGTTCTTCTAGGGTATCGTCATTGCTGGGCGAAGGCGGGACTTACGTCGGGGCATCTTTCGCGGATAAGAGGGTATCTAGTTCTGGTGGCAGCTCTAGGAGTCGGAACCCTTGCTGGTTTTGTGTATGTGTGAAGAGAATTCCTCTTGAATCCTGGGTCGCCATTGGTACGATTGAGTTCCCCGCGATGATCTTGAATGAAATGTTGAGGGGGAATGGCTTTAGACGCGGGAAAATACTGGGGACGCGAATGGACGCGTTTTCCGTGCACAGACCACCTTTTAATGTGTAGATCGAATCTAAACTCCATACAGTCGATTTTATACTTTATTTAAGAATGATGGGAGACAGGAGGGAAAATAAGAGACTCTGGATGAGAGAATATCGAATATTGTGTATTTAGTCTTAAATTCTAGCGAAAATGTTTGATTTCCGAAATAGCATGATCGAATTAATTATCTATCATCAACACGTGGCTAAAGGGGTATTATCTAAATCGCGTATCAAATGAGAATCCTCCTCATCCCCCGATCCAGCGGGAGCATGAACAAAAAGCAATCCAATGAAGCATACTAAAAACGCCACCGCCAACCCGAAATAAGGAAGTCCAACCCATAGACCACCCTTGCCCATCCCAACATCAAATGACCAAGCAAGCGCAGGACCGCCAAAAACAGAACCTCCCGTCTGCACAATCCCAAGCAAAGTATTCAAATTCGAAGTCTCCTGTGGCGAAACATAACTGTTCGCCAGCGACCGACAAAGAGGACCCATGCCGGCTCCTAGACTCTGTATCGCTAGACCCATAATGACAACATCGATCTGTGATGCAGCCATCCAGAACATCCCCACTGCAGCAATAGCCGTAGAAACTTGTGCAAGTGTTAGATCCCTGGAATTTGGCAGTTGCCATCGTAGAAGAAGAGTCGACAGCAGAGGTAATGCGAGCAAGAGGACGACCATGTGAATGAGTCCGCGGAGTGTGAGGAGGTACCCTGTTTCCGCCAGAGTCCAATCGAAGCGTTTGCTGATATACTGTGCGAAGAATTGGGATGTACCAATGAACTCGGGCATACGGATCAGGCCTGTAAGAAGGAGGATGATCATTGAATTTGATTTGAGGGAGGCGAGGGATTCCTTGAAGAGTTGGAGAGATTGTGATATGTAGGTTTTTATTGTGTGAGGCTGAAGCTCGTAGGTTGGATCATATTGCTTTGGAAAAGTCTCTTCCGGTAGTGGGTGTGCGTCTGGTATGAACATTAAGGAAATCGCGCTTATCGGTGTAAGGAGGACGCTGATTAGAGCTGGAGTCCATGGCGACGAGCCATCCATGAGCCGGGAGCCGATTATTGGGCCTAGCGAGTTTCCGAGTAGACCTGCGAATTCAATGAAGAAGAATGCAGATGCCCTGTTCTCCGTCTAGAAGTCAGATATGTTCTGATTTTGTTTTCACTGGGTATGATGGCTGTACCTATTTGAGTTATCCACTAGATCGCATGTCATGGAATAGAGAAGCGATAGTTGGATTGTGTATCCACCACCCACAACAAGAAACAAGGGCCCGGCTACAACCAGTCTTGGTGGGAAAATCCCAGGGAAAGCAAGGACTACTAGTTCCCACGCCATGCAGAGCGTGGTCCCGATGATAGAAAGGTAAACCACGGGCTTTTGACCAATTCTATTCCTAGTTAGTGGATGTTCCAGTATCAAATGAAAATAGACTGACAGACCTATCAGCCAAAACACCAAATGGGAATGCAGTAACCAGGCCTAGTATCGTCAGCAGCTGATCGTTCCTCTAAAACCTCGATACATACCAACAATAGCCTCAATCACAGGCAATAACCCGGTAGTATAAGCCAGCTTCGTTTGAATTTGATCATTCTTACAAAATCCTTCCTCAATCAACGACCACTCTTGAACCTTCACACCTCGCAGACAAATATTATCTTCAATAAGCTGTGTCAACGGCACACTAAGTAGCGTATCACTCGCAGCCAAAAAGAAAACACAAATAGAAAGTAAATAGATCGATGTCCATTTCGATTGATATCTCGGTCCAAGTAATGGTGATCGTTCGTCATTCATCCTGGGTCATAGAAAGCCAGGACTGGAATAGCTTGAAGGAGAGGCGTTAAGTTCTCCATGGGGGACGCTGTGCGTATATCTATGATAAGTGCGGAGTCCCCAACTGTATGGGGTCGAGATAAGGAAACCAGATGGCGGTCAATGTGACCCGTTGAGCGTCTCGTTAATCGCTTGGACTGTGGTATTCTGCGCGTGGTGCCGTTCAAATGTTGCTCAACCGGTGTAATCAGTTGCTGTGATTGGGCCACGATCGCTTATCAGATTATGGTTGCATCACCTGCGTTGATCTCGGGAACGAGGGGGTGAGATGGGGAGATAAGGTGATAAAGGGAGGCGATCGTGGCGGTTTGAGAAATAAGAATTGAGAACTGCTATGCTTTGACTCATGAACTATTTCTTTTCTTGTGATGGGTTCATGTGAGCTGCTCAGGTGGTCATTCTTGTAGGGATCTGTGATCGGGTCGGGCCGATCTAAGATGAACTGCTAGCGGCGATGCTAGCCATGCTGACGATGAAGGTATACTTTTCGAAGGATTCAAGGTTGTTGTGTATAAGAGGAAAGTTGAAAAAATTGATTGCCTTTTGAAACACCCTATTGCTTCACCATATCACGCCTTCTAATATGCTTTCTAATACCATGATAAGAGACCCGCACCCAATACAGAAGATATACAAGAGGAACACCGCAAAGTCCGAGAGAGCAATCAAGATATCATTCCTACTTTTCAGCGAATGATATCCTGATGCATTGAAGGACAGCAAAAAAGAAAAGAAAGAGGCACCGCAATGGATGCCTTACATATGATTATTTCAAAGCAGGTGTGTTCACCCGTAAGCAGAGAGGTTTGAAACATTCCAGCCAGCTGGGTGCGCGTAAATGGGGGCCCGTGGCACCGTGAGAGTAGTAAAATATAGTGCAGATCTCAGCCTACACTATGGATTAGATGAACCCTTGCCGGCAACTTTCTCAGCCTGGGCAATCGGGCCTTCCTCGGAGCCTTTCATAGCGTCACCGTTAACCCTATCCTGGCCCTTTTTTACCTGGCTACCCTCCTTCTGCTGGGCTAATTCACGTTCTTTCTCTTCGCGCTCGAGCGCTTGTCGTTCCATTTCCATTTCTTCCATGTGACGCAAGTCGTCCACGCTAGGCTCGTACAGATGCCAGATAACGTAATGGGGGAGACCGACGACGGAGAACTTCATGCGTTTGGCCATCTGGTGATAGTTAGTTATATAGTCAACTGAAATTTTGAGATTCAACGAGGGTCATTCTCACCTTGCCAAATCCTTCTGTCTCCGCATGCTTTTCGAAGCTGAAGGCAGGGAAATGGACACCAGAACGGAACACTTGGGCCTTTGCCAAGATACTGACACCACCGATGCCATCGAGTTCCATTTCCATATCCGGGTCACCGTATGGGTCGCGTAGGTAGGCCAGATGTGGTCGCCATGTCGCATACTCGGCGTATCCCTCCACAATAACAGCGTCTTCATCCAGAGTATCAGCCAATGCTAACGCAGTTTCTGACTCCTGCCATGAATTCAAATCGTATGGTTGTTCTCCACCAAGCCAGTCAGGAAGCGGTCGCCAAACATCTAGAGATCGGTCACATTAGTACAAATAACAAGGAAGCAACCGGGATGGAAATAACTCACTGGGAACGATCACGTCTTTGTTATGACGCATAAGATCCTCAATGATTGTAAATGGCGCAGTCTCCACATCCGCATCACGCCAGTAGACCCAGCTATGCGTAGGACGGAGCGTAGCACTGAGCAACCAATTCCTAGCCTGCGCCATCAATTTACGCCGACTAGCCTGAGCCTCAAATCCATGACGACTTTCCACATCCTGCTGCACTTTCTGTCCAAAGTCCTTCTGGATCACTGAGATTTCGCCGAAAGACATCTGAGGATCGGGGTCGTTCTGGATCTCCGTCAGCATGCGTGAGAGCATGCCGAGGGTATCATCGCGTGAATCTGAGACCAGGAAGGCCAGATCGATCAGGTTATGTGGGTATGTGAGGTTGCGCAGATGCGAGAAGAACATGGGGAGGTGTGAGGATGCATCGCGCAGCGGTGTGAGCATGAGGACGCGCTCGCCGCGTTCCCAGCCCTTCTCGGAGCCCTGGACTTCGGAGAGGTCATAATATCGAACGGTTTGGAGCTGGAGGTCGGCTGAGGGGTGGAGAAGGCCGAGGGAGATAGCTGGGAGGAGTGCGGCGCGCCATGATGGGAAGATGAAGATCACTAGGAGTAGCGATACCCCACCGAGGAGGATTAGTCGTTGGAAAAGTTGGCGACGACGGCGCAGACTAGGTTGTGAACGAGGCTGGAAGCTGTAGCGAAAGACATATTAGCATTGAGACTGTTTGGCGTTTCTTTTTTTTCCCTTGTTGCTTTTTTTTCTTTTGGCGTTGCAACTTCAACTGCGGGAATTGCATGTGCTAAGGACAACGCATGGCCTTTTGCGGAACCAACGACATACCCATTGGGAGAGATAGAGAAGGCATTCGAGCCGCGAGGGTAGGCCGAAACGCCCTTGGGATAGGCGGAGTGCCTGTTCATGGCGATCGGAAGCTCACAGCATCGAGCCTTGTGCTTGGAGTGGATTGGGTGGGCTTGACAGCCCTGTCACTTGGTCCGAGGGGTCTGATCTCTAAAAGGCCAGCTTTGAGGATGGATGGATGGTTGATGGAAGGGAATAGCAGAGAGAGACGGAATAAATGGACGATCTTTCCACGAAGATGACAGCGAACCACAAAACCTCCGTGGTTCCTTTTTAATGTGTGAAAGGCAGAGTGTTACAGAAGCAAGAATCGGTGTTTCGCCCTTGAACCCAAATTGATCTCCGAATCCGGATTTCCGCTTGCAGCGTGTTTATCGCGATACCGCCAGAGCGAATTTCTCACTGGTTTATTCAGGCCTGTGTATACTTCAGAACTATTTTTTTTTTTTTTTTTTAAAAAAAAAATTCTTATTTGAATTGACAATCAAAATGCAATCCCGGAACACGGATCCTGCATAGCCCCCAGTGGTAGACTGATCGACGCTGCTGATCCTTTCAAGTTAAGCTTCCCACTTCCTCCCGTCCCACTCTCAGCCGTCATCTGCGCCCAAGGACGGATTCGGCTTCGTCTGGCTTTAATGCAAGATTAGCGATATCAGATTGACAGGTCCCCACTGCAATGCAACTGAAGGAATTCACAGGAAAAGTGGGTTTTACCTACTTTTTTTTTTCGAATTGCATTTTGGGATATTATATCCTTAGTAGACTGCTGTTGATCGAGCCGATCGCCAACAAGGATGATGGAGCACCATCTAATAAGTGACTCGTTGCACCACCAGGATAAAGGATCAAGACGAAGATGTCAGGCAGCGTTTGCCCATCTAAATATAGAGTGTATTATCAACGTGAACTTATCCATACTTTCTGTGAAACCCGAGAACAAATTACCAGTATACACAGAGTACAGAATCTAGACTTGATAGTATAGTTGCTCATTCAGTCTGCTCCTCCCTAGTCATTTATTACATATCCTTGAAGTCAATTCCTCTCAATACTTTGTATTGAATGAAATTACTAATTGCACCTGGAAATGAGTATTACGATACTATTTCTATGTCCTGGCGAACACCATGGTTCCAATGTCTTGTTTCAAGGCCTTTCGTATCACACTACAGCAATGCCAAACATGGATCACCTTGTAACCGCTTTCAACATTGGAAAGAAGATGTGGCCCCGATGTCTACTCTAAATCACTTATAAAAAAATCAAGAGAATGACTAGATACTTGGATAGATATGTGGAGCTCGCAATAATCAAGACTGAGAGTCGCCCAAGAATGTACTTCATCTTTGATCACCTTTGGAAATTTGCTCTTTGGACCTGCTAGTACCAAATCGACCTTCGTTCCTATCGCTATTTAAGGGTCCTGACCGACGCATTAAAATGATCATTGCAAAAATCCAGGACATGCGTTCACACACTAATGTGGCTAATTGCACAATCAGTGATGAGGCCCTTCACCTTCCCGATGCGGTGGGCCGAGGTAGGTATGATCGTGGGTCTGACTTCAATGGGTCGCAAGACCATAACGGAGCAACTATCACTCCGACGGGGTTGAAAAGGGAAACAACATACACTCCGCAGCCTTCGACAATGAGATATGGATGAAGTAATAGATAAGGTATTGACTGAGGTGCGATGTTGTTTTGACGAATCGACTCGGTCCTCCCACCGAACTGTTCGTCCCCTAAAGAATCCTACTATCTTGAGGAACTGGAATTTGTTATCGAGAACGTGAAAAATGTCATCGAATGTTGAGCTGTACGTATCTCCAGTCTACTTCAACTTGCCCGGACGGCCTACTGACCAAATCGGAACATACAGACACGCAAAGGCCTCAACCATCCAGATTGAATTTGGAGGTCAGAAAGTCGATGTACCCAAAGGAGGCTACTATGACCGCTATCACATGAATCCAAACCTAGACGAGGTAGCTCACGATCCGGATGTTGGACCAGATATCGACTCCTTCAGGAAGATCCCAAAGAAACTGGTGGAAACCCGCGTCGGTCAAATATACGCACCAAATTTCTACTACCGTACAAGTAGCGTCCAACTTGTATTCCTCGCACCTCTCGACAAACTCAAGTCCAAGCTTCCGTTGCCCCTGGAGCCCATTACCGCATTTCCAGGCTACGGATTAGTTGCGTTGACATTTTATTCCTACCTCGTCTGCGACAACGATCCCTACAGAGAAGTCTCAATTGCCATTATCGTTCGCCAGCCGGGCAAAACCAGCTACAGTATGACTCAGATACTGAGATCTATCTGGAACAAAACGTTTTACGGGTACGTTTTAGCTCTACCTGTTGACACTGAGATCGCTCGGGTGCGAGGCGTATACGGATACCAACTTCCCAAATGGCTCGCCAATATAAATTTGGAGATGAATGATCAGAGTGTCAAAGCTGATATTACTGCTACTGATGGAGCACCTGATCTGAAGTTGGAAATACCGACTCCAGCGCTTAAGGTCATTCCGTCACAGACCTCGATCATAACCAACAATGCCGTCAACAAGATCGATGGGAAATGGCACCAGATTGCTGTCCAGGCAAATCCACTTCTTGCGGCGCAGGTTATTCTGCCCTGGAGTGTCAATTTATCCCGGGGCGAAGGTCCATTGAGTAAACTTCTCAACGAATTAGGTGTTTCAACTATCTTACGGATGGATGTTCTCAAGGATGCACAGATGGTCTTGAACATGCCTGCTCCTCTAGAGGCATTAGATAGTTCCAAGTTGTGAATACAAACTAGTGGGTTGCTCGCTAAGTAAACATTCGGCGACATCAAGTCTTACCCCGAGGAGTTTATTGGTTGATGGACCCGTAGACTCTTTATTATAAACCGAGACGGGAATTTCTAGATCAGCATCATTACCTCATTGAAGTACTCTCTTTTGAATTACATAATGTAAAATCCATAAATTACTGATAAGAGCATTGAATCATAAACACATGTGATGCCATTTTCATCATTTGAGAGCAGCAACAACTTTCCTCGCAGTCTCCCTCGCCGATCCCGGATTCTGCCCAGTAATCAAATTCCCATCGACAACAGTATATGACATAAAAGGTAACCTTGCCTTCTGATAATGTGCACCGCGAGTCTTCACTTCCTCTTCAGCATTGTATGGCACGATCTTGCTCACACCAGCAAGAATTTCCTCCCTCCACGCAAACCCAGTCATATTCCGCCCCGAAATAAGAAAAGAGCCATCTGAAAGCTTCGTATTAAGCAAGCCGCAATATCCATGACAGACTGAAGAAACTATGCCACCGCGTTCGAATATCTCGCGTGTGATTCGCTGTAAGCCATCGCAGCTCAGGAAGTCATACATCACCGCGTGTCCTCCGGTGAAGAAGATCGCGTCAAACTCGGCCGAGTTGATCTGGTCCGGATTGGCAGTGTGCTCCAATAATGCCATCCGAGTTGGATCGGCTCGCCACGCTTTCGCAGTCTTGTCGTAATTGGGGAATTTCAAGGATCGTGGCTCCAGGGGGCAGACGCCACCTGTCGGACTGACTATTATTTGTTCGAAACCATGATCTTCGAAGACTTGCCAGGCATGTGTAAGCTCGGATAACCATAAACCTGTTGTGTGGGATTGGTCGTCATAGTGATTGACGTTTGTGACGACGAGCAAAATGCGTTTGGGCATATTTGACCTTTTTGGTAAGTGATTATTTCGTCGTGTTGTTAGTTGTAGGATAAGGATGTGCGGAATATCGATTGCTCATCTGGCGATCGCGACGAGGAGGGCTGTTGTTGGACCTTACGATACATATACAAGAAGGTGCAGTTATTTAATGGACCGAAGTTAATTTTTTGGATACAGGGTGCACATGCGGCAATCCATCGGGACAAATAATGTACCCGAGATTCAGTCGAAGGATATGTTTAGATGCTTGTGGAAAAAAGAGTGAAAAGCTACACAAGGGTACATTTGTATGAAAGTCAATTTAACTGCTAACTGAGGTATTTCTTTAACAGGAATGCGAGGACTTCCGACTATAATTTAGCAATCAGAGGGTACTTCGCTAGACTGAGAGATCTGTAGCCGAGAAATTTGCACCTCTACTAGCATAGTTCTGCTCGGGACCAATCTAGGTGGCTCCTCCACAAGTTCCAGCATAGCAGTCGCTGTATCCATTAAATCCTCCATTCCAAGTATATTGCAGCGCGCCCGTCCACGAATAGGTCCCACTCTCTTGGTCACACAGGCAGGTGCGCCACCATTGACTGTTCTGCGTGTCGCTGGAAAGCTCACTGGCGAGGTGCCAAGCACCATTGGTGTCTGGATATTGACCACCAACATCCGCATCATATTCCTCCCACTGAGACTCTGTTCCGTAGAAGTCCATACCATAGTACACACCTGTAATACCATCTTCTGTTTCAGTGCCATCTCCACCGCATACAACGGTGTTGTCAGTATAGATGTTGCCGCTGTCGTTACCGAATCCGTCGCAGTTTCCATCATCACGCTTGCTCGACTTCTTGGTTTGAGCAAAGCTGTGGTGAGAGCCAAGACCTGATGAGCTTCCCGTGCCATTGACGAAAAACATAGATACAGGGGAACCAAGGAGGGTTCCGTTGATAGAACGCTGCACCAGAAGGGGGTTCGAGTCGGTACTGTTCAGCACATGGGCCATCGTGATGATTGCATAGTTGCGACTGACATCGTGCAAGATACTTGAATTTCCAGAAATGGCGTTCTTGATCGTGTTGTTTGCCAGGTGAGGGTGAAGAACAGACCAATCGTAGTAGCCGGTTTCCTGGCCGCGTTTTCCGACGTTGTTCACGACGTTGCCATAGTCATTATAGAAGGGTAAAAGCTCCAGGCTTTGCAGGTTGCCCTGATAGGATCCTTCATTTCTCCAATCGTTCCAAGCAGTGGCCAGATCGGCACGTCCATCCCAGACGGAGAACATGGTTGAGATGATGGCAAATGAATTGCAGGTGTATGTCACCCACGAGGGAGCACTAGTCCACCATCCAATGGCTTGACATGCCAGGTCACCAAGTTGAATTCCAGAGGTCCAAGACATCGGGTTGATGAAAACCTTGGTAGCGGCCCAGACGAATGACCACAGTCCTCGACGATCATTTTGGTGTTCGACGGTTGTAGTCTGGTTCTCTGAGGCCCCATTGTAGGCTCCCCGCACGATAGCCTCTGCTTCACGTCCATGCGCGGGCAGATAGCTGTGCAGATGTACATGGAGATCTTGTGGCAACCCATATTCACCACTCGAGATTGCCTTGATCGGCTGATCTAGTGGTTGAATAGAGTTTGCGTAGACTCCATTGTAGTTGAAGGCCGATAACCATAAGGTCAAGCAGGCCAATAGCGTAGCACGCATTTTTGATGCTGCCTTCTGATGTATGTGCTCGATTGAATAAAAGACCGACAGTGATCAAATTGATAGAAAATCCAAGAAGATGAAGTAGTACTGCGCGTACCCTGCTATTTCTTAGTATTTCAATCTTCGCTGGCATCCAAGGAGAGGACTTTTTATTAATAGGAACTGTCAAGTGAGACCATCAGCTTGAGATCATTTGAGTTTTGGGAATTGAGGCTTAATACTCGTTCAATGCTGTAGACTCTTGGAAGCCCAAGGAATACCGATATCGTGTGAGACTCAGATGAGTTGGGGACTTAGCTCCCTTATATGCATTTTTAGTCGACATCACCGGCTAACCGAATCTTGTCGCATAGTCCGTCATTGAGCCTTCACACACGGCCTGATAGACCGATATTGGATACAGTCAGATGCAGTAAGCGAATGCAGGAAAGGGCAAAAATGTCCAGTGGACCATCTCGAAGAACGAATCAGATTCCACTTCTCTTCCTCTATTCTGAATCTAGTAAAGGGTCTCCAGTATAACATGCAGACTATTTATGAGGCTGTCTCACAGCGTAGCAACACTTGTGCAAGAATCGTTAGCTTGGAAGTTGCGAGTGCTGGGCGATCGCTTAGGAACCTCTTACATAGAATATCGTCAGCTTGGAATGCTTAGGATGCTTGAAAAGTCTTGGAATGCTTGTTCCTTCGGGAGTTTCCCATCGTGATTGGCCCCACCGAACGTGCTAGTGGTGGACCGGTGGCTCTCTAGCTGAGGTGCCTGCTCTTGATCGCGGACAAACCTCGTCAGAGCGATAACTTGAATGGGCGTAGTCAAACTCGTTGTTGGCTGACCACCAAAGCAGACGAACAAGAAAAAAAATAACCCCGCAATTTATCACGAAGTCATGTTATCTTTTAGTATTTCTCTGGGTTACTGTTCCTCAGACTTGAGATCTGTGCTGTATTGCATCGTAGTGGATGCCACCTGGGACTACCCGCGTTATCGGGACGCCACTGATTGGCTGTTCAAAAAAAAGCCACAGCGATAAATCTGGACCCTGAGTGTGGATTGTAAAAAATTGGGATATTTTGACCGAGCCGTTGAGCAGAGATTATGGGAGATGGCTTACCGAGACCCTTACAAGAAGCCCTGGAGGGTCCCGAACCTTATTGGAGCCAAATTGATACAGGGCTCGCCGGAGATACCGTGCCAGACTACAAAGGGTACCCTGGGAGGTTACCAATCAGCAGAACTTGAGCGGAGCTCTTCATAAAATTTCACGATGGTTACGACGTATTTCTTGGAGACTTCCCCTTCCCACGGAGTATAGCCGCCACCCATGCTCAATATATGAGTCTCACAAAGTGAGCTGCAAATAGTAAGTCCTCGAGAGGCATAGTCATAGAATTAGAGGCACTTGAAGATACAAGATTCCAAGGTATACATAATAATATTGATTGTTTGATTACAGTATTTTGTACATAAAGACTGACAGCCAAAGCAGACGGTCCCTTTTCTTATAGTTGATTGAATAATGTCAGTAGGAAATGAGTGATTCCTGGGAGGGTGATCGATTGATCGATTGATCAGTGAACAATGTTACGATATCTCAGCAGCCGAACAACCATCTCATGACCATTCTCAGCGGCCCACCACGACGGCATCTGACCAAAATCATCCTTGGCGTTGGGATCAGCTCTTTCTGTCGAGAGAAGTAACTGAACAACAGTTTCGCGACCATTCTCGGCCGCCCAAGACAGTGGGGTTCGGCCGATATTGTCTCTTGAGTCTACTTCGACGCTTTCCAGTGCAATCAAACGTTTCACGATACCCTCGTAGCCACCCTCCGCTGAAATAGATAGCGGTGTTCGGCCCAAACTGTCCACTGGGTCAGCTTCAATTTGTTCGATCTGCAGAAGCCGAGCGATAATGGATTCCTGTCCGTTTCTGGCTGCTCGACACAGCGGTGTACGGCCTAGATTATCTCGCGAGTTCAAGTCGACCTTGCCAGTTGCAAGAAACATCTCGCAAATTTCGATGTGTCCATTATGCGCTGCCCATGAAAATGGCGTACGACCCCATTCATTTTTAGTGTCGATGGCGACATTGTCGTTGGCGAGTAGAAGTCGGACAACTTCCTTGTGTCCATACTTCGCAGCCCATAGTAAAGATGTTTGATTATGTGCATCAACTGAGTTCAGATTGGCTTGGTTGTTGCATAGCATTTCGAAAACTTCCAACTGGCCTTCTCCCGCCGCTCGTACCAACCACGCATCGCGTAGTGATGGAGCTGCTGAAATATCGATCTGCAATCCGCCCAAAAGTGCTGGATAACTTGCAATGGCGTGGTTTTCCCACATAGCGGAGGCATATTCCAGAAAGCCATGCTCCTGAAAGTAGGTATCCAGACTCAAGGAATTGGCTTTGAACGCATGAGCTTGGTGAGCATCAATCAAATTGCCGTTGTAAAAAACATCGCTACTCAGATAGCGCCAGCAAACCTGGAACATGACGAGATTTGCTGAATCCCAAGAGCTATGGTACCATGCGTCGAAAGACCCTCTCTTATCGTTAAGGAGATAATCTTTAAGTGATTGATGGCAGAAGGTAATTGTTGCCTCCCCAGGATCACTCACAGCATCCTGATTGATGATGGAACTACACAAAGAGCAGATATCCATATATGCATGGAGATTCGACTTTCCAACCACAACACCAAATTTCCAAAGAGCAAAAGAGGTCGCTATCTCTTTCGCTTTCAAGGGGCGATCGGCGACAGCCATGCTGAGCAAGAGGAACCTAGCTTCTTCCCGCCTTTCTTGCGGGATATTATCATTCAAGATAGTTCTATACGTCTCCTCAAGCCCCTCTGGCAGTGAACTGAGCTTGGCCTGAACAGCATAATAGGGCGTGTCCTTCAACTCGCCGAGCATCAGAGATACCCACAAGAAAGTACCCCCAGCCCGACTCTTAAGAGCTTCTGCAACGTTTGCTTTTAACGTCGGGCTATATTTTCTTCTCGTGGCCAACTCCGCAACTTTGAAATCAATATAATCAAAAAGATCGGCATTGACTTCCCCTGAATCTAAGCCCAAAGTTTGTCCAGTTCCATGGAGCTCAAATTCAATATCACTGATATTATGTCGGCAAGTGATGAGAAATTTGATTTTACCCTTAGCTTTCAGTTGACCCGGTGTTTGGAAGAGATCTCTCAAAGCAAGAAGCAATGGCTTGAGGGTGGATTTATCACACTCGTCCAATGCATCAATCACAATGAAGATATCACCGGCTCGTTCATCTTGAAGCATTTCTCTGAATATTCGCCACATAGCAGGAAAATTGTCGAAGAGATCAATGAAGATTCGACCCTGAAGATTCTTCTCGTAGTCAGCTCGAATGTGGTCGAACAATGCATTGTTTTGCAGAAGTAGCTGCCAAACTAGGCTTCGGATGATCGAGGTAGCCATCTTGCGATCTTGAACTTTATCATCGCAGAAGAAGTATGCCAGCATTTGATGATCAGATTTCTCGACCTTGCTTTTCAAAAGCTCAACGAGAAACGTGGACATCATCGTCTTCCCAACCCCAGGAGGACCAGTGAGACGTAAAAGCTGCGAGTGGTTGCCAGCACGCCAGTTTGAGAATTCCCGTCGTTTCAATATCCATTCACAAGTGTGCCCGACTCGTTTCCCCCTGCGAGCCTGAAGGTCAGAGAGAATATCACCAGGATTTGTGACTCTCATTCCCTTCAGACAATTTTGAAGGTCCCCACATGTGGTACTTTGGTCCACAGGAAGGGCTGTTGGGTTCCGACGACGTCGGATCATCTCCCCGGCATCCCGAGCCATACGTTCAATCGCAGGATACACACTTTTGAAAGATGGATCGTTCGGACCGTAAAACTTATTGATCCTCAAATGATCTGTGACGAGAGGTATCTTGTGGTGTCCGTCGATGCAAGCGCTGGTTTCGGGTACAAGCTACAAAATTGTAAGCAGGATATCACAAAAGGTGACATAATGAGCAGACGTACCATCTCTTTGGGAGAAATTAGTTTTCCGACATATCCTATCCTCGATGAATAGTCCGTCTTGAGCTGTTCGAAGCCGCACACAACAGGCACTGATTCGGAGAATAGCCAAGACGAAAACTCATGCAGCCGATCTGCTTGGGTTTCCGAGTTCTCTTCTAGATCTTTCAAGAGCCTAGTTTCGGAGTCGAATCCAGCCGGCGCCAGGCCTGCGATCATCGCACCCCAAGTGGCAGCCGCACTACCTCGATGAGGCGTACCCAAGAAAACAACGCCGGCACAGGATTCTGCGATTTCACGATGCGGTGGTCTGCGGAAAGCAGAAATAATAGCCTGTCGACTATCAGTACAGAAAACCTTCGTGTTCATGTGACTCGCCCACCTGTTCAATAATGTTGCCCCCAAAACTATGACCTATGAAGACCAATGGTCTACCCCTACTCTGTTAATTCGACAAGTTATTCCAATGAAAAGAAAAGTCTATAGCGCGTCAAAAGCCCAAAGAGACGCACCTTCTCCCGCGTGTTTCTCAAGCTATCCAAGAGACTATCCGATATGTTGGAAAGTCTTTGCTGGGGAGCATTCATGAGCCATCTTGAGTCGTAATTGAAGGTCAAAACCCGACAGGAGATTCCAGCAGAAGAAAGTTTTATCGGTAGAAGGTCTTTCAACCAGTTGTAATGCTCTTGTGGATAACCAAAGATTCCCGGGTTGTTTTTTGGTTGCCAAACCCAAGCGTAATCTGGATTTGCGGCGAGTCCATGCACCGCCACGATACTATTAGGATAGTTAGAAATTGAATCCCTAGTGAGAGATTTCCAAGCATACTCTATACCTGCATCTTGTGAGTCATGTAAAATTTGTATCGGGTACGCCGCCGTGGGCGGTCCCTTGGTGACTCGTCGCCATACAGGCGGTGCGTTGAGCTGTGGTGAGCGGTTGAATCGTACATACACCAAGCCCAAAAGGTACACAAGAAAGATGAGGAAGCAAATGAATTTGAGAGATGTGAGCGTGGCCGCAGTAGGTAGAATGGCGAATATGACAGTCATGGTGACTGCAGCTATGAGTAAAAACATTGTGGTAGCCCTTTCCCTTCGCCGCAACCATTCACGACACTTTGTCGCAGCAGGACGTGCTAGGGAAGAGCAGCGATTACTCCAGCCGTAAAAGGAGTACTTTTGTCACCAGTGAACACCCAGAAATAATAGTGGAGGTCATATATTGAGGTCAGATTATCGTTGCGCGAGGAGGATATTGCGCGTAAAGGCATGAGCTAAACAAAGGGAGGGATAGCGTCGAGGGAGATGCGGGTCCATCGATGTTATAGGGATCCACAGTTCAGAGGCCCAGTTTGTTTCTCGGGTATCAAAGGGACATATTGAACGTCATTGTCAACTGACCCTCAAACAATAGGGGCGGACAGTAAATGACTGCTCGGGCCCCTGGCCAGTGCGTGATACCCGGGGTAGAGAAGCCCAACCATGAGTTGCGCTGCGACGATTTGGCGCCGCAACTGCAAAAATAGCTACCTGAAAGTAAACAAGTAAGTGGTTGGTGTCTTAATAGAAAATACACATCAGGGCTGCGAATAAGAAACTCCAAGTCTAGCCTCACATGCAACATTGCCCGCTCCTGCGAATGTGTATTTGCTCAGCCAGAGGTCAATGCGTCTGAGTTCTCATTCGTGGACTATGCTCACTAGCAACTCGCCTCATCCTTGGCATTTTCACCTGGGTGAAATGGGCAGTGAAAGTACGTGTCGAAAGGAATGCCACTAAATCAATAATATCCCTTTGAAGTCAACGCTGGGTTATCGTCACGAGAGACACGGGGAGATCTACAGCGCCAGCTCAAAGCTCCCGAGGTCGAAGAAGAGTTACCTTTACTGGAGATAACAAAGATCACTGCCCAGGTGCCTGTCACAAAAAAAAGTTATTTTGTTTCAAAATAGGTGGTTGGTCACGCTGGCCATGTATCGGTCTAAATCAAGAGCCGACTTCAGCGTGATGACCAACCTTCTTAATGTGTCGCTGTTGCTGCTTATAGCTAGAAATGGACTGTAGTGGTCTTAATATAGAGATAATAAAGTTTTTGGGGCATATCGGAGAAATTGCCGTATTCATCAGGCCATGAGGGTATTTCATGTCAGACCCCGCAGGTATTTGAACATCGCCCTTTGCCCCTCATCGCCCCCACTGACTATTCGCGTTCCCTGGCTTACTCAAGAGCTGCTTCCTATTTCTAAGAGACTTTAAGCATCAATTAGCTTATCTAAGGTATTTCAATAGTAGGTAGATGTGTGCCAATTGCCAAGAATGACCACCGAAGGCGAGATCGAGGATCGCAAAACGGGTTCCACGAAAGGTATGTCTCGCTTAAAATGTCTAATCTGCAGTATGATAACACCGCTTAGTCTGGACTACTCTTATCACTAACACGGCCTACCTGACGGGCCTCTTGACATTGGAATACTCTCTTCGCAAGGTAGGCTCCAAGTACCCACTAGTGGCACTCTATACGGACACATTCCCTACCGAAGGTCACAAAGCCCTCGATGCACGGGGAATATTGAAGCAGCGTGTCGATTACTTGTTACCTTCAACGCCAAAAGAATACATCAATGACCCTCGCTTCTACGATTGTTGGTCTAAACTGACGCCATTCTCGCTCGTGGAATATGACCGCGTCGTACAGCTGGACAGTGACATGCTAGTCTTACAAAACATGGACGAGTTGATGGATCTCGAGTTAGACGCACCAGAAATAAATGGTGAAGGAGATCGCGTGTTTGCTGCTAGTCATGCCTGTGTCTGCAACCCGCTTAAAAAGCCTCACTATCCCATTGACTGGTAATTTTTTCCCTTCTGCTATCCACTCGATCGATATGGAGATGGGCAGACTGGGTAAAAGGGCATTTTGTATCTGACTATCTTGAAATAGGACACCGGCCAATTGTGCATTCACCTTCCAGCATGAGAATCCGGATATCGCGCAAGAGATTGGTGCCCCATCGACCACGGGTATGAGCATTCCGAACGGCGGCCTACAAGTCGTCAATCCATCAAAGGGGATTTATGATAAGATTATTGCGCAGCTTGCTACATCTGCAACTTCAGGGTACGAGTTTGCCGATCAATCACTTCTTGGAGACGTATTCTACGGCCGCTGGGTTGCAATCCCATACATTTACAACGCCTTAAAGACCCTACGCTGGGAAGGTGTACATGACACAATCTGGCGCGATGAAAACGTGAAGAACATTCATTACATCCTGAGTCCCAAGCCATGGGATGAAGTTCATGAAAGTGCTCAAACGAGTCAAGACCCATCACATGTATGGTGGACTGAATTGAACGCGGCCCGAATCAAGGACGAGGAAGAGAGGGAGCTGAATGATGAATTCTGAGTTCTTTGCAATAGAACATGCAAGAAAAAAAAGCAAATAGAGAAAAGACCACTTAGATACATATTACACGATAATGTCATTTTTGAATGCGTTTTGAGGTCAAGTTCATCCCACAGCCCTCCTTGGCTCGGTTGCCTAGATTTAGGAACTTAGAATCGGGTGTTGTTCAACATTTGAATACACTTGTTGTAACCTTGAAAGGGAACACATGACTACTAAAGTTAATTGTTGGCCATGAGAGGTTATTGAGTGACTAGTCCACGTAATAGTTATTTGTTGTCGCTACTAGTAGAAGGTTTAAATACGTCAATCAGCCCACGCCCGTCGGCGCACCTCAATAGATTTCGTCCACGACATCTGTAATAGGCGCTGGCGTGATCCATATTGCTTTTTATTCTATTTATTATGTTCTCTGCACATGAACTGCTGTTTCCCCACTCGATCGAGAGTGATCAGTTGATCCAAATCACAACTTATTTTCCTAATGCCGCCCCAGCCGCCATTCCATCCAGATTTTCTGAGCCGCAACACTGAAATGGACCCAGTGGCGGCTCTGCTCCCCGCCTCCTTTCGGAATGCCAATCACGAACTTGTTATTCCCACTAATGACACCCACGGCTTCCTGCGACGAGATATTCTAGTCCCGCGACTCAACAAAATTCATTCGTATCTATGGCTCGCTGGCAGACCTGTGCCCCCGCGGCCCCTGAACTACATGGTCGCCACATCCCGTGAGATCATGGTCGACGAGCGAATAGACATGCACATGGTGAGGGAGCAGTCACGACGGTGCCACCTTAAGACAAAAAGGTGTCCTTAAAACACTTCATGGGCTACCTGACAACCAGCCATACGAAGCAAAAGGACACGAGCGAGAGATCCATGACATTGTTTGTGAAATTGTCGATGATACCAAGTGATCTCAAATTATCTTTTCATTTGTACCCGGCAGAACCTAAACTTCATCGGATGAATTATCAATTGGCCGAGTTCCAAGACGCACTCGCACCTGAGGTTGAGGCTTCAACTTTTTTTTGTTGGGCTCTTCTTCGGTTCGCTCAAAATTGGAGATTTCCAGTACCCTATATTGATATCAAGTCCAGTTTTGTATTGGCCTCGTTCAGTTTGCCTCCTATTTCCGACAATGCTTCGAGCGCAATGAGGTCTATACCCTGCAGGTTTAATTCTGACGCAACTGTAAGACGCACAATAGGCTGATCCAATGAACGCAAAGCTACGGGTATTCAGGCAGCGCCTGTCTAGCATTGAGGCGAATTGAAGACCGTCACTGAGATTGATGTACTAGACATCTGGAAACTGCCAGTGAAAACATGTTTTGACCATTGAACTTAAAATATATTCAAAGCACTAACTGACAACTTTGAACTAGCGAGTTTAAACAAACTCTTTTCATGAATTTCCCATGTCGGTATAATTCGAATACTGTATTTTGGTAAAGATAAATCAGCGAAAGGCCGCGTATGCCTGGAAACCACCAGCTGCCGCCGTCAAAATTGCTTTTGCCTTGATCCCTCTGTGAAAATACCAAGCAGAGCTAGCCCAGGCAATAAATACAAGTATAGCGGCCATGGCGCGATTTAAAGGTTCCTCTAAAGCATTTGGTTTCTGTGACCAATTTAAATTGAGGAGTACTAGAGAAAGACTTTTGTTAAATGACATCTAGGGTTGAAAGCTCCTGGACGAGAGAGGCAATATACCGGTGAGAACCATGTACGCACTTCCCTGGTACCATCCTACTGTACTGCATGTGTATGCGATATTTGGGAGTTCCTGAAACGCGCGAAGATTCTGGAACTCTTTCCCGGAAAACTGCAAAACGAACAAGACTTCGTTAGCTCCAATGCACAATTCGTGGGAAATTTTGCTGAACGCTCACTGCATGCTTCAGGGCAAACACAAGGGAGCCATATCCGGCAGCTTTGAGAATCCCGGTATCAGGCATGTTTAATTTCAGCAATCAGGAAAAATGTAAATTTCCAGGGACAAAGAAAGACCACGGCTTTCCGACGTTTTAAATAGTCCAAAACATTGAAAAGTAGTAATAATCAGAATGCTTCTATCATTTTCACATTCTTTGGGCTCAAAAAGCCTCGGCATCTGAGAGTTATAGACCCACAGTTGCGATCTCGTCTGAAAACACATTGTTAAAGCGTGATTTGCAGCGTTAATTTGATTGTAAATTAAGATGACTAAAGAAAAGGCTCTTGGGGCGGCAAAATTTGGTATAGAGCAAAAGGTTGGGCCGGAATTGGCTCAGGGCTCTGGGCTCCGGTTCCGTCGGCCGAATTGAAGCCCCGAGTGAAATAGACTTTCGGCTGCCGAAGTCTTATACTTCTGTGAGCCTCACATGAATTGAAACTATCTTGACTTCTTCCCCCGTTATTGAGTCATATAGTCGACTCGATAATGAGAAGTATGCTTTCTATCAATATCCTAAAACACACCACGCCTGATCAATACGAGCTCGGCGAAGTTCCTTCTCTAGCTGTGGAGTCCCCGGCCGACATTTTGATTAAAGTTCACGCCGCCAGCATTAACCCGATAGATGTCAAAAAGGCCTCTGGAGCTACCAAAGCAGTCCTCAAAGACAGGTAAGAGGCATCCTGTGTATTCAACTCCCATTCTTACCATTTTGTGAAGCTTTCCTTACAAAATTGGCTATGATTGTGCGGGCACAGTTGTCAGTACTGGATCGAAGGTGACGCGTTTTCAGAGTGGCGATGAGGTCTTTGTACGGCTGCCTGAATGTCATCGAGGTTCATTCAGTGAGTATGCAAGATCAACTGAGGACTTTGTAGCAATGATGCCAAAGTGTCTTTCTATGGAAGACGCTGCGTCGATTCCTTTGGCGTCTATGACAGCTCTGCAGGCACTTCGTACTCATGACATGGACCTCGAAGGAAAGACTGTCTTCATACCTGCTGGATGTAAGTAATTACCTCAACGGTCATGATCGCAGATTATCTGATTAGCGTATCACAGTGGGTGGAACCGGAATTTTCGCATGTCAGTTAGCCAAAAATGTGTTCAAAGCTGGCAAGGTGATCACCACTGTTTCCACTTCCAAAGTCCCTCAAGTAAAGGAGCTGCTGGGTGAAGGAGTTGTGGATGAAAGTAAGCAGACCAAATTTGAACTCTGTTTTGCGATAGACTCACATGTCGTGTGTCAGTAATCGATTACAAGAAATCCGATCCCAAGACCGCCATTCCTCCACAATCTGTGGATTTTATCTTTGATACCACAGGGAGTTCAATGGAATATTTGTCATTGGTGCGACCAAAAGGATCAATTGTGACTGTTTCTATACTCACTTCTGGTGATGTCCTTCAAGATTCCAGCGTCATGCGACGTTCGCCAGATAGGCAGGACAAGGCGCCCGTGCCTTTTCCCATAAGAGTTGGCTTGAATGTGATGAACCGAATTCGAGTTATCCGAGCATCTCGATATGGGGTCAATTACTCGTCCATTTTCTTGGAGCCAAACGCGAAAGATCTAGATTCTATTCGGGGATGGATCGAGGATGGTAAGTTAAGAACAGTCGTTGGAAGCAAGGTGTATTTCAAGGACCTTGAAGCTGTTCGTAACGCGTGTCAGGTCGTCTATGATGGGAAAGGTGGCGTTGGAAAGTCGGTTATCAAGATGTTTTGAGGGGATAATGGACCATTGCTTAGATTGATTGGCGGAGCCTCGGGCTATGGATGTATAGACCGAGGTAAATGAAGAGAAATGTGGTTTTAATGGGTTGGGAATCTGGAGGGGGGGTTACTTCTGAAATCTCATGGTTACTAGGCAGTGTTTAGACGGCTCCCGTGTGATATGCTTACTACCATTTAAAGGGCATTAAAATTGCCAGGCAGCTTCTACTATCAAGAGCCCTGTTGTTTCAACATCTTATAAAAAGCTTCACTTTAATTGCAACTACGTTATTCCCAATATGGCCTCTGAAATCAATGAGCCGCTTCAACTACCAAATGGGTTGACTTTCCCAAATCGAACAGTGAAGGTAGTTCACTTTGCGACCATCACCGAGGTGGCGAAAGTCAGCCGGACTCGTCCCACAAGCCCAATAGACATGACAAAAGTTTTTTTTTTTTTTTTTTTTTTTTTTTTTTTTTTTTTTTTTTTTTTTTTTTTTTTAACAGGCTAGTGTGGTAGAATGGCTTTCTTCACTCCATCCGTACATTATTTTGATCCTTTCTGAATAGTACTTGTGCGTATACTTCAAGTATTTGGTCCCTCCCCCCTTGACTATTTTTCAGACATATGAAACAACTCCCTGTTAACCTTTTATGAAATCAAGGAGATCCTTGTTAACTTCCTCAATATTGACGTTGTGGATGGCGTGAGATCCGCCCTTGTAAATCTTCAGCTTTCCTTGAGGCAGAAGCTTGGCTGACTTCTTTCCAGCTGCCTCAATGGGGACAACTTGATCATCATCCCCATGAAGGACCAGTACTGGAATGTTAATCTTTTTGAGATCATCCGTGAAGTCAGTTTCCGAGAAATCTTTGATCGAGTCGTACGCTGACTTGAAACTGGTGTTCATTCCCTGTTGCCACCAGCTACGAATCTGGCCCTCGCTCTTTTGGGCGCCAGATCGGTTAAATCCAAAGAACGGACCACTTGGCACATCCAAGAAGAATTGCGCTCGATCTTTCCGCATGGCCTGTCGGAAAGTGTCGAAAACTGACTTGTCTGTTCCCTCGGGGTTGCCACTAGTCTTCAACATGAGCGGAGGGACGGCCCCGACTAGGACAGCTTTCTTAAAGCGACTCGTCCCGTGCTTTCCGAGGTAATGGGTTACCTCTCCTCCTCCATGCGAGTGACCCACCATCACCGCATCTTTGACTTTGAGGTGGGAAAAGAGCTCTTCAAGATCGTCGACGAATGTGTCCATGTTGTTTCCATCCCAGGTCTGAGTAGATCTTCCATGGCCACGCCGGTCGTGTGCGATGACACGATAGCCCTGATCAGCTAGATAGAACATCTGATTCTCCCAGTTATCACTGCTCAATGGCCAGCCGTGGGAAAATGTGACGATGGCACCATTTGGATTGCCCCAGTCCTTGTAAAAGAGCTCAGCTCCATCTCGAAGTTTCAAATGTGGCATGACTGATAACAATTGTGTGTAAAGTCTCTGGATTGAACACTTTGATTGAAATCTGGGGGGATGTCTTGTCAGAAATTTGAATCAGATCTCGGATCAGTATATACCCATAGAACTCGGATGTGCTGCTAATATCGATACATGTGCCTAAGCCATTGATGGTGGTGATGATGATATGACGTCATGATATCTGATATCACGAACTATCTCACGCCACCAAAATATGAGATCTCAGGAGCACTACACATAGAAAGCACGCAGAAGAGACGTGAATTTGGATACGATAGTAGAATCTAACGATAATAGTATCTTTAAGAAAAGGAAGTAAGTTTTAGTATAGTCCTTTAGCTATTCATGGTATTAGAGTATTCTCTAAAAAAACTCTAAGCTAAAGTAACGGGGGACTCGGACGTCTTTCCATATATCTTTCCAAGGTTCCAATTCAAATCTACAATTATCTAGATAACCGCGCAAACCGCGGCTCATCTCTTGTTCAAACATTGAATGTTATGAATTACTTATGCATAAATTTAGGGACACAATTACGCACACATGCATAAGAGATAATTTTATTAACTTCAAACATTCTTCATGTAGTAAAATCGAGAATAAAATCAAAATACTAATTGTGGAATTTGATTTTTCATTCTGAACGATCACGATTGTTTGCTCAACCAAAGTCATCCCTGCCCAGGTGGTACTAGCACATACGCCAGGTGCATGTATAAGCTTGTCAGACTATAAAGCCCGCAACTAGAGCTGAATCTTCGCGTCATTTGCTTCCGTTCGACTTGAGAAAAGATATAGCTGAATTGGAGCAACTCTATTTGAAGTTGACGATAACGTATTTTAATTTGTGCATTTTTCTTCAGTGTTAGATAGAACTTTCACCGTGCAGTATAACCCCCATCTACGACAATGTCGGATCCTGTAGTGTAAGAGCTTGCATCGCTGGCCAAATAAGCATAGATTGCCTTCAGCTCTTTTGGTCTTCCAACACGCCCAATCGGAGTTAGACTCTGCCAGATAGCCTTTGTGTCTTCGGGAACATAATCTGAAATACCGGTCTCAACGTAGCCCGGCGAAACTGAGTTGACGCGTGCGAAATCTCGCCATTCATTCGCCAGCTATTTGGCAAGATGAATACATCCAGATTTAGCGACATTATAGGATGTCTGCTCTTGAGGATAGTTCGCAATATGGTCTTATATGGACGAGCTTATGATGAAGCTGCCAGAACCCCTATCCTTGAAGTGAGCGCCAACCGCCTTGGCGCAATAAAATGTCCCATTCAAATCCGCTTGAATGACATCCTCCCAGGATTTGACAGAGCCTTCAAGCACACCGCAGTCGGTTGGACGACCAGCGTTCGCAATGAAAGTGTCGATCTGTCCGAAGTCTTTTAGGATAGAGCGGACCGTTGTGTCAACAGATTGCCACTGGCGGATATCACAGTAATAAGCACGTGCAGTGACTCAATACTGACTAGCAATATCTTCGGCATTCTTTAAACAGCCTTCAGCACGAGTAAAATAAGTGAGTGCAATGTTGGCGCCTAGTTCTGCGCAACCACGAGCGGCTTCGATGCCGATCCCCTAGGCACCGGAAGCCTCCGTGATAACCACCACTCTCCCCTTCAGACTCAAAAAATATAGAAGCCTCTCAGAATTTGCAACTGGCAAGGGCATTTTGAATGATCACTGGGGGTGGTGGCGGATGAAAAATCGACGATTAATATACCATATAGGTCAGGTAATATAGTCGGATCTGGAGTATGTGCAAGTAAGAAAGTGTCGAATGACCTTTTTTTAAGGGAGATCTCTCATGTTTAAATAATCTATAATTTGATTAAATGGGTGTTGATTGCTTTAAACATTACATGCTATATACTGTACCTGTCCACAGAGTGGGTCACCCCTCGGATTTCCTAAAACGGCAATTTAAGCGTTCTTGCGTGGAAGTGATAATTGGATCTTCAACTTTGAGAGTGTGAACCCTAGCTGGATTTCGTCGGGGGGGAAGAGGGGACAGAGGGGACAGAGCGCTGATCTTCTGATTTTCTCCCCGCGATGGAATTCATATGCCGTTTGAATTACCTTCCATGGAAATTCAAGCGGGGCACGGGGTTCATCACGCCGAAAAACAATAACCCGCAGTGGTAGGTGAAACATAAGAGCGACATATCTTCTGCATGAAAATGACAGAAAACATTCAGATGAATCCATTTGATCTTATCAAAAAATATTTTACCCTGTCGTACCCACGGATTTCAAAGGAACATGACTTCCCAGTCCTTGAATGAAACTCAGCAACTTGCCCCTAATGTCGGCATGTACATCAATGCAGCTCATGACCTTTGGCTAGACGAGGCAGTGCCAAACTCAGAAGATGCCCAAGTGGGAAATGGCCTTCAAGATGGCGAAGTCACCATCGCCGTCAAATCTACTGGAATATGCGGGTAAGGCTGCGTTACTTCGGTAGAGATTAACTTTGTTGACTCTGAGATCTTTAGTTCCGATGTCCATTTTTGGAAACATGGCGGCATTGGTCCCTGGCAAGTTACCAAGCCGCATATTCTAGGCCATGAATCTGCAGGGGTTGTTATAGCCGTGCATCCAACAGTGACAAACCTCGTTGTGGGCGACCGTGTCGCTGTCGAACCGCATATAATTTGTAATGCGTGCGAGCCGTGTCTAACCGGTCGTTACAATGGGTGTAAGAAACTCATCTTTCGCTCAAGCCCACCTTCCCACGGCCTTCTGCGTCGCTATGTTAATCATCCAGCCGTCTGGTGCCACAAAATTGGGGACTTGTCCTTTGACCAGGGGGCTTTGCTGGAACCCTTGAGCGTAGCGCTGACTGCCGTGATACGGTCTGGTGTCAAGATTGGGGATCCGGTTCTCATTTGTGGAGCCGGTCCAATTGGTCTTATCACCTTACACGCCAGTAAAGCGGCAGGAGCGCACCCTCTTATAATCACTGATATCGACGAAGCTCGACTCGATTTTGCAAAATCCCTTGTGCCAGAGGTCATCACTCACAAGGTCGAGCAAAGTGAAACCCCTGAAAGTGTTTCCGCGGCTATAGCCACTCATTTGGGCGATACTGTTGAAATTTCGGTGGCCTTGGAATGTACTGGAGTTCAAAGCTCTATCTGCAATGCCATCCAGGCGGTCAAGTTTGGCGGGAAAGTTTTCGTGATAGGAGTAGGGAAAGACAGGATGGAAATCCCATTCATGAGGTGCAGCGCAAACGAGGTGGACTTGCAATTTCAGCAGCGTTACGTTAACATGTGGCCCCGGGCTATCAGAGTGTTGCAAAGTGGAATGATCAATTTGGATAGCTTGATAACCCACACATTCCCTCTCGAAGCCGGCGTTGAAGCTTTCAAAATCGCGTCAAACCCTGACAGCAAATCAATCAAGGTCATTATCCGGTCATGAGATCTGTCGTTGGAAATTTGAGAGGAAAAATACTGAGGAAACAGACATCCGATATATGTGCGTCGATGACGTCCGACGCTGAACTTGAAGCTTGCTGAGCTACATACGGGGAGACGACTATCTACCGAGGAAGTAGGATCATGTTGTCTAAGGCACATCTCAACGCATAGAAATATGACTGAATTCTCCTAATTTATATACTGCGAATACCAAGATCAAATCCTGACTTACTGATCCTCCATTTCGTCTCTCGCCTTTTCCCACATTCCACTCCAGATGTCCATGAACAACTCGACTCAAGTGCTGGGAAGCCCGGCGACTGAACTTGTTAGGTTATTTTATCTTCAACTATTCTATCGGGGTTATATGGGTGCGTATGCAAAGCTTTTCAATCCTGTATGTATTAGATGTCATATACACGCCTGTCAATGAACTCCATCCCCAGATCACGATACGATGTGGAACACGACATGAAGATAGCACATCTGGAGACGGTCCCTCAATACGCGCATATTGGTGCAGTCACGTCCTCAATTTACTGGGGTCGGAAGAAGCGAATCCATATTCAAGAATTTGAAAAAATATCAAAAGTTTATCACAGGCATACAAAGGAAGAAAGCAAGGCAGAAATATCTGACGGAAGGAAGAAAGAAGGAACTTTAGTCACATTTAAATTGCGCCTCCACAATCTGGCGCTAGATCATTTCTGTATCAACATTTGAAGTTGCGAAGAAACAGTCTCGGTATTGGTCAAAACACCTCAAGTTCGACTTTGAACATGTGAAGTTATTCAATTCCCATGATCAAGCATTTTCTTTGTGCTCTGTAACTCCGGTTTCAATTTCCTTCCCAACTGAGACATTGTTGACTGCGGCATCTCCTTTAGGGATATTTCTGGCCATGGGTACTATGTCCCAGATGGTGGGAGCTTCACGAAATACCCGGTCAATGAGCTCCAGATTGCGGCCCATTGTCTCAGGGTAAAAGGGCAGAGTGATTATAGGAACACAAGCGCAAGTGGAGACGAACAAAAGATAATACTTCCAGCCAATGTTCGCAAGTGCGACTGGGCTGATCATGGCAATAATAAAATTCCAAAGCCAATGGTTGGCAGTGGACATTGAGGACATAGCAACTCGGAGGCGAACTGGAGCAACTTCTGCACAATAAAGAAAATTACCTCCCAGAAACCCGATCGGGTAGAAGAAATTGAAGACAAATATAGTAATGGCGGAAATGATGGAAGCTGCCTGATTAGATGTTGGGAAGCTGTTTGCCACAGCCATAACAACCATGCATACGCACATTCCAGTGCCACTCACTATAAAAAGAGACCGTCGTCCAAGACTATCCACGACTGCAAATGCAACGAAAGAGCACAAAAATTTCCAAGTCAAAGAGGATGCAGCGATAATTTGTGGGATATCGCCCTGGAGATGTAAATTATCCTCAAATATTGTAGTTGTGTAAATCGAAATGAGGCTTCCACCAACAAGCTGCTGGAGAGCCTGGATGACAATGCAAAGAATGAAGCGATATCCAAGTCGGGAGTCGTTACTATTGTCAAAAATATCTTTTATAGATGATGAAGGGGTTGACTCGAGGGCGAGCTGGATTCTTGAAATCTCGAGTTCAATATTTCTATCGTCGGGGCTTATACAATTCAGGCGAGCAAGGGCTTCTTTGGCTTTTGTTGACTTATTTACCTGTAGCAACCAGCGAGGCGATTCTGGGAACATGAAGACAGAGCAACAAATCATGAACGATAGAAGAGTTGGAATTGCGAGTGGTATTCGCCATTGAAGCGGAGCGAATGCAATCCTGCTACACCCGAGATTGATCCAACTCGACGTGAAGAAGCCCACGCAGATAAATATGCCGGACGTGATCACCTTACGACCTCTGCTACCAGCATTTGAACTCTCTGTTTGCCATACAGGTACTGTGACATTCAATTGCCCAACACCAAAGCCCAGAATTATTCGACCCACAATAAGCTGTGGCAAGGAGAATGCTGTACACTGAAGGATCTGGCCAATGGCAGAAATGATACCGGCTAAGAAGATACTCTTCCTTCGGCCCAATTTATCTCCTATTATTGAGCAAGACAATGCACCTAGAAGAGCGCCAAGCTGAAGACATCCGTTCACAAGTCCTTCGATGGTAGAGTTGGTGGATTTCTGGGCTCCATGCGTGTTGATGGTATCAATTTGCGGGAAAAGGTGCACAACATTGGGCAATTTCAGCAAAGCGGAAAACCCGGATTGATTATAACCGTAAAGGATAAAGGCAGGGGCGGTAACGAGAGTGGTCTGGTATGAGATTGTCATTCTAGAGCTTTGATGAATTTGAGAGGTTGGATATGATGGTATCAGACGGAAAGGGCATTTAGATAGTGAGCCGAATAAAAGGGGCAAGGCAAAGTAAGGGCAACTCACTGCCGTCATATAGCTGGAGCATACTAGGATAAACAAGCCGCGTAATACGTGGCAAGGAATTGGACTCATCTCCACACTCTCCGCACTTCTATCCTGCCAGTCCTCCTATCGGAGCCTGCCCGCCGCATCCATATCTTCCAATGTTGAGTTCAAATATTAACATTCCGAGCATTATTAAACATAGAAGCTACTTCATAGGGGGAAAAACTCCCCATATTGAGATCTTAGCCACCATGATGTCAAATTTCAGGCAATATCTTCCAAAATCGTGGGAATGTGATCGTTTAACATTAATAGTCAATTCGGCAACAAGTAGTAAAAGTTGGAGAAGCTTTTCTTTTCTCTTTATTTATTTTTCTTGGTATTATCAACACATCATTCTCATCTCTTTTCTTCTATTAACGATTAAAGGAATTCGGAGAAACCAAAACATGCCACGGCATCCTCCCGCTTCTCACGGATCTGTACCGCATTCAGGAGCATCTACGGGGATTTGTCCATAATTCTCTCGTCACCAGGCACGCTTACCAGTGGACCAGTCTGACTGAACTCTTGTCAAATAGCTGCAATGACAAACCAGGGAGTTCCACACACTTTTTGAAGCTCATTGCTGAGCATTGAATATCTAGTATGTTATTCAAAGAAGATACACCTACTAGTAATGCTGTGACAACGTTTATTTTGCAGGGAAACAGTCTCATCGATAAATTGATCTTCGAATTAGTTGATACAGTTCTGCTTCTGCCCCTAAAACATGAGCATGGATGGAAATGCAATGAGGCTTTCAATTACGACTGCCTCGCACGTGCGGGATACTCTACTACTACTTAGTAGATGCACATGTGGCACATGTCTCCTGTTGACACACAACTTAAGCTTGGAGCATTTGAAGCACACTTCAGATGTATACAAACAAAGGAATCAGTGATAAGTGATGAGAATCAACTCAAAATCCTTAAATTTTCCCTTTATAATGCGAAATAATCATGGAAATGGATAAATTTTCAAGTTGAAGAGACAGTTAGACAAGCCATTTCAGTTGAATTTCAAGGTCTCTGCTCCCACAATTTTCGCTTCTTCGTTCAACGCGTCGATTTCTGCCCGCGTAAAAGGAATTCCATCAGCCAGCCGCTTATCCCGTGTTATCTGCTCAATTTCTCCAGGGTAATAAACACGATCAATGCCTGCCATTTTGTCACTTCCCACCACTCTCTGATAAAGATAATCCATGCGAGACTTGAAATCTTCCAAGCTCATAAACAAATTTGGCTTGATGGCAACCAAGAAATGGCCAACATCTGCCGGCTTGCTCGGGTCATATGGATTTGTCACATGCCCCGCAAAGGAAGATCCAGAAAAAACACCTGAGAAAACATCCATCATGATGGAAAGGGCCGAACCTTTCGGTCCTCCCATGGGAAGCATGACACCTTCCAGTGCACTTGCAGGATCATCTGTCATTTTCCCTTCCTTATCAAGAGCCCAGTCAGCCGGGATCTTCTCTCCTCGGCGAAGGGCTTTGTATATCTTCCCCCGTGCAGCAACCGAAGGTGCCATATCCAGGATAAATGGGCGTTCCTTTCCTGCTGGGGCCCCACACGCGATAGGTGATACACCCATCAGCTTAGAGCGACCTCCCCAAACAGGAAGTGCGGGAGATGAGTTGGTGAAAACGAGAGACATCATGCCTGATTCGATAGCTTGCTCCACAAGCCAGGCGGACATGCCGAAGTGATTAGAATGTTTGATGGACACCATGCCAATGCCAAATTCTTTAGCCATTTCTATGGCTTTTGCCATACCCATATGAGCAGACACGAATCCAAATGCATTTTTTCCGTCAACGGAGGCAGCCACAGGGGTTATTTGGCTCAGATCGGGGACGCTGGCTGGGTCAAGCACTTTTTGACGAATTCGTTTCATATACGAAGGTATGCGGTTTGAACCATGCGTGTCGACGCCGCGGAGATCAGCCATAAGGAGGCACTTTGCCACAGTGCTGGCATGATCATTAGATACTCCATTTCCAGTCAGAACGCCACACACAAACGCTTCCAGGTCTGCGGGCTTGATATTGTGGAGTTGTTGAGAGGGTTCTGTCATTGTTTGTGAAACGAGCTCTTGGTAGCCTCCAACGATGTTGATGAGGAAAATCAATGATTTGATCTTGTAGCTTCTTCCTCTTTTTATGACAGGTAATTGAACAGAGCCATTCTTACAACTACGACGTTCATCTGCTCCCTTCGCGGTGGGGAGTGATACTTTTCCAGACGGGCCAATTCCGATTGGAGAAGACGGGAGCGGAAGAACCCCGAGTCGAAACGACTCGTTTTCTTCTCTTGAGGGAATATCTGTTCATTCTGGAGAGTGCGTAGCAAATGAACTGTGTTGAACAATCCAAATTATTACAGAATTGAGAAAAAGATTTTTTTTTTTTTTTTTTTTTTAAAAAAAAAAAAAGAGCACCCTCCACTACCTTTACTGCTGGTTGGATGGATATTGTAATCATGCACATGTGTCAATTGGTTCAAATGTTGTATTTTATACAAGTAGTTCATAGGTCGATTGGAAAACACCACATAGATTTAAACAGAGATTTTTCTTCTATAGTCGTTCTAGTAATAGACATCTGGAGACCTTCATAATTATGACAATAGTGGGAAGTTGCACATATACTCGTCCTCTGCATCGACTTCAAAGTCAAACCGCATCAAATCTTCCTTGTAGGGGAACATGTAGGTGGAGGTAACACTGCGACCAAAAGAATTAGACTTTGTTGTTTCAAGAATTAGTTCCTTGCGTACCGATGATGCTCATCACTGGCCTGGTATTCCGACAAAGCTGCCAGGTTCTCATGGAAGCTGACCAGAGAAATCTGGAATCCCTTACTACGCTCGATAGGGTCGGTAACGCTCGGCCCTCCAACGAGCAGGCGACCTCCCTTCACACAGGGAAGGTCTTTCAACTTCTTGAGCTCTGTGACAAATTTCTTCTTATGCTCCTCCGTAACTTCCGATCGGAACTTGAAAAGGACTGAACTCTTGTAAGAATTTATTGATCGACGTAAGGTTGACAATGATTGAAACGTACCGATATGTACCAAAGTCATCTTGTTTGGCGGAGTGGAAAAAAATCCGGCTGTTCGCTTCGATATCCGAGATATGTAAACAGGAAAAAGATTTCCAATATGAGGTGTTCTTCCAATTATATTCCTTTTGAAAATCAACTGAGGCTAGCTGCATTTTAAGTTCTCTTCGCCAGCATCCCCGCAACTTTAGCCCGGTGCCGCGATTAACGGAAGCCACCCGCTGCGTCCACAAGTCTTTCGAGTCCACGAATCAAACCCGCAAATGAACAAGAGCATCGTTTACACGGGACAGTGTCTGAATTGTGGAAAGAAAAGAAAGGGAAATATATACAGTAAAATTAAGCAAATGGAATGTGATAATAACAATTTTTTTTCATGGTTTAAATTTATTAAGCCCTGGAGGGCATGATCAATTCTTCGGATTTTTCCGCACCAATCTATGGCCTTGAATTTTTTCAGTACATCCCTACAACCTAACGCAGTCCACTATATACAACATCAAAACAACAAAAATAATTCAATCCAATTCGCTTCAGTCTACACTCGCCCTGTCGACGATGTAATTCCCCCATCCACGACTAGCTCCTGACCTGTGATGTATCGAGACTCATCCGCAGCAAGAAACAACGTAGCATTGGCAACATCCCAGGCGTCTCCCATCTTCTTCATTGGAACCTGCTCATCGCGCATTTTCATGTAATTGTCTTCATCTCCGCCAGGGGCAAACCGCTTGGCAAGGGCGCGGGTATATGGTGTGTAAATCAACCCCGGCACGATTGTGTTCAATCTGACCCCTCGGTCGGCGTATATCACGGCCGTTGCCTTGGTAAACTGCATAATGGCAGCTTTGGTGGTCGAATAGGCGATCTGGGGCTTTCCAATATAGCGCAGCCCGGCAATGCTGGAAACATTGACTATAGTGCCACCAGTCTCTTGTTTTTCCATAATTGGGAGAACAAAGTGAGTGGTCAGGTAGACGCTTTTCAGATTGAGATCCACCTGTTGATCCCAGATTTCTTCTTCCATGGTAGCCGGGCAACCGGGCTCTGATTTTCCAACGTTATTCACCAAAACGTCAATACGGCCGTATCGCTCTATACAGGCGTCCACTAGGGCTTTGATGGACGCGGAATTCGTAACGTCTGCTTGCTGAACATGGCAAATCCCGCCTTTAGCTTCGATTCGCGCTTTGGTTCGTTGAGCAGCAGCCAATGTGCGATTGCCACCGAAGATAATTGCGCCTTGTTCTGAAAGCTTCATTGCGATCGCGGCCCCGATGCCCCAGCCATCCTCGCTAGTCTGGCCGAGCCCAGTAATCAAAGCAATTTTTCCGTCTAGTCGAAGCATTGTCAAAACTGAATGGAATCAAGAACCAGAGCAAATGGACATCTTACCATGGAATTTGAGAAACCGCTCCAATTATATTGAGGCCTCGAAGCAAGCGATGGTCCTCCGTGGTTTCTCGGGGATGTTTTGCTGCGGATAGCTTCCGTGACTCGGCAGTGCGGGGTCACCCCGTTCCCCCATGGCTAAGGACCTATCTGAGATGACACAATAGTCCGGTACTGGCCTATGAAACATTTTCTATTAAACATTTCATTTTGATTCTATCATCCCCCCAGTGCGAGCTATACACACTCTCCAGACAAAATGGCCACTCATAAATCTGATGCAGCAGAAAGAGACTACGAGCTTTCACAGTCTCTAGATACAGGCTCTGGTCTACGTCAAGGATTAACATCGTATGGAGATGCGCATTTTTCTTTATTTCTACGAAAGGTCTTTATTAAGGCCCTTGGATATTCTGAAGATGCTTTGTCGCGCCCTATTATTGGCATAATTAACACCAATTCGGGCTTTAATCCTTGCCATGGAAACACTCCGCAGCTCATGGAGGCCGCAAAGCGGGGGATCCACTTGAACGGAGGAATCGCGATTGACTTTCCCACTATCAGTGTACATGAGGGCTTCTCACACCCCACAAGCATGTTCTTGCGGAACCTCATGAGCATGGATACCGAGGAGATGATCAAGGCCCAGCCTGTTGATGCCTGCATCATGATCGGAGGTATAATATTTCTCCTTGATGCTCTCGCCTGTGAAACTTTAACTAATTATGTCGTATAAGGCTGCGATAAGACTGTTCCTGCGCAGATTATGGGTGGTATATCCGCCAATAAACCCGTACTCCCACTTATTACCGGGCCGATGATGCCAGGAAGTCATCGGGGGAAGCGTATCGGTGCTTGTACTGACTGCCGAAATAACTGGGCTTCTTATCGTGCCGGCAAGATAGATATGGAAGAAATTATGGATATCAATGAAGAGCTTGCTCCAACAGTATGTCCTGATTCTTGCAAATATCAATGACTTGCACTACAGCCTTGAGAAAGTCATACTAACGTGACCCACTTGTAGATTGGAACGTGTGGTGTCATGGGAACAGCGAGCACAATGGCATGCATTACTGCAGCACTTGGGTTGATCCCCCTCCAGGGTGCATCAGCGCCAGCTGTTTCCGCGGCACGATTAAGGATTGCGGAGCAAACAGGTGCAAATGCAGTCGCAGCAGCCAAGGCGAAAAGAACGCCCCAGTCTGTTCTTTCTGCAGAGTCTTTTTACAATGCCGCAATTGTCCTACAAGCTATCGGAGGTTCTACTAATGCCATGGTA